>CM064482.1:67784958-67802050 GCA_032716605.1 Paralithodes platypus
GTATGTCTATGTCCCATTGCTTTTTAGATATGCGTTTTTGGTCTGTATTTGTTAGTATGTTAGTACATTTATTGGTATATTTATATATGTCTTGTAATATGTTATTTTCTAAATCTTGGATAAAAAACACCATCTGAGGAAGAGCACTTTATTGACAACGTTTCGCAGATAGCTTCATCAGGTCAATAAAGTGCTCTTCCTCAGATGGTGTTTTTTATCTATTTTGTCTACTTTTCAAGTACCACTCAACTTTCTAAATCTTCTTTCTGTTCACCAGGTCTTTTTGATTGATAGCTAATAGTTTGTCCTATCTATGACTTGTTATTATTAGGCCTGTGTGGCTTTTATTAGTTGTTATAATATGCCATTTAAGGGGAGATGTTTATATATGTGTTGTATATAGCTTCTTATTTGTAATTAGTGCCCCAGTTAAAGGCCAGGTTACTGCTAAATGTCAGGCTCACTAACGCTCGCTAGGAAAAAATCGAACCTACCCTAGATGGCACAACAAATCTTAAAATTGACAATACCATGGAGCGAAAAGTCTTAGCACAGCCAAACTAATGGGTCGTACGCCTTATAATAGTTGGACCGGCCTTATAGGAAGAACCAGCCTTCGGGCAGGACAATGTTCTACCGAAAAATATACAAATATATCACATAGGGGGGTCTTGGGGTAAAGTTGAAGCATGATGGGAAACTTGAAGAAAACAAATATAAAACATATACAGTATATGTTATACAGTATATACAGTATATACAGCATATTTGTTAGTGAATGCCAGGCTGGATGTATGTGGAATGACTGAGACCAAATGGAGGGGTACAGATGTGAGAGTGTGGGAGTGTGGAATGGGTGTGTGTGCTGGAGTGAGTGAGGGAGTAGCGAGAAAAGGTGCGTGTTTGTTTGTAAGTAACGAATGGAAGGAGCATGTAAGAGACTATGGGTCTGTGGGTTCAAGGATTGTGTGGGTGAGAATGAAAGTAGGAAGACAAACGTGGGCGATTGTGTGTGTGTATGCTCCGACAGAGGATAAACCTGTAAGAGAGAAAGAGGAGTTCTTGGTTGATGTGGAGGCGTGCCTGGATAAGTTTGGCAAGAGCGAAAACATATTTCTGATTGGGGATATGAATGGTAAGTTGGGTGATAAGAAAGTTGATGGAGTGATGGGAGGGTGGGGTGTACCGTCAGAGGTGAATGGGAATGGTAGTGCACTTGTGGACGTATGTGTGGGGACGAGGCTTTGGATAGCCAACACCTTCTTCCGACACAGAATGGTACACATATACACATTGAAAGTGGTGTGGAATAATAAGAAGGATAAGACAGTGGTGGAACGAAAGGCATTAATTGGTTAGGAATATGAACATGATTAGATTAATATCCAGTATTCGAGAATGGATAATAAGTCGTAGGCGTGTGCATAAACCTTTAACCGTCCTGGTGGTGTAATGGTTAAGGTGGCAAAAATATGTGTGTGATAACCCGGGTTCTAATCCCGGTGGATCATTTATACTTTAATTAATTTCATTGGGGGTGTGGTGGTGAGATTAATAAAAATAATATTATTAGTAGGTTTAGGGATATTTCTTCGAGAGGCCGGTCTATAAGATCTGTGCCCCATGACCCCATGAATATTCTTTCCTCTCACTTAAACAGTAGGCTACCATAGTGCGGTTGGGAATATGAACATGATTAGATTAATATCCAGTATTCGAGAATGGATAAGAAGTCGTAGGCGTGTGCATAAACCTTTAACCGTCCTGGTGGTGTAATGGTTAAGGTGGCAAAAATATGTGTGTGATAACCCGGGTTCGAATCCCGGTGGATCATATATACTTTAATTAATTTCATTGGGGGTGTGGTGGTGAGATTAATAAAAATAATATATCTGTGGATGAACGAATGAAGACATCTGTGCTGGATGCTTGGGTGTATAGGGCTATTGGAGGAGGTCTGTCTGACGATGATGTAGTAGTAGTTAAAATTAGGATACAAAATAAGTGGGTGATGAGAGCTGGAGGGAGGTGAGAGGAAAGAGGAAGGTGGAATGGCGAGGAGGGTGGAGAGGTTGCAGGAGGAGGAAATCAAGGAAGAGTTCAGGAGAGCAGTAGAAAGACGACTAGGTAGGTTTGACCTGGAAGGTATGGAGGAAGTGGAGGAGATGAGCAAAGTGTTTAAGGAAGAGATCTGTGCAGCATGTGAGGAGGTGTGTGGAGTAAGGAGAAGAGAGAGGGGAGTGAAGGGTACAGCATGGTGGACAGAATAGGTAAAAATAGCTGTGGAAGACAAGAAGAAAGCGTATAGAGAGTGGTTGGGTAGTAGAGGGAATGAAGATTTGGAGAGACAGAAACGAGTGAGGTACTTGGAGAAAAGAGAGTAGTGAAGTAAAGTAAGAGAAGAATAGATAAGGAATTTGGAAGGAATCTGAGTGTAAAATAGAGGGAGTGTAAGAAACTGTTCTGGAAAGAAGTCAAGAAAGTTAGGGAAGGTAGCAAAGGAAACAGTAAGGGTGTGAAAGATAAGAATGGGCGAGTGCTAGCTGAAAAGCAAGAGAGAGTCGAAAGATGGAGGGAGTACTTCAACGAATTGCTAAATGTAAGGAATGAATCGCCAACAAACATAGATGGACAGGGTATGGGAGGGAGAAGAAGAGAAGTAGTGGAGGAGGAGGTGGGGATCAGGAGGTCAGAAGTGTGTGAAGCCATGAAAAGAGTGAAGTTGGGAAAAACATCAGGAATAGATGGAGTGTGTGGGGAAATGTTGAGGTATGGTGGTGAGATAGTGATCGAATGGGTATGGAAAATGTGGAAACTAGCATGGGAGAAGGGGAGTGTACCTGATGACTGGAAGACAGGCATCATAGTCCCCCTATATAAGGGTAAAGGGGAAAGATTAATGTGTGGTAACCACCGAGGAATATATCTTCTAAGCGTAGTAGGGAAGATGTACAGTAGGGTAGTGATTGAGAGAGTGAGAGCGAGAATGGAGAAATGGATAGGTGATGACAGGGCGGTTTTGGGAAGAGAAGAGGATTTGTAGATCATATTTTTTCCCTGAATTATGTTGTGGAGAAATATCTGGAGAAGCAACAAAAGCTGTATGTTACATTTATGGACTTGAAAAAGGCCATGACAGAGTGGATAGAGAAGGTATGTGGAAAATACTTAGAATATACGGAGTAGATGGCAAGTTGCTGAAAACAGTGAAGAGCATGTATGAGAGGGTGCAAAGGTGGCTGTACATGTGGATAATGAGCAGAGATTTTATTTTTTTGTATTTTTTTTTTTTTTTTAGAGACAATGAACGGAGGAAGGAAAAACACAGATAAAACAAAAAGGTCCATGTGCCTAAAGGCATCCTCCATTCATACATTTTTTGTAACAACTGGATTTAAACATTTGTAGATTGTAAGTTTGTGGAAAGCAATTCGAGGGAAGTGAATTCCAAAGAGTAGTAGCTCTGGGGATAAATGAGTTCTGATAAGCAGAAGTTCTGCATTGTGGAGGAGAAAGTGTAAATTCATGGGCGCTCTCAGCTGCCCTAGTTCTACGGGGAAAGATGTGGAGAGGGGGCACAATTGAAGCAAGTTCCTCGGAACAATTGCTGTGAAAATATCTGTAGAATAATGCAAGGGATGCAACAGGGGTGTGTGAATGTCCCTGTGGTTGTTTACTGTATATATGGATGGAGTCATGAATGAAATACAAGGAAGAGCATTGGATGTTGGTGTATCGCTGATAAGGGAGGGAAAAGGAGTGGAACCTACCTGTACTGCTTTTTGCTGATGATACAGTTCTGATGAGCAATAATGAATGGGAGTTGCAGGGTCTGGTAAATATGTTTGGAACAGTGTGCAAAAAACGGAATCTGAAGTTAAATGCGGGAAAGAACAAGGTTATGGTCTTCGAAAGGGGTGAAGCCACAGAGTGTGAGGTGAAGTTGAACGGTCAGGCTATCGAGATTGTCAGCTTATTTAAGTATATGGGCAGTGTGCTAAGTAAAGATGGGACTATGGATGAAGAAGTGCGGGAGAGGGTGCAACAGGGGAAGAGGGTTGTAGGAACGCTGAAAGCAGTAACAAGAAATAGGGTGGTCATTATGGAAGTGAAGAAGTCCTTGCTTGACAGTGTGGTAATCTCGACACTGACTTACGGAAGCGAAGCATGGACGTTGGTGGAGAAACTCAGACCAAGAGTGAAAGGGGTGGAAATGAGTTACTTGAGAAGTGCGTGCAGAGTTACATGGAAGGATAGACAGACGAATGAGGAAGTAAGAAGGAGGTGTGGTGTGGAGGTAGATGTGCTGGAAAGTGTAAAAAGGAACACCTTGAGATGGCTCGGCCATATGGAAGTATGGGAAGCGAGAGAATGATTAAGAGGGTGTACGAGAGCGAGGTGGAAAGATTGAGTGAAGAAGTATATGGATGAAGGCGGTGCTGGTTGGGAGGAGGGCGTCGACTACTACAGACTTTTGAGTATTCTAATGTCCCGTTTATAGGTAGTTATTTGTTGTTTGTGTTTTTTTTATTCCTGGCCTTATTGTTAGGATTGTTTTGTTATTAGTCCTATATATTATTAGTTTTAACAAATGGCTTATAACTGTAACTCACTCTCACTCTCACTCTCTCTCTCTCCTCCCCACGTCGGAAGTGATCGCATTAACAATATCATATCCTAATTCCCTCTTATCGTATAATTCTTCTTAATCCGACCATTATCCTCTAAGTGTTTATCTTCCCATCTCTTTCCCCTATTTGGTCTGTCTTATCGTTGTGTATTAATTGCCACACACACACACACACACACACACACACACGTTATAGACTGCATCACCGTTGATTCATTTAAACTCCGCCTAGACAAATATCTCGCATCAAACCCGCGACTGACTGCGTTCGTAAATGTATAACTTTATTTTATCCCCCTTTCAGTTACTAACCCCTCTGTCCCCTACTAACTTCCATATCCTGCCACGGACATTAGTTCCAGGGCAGTAATTCCCTTTCCAATGTTCCCTTACCCACTCTAAACCACTGTTTGGACACTTGATCCTCAGTGTTTTGGAGGACAAGCAGCCTAGAGGAGTCACTAGATCTGTTGTTGCTTGATTTCCTTTGTACTCCTTTGTACACACACACACTCACACACACACACACACACACACACACACACACACACACACACACTTTCAATTAATGTGTCCATCTTATTGGTTTGCCTTTGTTTCCGGGTTAATTAACAATATCTGGCGCAATATCTCGGGGGTTATTATGAGGTTTTATTATATTATTATTATGGGTTTTGATTGCTGTTGCCATGATCGATCAATGTATTTTTAGTTTCCCCCCATACTCGGGAAAACACCTCCCCGACCCCCTTCAAACAAAGAAAAAGAGCCACCCAGACACCCTTCAAGATAAATATGTACATATTTCGGTAGAATAATGTCTTGGCTAAAGACCGGCTTCTCGTAAATTGTAGGCTGGCTATCGACAACTGAATGGGGTGTAGTGTCTTATAAATGCCAAACTAATGAGGTGTAACGTTTAAGGGAGCCCACCTCGTTTTTTTTTTCTCTTTCTCTCCCTCTCTCTTTTTCTTTGTTATAACATATGGAGTCCCACAGGGGTCCATATTGGGCCCACTGCTCTTCATTTTATATATTAATGATTTTATTAACTCTAGCACTATATTTAACTTCCTGTTATTTGCCGATGATAGCACTTTGTATGCCAGACACAGGGATCTACGTTTCCTAATAGATTTAGTCAATAATGAGCTAAATAACATAGCAAGGTGGATACAAGCTAATAAGCTTACTCTTAATATTGACAAAACTAATGTTTAAGAGGAATAAATCTATCGCTCAAAATTTAGCACCAATTAAGATTGGAAATAATGTACTAAAGGAGGAGGAACATATAAAGTTTCTTGGTGTTGTGGTGGATAGCAGGCTGTCGTGGGGTATACATATACATGATTTGAAAAACAAGCTTAATAAGCAATGTGGCATACTCTACCTTACACGACACTGCTTTAATATTAGTGCTCTAAAACAATTATATTATAGTCTTATCTATCCACAGTTGTTATATTGCCAAACAATTTGGGGTGCAACTAGTAAAACCAAATTATTAACTATTGAAAAATCACAAAAAGAATAATTAGAACTATATCACATAAATCAAGATATGCCCACACAAATGAACTTTTTAGTAAACTTGAATTATTTAAATTTAAGGATATCAATACTTATTGCAGTGCGCTTTTCGTATTTAAATGTCTGCATAACCTTGATAGCACTGATTTGTTTACACCTAGTAACAATGAAAGGTACAATTTAAGGGGAGCTGATCTATTAAGAATTCCTCTCATGACTTCTAGTCAAGCTCAGACATGTATTAAATATCATGGAGTTAGGTGTGGAACGGATTACCTCAAATTTAAGAATATACAGGAAATATCTCGGTTTAAGAGACAATTAAAATCTTTTCTATTAACACGATATCAACAGTGACTACTAAAATAAGTATATCACCAATTATACTACCAATAATTACAACATCCCTATCACCTAGATCGACAAATGTATAACCTTTAATAATATTTACGCTGGCTGTGTGTATATATATGTAGAGTCACGTAAAGGGTTGAATGAGCTTGAATACTATTTTGTAATAAACATGCTTCTATTTTTGTCTGTAAAGGTGTATATGATGTATGTGTAGTTGGCATTTGTATGCATTTTTTTTTTTTTTTTTTTTTTTTATAGAAATGGATATATTATAGTCTACAGTAAATTATTTACCATGTTCTCATATATAGGTCTAAATGAATAGTGTAAGTGTGTATTCCATGCACAACAAAGTTTATGTCCTTTACTAATTAGGCATATACTGTTAGGGAAGCGTATGTGTCTTTGTGTCGAATTGTGGGTATAATTGCGAGTATGGCCTTTGAACATCAAGTCAATAGTTGTACAATGTATGTTATATATATTCAATTTTTGTAAATGGTATTACATGGGTAATTGTGATAATGAACAATCAGCTGTGAGCTCTGGGAAGTGAGTGTGACCTCAGGGTTAATCACCATTAATTTAATTTGTTTTATGTTATTATATTTTGCCTACATACATCCCTTTTCGAATTTAGAAAAAATCTTTACAACACGTAGTTCCCGGGGCTCATAGCTGTGACTAAGTGTATTATATACAATTGTATTTTGATAGATCGAGTTATAGCCAGGTGCCTTTAAGAGAGACATCTCTCAAAAGGCTCAGCCTTATTTTTTGTATTATTATTATATATTTTTGTTTTTTAACAAATCATTTGTAAGCAAAATTGTATTGTATACTAAAGGCTAAATAAATGATTTCAATTCAATTCAATTCAAATTCTCTTTGGCATGTATCCATTCGGCCTCATTCAGCCTACTGTTTTAAGACGTTTACCCCCATCCAGGTGTCAATATTTTCCTGGCGAGCGGTAGCGAGCAAGCATATATAAATATTTGTTTTGACAGCAAGCTAAATTTGTAAATTTTTCGATAGAATTTTTTTTCCGGCAAAGCCGGATTTCTCCATACAATGCTGGCTCGCTTTCGCTCGCCAGGAAGAAATCGACATCTGGATGGGGATAAACTTCTTAAAACAGTTGGCTGAATGGGGCCGAATGGATACAAGCCAGGGAAAGAGAGCAAATGAGAGAAAGATAAAACAAGCCGGTGACCCCCCTTAAAATATCCAAACCAACGGAGTGAAACAGGGCGGTTCCAAAAAGACCCACCCTGCACCAGATACCTTTGCTTCTGGCTAAAATTAGAAGAATATAATTATGCAGTTTAAGAAAGACCTATGTTATTCAGAGGGGTTTTTGAGATCGTATTTACCCCTTTCAGACAGATTAGAAGCTAAAGAAAATGGTATAATGGTAACAAGAATATAGTGCAAATTACGTCATCATGGTGAAGGGGATAACATTATATTAAATTTTCTTTCGGTCATAGTGTCCTAATTCATACTATTACCCCTTTGTTATATTATTTATTTGTATATTATACGTGTAGTGTTTTTTAATTAAATTCCTTTATATATTTCAAATTACATACAATATTTCCAATATTATTTTAAATAGTAAAACTAATGATATCTTCTTTCACCATCTTCCTCTTAAAGGTTAAGCGTATACATGTGATAAGTGATTTAGTATAGTGTGCCTTCTTCCACCTAACTATATGTGTCCCCCTCGCCCTTCTCTTGTATTTCAATGTGTCTATCATTTCCTTCATAATTCCTTATCACCCTACTTTCTTATCTTCTTGTCCCATTCCATCTCTTCCTCGAACTCTTGTGTTTTGCCCCAGGGTAGGCATGATCGGCGTGGTAACATATGTGCTTCCCCAGTAAGGTCAACTTCGACCAAAACCTCCTGTAGAATAACTCTTATTGTCATATTTTATGCTTCATTTTTTTCCCTACCTTACCTTACAACCAATGTTTGCTTCTTCTTCTATTAAATTTTTCATATTTCCAAGATCTAACTGGACCCCAAATACGTAGCTTTTCTCTCCCTTCCCTCGTGCTTTCTTACATGTTTGTGTTCATGTTCTTGCTCTAACTCCAGATCTTCCTGACCCACTTGTGATTTTCCCAAAAGGTATACAGAATATAGTCGCCGTGCAAACATATGTACTGCCCTAGTTAGGCCAGCTTCAATCAGGGGCTCAGGGTATAATAGCTCTTCTAATAATATTTTGGTTCAATTTTATTTGTATTCTTTTTCTTCCAACCAATATTTCCTTCATTTGTTTTCTTTTCATTTTGACTTATTTGTAGGATCCTACTGGAGCCGACATTGTGTAGTTTTTCTATAGGGCTTCCCTCGCCCTTTCTTATATGTTTGTCCTCCTGTTCTTGTTCTTCCTCACCCTCTTGTCTTTTGCCTCTAGGGAATACATGGTCGGCGTGGTAGTGTATACGCAATCCCAGTTAGGTCATCTTCGATCACAAATTTAGGGGTATTGTTAAGTTAGTGGTCAGTTAGGTTTCAATTGACTTTGCTTCTTTTTATTCATTTCTGAGACTATACCGTTCTCTCGCCATCTATTTCTTCTGTTCCATTCTCCAACCATACCGAACTCCTGGGCAGCATCCATTTTCTTGTCCTGGTCTTTTCCTGTATTTCCTTTCCTTTCTCCTTTTTACCAATCTTCTTCCTTTAAAGTTAATTGTATATATGTGTTTTCCTTTGTCCTTACTTCCAATCGTTTCTCATTTTCTAAAATTCTTGTATTGCCATCTACACAATATATATCCAATAGATGTTCTCGTCTTGTTGTCGTATTTCAATGTATTTATCGTTCTGCTTACAATCTCTCTCCGCCCTCCTCTCCGCCCCTCCGCCAACTTAGACTAGACCCTCAGGGATAATTATTGTTAGAGTGGTGGTCAGTTAAGCCAATATCACACGAGAGCTTTTATAGCAAACATTCGTTGATCAAAATTTTGCTGGCAACATTTCTGGGATAATTTGCACTGGTATCGGAAACTAGACTGATGATAGATGAATTTAGGGGACAGAAGTATGTACAAAGTTGAACTCATGAGCTGCTAGACCAGTGTTGAGGATAAATGTTGAGGGAAAAAGCGCTGGCATGATACCGGCAGTTAGGCTTGCAACAGCCATCCATGCGGCGCCCTCCTCCCAAGCTATGCACCAGCCCCTAGCTATGGTTCTGTTCCGCCTGGAGATCCTGGAGTAAGAGGGATCGGCTAGATTCTTCTTTCGACGCTATTTGGGTGTTTTAGGGGGGGGGGGGGGGGTATTTATTTACTCATTTAAGTATCGTTTTACTGTTTGTTTAGTTTCCTCCTTAAACCTCCATCAACATTATGTAGACACCCGCCCAAGACCCTCCTTCAAGATCAATTTGTAAATGTTTCGATTTAAACAAGTCCAAGCCCGAAGGCCCGTTCCTTTTATATTACAGGCTCGTTATCCCTCGCCAGGAAAAAAATCGACACCTAATTGACACGAAAAGTCCTAATAATGACAAAGAAATGGAGCGAGAGGTCTTAAAATCACCTAACTAATGCGCCGAACGTCATCAAATCTAAAAAGTAATGGGGCTAGAAAAACGGCCCATCTCCCCTTAATAATCAAACAACGGGGTGGTACCCTATTTTTTTATCGTGTATAACCTACAGCCACCAAGCAATCTATGCATCTTGTACCAGTATTCCGAAAGTTTGTTATGGGTAGTGGATATATTGGAGAGTAAAGAGAGGCTAATGGCACCAGTGGCACCAATATGACGGTAACTATGACGGTAATCTATGTTCTTCCGCCCCTTGACTCTCACGCAGGTAGGGATGCTGTGTGTAGTTTGTGTGTAGCCCAAGGTGTCAGGAGGACCATGATGTAGTTGGCCAGCTTCCAGGAGTTGCGAGCCTTGTAGTATGCTAGGGTCCGTAGTTTGAGATTATTTGAGTGTGCATGTTATTCGATGTATATAATTATCCGAGGTTTGGTATGGTCTGAGATATATCATTCGAGTTTTGGCATTATTTGAGATTTTACCGCCATAATATTTAGCTTCACATAATATTTAGTGTTTCCCTAAGCCATATAATACATTCAATAATCAGAAACAAATATGATCTTTCTTAAATTGAATGGGATTTACCGCAGAGAAACACGCAGTTATTTTGTTTGCGTTTGATGTAGGGTTGGTAACATCCGTCCCACGTGGTTGAATATACGGGGGTTAATTAGTGTTGACCAAGGTTATGAATAGTTTGACGTTTGGTATCATCGAAAGTCTAATCTGTTCTGTGGTTTGTCAGTATCCGAAGCTTGGTATTATGCGAGATTTGATACTGTTTCATAAGCTGTTTGGTATTATACTACACTTGGTTTAATAGTATGCTGGGTTTGATATCACGTAATGATTGGTTTCGTTACTTTTGAATCTATTTGAGGACATACTGTATATGATTCAAGGGCTGGTCACATATGGAATCATACGAGTTTTGGTATCATCCGAGGTTTCTTACATGTTTCTTACAAGGCATCTGAAGAAACTACACTCATTCTCTGTGTGTAGTTATCTCACCACACTACACTCATTCTCTGTGTGTAGTTATCTCACCACACTACACCTATTCTCTGTGTGTAGTTATCTCACCACACTACACTCATTCTCTGTGTGTAGTTATCTCACCACACTACACTCATTCTCTGTGTGTAGTTATCTCACCACACTACACTCATTCTCTGTGTGTAGTTATCTCACCACACTACACTCATTATATGACTGTAGTTATGTTACCACACTACACTCATTATCTGCCTGTCTGTAATTATTTCACCCCATTACACTCATTCATTGTAGTTAATTCACCCCACTACACTCATTCTCTGCCTGTATATATTTTATCTGCACTCTACTTCATGACTGGCTCTCTCAAGCCACACTTTCCTCGGCCTATTACCGGGGTTCCAAATTTGCAAACCGATTCTTGAGTTATAGTGACCTTAACCCTTAACTGGCAGCGCGCAACATAAGTCGAGTGAAATAAATTTGGACTATATGGCGGCGCGCAATATAGGTCGTGTGGCAATTTCAGCACGTAATGTTGCTGAGAGAGAGAGACAAGTGGTGGCAGGAGAGTATCGAGCATATGACTGCTCCAGACCACCGCCGTGGACCAACTGACATGAATCCCACCCTCCTCCACCCTCTCACACTCGCTACATAGTGAATTGTATGGGGAAAGTACCGAATTACATGGTTTTTGCACTCGTGTTGCACGGTTGTTGCAAGAAAACTAGCGGTCATACAAGGATCGTTGTGGTGTCATTGGAAAGCTCTGTTTATGCCCTTTCAGGGATAGATACTTGTTTTACGCTCTGGGTCTTATTTAGGCATGAAAATGATCACGTAAACAGCCCTATTTTGGGTAAAAACACCCCGCTGGTGGCTACATAATTATTATTTACCGCCTAGGCCGCTCTTTAGGTGTTAAAGGGAGATCTATTTATATATATGTTTATTCTTTATTATACATATATTTTGTTTTCCTTTGGTTTCCTCCGTAGACCTCATACAAGCCTAAAGAAATCCACCCTTCGAGATAAATTGGTGTATTTATGGGCTGGAAAATGCCACGGCCGAAGGCCGATTCCATCTAAATAATATTATTGTAGGCTCACTATCGCTCACCAGGAAAAAATCGACATATATATGGCATGAAAGGTCCTATAATTGGCAAAGAATTGCTGCAAAAGTTCTTAACATCGCGAAATCAATGAGGCGAACGTCTTTAATCTCAAATTCAATGGGAATAACATGAGGGAGAAAGGGGTGCAGATAAGAACACCCCCTTAATTAAGGCTCACAACTCCATATACAGACAGAGGGGAGATTATACGCTACACAGTCCCCGTACTAATTAACCCCTTCTGTACCGGCGACGTCTTTTGTATTATAGTATAGCTACATTTAGACGATCTTGTATAGTTTAAAAAGGATCTGTGGTTTTAACATTGGTTAAGTGAGATGTTAATAACTGGAGATCCTTTTTAAACTGAATAAAATCGTCTGATCATAGCCAGAGTAAATTTAAAAGGACAGAACCGGTACCGAATGAGTTAATGCGAACACAAGGTATGAGACCGGGCAGAATACGTAGAAAGGCATAGATCTGCTTGTATGGGTATACGGTATATCATTTACGCTTGCAGATTAATTTAAAGTTTTTGTTTAATTAAAGTGTAAATAGTTTGTGACATTTTGTACTACAACTGAATGTAAATGTATGGTAAAGATATATTTTGTATTTATTAGATTTCTATAGTGCTTCGATGCTTGGGTATATTAAACTGGCTAAACTGATTCGTCGCACAAGTTCAAAGTTAATGTAATCTTGAAATCTCAATACTCTTAAATGTACGACGCAACACATAGATGAATTGCTAGTCTATTAATGATATGATTCTTCACTAGTTAAGAAACCAATTGTTTTTTTTTGTTTTTTGCTTTTTTATGGGTCGGTAATTTTTCTATCTTGTGTATTCAGATATGCCTACCTCAGTAAAATTCACCTAGCTAGTCAAATGTTAATGTTATCAATGCCTCAAGCCAAAGTTCTTAGCCGATTGGATGTGTTGGCATACAGTATACTAAATTGCCATCGTATACCAGAATAAGAACAACAGGAAAACAATAAGAAAAACAACAAGAGGGTCGATATTTCAAGGTTGCATGAACTTTGATATTGTACAACGAATAGATTTACCCAGTTAAGTATACATAAACATCGAATTATTATATACTGTATTACTTAACAATACAAATTAATCTTTACAAGCTAATTTAATAATAACGCTATGTACGGTACTTTGAAAGCTATGCACATTACATATACCCCGTAATTCGTTATCATAGGCATTAACCCGTTAACCACACCACCATGACGTAATTTACATCATATTCTGGTTACCATTAGACGATTTCTTTACTTTTTTTAAATCTACCTCTACGATTCAAATGGGTAAATACGATCTCAATAGTCACTCGTAATAAAATTAAGTCTTTTTAAACTGCATACAATCATATAGTTATAGCCAAAATTATAGGTAAAAGGGCCTCATGGTGCTGAAAGGGTTAAGACTTCAGGAGATGCTTGTATACGAATATGCTGGATTTTGCACGGTAACGACATTTTCCCAGCACTGCGCTCTCTCTCTCTCTCTCTCTCTCTCTCTCTCTCTCTCTCTCTCTCTCTCTCTCTCTCTCTCTCTCTCTCTCTCTCTCTCTCTCTCTCTCTCTCTCTCTCTCTCCTCTCTCTCTTCTCTCTCTTCTCTCTCTTCTCTCTCCTCTCTCTCCTCTCTCTCTTCTCTCTCCTCTCTCTCTTCTCCAACCGGAACGTGTCATTGCTGTCGGATTCCCCCACTTACAAAAGATCGAGAGAGAATAAACAAGCAATCAAATTAATGTATTTTAATGCCAGAAGTCTACGAAATAAGATTGACGAACTAAGAATTATGTTACTAAATGAAGAAATAGATATAATTGCGATAACAGAAACTTATATAGACACCAACAATATCGATTTCACACACGAATATCAAATCAATTCCTATAAACTATATCACAAGGACAGAGTAGGTAAGAGAGGAGGAGGTGTATTACTGTATATAAAAGAAAATATATGCTCACTTGAGGTTCAAATTCCTTCTAATAACTCAGAACTGTTATGTGTGAAAATTAATAACAAGGATATAGACATTAATGTGGTTGTCGTATATCGTCGTCCAACTCATACCTATCAACAGGATATAGACCTATACAATAATTTAGAAAAAACTCTATCAACAAAAGAAACCCTTATCATAGGCGATTTTAATCTTCCTAATATTCATTGGGGAGATGTAAAAGGGTCTGGCCATGCATCTGAAAAAATGACCGAATTTATTAAAGATAACTTCTTATATCAATTAGTCCAGAAACCCACGAGGGGAGATAATATTTTAGACCTAGTAATAACGACCCACGAAAATTTAATTTCTGACTTAGAAGTTGGGGAATTAATATCTAATTGTGATCATAATATCGTCAGCTCCAAATTAATATGTCGCACACAAACAGCACTAGTGAAACTTTTAGTCCCAACTATAATATGGCAGACTTCAATAGCCTAAGAAATGACCTAAAAGATATTAATCTGCATCTCGAAGGTCTCACCAACATTGACGATACATGGGAAAGATTTAAAGAAATATTCATGAGTGCTCAAAAGAAACATATCCCAATGCGTAAAAGACACAGTAAGAAAATAAACAAACCCCTTTGGTACGATATAAATATCAGTAGAGCAATTAGGGAAAGAATCGTTTATACAACGTGAAGAGAGAAACAAAGAATAATACCATATGTAAGCAATACCTGGCCGCCAGAAGAAAAGAAAAATCACTAATAAAAACACAAAGAGGAATTAAATGAAATAAGCATAGCTAAAGGTCGTAAAACTAATCCTAAGCAATTTTACAGATACATTAACAGTAGCAAACAATAAAATAGTGGGATAGGACCCATACTTAACACTCAAGGTGTTCTAGAAACAGATAGCAAAGACCTAGCCTCTACACTTAACAATTATTTCAGCTCCGTTTTTACCACTGCTGCCAACACGAACACTCCACAAGCTACTAATCAAACAAGCAACATTGTGCTCCCTGACTTCAAAATTAGCCAATCAAGCGTCACTAGACAGATTGAATTACTGAAAATAAATAAATCTCCCGGCCCCAGACCTATTCATCCTAAAATCCTAAAAATGGTCCAAAGATGAAGTTGCCCAACCCCTAACCAAAATGTTTAACATGTCACTCCAACATGGACAATTACCCACTGACTGGAAGACAGCGAATATTACACCGATATTTAAAAAGGGAGATAAAAAACTACCAGGAATACAGACTCCATTAGCTTAACTTCCGTTGTTGTAAAACTATTAGAATCAATTATAAGAGACGAATTTGTACTTTTCATAGAGAATAATAATTTTATTAATAATAGTCAACACGGATGGAGAGCAAAAAAATCATGCCTAACGAACCTTATCGAATTTTATGACAACCTATTTAAGATTAATGATTTTACCAAAAGTCTTGATATAGTGTACTTGGACTTCCAGAAGGCCTTCGACAAGGTCCCTCATAATAAATTACTTCAGAAGGTCGAGAATCTAGGAATACAAGGCAACACACTTAATTGGATAAGGAATTGGTTAAGCGAAAGAAAACAGAGAGTAATTATTAATGGAGTGGAATCAGAATGGACTCCGGTGACTAGTGGAGTCCCACAGGGTTCAGTTCTGGGCCCATTATTATTCATAATATATATTAATGATTTAGACAACGGCATTAATAACATAATTTTCCAAATTCGCCGATGACACTAAAATAGGAAATGCAATAATATCAGAAAGCGATAGAAGTAGCCTGCAATCAGATTTAAACAAGATATCAGAGTGGTCAGAAAATTGGCAAACAAATGCTTGATACTACAAATAGGCTCCCGAAACAACAAATACGAATACCACATGAATGGAGAAAAGATAAAGAGCGTATCACAGATAAAAGACCTAGGAGTGCTTATCAATGAAAATCTAAAATCTACAAGCCAATGCACCGCAGCATCTAACAAAGCAAATGGAGCGCTAGGTTTCATTAAAAGAAATTTTCATTGTCATAGTAAAGACATAGTTGTACCACTATATAAAAGTATTGTGAGGCCACATCTGGAGTATGCTGTGCAGTTTTGGTCTCCCCTACTTAAAAAAAGACAGAGAAACTAGAATCCGTTCAGCGTAGAGCAACAAAGTTAATCCCTTCCCTTAGAAATAAGCCATACAATGAGAGATTAAGAGAACTCGACCTGTTTTCGCTTAAGAAACGGAGAATAAGGGGACAGCTGATAGATTGTTTTAAGATACTAAAAGGAGTTAGTAACGTATATTCTAATAAGCTATTTAAGATAGCCAAAGAAGGTTCCACAAGAGGAAACAAATTAAAACTAACAGGCAGGAAAGCGAACCTAGACATAACTAAAAATTTCTTCACCCACAGTATTATTAATGAGTGGAATAAGCTCCCTAATGAAGTTATTGACAGTGACTCGATATACACATTTAAAAAAAGGTTAGACACATATCACAGAAAAGTTGGTCTGCAGTAGAAGCTGATCACTGATAAGAGAACCTGGCAGAAATGAAAACGTTTTTAGTTGAAAAAAAAAAAAAAAAAAAAAAAAAAAAGTGAAGGTGTGCATGCCTTTTCCTTTCCATTTCTAACTATACTATAAATTCCTTCAGGCGATTTCCAAGCCCTGCAAGGTTATTCATTTCTAACTATTTTCATGTACGGCATTTGCCGGAGGGAGCGGAGGGTGGGGAGAGAGCCTTCATCTTTGCTATCCTTTCCTTCCACTTTCTCTGAGGGTAGCTATCTCTATTCGTATTACGTCCTGGTCACCTCGTAGGGATCGTAAGATCTGTGTGGCCGTGATCTATGGTAATCTATGT
>CM064482.1:67802150-67927963 GCA_032716605.1 Paralithodes platypus
GGAAGGCTTTGAAAGTGTACCGGGAATTATTTGAAAGTGTAAATATTTGCATTTATGCATTTTATAAATTGTGTAGTTACAGCAATATTGTTAGTGCTTTATTGATTATTAATATTCAATATCTATTTCTATGACTATGTTATCGTAGTACACTAAGTTACTTATATATGAATATAAAATGTAAGTATATGTTTTTGTTATGCACAGGGGACTTCTGATATATGCACATTGGACAGTTTTTTGGTTAGTGTGTTTGTATGTGTTAGTGATTCGGAGAGAGAGAGAGAGAGAGAGAGAGAGAGAGAGAGAGAGAGAGAGAGAGGAGAGGAGGAAGAGAAGGAGAGAGAGCAGAGGAGAGACTGACGATGAAGAGAGAGGAGAGAGCACGAGAGAGAGGAGAAGGGGGGGGGAGAGGGGTGAGAAGGGGGGAGAAGGCGAAAGCCAACAAACTTATGCAAAAAGAAGATGATGTAAATACGGATATAGGCTGTGCGGGAAAATAATGTGATCAAATAAAAGCAAAACATAATGGGCGAGAGAGAGAGAGAGAGAGAGAGAGAGAGAGAGAGAGAGAGAGAGAGAGAGAAGCTTTTCAAAACAAGACCAGCATGCCGGCTCGTAGCTCAATAATAATAATAATAATAATAATACAAATAATAATAATAATAATAATTAATAATAATATACAAAATTAGAATGTAATTATTTAATTAATTTTCTGAACAAAACTGATTTTTTTTTCTCTAAACAAAATTAATGCGCTTGCAGATAAACACAAATTAATAACATGAGTTACAAACTTAATAATAACTTTTAATATATAACAGGAATAGCATGCAGGAAGTGGAGGAGATGAGCAAGGTGTTTAAGGATGAGATCTGTGCAGCATGTGAGGAGGTGTGTGGAGTGAGGAGAAGAGGGAGGGGAGTGAAAGGTACAGCATGGTGGACAGAAGAGGTAAGAATAGCTGTGGAAGAAAAGAAGAAAGCATATAGAGAGTGGTTGGGTAGTAGAGGGAATGAAGATTCCGAGAGGCAGAAACGAGCGAGGTACGTGGAGAGTAAGAGGGTGGTGAAGAGAGTAGTGAAGGAAAGTAAGAGAAGAGTAGATGAGGAATTTGGAAGGAATCTGAGTGTAAAATGGAGGGAGCGTAAGAAACTGTTCTGGAAAGAAGTCAAGAAAGTTAGGGAAGGTAGCAAGGGAAACAGTAAGGGTGTGAAAGATAAGAAGGGGAGAATGCTAGCCGAGAAGCAAGAGAGAGTCGAAAGATGGAGGGAGTACTTCAGTGAGTTGCTAAATGAAAGGAATGAAGAGCCAGCAAACATAGCTGGATATGGTATGGGAGGGAGAAGAAGAGAAGTAGTGGAGGAGGAGGTGGGGATCAGGAGGTCAGAAGTGTGGGAAGCTAGAAAAAGAGTGAAGTTGGGGAAAGCACCAGGAACAGATGGAGTGTGTGGGGAAATGTTGAGGTATGGTGGTGAGATAGTGATAGAATGGGTATGGAAAATGTGCAAACTAGCATGGGAGAAGGGGAGTGCACCCGATGACTGGAAGACTGGCATAATAGTCCCGCTTATATAAGGGCAAAGGGGAAACAGGAGTGTGTGGTAAACCAACGAGGAATATGTCTTCTAAGCGTAGTAGGGAAGGTATACAGTAGGGTAGTGATTGAGAGAGTGAGAGTGAGAACGGAGAAATGGATAGGCGACGAGCAGGGAGGTTTTAGGAAGGGAAGAGGATGTGTAGATCAGATTTTTACCCTGAATTGTGTTGTGGAGAAGTATCTGGAGAAGAAACAAACGGTGTATGTTGCCTTTATGGACTTAGCGAAGGCCTATGACAGAGTGGATAGAGAAGGTTTGTGGAAAAAGTACTTAGAATATACGGAGTAGAGGGCAAGTTGCTGAAAGCAGTGAAGAGCAGTATGAGGGTGCAAAGGCGCAGTACGTGTGGAGAGTGAGCAGAGCGAGTTCTTTGACCTGAATGTTGGTTTGAAAACAGGGGTGTGTGATGTCCCCGTGGTTGTTTACTGTATATAGGATGGAGTTATGAAAGAAATACTATCAAGAGCAGTGGATGTGGGTGTATCGCTGAAAAGGGAAGCAATTGAGTGGAAGTTACTTATATTGCGGTTTGCGGATGATACAGTTCTGATGAGTGATAATGAATGGGAGTTGCAGGGTCTGGTAAATGAGTTTAGAACAGTGTGCGAAAAACAGGAATTTGAAGGTAAATACGGGGAAGAGCAAGGTTATGGTCTTCGAAAGGGGTGAAGTCACAGAGGTGAGGTGAAGCTGAACGGTCAGGCTAGGAAATCGTCAACTCTTTTAAGTATCTGGGCAGTGTGTTGAGTAAAGATGGGACTATGGATGAAGAGGTGCGGGAGAGGGTATCAACAGGGGAAGAGGGTTGTAGGAACGCTAAAAGCAGTAACAAGAAATAGGGTGGTCAGGTATGGAAGTGAAGAAGTCCTTGCATGACAGTGTGGTAATCCCGACATGACTTACGGAAGCGAAGCATGGACGTTGGTTGAGAGACTCAGACCAAGAGTGAGAGCAGTGGAAATGAATTACTTAAGGAGTGCGTGCGGAGTTACATGGAGGGATAGACAGACTAATGAGGAAGTAAGAAGGAGGTGTGGTGTGGAGGTAGATGTGCTGGGGAAAGTGTGAAAAGGAACAACTTGAGATGGTTCGGCCATATGGAACGTATGGAAAGCGAGAGAATGACTAAGAGGGTGTACGAGAGCGAGGTGGAGGGACAGAGGGGGAGAGGTAGACCGAATATGAGGTGGAAGGATGGAGTGAGGAACTACATGAACAAAGGCGGTGCTGGTTGGGGGGAGGGGCGTCGACTGACTGGGGACAGAGGTGCATGGGGGCGGTTCGTTCGTGGCCACCCCTTCGGGGATCACGGCGTCAGGCAATAGATAGATAGATAGAATAGCATGCTAGGAGCATTATATAGTGATTATTTTACAATTATGCATCATTACTTTATTTTCATTGGTGGACTTTCAATAAGTACTTCATCATTTTCATATCAACTGCATCGACGAGAATAACTCAATACTTGTTTCAATATTGTAGAGAAACAACTTATATAATTAGATATCAGAATGTTCAAACTAACTCGCTGCATTACTACACATAAATGGTTTTGATCGAAGTGATTCCCAAGATATCATTTTTGTAAGTCAAATGTAATCTGAAACCGTTCAAAACATTACAAATGTTCGCTAAAGCGTAAGCGGGAGATGAGTTAAGGGGAGATTTCCACCTGGAGGATTTTTTTCTGGACCTCTTTCTCCCTCATGTTTAGCCCCATTGCTTTTGAGATTTTAAGACGTTCGCCCTAGTAGTTTGGACATTTTAAGACATTTTACCCCATTTCTGTCAATTTTAAGACCTTTCGTGCCATTTAGGTGTCGATTTTTTCCTGGCGAGCGAAAGCGAGCCTGTATGTTAAGAGCAACCGGCCTCCGTCCGGGACATTTTTCTACCGAAAACTGTACAAATTTATCTTGAAAGAGGGTCTACGGGGGTGTAATTTTAAGCTTGATGAAAACGTAGGGAACAAACTAAATACCTCCCCTTAATACACCAAATAGTTAAGAAAAAAAGAATAATAGATATGAAAATAAAATAAAATGGCAACGATTATGATTTCACTATTTCAAAGGTTTACCACCATTTAGGCGCATATTGTATGACCATCGATTCGATCTAACAAGTGGGTTTAGGGGATCTTACATGCAGGAGAGTAATATAATGATATTTATAAGAATAATCAATATTATTATTATTATTTTGTTACTCTTGTATTATTATTATTATTATTATGATGATGATGATGAAATATATAATAATAACAATAAAAACAATAATACTAATAACAATAACAATTATACTACTACTACTACTAATAATAATAATATTAATAATTAACGGTAATATATATTTCCATATGAAACAATTTAAGTGGATATATGACAGCCAATCGTAAACAAAACACTTTATTTACAATTAGTTCCTGTACATATTAACACTTTCTTCTTATACTTTTGTATCTCCAGCCTCACGAGTGAGTGAGAGCACAGTGAGAGCACACGGGTCGGTTGAGCTCCTCAAAAGAGGGGATTTTCGGAGGGGTATCGTGGGACTGAGTGACCCATATACGTATCAGAAGATCGGCGATGATACGGTGTTTCGGCACATAGTAAACAGAACTGGTTTCTTGTTTAAACATCGCCCACAAAGCATATTTAGTTTAATCTTGAGAGTGTTATTACCAGTATCAGTGAGGGGACAAGGAGCCGTCAGGCACTAGCCCAGTCCTGCCCAGGCACCATAAACCTCCAGCAGTGACCACAAGGTGAGTGAGGTGACCGTTTATAGGGCAGGCAGTTTCACCCTTATGGTTCCCCACCATAGGCCTCATCTTCCATCTACCCCAAGGACCTGACCCTCGGTCCTTCAACTTCTCAAACAATTCTAACCTTTATGAAGTATTTGCTATAAGGTCCATTTTCATTTCCCTCCCTCTAACCATTTAGGAAATACTTGCTACAAGGTCCATTTTCATTTATCTCTCTCTCTCTCTCTCTCTCTCTCTCTCTCTCTCTCTCTCTCTCTCTCTCTCTCTCTCTCTCTCTCTCTCCTCTCCTCTCTATCTCTCTTCTCTCTCTCTCTCTTTCTATCTCTCTCTCTCTTTCTATCTCTCTCTCTTTCTCTCTTCCTATCTCTCTCTCTCTTCCTATCTCTCTCTCTCTCTCTCTCTCTCTCTCTCTCTCTCTCTTTATCCTTAACATCTTTCCATCCACTTTCAATCACCGCACTTAACCGCCTCATTGCTATTATTTGGTTATCTATAACTTCAGATCGCTTTTTATCATTTTAGTTATTTGTTTTCCTCTAACATCTTTCATACCCAACCAGGCCAGCCCCCTCTCCAGCTCGCTTTCTTTATCCCTCGCCCCCGCCCCTGCTCTCTCTCTCTCTCTCTCTCTCTCTTAACATTTTGTACAATTTAATAATTTTTCCATAACTGCTGCCCTAGATCCGGTTACCCACTCAGATCCTGGCTCTCGCTCACTCTCTGGCTCTCTCCCTATCTTGATGTTGACAGCATTATTAATATCCTAAGCATTCATTAATACTCAACATCAGGGTGGCGTCGCCAGTGTAAGTAATCATAGGATATAATTGGCGTGCTTCCTTTCAATCAGTTAGATCTTTTAGTTGTACCGGTGCCCAATGCCGAGGATTTATACATTTAACCACTTAGCTTTATGAGAAGCAGGCCAATTGCCCATCAGAAAGGTTGACTATGATATGTGATGTTTTTTGTTTTGTTTTTGTTTTTTACATATCCCATCAGAAAGGTCGACTATGATAAGTGAATTGTTATGCATCCAGCCAATTATACATTAATAACAACAGCAATAATCTAGATATGTGCCAGGAGAGATTTCCCGGGGTTTCTGAAACAAGGGAGACATGGTAGAGATGGAAGCACCACGGGAAGATCAGGAGGACGGCTTGGTAGAGGCAGAGGAACGGATAATCTTGGAAGACTATGGCCTAGCAGATACTAAGTGTCTTAAGTGCGGAACAACCAATGCAAGAAAGAATTCGCGAAAATGTTCCGGCTGTCTTAGATCTATTCATTTATCTTGTGCTAAGCTGACAAAGAAAACATCAGGAGAACAACCAAACTGGAAATGTCTCGCATGCCCAGGGCCCACTGCAGAGCCAACCGGGGCAACACCGGCAACACCGGTCGCCGACTTGACCCAACTGGTGACCAAATGGAAAGCGCGGATCCAGGTCCTTGCCCGGGTACCTAAAGGAGCCAGAATCCAAGTGGCGGAGGCCCTTACAACCATCATAAAGCAGGCCCTACAGCTCAAGACACCCCTCGCATGGGCACGGCTCCTGGGTTTCTCCTATGGGGCCCTCCGAAAACCACCCAGAACCAACATACAAGACCATCTTCAGGTTTCACTAGCCACCAGAGTGAAACGTCAAGTAGCACAGTATATGGATGGAAACAAACTGGTGGAACCCCCCGAACAGCAACCAAACAGGGCCCAGAAGCACCAGGAGAAGGAATAGGAAGAGGCTGAACAGCTACGTAAGAGGGTCGCTGCGAAGCTGGCGGATAGTGACATCAAAGGGGCCGTCAGACTGTTGTCCTCTTCAGAAGGTTTTGCTGGTCAAGGCACCGAAGTTGTTGAAGCCCTACAAGAAAAGCACCCACCTACACCTAGGGACCTAAACCACCCCCCTGCCCCAAATGACCAGATGCGCCAACCTTTAGTTGTCACGAAGGAGCAGGTGGTCGCCGCAGTGACTTCATTCCCAGCAGGCTCAGCCGCGGGCCCAGATGGTATCCGACCCGCCCACCTCAAAGGCCTCTTGGGCCAGGGGTCAGGAGCTGCTGGGGAGGCACTCTTGGAAACCCTCACCAAATTCATCAACATGGTTTTAAGAGGGGAAGTACCCGACTGTGCCACACCCCTATTTTTTGGGGCATCACTCTGTGCACTGGCAAAAAAAGATGGCGGCGTGCGCCCAATAGCAGTAGGGAACACCTTCCGCCGCCTTGCCACAAAGGTGGGTTTGAAACCACTCTCGAATGGCCTAGGTCAACACTTAAGACCAGTTCAACTAGGTTTCGGAACTCCAGGGGGGTGTGAAGCTGCTGTACACGCAACCCGCACCTACCTCAGCCAAGCCCAAGAAAAACGAGTGCTTCTAAAGATTGACATGCGGAACGCATTCAACAGCATTCGCAGGGATGTCTTCCTCCGTGCAGCTCAAGAACACATCCCCACTCTGTACCCCCTACTTTGGCAGGCTTATTCCAAACCTTCAATCCTGATTTTTGGCGAGACGGTAATCCCATCAGAGACCGGGTTACAGCAGGGAGATCCAGGTGGTCCTGCTCTTTTCTCAATAGGGGTGGATGCAGCAGCTAACAAAGTAAGGTCAGAGCTGAATGTATGGTACCTGGACGATGCAACCTTGGGAGGGTCAGTAGAGAACGTTCTAACCGACCTAAATAACATCATAACTGACCTCGGCCAGGCCGGGCTAGTGATAAATGACACCAAATGTGAACTTGTTCTCCTCAACCACACACGTGAACAAGGAGAAGAGACTCAGGCCCTGTTCCGAAACATATTGCCAGATGTAAAGATCCTTCAGGAGCACCAGCAAACCCTATTAGGTTCCCCACTAACTCTGGCAGCAATCCCACCAGCACTTCAAGTTAAAAAGGAGGAGCTTCAACGTCTCGTGAGTCGCCTGATACACATCGATGCCCACTCAGCTCTGGCCCTGCTCAAGAACTGTTTCTCCATCCCAAAACTCCAATACCTCCTGCGCACATCGATGACTTACACGAACAATGGCGGCCTCCAAGAATTAGACAGCATAATCCGAGAAGCAGTGACCAGCATCACCAACGTGGAATTTAAAGAACGGGCCTGGACACAAGCCACCCTTCCTGTCCGCCTCGGGGGCTTGGGCATACGGAGACCCTCGGATATTGCCTCCCCAGCCTTTATCTCTTCCCTCATCGCGACCAACGACCTCGTATTGTCCATCCTTTATTCTAAACCCGGAATGACACTTAATGGGGACGTAACAGCAGCGATTAACACCTGGAAGGGAAGTACAGGAGTAGAGGAGGAGCCTCAGGGTACCTCCAGGAGCAAGCAGAAAGCGTGGGATACCATCTCGGCGAAGAAAACTCAAGAAAATCTCCTAACCAATGCAGACCAGGTTGCAAAAGCACGCCTCCAGGCAGCCGCCCGTTCGGAGAGTGGCTTGTGGTTACACGCCATCCCCATCCCACCTCTTGGAACTCACTTGGATGCTGAAGCGCTCCGGGTCGCCATCGCGCTCAGAGTGGGTGCGGCAGTTTGTCACCCACACACTTGCAAGTGTGATGGGAGGATGGATGCTCAAGGTCACCATGCCTTGTCATGTAATTACAACGCAGGCCGCCTGCCAAGACACTCTGCACTAAATGATGTCATAAAACGGGCCCTGCAGAGTGCTAACTGTGCATCAATCCTCGAACCACATGGACTTCACAGAGAAGACGGCAAACGGCCAGAGGGGATGACCACTTTCTCTTACAAGAATGGCCGGTGCCTCGTGTGGGATGCCACATGTGTTGACACTTTCTCCACAACCAACGCCGCCAGAAACGCCGACGAAGCAGGTGAAGCCGCCCGGATAGCAGAAAATAAAAAGCGAGAAAAATATCAAGCCATCGCCAGAATTCATCAGTTCGAGCCCCTGGCATTCGAAACTTCAGGAGTCTTCGGCCCCACCACCCTTAAGATGGTGAATGAAATAGGCCGTAAAATCAGAGAAGTTTCAGGAGAACCCCGGGAAACCCTCTGGCTCAAGCAAAGACTAGGGATGGCTATCCTCCGGGGCAATGCCACCAGAGTCATGAGCTCAGTTCGACAGGACTGAGTCATGCCACTGCGTGAGGCCCCGGCAGGAGTGGTGTATCCGTAGTCTTTCCACAGTAGGGTAAAACAAAACATAAACCTTATTTGTATGTAACATGTGTGATGCACATTAATAAAAGGGGATGTGTCGGATGGTTGAAAGCCACAGTTGCTCGAGCGTTTGGGGCTAGCAACACGTATTATGAAAAACATGCATCCTCCTTCATTCACTGTCCCCCCCCTTCACTCACTCAACCCCACAATTTGCCGGAGGATAACAGGGTTTTCACAATACGTAGACGGAGGTCTTTTAAAAAAAAAAACACGTGGTCTTAGAATTGGACAACTCCTCCCCTCAAATGAAATAGGTAAAGGGGAGGTTTTTAGCTTTCTCCCTAGACATCCATCAAGCATATAAGAATTGCCCCATGTGTACAATTTTCGGTGGAAAAATGTCCCGGCCAAAGGCCAGTCTCTCCTAAATTACAGGCTCGCTATCGCTCGCCTGGAAGAAATCAACACATAAATAGCACGAAGGGTCTTAAAAGTGGCAGAAATGGGGTGACAAGTTATAAAATCGCCAAACTAATGGGGCGAATGTCTTAAGATTTCAAAACTAATAGGGCTAAACACGTGGGAGAATATGGTTAAAAAAAAAAAAGTGGAAATCTCCCCTTAACCCTCCTGGCCCGGTTGTCATTTTAAAATTACACCACGAATTAAGGGCAGGTGCCCGGGTGTCATTTTAAAATCTGTAAGCTTGAAAGCCTATTCAGCTTGGTCTAAACGCTGTGCGTCCGACGCATGTAAACAAAGCCGATCGTTACGTCACCGCACCTCCGAAAACAAGAAAGAGAAGACTCGTTTGTTATTGTATGTCTGTATGTCATTGTTTCAGTAGTGAAAAGATCGTCATATTGCTAACATCGCCTGCAAGTGCTCTCCACTGAAATCGTCATCACAACTGAACCAGTTGACATAGTGAGCTCTACTCAACGCCAGTCTACAGATTGGAAACCGCACTACATTTATAGATGCATGGGAAATTTCTAGCAGTTAAACTAAACAAAAATACGGTAGCCTAGGCCTAGACGTTTTTCAGCCAGATCGCCCGGGTAGCCCACACTGTCATTTTGAGAGCCTGCCCGGGCCAGGAGGGTTAAGCAAGTAAAAATGATTCCTGTAGATAGCGCAGCACTCACTACGGATGTTACTCCAATTAACGTCTGCCCAACTCTAGGTTAATCAAAGCATCGCAATCCCATCCTACGAACCTTTTGTCAAGCTAAAATAGTCAAGCATTATTTTATACAACACTTTCCTACATGGACAATAATAACAATACAGCCTACCGCAACACAATGACTCCCACAAAATAGCCTAGCCCATACACACATTACACAAGAAACAAATATGTATAACACTGGTTACGCTTCTCTTACAGTCTATGCAAATATACCTTAATATCTACTGATTAAATATAATATACCCAAATAAAACCCGTCACTACAATCAAATAACTTCAATGCATACGCTTTTATGTTTGTCACAACCAATGCGACCAGAATGCTTACTACACACACATGCATCTACAAGTATACACAACTATAAATTAAATATTACATCCACTCTTTCAACATTCACGCATCACTTGCATTACAATACTGCCTGTGAAGCTGGTGACCACCTATGCAACTTAAAACACCAAATAATTATGCACGTCTATATAATATCGGTGTTTATAATTCCTGCAATCACGCACACGCACCTACGAATTACACCCAATAGCTCACTGAATGCTTGAATCTCGCATCTAAAATGTACACAACAGATACATAATCTTGTTGCATTACAAAACTAATTACGAAATGTCTTTCAATGTTCACTTTTGGGTTGAGTCGCCTGGATTAGAGTATTCAAATAGGCTTGAGATGCCTTTATGTCTTACTAAAAAGATATTATTAACAACGTTCAGTGATTATTAATAATTATCATGATCTGTTCTGTCTCAATCACCGATAATAATACACTCCAAAATCATTAAAATGCGTTCTTTACAAATGTAAAGCGATTCCACATTTCATGTTCATTCAAATTTGATCCACTTCACTTCGTGCAAAGTGCATGTCCTTTATTCTAGCTACCATTAGACGATTTTGTTCAGCATACGAAAGCCCTGTGAGCATCACAGAGTTAATTAAGATCTATTTTACCACCCTTGACTACTTTATGCTGCTCTATGCTGCTCCTAATAATAAATACATAAAGTAAATGGAAAATATCGAAAACAAATAGTAAATTATAACACTTAACCACATCAGCACGATGACGTAATTTTTGTTTAGACCAGTTATCATTAGACGATATTCTTAAGCGTATTATCTACCTCTAGGATTCAAAGGGGTGAATACGATCTCAATAAACCCTCTGAATAACATGGACCCTTCTTAAACTGCATAACGGCATCCAACTTTTAGCCAGATTAAAGATAAAAGGCGCCACCGTGCTGAAGGGGCTAATTGTACCTTTGATTGTACCTACAAATACAAATATAAAAAAGGGATGACGGATTTTGTGACTCAACCTCGGGCCCTCCATGTTCAGGCGTCGGCTGTGTCATGTCTGCCTCTACCTCCCTTGATCTATTACGTCACTGCCAATAGTAACTACTTGTTACGTCCTGGGCTATATAAACACTGGGCTCTTTCTATTGGACTAGGTATGCGGCAACAAGCAACAACGGAAAACGCTAGATCCAACCCTTATCTATAAACCCAGGCAACAAACCACCCTAAACCGTCAAGAGTCCTGCCTGGACAACAAGGTATCCTATGACTCGGTTACAGGGTGCACGCACTATAGACTGCTGATAGTCAAGCAGGCTATATAAAAGATCACACAATTAAGTTGACTTAAAGCTTCAAGGAAAAGATAGATAACGGAATTAAATTGCAGAAACAATTTAATAACAAACTAGAAGAAAGTACATTTAACGTTACGTTAATTAATACAACTAATCACCCCTGCGTGAAAGAAGGTGAAAGCAAACAGTCCTCAAAACATCGTACAGGTAGACAAGATGCGGGTCTCTAAACTGCATGCGGCTACTGTAGGATCTGATGCTTAGCAAAGAAAGTACGTTACGGATTTAGAGAACTCTTAACTCATAAGCAGGAATAAATACTAGTGATAGGCCATACAGTGTATAATGGCATAGGTATAATTAAATAAAGGCAGCAACTCGCAACATAACCACATACAGGTGTGCTTCTCACTCTTAGTCAGGCAAGCCTGCTCGGACAGAGTCTCTAAGCCACACCCTGACTCACAATGCTCACAAAAACGGTAAACTGTGGCACAATAACAAGCATACAGAAATAATAAACCCCTAGCTGTTAATCTGCCAGGCGGCAGAGGTCTAGCCGGAAGGATATAGGCTTCGGATACCCGGGCTGAGCCACCTGCTCTAGCCTAGGGACGTTCCCAAGTCTGTGCACCAAATTACTCTAATTGAAAGGGTGCTCTCTTGAGAGACTCAGATCGCAAGTATCTGACTCTCTCCTGGCGACCCTAAAACAAAAGCAAGACGTGCTAGCGCAGTGCTGAGTGGACTAGGCAAGGGCCCTCACACAACACAACACTAGACACACAGGGACACAGACAAGAAAATGCCCCCAGACTCCCACGGGTATCCTAGTAAAGTCGTGCGGGTCCACAGGACTCGCACCAGCAGACTTTACTTAAATGATCGCAAAAAGCCTCCCCTCCGGTCTAGCCCCTGCTAACCTGACACAAGAACACACTAGCAAGCATGAAACCACCAAATATGAGACAACAAAAAAGCTTCCTAGGTCTCATTAACAATTACATCTCTGCATAAGGCCCAAAATCCTATCTAGTTATCTGAGAGCTCGTCGTTAATACAATAATAGATATAAGGTCTATCAAGGGGATGGGATAATTAAATAGATTGGTGTGTAGTGGAAGGAAGGTATACAAAGTAAGAGAGAAAGTTTCTAAGTGGGGTTGAGAGGGATAGATATCAAGGGGGTCCGAAGGGTACGACAGTGAGGTGAGCTCTGAGTCTTGAATCTGTCTGGACCCCCCACTAGGCATGCAGAATACATCCCATGCTTGGCAACACTCAACACAGTTGCCGGGTCAAAATCGTCTACCCCGTGCGTGAGTCGAAACTAAGCCTAACGTTGCAATCAAATGCACGTGGCACATCAGGCTCGTCCCAAGCTAGACTCTCCGCGCGAAGCAACGTCCCCCAGCCGGTCTCTCTCTCCCGCTCGTCTCCTCCCACTCTCACTAGACTTACATCTTATATATTATAATGAAACAATCAACTATCGAGAATAAAATATACTAAGATGCGTTGGTTAAGAATAAGGGCAGCTACAAGCTGTGAAACAACATAAGAATATCCCAGACATTAGTTACATTGTCGTAGGATATATACTAAGGAAAAGCCGGCCGGCCGGCTGCCGCCAGCCGGTTTCTAAACGGCTGGGCAGCCGACGCGCGCGCATGCCCGCACGTGGCTACTATGCAGAAGCGTCACACCTCCCCCAAGATATAAGACCCTTGACTAAGTTCTTCATATCTAACAGAAAGCTTCTCATAGTACCACACACTGTTGCGACACAAGGCACTATATATAAAAAAATAAAGACTGTTGCGCTCCACCGAGCAAGTTCAACTAACTTAGCGACAATAAGCGAAAACATTCAACTTAGATACTGCTACAACATCTTATACAAAATTCTACACGTTATAAAAAATAAAGAGTTTTTATAAGGTTTTTGCTTTTTTAATTTGTTTTTTTCGACTGAACTACAGTGACAGCCTATTTTCCTCCACACTCAACCCTCAATCCTGTGGCAGTCTAACCAACATCATCCACCCTTGATAGACAATCCGCTATCACGTTGTCAGAACCGGCAATATGGCGTATGTCCAGATGTCCTGAAGCATGAGTGACCACCTGGTCAGCCTCATATTCCGGTTATGAAACTGATTCAAGAATTTCAGAGGGTGATGATCGGTATAAACCACTACGACTGGTCCGAAAGCAGGAACATATACATCGAAGTGCCTGAGCGCCAGCACTATCGCCAGGAGTTCTTTTTCAATTACAGAGTAATTCCTTTGTGCACTATTGAATTTTTTACTGTAAAAACTCACTGGATGTTCGATACCTTCATCATCTGTCTGTAACAAGACAGCCCCAGCCCCTACGCCACTGGCATCAGTCGCCAGCTGAAAAGGTCTGCTGAAGTCCGGGGCCCTGAGTATAGGGTGGGTACATAACAGGTGTTTCACCAAGGAAAACGCCTCTGCACACTCAGGAGACCACCGGAACTTCTTGTCCTTAGATAATAAGTCAGTTAAAGGTGCAAGTACAGTCGAATAGCCTTTGATGAAGCGACGATAATAGCCTATCATACCTAGAAACCGCATGATTTGTTTCTTAGTCGTAGGCTGGGGAAACTGATCGATGGCTTTGATCTTTGTCTGTGGAGGGCACACCTGACCCATCCCCACCTCGAACCCCAGGTACAAAACTGTGGCTTTGACAAAATCGCACTTACCCAGGTTTACCACCAAACCTGCTTCATTCAGTTTATTAAAAAGCTGTCCGATGTGAGCACAGTGACTGTTAAAATCCTCGTCGTATATTATGACATCATCTAGGTACACCGTACAGTTGGGAATGTCGGCTACAATGTCGTTCATTAATTTCTGAAACGTTGCAGGGGCATTTTTCAGCCCGTATGGCATAACATGGCAACGATATGTGGCACCGTCCACCACAAACCCACACACCTCTCGCGCTCGCTCAGACAAGGGCACTTGCCAATAACCCTTAACAAGGTCTATCTTAGTGAGGAACTTGGCTTTTCCTATCTTATCCACACTGTCGTCCACGCGAGGGAGAGGGTAGGCGTTTGTGGGGGTTAAACCATTCAACCTGCGGAAATCTATACAAAACCGCACCTTGCTATCTGGTTTGGGCTGCAGTGTGACTGGGGAAGTCCACCTTACTGCACCCTCAGAAATCAGCCCACGTTTCAGCATATAATCCAGCTCTTCCCTAAGTGCTGGTAATTTAATAGGGGGAACACGGTATGGCACTGATTTAAAGGGCGGGTGGTCCCCAACATCGACATCGTGCACCGCTTGAGTAGTGAGGCCAGGATGCTCCGCGAAAACAGCTGGGTTTGAATCAAACAAGTGCTGCACAGCTACATGCTGTTGCTCAGGCAGGTGCAATATCAACTCGTGAGCCACTTGTCTAGAATTCCCCGCCCACTGATCCGCGGAAACATGACAATCCCAATTATCCTCCCCCGCAGCTTGACTGTCCCTTCCTCCTTCTCCACCACGATCACTGCAGATCAACACCGGGACAGTGAGAGGCTCGGAGGGGTGCCTCACATACTCTTTCATCAGATTTACATGGCAAAGTTGGTTCTTTTTCTTACGATCAGGAGTAGCTACTAAATAGTCTAGATCAGAAACCTTCCTTACAACCCAATATGGACCAGAATACTTGGCAGACAAGGGGTGTCCCACCAGAGGCAGTAGTATCAGTACCTCCTGATCTACTTCAAACTCCCTCAGCTTCACCTTCTGGTCGTATCTGTCCTTCATCTGAGCTTGTGAACTCTTAAGGTTCCGACCTGCTACCTCCAAGCCCTTTAGCATTCTCTCACGGCTTTCAACTACATACTTTAGAAGCGAGCATGGCTTTGTGACTCCCTCCCAGATCTCCTTGACTATGTGGAGGGGCCCCGTGACCCTGTGTCCAAAAACCAACTCGTTCGGGCTAAATCCCAAGCTCTCCCCAGGTACTTCTCTCGCTGCAAATAAAACGTATGGGAGACCTAGATCCCAGTCCTTCCCATTTTCCATGCAATAACACCGCAACATACTCTTGAGAGTCGAGTGCCACCTTTCCAAATTCCCTGACTCTCGGGATGGTAGGCAGATGACACCACAGACACTATCCCATGTTGCTGCATGGTCTGCTTAAACAGAGCAGAAGTAAAATTGGATCCCTGATCAGACTGGATCTCCTGAGGGTAGCCATAACGAGAGAAATAGACAAGTAGGTTTTTGACAACAGTCTTAGCCATCCCGTTGCGCATGGGGTAAGCATCTGGATACCGTGTTGCTACATCCATTACAGTTAGTAAAAATTTATTGCCGGCACTAGTGGGGGGCAATGGGCCAACCATATCGATAACTACTTTGCTGAAGGGCGGCCCAATGACAGGGATGGGTTGTAACGGGGCTCTCGGGATGACCTGATTGGGTTTCCCAACAACTTGACAAGTGTGACACTGTGACACCCATGACACGACACTCGCCTTTAACCCAGGCCACCAGAAAAGCTTGCTCAGAGCTGCCTCCGTCTTACGTGCCCCCAGGTGCCCTGCCAAAGGCACATCATGAGCTAATCTCAATAAGCTCTCACGGCACACCCTCGGTACTACTAACTGGTCCACTAATCCTGACCCGCCATCCCACTTTTTCTTGGGATCCTGATGTCTCCGATACAAGATCCCCTCGGACAAGAAAAAATCACCAGGCTGCGCATCCCCATCGCTCTCCAGTTCGACAGCACCATTACCACACGCCCTGACTTCAGGATCTTCCAGCTGCAAGGAACATATATCAGCAGGTGCGAGATTATCCAAGTTCATCTTAAATAATTTATTTCCACCTCCAATGTCCCGCTGAGCCATCCTTTCCTCACGCTGCGCATAACGATGCTGTCGCAGAGTCTCTTCCTGCCCTGCACCTGCACTAGCGGTGACAGGCCCCGGGGCCTCTCCAGACTCTAACATAGGTGCCAATAATGAGTCACCAAGAAACACTGCCGGCTCAAAACTCTCCAATTGACCAACACTTCCCGTTTTCTTGTGACCTTTCCTCCGCGGTTTGATAGACTGAGGTGGTGGCTGCAAGGCTCCGGATGTCTGAGAACGCGTCACAACACACGCCAGGGTTTGTCCGCTACACTTCTCAACCCACTCCTGTTCCTCCCTACTAACATCGGCCGCCTTCTCGGCAACGACCAAGGGTGAAACCTTAGAAGCAGGCACCGCAAAGTCGTTGCCGAGGAGGAGGTCGACGCCCCCAACAGGCAAGTTCTCTACAATTCCTACATCCAGCTCCTTCGCCACACCACCCACCTCCAGCTCCATCCGCACCAGCGGGTAGGACTTCGTAGCATTGATCCCCTGAACTACCACCACCCGAGCAGCGTTAATCGGCCTACCAGTAAAGTTCTTTAACAAGGTCTGAGAAGCCCCCGTATCACGCAATAGCTTAACTCCTCGCCTTTCGCCAGCCCCCCTCACAAAACCATGCCCTCTATGACCCCCAAAGACGTCGCGGACAGGGTTCGAGCCTTCCGGACTCTTGAACACAGGCTGTGTCCCAACCTCTGACGAACTACCCTTGGCAAACTCAGAAGATATAGGCGACACCCCTATGCTGCGGGCCAATGACACAACCTTGTTTGGTGGCTTGTTCGGACAAGCATTTGCAAAGTGACCCTCCTTGTGACATGCAAAGCACTCTTTACTCTTTGGTTTCCCTTGGGAGTGGGAGGTACCATTAGACCTCTTATACGGGACGGTATTTGGTTTATGTTCAGTTTTATTGTCAGTGCTACATGGTTTTGTGTATTTATGTGTATCAAAATTCTTGGGAGGGGGAGGGGTACGATCCTTTGCACCCGACTCACTCCTAGCTGCTGCTTCGCACCCTCGAATTAATGACAGTCGGCGGTCAGCCATTTCTGCTGCCTCCTGGAGAGTTCTAGGATTTTTTTCCTTTATATTTAATGTTAAGTCCCCGCCTGTGCACTTAAAGAACTGCTCCAAGAGAACCAACTCACTCAACTCCTCAAAAGTAGCTGCCCTCTCAGAACGCAGCCAATGTCGTAGTGCATCAGACAAGTCCCGGGCGTGTTCTAGGAAGGTACTATCCTTGCCCTTAGTAACACCCCGAAACTTCAGGCGGTAAGTTTCTGGTTGTAACTCATAGGCCCGTAGCACAGCCTTCTTTAGCTCATCATAAACTACACAGGACTCTAAAGGTAGTGCATCATACGCTTTTAGCCCCTTTCCTAGGAGTCTTGATGAAACTAATGCTGCCCACTTTTCCTGAGGCCACTGGTGTTCCTGACACTTCTTCTCAAATCGCATAAAAAACTCAGTCACACATAATTCATCGAACACAGGAACTAGTTTAAGCAGGTGCGACAATGATTGGTCCCGATGTCTGTTACCTCCCCCAATATTTCGACCTGTTACCTCCACTCGAGAGATCTCCAGCTCCCTGTCAGCCCGATACCTAGTAGACTCTGCCTGCAGTTCAGCCTCTCGTATAGCTGTTCTCTCTGCAGCCTCAGCCTGCACACTAGCCTGTCTCTCGGCAGCCTCAACCTGAGCTCTAGCCTGTCTTTCAGTAGCCTCAACCTGAGCTCTAGCAACCTCAGCCTGCACACTAGCCTGTCTCTCGGCAGCCTCAACCTGAGCTCTAGCAGCCTCAACCTTGGCCATCTCAAGCCGAAACAACAAATCTGGAGTCAACCCTTGAGGAGGGGAAGGTGCATTTAATGGGGAGGGTCCCTGTGATTGAATTCCACGCTGCCATTGACCATCAACTTGGGGGTATGTACTAAATTCAGGCACCCAGACGTTTGATACGGGGGTAGAGTGGGGGGGGGGCGGGGGACCGGGGCCCCCAGTCGCCTCTCCACCCAGGTCTCTCCCTTCTAAACCCAATATCAAAGTCCTCAGCTGATCTTTCCTCATGCCACTTAAACCCTGGTGACCCTGAAGACCTGCCACACACTTTAAGCCATACTTATTCAGCTTCAACACCCTGGCAGCGGTAAGGGGCACCTCTAAAAATCTTCTAGCACCCTCCTCGCTATCGACTAGCCACTCCACAGGTCTTTCTCCCTCCGAGCCTGTATCGTGACCTGACCCATCACTGTGTTCTGATATATTAGACATGTTTGTGTACTGCAGTAATTATCACGGTTATAGAATGTGCCTTATCTCCTATGCAAGTATGAATATACTAATGTTATTTAAAGTCTTTAATGTGTTATATTGGTTGCTCCAAAAAAAAAACTATGTCCACTGTATTCCTCTAATCATAAGGAATCTCGAAACAAATGACCACTATATTCCTCTGTTCAGTAAATCCTATGCAAGGTCGGCATTTGTTACGTCCTGGGATATATAAACACTGGGCTCTTTCTATTGGACTAGGTATGCGGCAACAAGCAACAACGGAAAACGCTAGATCCAACCCTTATCTATAAACCCAGGCAACAAACCACCCTAAACCGTCAAGAGTCCTGCCTGGACAACAAGGTATCCTATGACTCGGTTACAGGGTGCACGCACTATAGACTGCTGATAGTCAAGCAGGCTATATAAAAGATCACACAATTAAGTTGACTTAAAGCTTCAAGGAAAAGATAGATAACGGAATTAAATTGCAGAAACAATTTAATAACAAACTAGAAGAAAGTACATTTAACGTTACGTTAATTAATACAACTAATCACCCCTGCGTGAAAGAAGGTGAAAGCAAACAGTCCTCAAAACATCGTACAGGTAGACAAGATGCGGGTCTCTAAACTGCATGCGGCTACTGTAGGATCTGATGCTTAGCAAAGAAAGTACGTTACGGATTTAGAGAACTCTTAACTCATAAGCAGGAATAAATACTAGTGATAGGCCATACAGTGTATAATGGCATAGGTATAATTAAATAAAGGCAGCAACTCGCAACATAACCACATACAGGTGTGCTTCTCACTCTTAGTCAGGCAAGCCTGCTCGGACAGAGTCTCTAAGCCACACCCTGACTCACAATGCTCACAAAAACGGTAAACTGTGGCACAATAACAAGCATACAGAAATAATAAACCCCTAGCTGTTAATCTGCCAGGCGGCAGAGGTCTAGCCGGAAGGATATAGGCTTCGGATACCCGGGCTGAGCCACCTGCTCTAGCCTAGGGACGTTCCCAAGTCTGTGCACCAAATTACTCTAATTGAAAGGGTGCTCTCTTGAGAGACTCAGATCGCAAGTATCTGACTCTCTCCTGGCGACCCTAAAACAAAAGCAAGACGTGCTAGCGCAGTGCTGAGTGGACTAGGCAAGGGCCCTCACACAACACAACACTAGACACACAGGGACACAGACAAGAAAATGCCCCCAGACTCCCACGGGTATCCTAGTAAAGTCGTGCGGGTCCACAGGACTCGCACCAGCAGACTTTACTTAAATGATCGCAAAAAGCCTCCCCTCCGGTCTAGCCCCTGCTAACCTGACACAAGAACACACTAGCAAGCATGAAACCACCAAATATGAGACAACAAAAAAGCTTCCTAGGTCTCATTAACAATTACATCTCTGCATAAGGCCCAAAATCCTATCTAGTTATCTGAGAGCTCGTCGTTAATACAATAATAGATATAAGGTCTATCAAGGGGATGGGATAATTAAATAGATTGGTGAAGTAGTGGAAGGAAGGTATACAAAGTAAGAGAGAAAGTTTCTTAGTGGGGTTGAGAGGGATAGATATCAAGGGGGTCCGAAGGGTACGACAGTGAGGTGAGCTCTGAGTCTTGAATCTGTCTGGACCCCCCACTAGGCATGCAGAATACATCCCAGGCTTGGCAACACTCAACACAGTTGCCAGGTCAAAATAGTCTACCCCGTGCGTGAGTCGAAACTAAGCCTAACGTTGCAATCAAATGCACGTGGCACATCAGGCTCGTCCCAAGCTAGACTCTCCGCGCGAAGCAACGTCCCCCAGCCGGTCTCTCTCTCCCGCTCGTCTCCTCCCACTCTCACTAGACTTACATCTTATATTATAATGAAACAATCAACTATCGAGAATAAAATATACTAAGATGCGTTGGTTAAGAATAAGGGCAGCTACAAGCTGTGAAACAACATAAGAATATCCCAGACATTAGTTACATTGTCGTAGGATATATACTAAGGAAAAGCCGGCCGGCCGGCTGCCGCCAGCCGGTTTCTAAACGGCTGGGCAGCCGACGCGCGCGCATGCCCGCACGTGGCTACTATGCAGAAGCGTCACATACTTTAGTACGGGTTACGCCATTATCCCATATATTTGTTTTTCTTTTTTTGTTCTATGTGAGTAAGGGAGACAAAAGGCAGAACTACCTGTAATGAATGCCTCTCCCAGAGTAGAAAGAGTGACATAGCCAAAATCAAGGGACGTTCGAGCCAAAATGCCTGGACACGCAGAGTTTGAAGCAATTTAAGTCATAGGAAGAGGGAAAGACTGATTCTGGGAGAGAGTTCCAGAGCTCAGCTGTTGAATAGAAGAAAGACTGAGAAAAAACATTTCACTCTTGGGTTGGAGAGTTGCCCAGAGTAGGAATGGGATTGTGTTGCAAGACGGGTGCTATGCGCTCTACGAAGATGGGGTGGTATACACTGAGAGAGCTCTGAGGAACACTGATTATTGTAATAGCGGTAGAATAGTGAGAGAGATGCAACATTGCGGTGAAGAGAGAGAGACTGCAGATAATTTGTAAGTGGACGTGAGTTGAAGAGAAGGAAAGCTTTCTTTTCTAATTTGTCTAGAAGTGCTGTGCGAGAGGATCCTCCCCACACGCGTGAACAATACCCAATACATGGACGCACTGTGCCCCTGTACAGAGGAAGATGCTGCACAGGGGTAAAGAACCCCCGGAGACGGTTGACCACATCCTGCTTCTGGGAAGCTGTTTTAGCTGGAGTGGTAATATGGTCTTTCCAAGAGAGATCATAAGAAAAAGAGATACCAATAATATTAAGAGAAGATGAGGGATTTATTTGTATATTGTTGAAGAGTAGGTCATAGTTTTCTGGAAGGGGGTGACGAGTAGACAGATGGAGAAATTGAGTTTTGGAAGCATTGAAAGTAACAAGGTTTTCTCTTTCCCAATTAAAGATAGTAGAGAGATCAGAAGATAGGTGTTTTATGGCCTCCTTACGTGAGTTTTGGAGTTCCTGCTGTGAATAATTTTGTGGAAGGCTAGTTGAATATTGTAATGTAGAGTCGTCAGCATATGAGTGAATGGGGCTAGAGGTGCAGTTGAGAAGGTTGTTAATGAATAATAGGATGATAATTGGGGATAGGAGAGAACCCCGAGGAACACCGGAGTTGATAGGTTGAGGAAGTGAACGGTGGCCGTTCACAACTGCAGTTATGGAGCGGCCAGAAAGGAAATTAGAGACAAAGGCACAGATGGAGGGATAGAAACCGTAGGAGGGTAGTTTGGAAATAAGCGATTTGTGCCAGACTCTATCAAAGGCTTTCAATATGTCTAGCGCAACAGAAAAAGTCTCACCGAAGTCACGAATGGAGGATGACCATGAGTTAATAAGATACAAAAGAAGATACAAAGGAAGCCATACTAGCGGTCTGAGAGTAGGTTATTGGAAGATAAATGCTTAACAAATGTTGAGGCAAGGATAGTTTCAAAAACTTTAGAGATGCAAGAAATGAAAGCAATTGGACGATAGATAGGAGAGGTGTGGTGGACTGGTCTTGCCACTGGACCGGTAATCCAATAGTCCTGGATTCAGATCCCGATGCATCAATGGGAAGATATTTTTGGGATGGAATTTGTGCTGGACCAAGTATCAGTGTTTTACCACAAAGCCCACCGAAACACCAAACAAATACCCTCATTGTTCCCTGATTAAATAGCACTGTATGAATATTCCCATATTCAAAATATGCTACAGGGAGGCAATGCCTAGTGAGTTAACTGCTCAATAGGTGGCATTCTGAGAGTGAGGGTCCGAGTTCGGGGGTTAGACAGTGAAGCATTTTTTTGTGTTTTTTTGTTTCTATATTCCAACTACTCCCTCTCGGGCATAGGCTGAGAGCCTGTACATTCCACCGCTCAACACGGTGAAGCCTGTGAGGTCTTGTTCCAGTCTGGGGAGTGAGACATGTGAAGCATCCATCATGGCTCGAAGCAGCTCCATCTCTGAAGCGGCTGGTTGCTTCGCTCAAGTGCTTCACCGTCTCACCCTCCAGACTCAGACCCTCACTCTCAGAACGCCACCTATTGAGCAGTGAACTCACTAGGCATTGTCCCCCTGTAACATATTTTGAATATGGGAATATTCATACAGTGTTATTTAATCAGGGAACAATGAGGGTATTTTTTTGGCATTTCGGTGGGCTTTGTGGTAATGCACTGATACTAGGTACAGCACAAATTCAATCCCAATAATATCTTCCCATTGACATATCGGGATTTGAACCCAGGTCCATTGGATTACCAATCCAGTGGCATGACCACTCCACCACACCTCCCCTCAATATACTGTACTGTATATGCAAGGCAAGTTGGCAAAGGTTGGTTGCAGCTTAATAAGTGTCACTCCCAAGACTGGAACGAGACCTCACGGGCTTCACTGTGTTGAACTGTTGAATGTACAGGCTCTCAGCCTATGCCCGAGAGGGAGTAAATTGGAGAGTTGAGAGCGGTCACCCTTCTTTGGGACAGGTTGAATGAAAGCAAACTTCCAGCATGAAGGAAAGACATTAGAGGAGAAACAGAGACAAAGAGTTTGCCTAGGCAGGGAGTCAGCACGGAAGCACAATTTTTTAGTACAATAGGAGGAACACCGTCTGGTCTGTACGCCTTCTTAGTATTAAGCCCAGAGAGGGTGGAAAGTACATCCTTGAAAGAGATTATGATGTTAGGCATAAGTAGGAGAGAGGGGGGTGGAGAGGGAGGAATAGCACCGGAATCATCAAATGTGGAGTTTTTAGTAAAAGTGTTCAGCTTTGTCAGAGGAACAAGTGACGGTGGTGCCGTCAGAGTGGAAAAGAGGAGGGAAAGACGAAGAAGAAAAATTGTTGGAGATGCTTTTGGCTAGATGCCAGAAGGCTTGGGAAGAGCTAGAGTTCAGTGCATTTATTATTGATAAAAAGAATGTTTGGCGAGTCAAAGAACAGATTTGGCTTGATTCCAGGCAGAAATATAGGAAGTATTAGATTCTTGAGCTTGAAGGCGACGGTACCGTTTGAATGCTTCCACCTTATTGAAGAAAGCAGCATCGGTAAACCAAGATTTGTTTGCATTAGACTGAGAGAAAGAAAATGGAATGTATGCTTCCCATGCCCGAGAGGAATACCTCGGTAATGCATTCAGCACTTTCCGAGGGACCCTGGCCACAGAAGCAGAAGTCATTCCATAGGAAATCAAAGAAGTACTTTTGAAGAGACTCCCAGTCAGCAGCGCCAAAGTGCCACAAACGCCGCCGGCTGGGAGGATCAGGTGGCCATACCAGAGATAGGACAGGTGACAGAGATAAGTTTATGGTCGGAGGAGCCCAAAGAAGAGAAAAGGCTTACAGTATACGCAGAAGGGTTAGAGGTTAGAAATAAGTCAAGAATGTTGGGTCAATCTCCGAAGCGATCCGGGATGGTTGCTGGACTAACTGGTCTAGGTCATTTAGCATAGAAAAGATGTAGGCTTGTTCACCAGGTTGGTCAGTGGACATAGAGGAGAGCCATTGGCGGTGGTGAACGTTGAAATCGCCTAGGATGGAGATTTCTGCGAAAGGAGAGATGGATAGAATGTGTTCCACTTTAGAAGTTAGATAGTGAAAGCATTTTGGATAGTCATTAGAATTAGGGGAGAGATAAACAGCGCAGAAATATTTAGTTTGAGAGTGACAAAAAAGCTTTAGCCAGAGAGTTGAGAATTCAGAAGAATCAAAGTTGGAAAAACAAGAGAAACAAGATTGTTGCGTACATAGACGCAACATCTACCTTTTGCTTTAATCTGAGGATAGATAGTAGGAGGATACATAGAAGGGTTTGCTGTTAGTAGTCCCAGATAACTGTGTTTCAGTGAGAATGAGAAGATCAGGAATGGCGGAGGAGAGGTGGTGTTCCACAGAGTGGAAGTTAGAGGAAAGGCCACGTATATTGCAGACATTAATAGTAAGAGTAGAAGGTAGTGGTCGAGAGCATTTTGGCGAGTCACTTCCAGAGGTCAGACCAATGGTGGAATTTCTGGTCCCCTTCTCCCCCCCCCCCCCCATTCCTCATTTAGAGAAAATCCGTCCAACAATAGCCAGAATAAACAGACAAATAAGGTGACCCATACTAAAAGGGTTAATTAAAGTCAACATAGAAGATCAACTACAATGACTGTACAAGGATAATACTGACGACTATTAACACTAGCTGATCCGACGTGTTGGGGGTTATTTTGTTATTTCGTGTAATCATTATGGAGTGTTTTTTCTTACTTATGTTTTGTTTAAGCATGTCAACTCGGCTAAAATAAAAACGCCTTGCTTGACTTCCTTCAAACGAAAAATTGCCCATCCAGACTCCTTTCAAGCTAAATTTGTACATTGTTCGATTGAAACATGTCCCAGCCAAAGGCCGAGTCTTATCGCCAAACTAGTGGGGTAAAATATCTTAAACTCTGCAAACTAATGGAGCGAACCAGGGAAGGTTCAAAAGGACCCCCCTCGGCTCACTTAATGTTAATTAAAGTATTAACCCCTTCAGGATGTGGTGCCTTCGTCTACTATGCCTGATCAGTGGAAGCTAGCCAACGTAACACCGATATTAAAAAAGGGCAGCAAATCTCTACCCAGTAACTATCGTCCAATTAGCTTAACCTCAGTTGTATGTAAAATGCTAGAAACGGTCACAAGAGACAGACTCGTAAATCACTTAGAGGAAAATAACATACTTAAAGATACTCAACACGACTTTCGTAAAAAACGTTCCTGTTTAACAAACCTCTTAGACTTCTTCCACAATATCCTCAACCTCTACGATGAGAGTAAAGCTGTAGATATTATATACCTTGATTTTCAAAAGGCCTTTGGCAAAGTTCCCCACAAACGTTTACTGCTAAAACTAAAAGCGCATGGAATACAAGACGGTGTGTTGAAATGGATAGAAAATTGGCTCAGCGACAGAAAGCAAAGAGTAGTCATAAACGGTAAGGCATCTAAATGGACCAATGTAAGTAGCGGGGTACCCCAGGAATCGGTACTAGGACCAATTCTCTTTCTAATTTACATCAATGACATAGATGAAGGTCTCACCTGTACAATCTCAAAATTTGCTGACGATACAAAAATTGCAAATAGTGTACTCTCAAAAGAACAAGTTGACGATATGCAACACAATCTAGATAAATTGTCATGTTGGGCCCAAATTTGGCAAATGAGTTTCAATACGGATAAATGTAAAGTACTACATATCGGATACCTAAATGAGAAAGCAAACTATTCGATGAATGGCACTCAGCTTAAGAATGTAATCAGAGAAACCGATCTGGTAGTAACAATATCGAGTAACCTAAAATCGAGTCAACAATGTTCAGAAGTTGTTAAGAAGGCAAACAAAATATTTGGCTTTATAGGCAGGTCATTTGAGCATAAATCCAAAGAAGTTATCCTAACCCTTTACAATTCCTTAGTCCGCCCTCTTCTGGAATACTGCGTTCAATCCTGGTGCACTTATTACCAAAAAGATATAAACAAGCTAGAACGAGTTCAACGTAGAGTTACCAAAATGATACCTATCCTAAAGAACAAACCATACGAAGACCGAAGACCGTCTTAGAGAATTAAATCTATTTCCTTTAACCCAGCGCAGATTAAGAGGTGACTTAATTCAAGTGTTCAAAATCATCAAAGGCATCGACAATATGAACTGTAGTAAGTACTTCACTATCGACCAAACTAATTACACGCGGGGAAACGGTTGCAAAATTATTGGTAAATCTTTTAACACACACGAATCTAAGAATTTCTTCTTCAATCGAGTTGTCAACTTGTGGAATGGGCTTCCCCGAGAAGTTATAGACTGCAGCACCGTTCATTAATTTAAACTCCGCCTACACAAATATCTCTCATCAAACCCGAGACTGACTGCGTTTGTAAATGAATAACTTTATGTTATCCTCCCCACAGTTACTAACCCATCTGTCCCCTACTAACTTCCTAATCCTGCCACGGACATTAGTTCCCTTTCCAATGTTCCCTTTCCCACTCTAAACCACTGTTTGGACACTTGATCCTCAGTGTTTTGGAGGACAAGCAGCCTAGAAGGGTCACTAGACTGTTGTTGCTTGATTTCATTTGTACTCCTTTGTACTCCTTTGTACCTTATTCTAACATAAAAAATGGACGATTTATTAAATTTAGGATCAATCTTTGGGATAAACCCATTCAGTACCGGTGACGTCCTTTTCATTGTATTATAGCCACTATTAAACGATTTTATTCAGCTTAGGAAGTACGTCTAGCAATGAATAGGCTACAAACTATATCAATGAATTGTTATAGCTACCATATATCCTTCCTAAGCTTCATAAAACTGTGTAAATGTACCTGACATTAAATATAAAAGACGTCGCCGGTACAGCATGGGTTACGAGGGTGAATTAAGAGTTTACCCCTTTCAACTCTTATATACTCCTCCAAAACAGAGTGAAACCTTCTATAGTTCATTCCTTATATGTAGACCAGATATCAAGACCACTATCCACTGTAACTTAAAAAGGGCCAGAGTAAATAGGCTGTAAATTCCCACACTTATTCCATGACGGACATCCACCCAAAATGGTTGATTTACTAGTTTGATCAATGTAGCAGTGTTTTAGTTATAGAGCTTATGTGTTTGGCCTAATTTTAAATGTTGGCCTAATCATAATGAACATTCTGTAGTAATACCCTAAATATAATTAATGATAGTGCTCTCATATTGAAGGGGCTTGCTCCACCTCAAAATAAATTAACAAAATAAAACCTGAACTGTAGTTGAGAGATTTGTTTAACCTCTTCTGTACCGGTGATGTCTTTTATATTTTCTTCTTGCTATATTTTGACGATTTTGTACAGTTTCGGAATGATCTCTAGTAACTATAATGCTTCGAGCTATCTCAATCAACCCCTTTAAGGGGAGGTTTTTAGTTGGTTCCCTAGACTTCCATCAAGCTTAAAATTACTCCCCCTAGACCCCCTTTCAAGATAAATTTGTAAATTTTTCGGTAGAAAATGTCCCGGCCGAAGGCCAGTTCCTCTTAAAATTACAGGCTCGCTATCGCTCGCCAGGAAAAAATTGACACCTAAATGGCACGAAAGGTCTTAAAATTGACAGAAATGGGGCGAGAGTTCTTAAAATCTCCAAACTATTGGGGCGAACGTCTTAAAATCTCAAAAGCAATGGGGCTAAACATGAGGGAGAAAGGGGTCCAGAAAAAAATCCTTCAGGTGGAAATCTCCCCTTAACTACCACATATCCTTCCTGGGTTGATATAATCGTCTAAATATTGCTAGAATAAAATGTAACAGAATTGGCTGGTATAGAAAGGGTTAAGACGTTATCTAGCCACATAAAGTTGTCTGACCCGTGTTGCCGATAATAGTTGTGGGTAATGGCGCCCGTGTGATACCAATTGGTGTATGTTCATCCTAATTAACCCTTTAACCACCATTAGGCCTACAGTATGTACCGGTATGTTTCATAATATTCTGGTTATCATTAGACGATTTTCTTGTAGTTTATAATCTACCTATACGACTCAAATGGGTAAATGCGATCTCAGTATACCTCCTTAGTAACATAGGTCCTTCTTAAGCTACTTAAAATCATATAACTTTTACCTTAAACTCTGGCTAATATTATACTATGTTATGCCATTTAAGATTAAGGACCTATCTTATTCAGAGGTTTTATAGAGATAATATTTACCCCTTAGCATCCTAGAGATATGTCTATTATGCTAAAGAGAATCGTCTAGTGCTAACCACAATATAATGAACATTGCGTCATCGTGGTTAACGGGTTGACCCACCCAATCAGATGACACCAAGATGGGTTGTTATTTTTTCACCACCTCCAGACGACCTGATTCTTTAACACTATCTGCTCCGGCGTCTTGTGATATTTTGTTTAAGTTTGTTTTTGTTTGTTTGTATGTCAATGCATATTAGTTTGTCCCATAGGCTAACAGAAACGCCTACCAAGACATCCTTAAACAAATAAAAAATAAATGCCCACCCTTTTAAACTAAATTTGTATAGGATGCCATAGACAAACATACCGGCCGAAGGCAAATTCGTTTACAGTAATAGCTTCGCTATTGCTTGCCCAGTAAAAACTCGACACCTGCATAGAGTGAAACGTCTTCATATCGCCATACTAAGGGAGCAATGCAGAGGAGGTCCAAAAAGACCTCCCTCGGAACAAATAAGGTTAACAAGTACCTGGATCACTACTATATTATTATCTTGTGGCAGTGAATATTGACTGAGGGAATACAACAACAACAACAATTCTGCCGTTGAAAATAAACACCATGTGAGGAAGAGCACTTAATTGACAACGTTTCGCATATAGCTTCATCAGGCCAATCATGCGAAACGTTGCTCTTCCTCACGTGGTGTTTATTTTCATTCAGTCTACTTTTCAAAGTATATTTTTATCAATTCTTCCGTTATCGCCCACTGTCATCATTAACCCCTTCAGCACCATGACGCCATTTTACCTTTGATTCTGGTTATGTCTAGATTATTGTATGCAGTTTAGAAAGGACCTATGTTACTAAGATGGTATATGGAGATCGTATTTACCCTTTTGAGTCGTATAGATAGATTACAAACTTAAGAAAATGGTCTAATGGTTACCAGAATATGATGAAAATTACGTCATGGTGGTGAAAGGGTTAAGAGGTATTCAAGTATTTCTGACCGCGACTGTACAGGGAGAAAACAACAAGCCAAACCAACCAAAGGAAAAAGGGTGAAGAAGTGCCGAGAAACCTAAATATTGGATGAGAACGAAAGCCAGAGCCATCGAACAGAAATTATCAAAAGGTCAAGGGTTTTCGGAAAGGTCTAAGATGAAAGAAAAAGACATGAGGTGGTGTTATTTTGGATATGTAAAGGTTAAAATAGATTGTGTGTTCAAGAGGAAGCTATGAATCGAGAGAGAGCTACATAGAGCTAAATAGATACACAGACCATACAGACCTCAAGGTCCTTACTAGGCAGTCTGGCCTTACAAACTATATATGTATATATGCATACATATATATATATATATATATATATATATATATATATATATATATATATATATATACACCGGTACATACATATACACACATACACACACATATACACATACATACATACACACATACATATATATATACAGTATATATATACATACTGTACAGTGCACACACATACACATAATACATTTTTTTTTGTTTTGTTTTTTTCATATCACCCCAGCCCTCTGCAGATAGAGGTCAAGCCTTCCCTTGAAAGCGTTTATTGTGTCGCTCTCCACCACTCTCGCTGGTAGTTTATTCCACTCTGTCGCCACACTGTAGGTGAAGAAACTCTTTGTGACATCTAGGTTTGCCTTTTTGGTTTCAAATTTCATTCCATTTCCGCGAGTTTGATTAGTATTGTTTAATGTGAATAGTGCATTTACATCGACTTTGTCGAAACCTTTTAGTATCTTAAAGCACTCAATAAGCTGACCCCTCAACCTCCTCTTTTTTAATGAGAACAGGTTCAATCGTTTAAGTCTTTCTTCATATGGTTTATTTCTTAATGAGGGTATCATCTTCGTCGCTCTACGCTGTACTGACTCGAGTCTTACAATGTCCTTGATCAGATAAGGTGACCAGAACTGCACACCATATTCAAGGTGGGGCCTCACCATACTTTTGAACAGTGGCACTATTACGTTTTCATGTTTATATGTAAATTTTCGTTTAATAAAGCCCAATGCTATGTTTGCCTTATTTGCAGCTGCTATACATTGGTCGGAAGTTTTTAGGTTTTCAGATATTAGTACCCCTAGGTCTTTTACTACCGTTGCGGTTTTTATTTGTTTGCCATTCATTTCGTATTAGTATTTCATATTTCTGCTACCAACCTGCAGCACCTGACATTTATCGACATTGAAGGGCATCTGCCATTTTTTCGACCACTCTGATATCTTGTTTAAATCAGATTGCAACGCATTTCTATCATCTTCGTTCAGGACTGTATTTCCTATTTTTGTATCGTCGGCGAATTTGGAAATGGTGTTGTTTACCCCTACATCAATATCGTTAATGTAAATGAGAAACAGGACCGGTCCAAGGACTGAACCCTGTGGAACTCCACTAGTGACAGGCTCCCACTCCGATTCCACTCCATTTATCACCACTCTCGGTCTTCTGTCTGTAAGCCAATTTTTTATCCAAGAATGAATTTCACCTTTGATATCTATCCTCTCCAGTTTAGCCAAAAGTTTTCGGTGAGGCACCTTGTCGAAAGCTTTTTGAAAGTCCAAGAAGATTATATCTAGTGATTTCGTCATGTCGTTATATGTGAATAGTTTGTTATAAAATTCAATCAAATTTGTTAGGCATGACTTATTTGATCTAAAGCCGTGTTGACTATTTTTGATTAGGTTGTTTGATTCGAGGTAATCTACTATCTTATCTCTAAGGATTTTTTCCATGATTTTTCCTACAATTGAAGTTAGACTAATTGGTCTGTAATTACTCGCTTTGGCCTTGCTACCCTTCTTGTATATCGGCGTAATGTTCGCATCTTTCCAATCACTCGGTACAATCCCCTGTAGTAATGATAAGTTAAATAGTTGTGTCAGGGGTTTTGCTATTTCGTCCTTAACATTCTTAATTATTTTCGGGTGGAGCATGTCGGGTCCCGGGGTCTTATTTACATTTAAATTACTCAATTTGCTTTGTACTTCGCTAACACTGATGGTGAAATCTCCTATCACATGAGTTGAGGTGTTATTTTCAGGGGTATGATCGATAATTTCTTCTGTGAAAACTGAGCCAAAATATTTGTTGAGCAGATTTGCCGTGTTTGTGTCACCTGTTATTGTCTGGCCATCTTCTATTAGCGGTCCGATTTCGCTTTTGATCTGTTTATTTTTATTTACGTAACTGTACAATTGTTTGGGGTTTGTGGCACTTTCTCTGGCAATAGTCATTTCGTAATTTTGTTTGTTCGCCCTAATTTTTTTTTTTCACTTCCCTTCTACTATTTTTGTACAAGTTTTTAATTACTTCAGGGTTTGTGTTATTTTTTACAAGTACGTGGAGTTGATTTCTTGTCCTTATTGCCTTGCCAAATTCTCTACTGTACCAAGGGGGCATACTTGATTTCGTATTACGTTTTGGTTTCATGGGTACAAATTGTTTATGCGCTTCTGTAATTGTGGACTTAAAATGTCCCCATAGTTCATTTATATTTATGAGGTTTGATAGCGAGAGAGAGAGAGAGAGAGAGAGAGAGAGAGAGAGAGAGAGAGAGAGAGAGAGAGAGAGAGAGAGAGAGAGAGAGAGAGAGAGAGAGAGAGAGAGAGAGAGAGAGAGAGAGAGAGAGAGAGAGAGAGAGAGAGAGAGAGAGAGAGAGAGAGCAGACGCATTTTAATAACACTGCAGAAAAAAGTGAGACAGTTATTATGGATCAAACAATGTTAACAAACAAAAATCATCCAAAGGAAAAACTGTGAAGACAAGGCAAAAAATAAGTCAAAAGAAAATAATATATGAATAAAACACAAACATATAACGTAAAATAGACATGAGAATACAAAGTTATGATACTGCTAAGTGTATTAATTTGTTTAAAACAAAGTCCAATAACCCCGTTTCTTTCAGCGCTTCCAAAACCAAATTTCTCCAGCTATCTATACCCGTCACAATCTTCCACATGATTATCCCTTACTCTTCAACAATACACAAATAAACCCTTCATTTTCTCTCAATATTCTTGGGGTTTCTCTTTCTTCTGACTTTCCTTGCAGAAGTTATAATACCAATCTTGCTAAAACAGCTTCCCAGACATTAGGTGTGCTCAACTGTCTCCATGGGTTCGTTACCCCTGCACAGCTTCTTGCTCTGTACAGCGGCACAGTGAGCCCATGTATCAAGTAATGTTCGCATGTGTGGGGAGGTTTTACCTATACCTCACTTCTCTATAGATAGTCTAAAGCATTTCGTCTCATCAATTCTCCTCCTCTTACTAATTCCCTACAATCTCTCTCTACATTTTGTATTGTTGCACCTCTCTCCCTCTTCTACCGCTATTACAATAATCAATATTCTTCGGAGCTTTCTCAGTGTATACCTCCCTTACGAATAGTGGGGGGCACCCGTCTTTCAACACCCCATTCTGTCCAACTCTCAAACCCAAAAGTGAAACGAATTTCACAGTCTTTTTTCTACTCAACAAGTAAACCCTTGAATTCTTTCTTAATCTGTTTTTTCCTCATCCTATATCCTATGACTAAAATTACTTCAAGCTCCGTGTGTCCAGACATCTTGAATCTAACGTACCTTGATATTGACTCACTATCACTCTTTATATATATATATATATATATATATATATATATATATATATATTTAGGGTGCACTTGTTACAGGCAGCATTGTTTTTTTGTTTCCTGGCTACACATACACAAATAATAAATTGTGGAGGAGCACATTATTGGCAACATTTTGCATAAAGTTCCTATACGTCAGTGGCCTAAAGAAGCTTTTGGTGAAATATGCGTGGCTAACAAATGTAGAATAAAGGTATGTTTACACGAGAAACTTTTTGGCATAATTCTCGACATCTTTGGACTGAAAATGTCGGAATGCTTCAGGTGTTATAAGGTTTCAGTTAATTATAGTAATTAAGAGGCAGGAACGTCCGTGCTACCGATGGAAGATATAGCCCTAAAAGGTTATACAATTTAAAGATATGGATAGAAATTCGCCGGAAAAAAGCTAATTTGAACCTGCATTAAATAATAAGACGGAATAAGAAAGCCAAACATTAAATACGATGAATAGCCGCGAGGAAGAGACATAGAAGGCCTTATCAAAAGTGTACAATGTCATTGAAAAATTAATCACTAACACGTAAGCAATACTTAAAAGAGAATGTATATTGTTTTGACGACCTAAAAAATAAGACGCACATAATTGGCAAAGCTAAAAAAACACACCTATAAAAATACGAAGACGAAAAGACAAAAGAAATTCGAAATACGTAGCCACAAGCAGGTAGGTGGCAGAAATATATACAAAAAGTGAAATGTCAGCGAAACGAGAAATGTCACAGGGTTCGGAAGGAGTAGAAATAAAAGAAATGACACGAGGCGAAGTAGACGAGGAAACAGAAAAACAGGGATGAACGAAAATACTTAAGGAAAGGAAGATACAGAAAGAATGGGAAAACTAAGGAAAAACGAGCAAAAGAAGAGAGAGAGAGAGAGAGAGAGAGAGAGAGAGAGAGAGAGAGAGAGAGAGAGAGAGAGAGAGAGAGAGAGAGAGAGAGAGAGAGAGAGAGAGAGAGAGAGAGAGAGCAAGAGCAAGAGCGAGGAGAGGGAGAGAGAGAGAGAGAGAGAGAGAGAGAGAGGAGTACAAAGGAGTACAAAGGAAATCAAGCAACAACAGATCTAGTGACCCTTCTAGGCTGCTTGTCCTCCAAAACACTGAGGATCAAGTGTCCAAACAGTGGTTTAGAGTGGGTAAGGGAACATTGGAAAGGGAACTACTGCCCTGGAACTAATGTCCGTGGCAGGACTAGGAAGTTAGTAGGGGACATATGGGTTAGTAACTGAGGGGAGGATAAAATAAAGTTATTCATTTACAAACGCAGTCAGTCGCGGGTTTGATGCGAGATATTTGTCTAGGCGGAGTTTAAATGAATCAACGGTGCTGCAGTCTATAACGGCTCGGGGAAGCCCATTCCACAAGTTGACAACTCGATTGAAGAAGAAATTCTTAGATTCGTGTGAGTTAAAAGATTTACCAATAATTTTGCAACTGTTTCCCCACGTGTAATTAGATTGGTCAATAGTGAAGTACTTACTACAGTTCATATTGTCGATGCCTTTGATGATTTTGAACACTTGAATTAAGTCACCTCTTAATCTGCGCTGGGTTAAAGGAAATAGGTTTAATTCTCTAAGACGCTCTTCGTATGGTTTGTTCTTTAGGCTAGGTATCATTTTGGTAACTCTACATTGAACTCGTTCTAGCTTGTTTATGTCTTTTTGGTAATAAGGGCACCAGCATTGAACGCAGTATTCCAGAAGAGGGCGGACTAAGGAATTGTAAAGGGTTAGGATAACGTCTTTGGATTTATGCTCGGTTTTAGGTTACTCGATATTGTTACTCCCAGATCGGTTTCTCTGTTTACATTCTTAAGCTGAGTGCCATTCATCGAATAGTTTGCTTTCTCATTTAGGTATCCAATATGTAGTGCTTTACATTTATCCGCATTGAAACTCATTTGCCAAATTTGGGCCCAACATGACAATTTAACTAGATTGTGTTGCATATTGTCAACTTGATCTTTTGAGAGTACGCTATTTGCAATTTTTGTATCGTCAGCAAATTTTGAGATTGTACAGGTGAGACCCTCATCTATGTCGTTGATGTAAATTAGAAAGAGAATTGGTCCTAGTACCGATCCCTGGGGTACCCCGCTACTTACATTGGTCCATTTAGATGCCTTACCGTTTATGACTACTCTTTGCTTTCTGTCGCTGAGCCAATTTTCTATCCATTTCAACACACCGTCTTGTATTCCATGCGCTTTTAGTTTTAGCAGTAAACGTTTGTGGGGAACTTTGTCAAAGGCCTTTTGAAAATCAAGGTATATAATATCTACAGCTTTACTCTCATCGTAGAGTTTGAGGATATCGTGGAAGAAGTCTAAGAGGTTTGTTAAACAGGAACGTTTTTTACGAAAGCCGTGTTGAGTATCTTTAAGTATGTTATTTTCCTCTAAGTGATTTACGAGTCTGTCTCTAATGACCGTTTCTAGCATTTTACATACAACTGAGGTTAAGCTAATTGGACGATAGTTACTGGGTAGGGATTTGCTGCCTTTTTTGAATATCGGTGTTACGTTGGCTATCTTCCACTGATCAGGCATAGTTCCAGACTGCAAGGATTTATTGAATAGTAATGTCAGTGGTTTGGAGAGCTCATCCTTAGCTTCCTTTAGAACTCTAGGCGAGATTGTATCAGGTCCAGGCGTTTTATTTACCTTGAGTTTATCTAAACAATTCAATAATTCTCTCTCTGTAACGGTGATATTGCTTAGAACATCTGAATTATCAATCTGAATCGGCGATGGTGTAGGGATATCACTGAGGTCTTCTGTTGTAAAAACTGATGCAAAGAAGGTATTGAGGGCATTACTCATTTGTACTTCGTCTTTGGTGTATTCTCCATTTTCATCGACTAACGGTCCAACAGTTGAAGTAACTACTTTTTTCTTTCTGATATAACTATAGAATTCTTTCGGGTTTGTTTTACTTTGATTCGCAATATGTAACTCTAGGGTCTTTTTACTTTGCTTAATTAACTTTTTGGCTTTGCGTCGTAGCTCTACAAATTTCACCCGTTCTTCGTCATTTTGTGAGGATTTTAATCTATCATTAGCAAATGTTTTAGCAAGCAGGCAGTTTGAAATATCTTTATTCCACCATTTGGTCTTATTATTATGGCCTGGACGCCGTATTTTCAATGGTATGCAGTCTTGCACTGCTTTTAGGTAAGTGGTTTCGAATAACTTCCAATATGTATTTTTTTTTTTTTTTTTTTTTTTAAGAGACAATGAACGGAGGAAGGAAAAACACAGATAAAACAAAAAGGTCCATGTGCCTAAAGGCATCCTCCATTCATAGAATGTTTGTAACAACTGGATTTAAACATTTGTAGATTGTAAGTTTGTGGAAAGCAATTCGAGGGAAGTGAATTCCAAAGAGTAGTAGCTCTGGGGATAAATTAATTCTGATATGCAGAAGTTCTGCATTGTGGAGGAGAAAATGTAAATTCATGGGCGCTCTCAGCTGCCCTAGTTCTACGGGGAAAGATGTGGAGAGGCGGCACAATTGAAGCAAGTTCCTCGGAACAATTGCTGTGAAAATATCTGTAGAATAATGCAAGGGATGCAACGTTTCTTCGTATGGATAATGTAGGAAGGTCCTGTGTGATTGCAGGGTTATTGATTAATCTAATAGCTTTATTTTGAATTTTGTCCAACTGCCTCAATGCAACCACTCCACTTCCACCCCACAGACTTTTATATATTACGGCCAACTGCTCGTCAGTGAAGAATTCTCGAACTCTGTACAGGAGTCCCAGTTTTTTAGAGGCATTCTTAGCAATGCTTCTAACATAATGTGTCCAGCTCAAGTTAGTAGTTAATGTTACACCGAGAATGTCAATACTAGGGGAAGTGGGAATATTTACATCATTAACAAATATAAGGGAGTCAGTGAGATTCTGTCGGTTAGAAAATTGAATGTACTTGGTTTTCTGTGCATTAAAGGAAACTTGATTCTTTTGTCCCCATCCATTAATTCTAGAAAGGTCCTGGTTCAGAGAAATTGCAGTGTTTATTTTTGAATTTGTAAGATCGGGTTGGGTGAAAGAATTGGTAAATGTGAAAGAACTGTGGAGTGTTGAGTCATCTGGGTAGGAATGTATTGGATTATGAGTGGTAGATATGAGATCATTGATATGAATGAGGAACAGAATTGGGGCCAAAACTGATCCCTGGGGAACACCAGCATTTATTGAGTGAAATTGAGAATAAAGGCCATCTACCATTACACGTATTTTTCTGTTATGAAGATAAGAAGAAATTAGTGGAACTAATGATGCAAGGCCGTAGTGTGACATCTTCGACAATAAGGATTGATGCCAGACTCTATCAAATGCCTTTGATATATCCAGTGCTATTGTATGTGTTTCACCACGTTGGTCTGTAGCTTGGTTGATTTGATGCGTAAGAAGGCAAAGCATGTCTGCAGTTGATCGACATCGTCTAAAACCATATTGCCTATCACTGATTAATTTATTATTCTCAAGATGCTTAATTATGTGATTATTTAATATAATTTCAAAGACTTTACCAAGAGTGGAAGTTATTCGTCATTTTGTGAGGATTTTAATCTATCATTAGCAAATGTTTTAGCAAGCAGGCAGTTTGAAATATCTTTATTCCACCATTTGGTCTTATTATTATGGCCTGGACGCCGTATTTTCAATGGTATGCAGTCTTGCACTGCTTTTAGGTAAGTGGTTTCGAATAACTTCCAATATGTATTTATGTCGTTATTGTTAATTAAAATGCTCCAGTCAGTTTCTTTAAACATAGCTCTAAGTTTATGAAAGTTTGCTTTCTTGAAATTAGGGACGTTTTCGATGCTATTATTTGGTTCGTTACTAGTAAAGTTTAAAGTGAAAGTTATCGTACGATGGTCTCTGTTACTGAATTCATCACCAACATTCAAATTCTCTATTAATTTTTCTTTTGCTGCAAGTACAATGTCAAGAACGTTATTACCACGGGTCGGTGTTCGAACAAATTGATAAAGCGAACTCTCTTGCAAGTTCGTATACAAGTCATGTCCGGAGTGTGAAGTAAGAGTATCGCCCCACTTGGTCACAGGTAAATTAAAGTCGCCAATAAATACGGTATCTTGTGAGTTACTTACATCTGCAATTTGTTCATAAATTTCTCGGTCAGTTTGCACTGCTTGAGCTGGAGGTCTGTATATTAATGCAAGTATTATTTTTGTACCTTTATTATTCTTTATTAGCACAAAAGATGTGTCGATGTTCACAATTTGAGGTTTTGACAAGAGGGTCGGGTTAAGACTTTCTTTGATATAAAATAAAACGCCACCTCCATTTTTATTTATTCGGCTTTTCTCAAACATTACATAACCGGGAAGTGAATACTCTGCTAAAAAGTCTCTATCTTCTGTATTGAGCCAAGATTCTGTTATACCAATCACATCATAATTAAAGGAGAGGGAGGGGGGGGGGGGGGGAGGAGGGGTCGACACCAAAACATGGACAGAAATCTTCATAAAATAGTGCAACACAGATTTAATGTTTTATTTTGTTTTCATCCAAGTTTTTTAGACTTGACAGTAAATCTGGTCAATTTAAATTCCTTTACTGTTGTCTTACATACTTTCACATTTGATAAATCTTCAGGCTTGATAGTGTTCAGATCAGATAAATGAGGATATGTATATCACAATGGCATATATATATATATATATATATATATATATATATATATATATATATATACTGTATATTCTGCATTAAGTTATAGTTGGTACACTTGCTTTAAGGGGGGTGACCTGTTTTTGTTCTGTCCTTTTCTATCTTTCTCTGGCTTGTATCTATTTGGCCCCATTCAGCCTACTGTTTTAAGACGTTTATCCCCATCCAGGTGTCAATTTTTTACTGGTGAGCGATAGCGAGCCAGCATATTTTTTATTTTTGTTTGACAGCAGGCTAAATTTGTACATTTTTCGATAGAAAAATGTCTCTACCGAAGCCGGATTTCTTCATATAATGCTGGCTCCCTATCGCTCGCCAGGAAGAAATCGACACCTAGATGGGGATAAACGTCTTAAAATAGTTGGCTGAATGGGGCCGAATGGATACAAGCCAGAGAAAGAGAGAAAAGGACAGAAATAACAAAAAACAGGTCACCCCTCTTAAGCATCGCACACACACACACACACACACACACACACACACACACACACACACACACACACACACACAAACACACTAACTTTAATCGTAATGAAACACAATTCAGGATAAATGTAACGTACGCATTATTATACAGTTAGTGTAAAAACATGCTACGGTTTCCTAGTCATTGTTTTATGTCTGCTTATAATGCTTTTATGTACAGTATACGTGCTGTGGAATTTAAATACAAATATCCGGAGGATTTTAGTTAATGATAGTTTATGTTCAAGGTGATAGCTAGAACGAGTTCAACGTAGAGTTACCAAAATGATACCTAGCCGTACAAACAAACCGTACGAGGAGCGTCTTAGATAATTAAATCAATTTCCTTTAACCCAGTGCAGATTAAGAGGCGACTTAATTCAAGTGCTCAAAATCATCAAAGGCATCGACAATATGAATTGTAGCAAGTACTTCACTATCGACCAATCTAATTACACGCGGGGAAACGGTTGCAAAATTATCGGTAAATCTTTTATCTCGCACGAATCTAAGAAATTCTTCTTCAATCAAGTTGTCAACTTGTGGAATGGGTTTTCCCGAGACGTTAAAGACTGCAGCTCGTTGATTCCTTTAAACTTCGCCTAGACAAATATCGTGCATCAAACCCGCGACTGACTGCGTTTGTAAATTAATAACTTTATTTTTTCCCCCTTTCAGTTACTAACCCATCTGTCCCCTACTAACTTCCTAATCGTGCCACGGACATTAGTTCCAGGGCAGTAGTTCTCTTTCCAATGTTCCCTTACCCACTCTAAACCACTGTTTGGACAATTGATCCTCAGTGTTTTGGAGGACAAGCAGCCTAGAAGGGTCACCAGACTTGTTGTTGTCTGATTTCCTTTGTACTCCTTTGTACTCCTTTGTGTCCTTATTATAAAATGAATATTGACTCTCTGGAGGCAGTCCTACGAAGAATGACGCAAATGATCCACATTGTTAGAAATTTATCATATGAGGAGAGGCTGATAACCCTTGGCTTGCATTAATTAGAAAGACGAAGATGTATAGGAGATTATGATATAGGTGTGTAGGTGGATGAAAGGTATCAATAAGGGAGATTGAAATAAGGTATTAAGGCTTAATAACGGCGAGATAACCAGTTCAAATGACTTCAATTAGGAAAAGTTTTGCTTTAGAAAAGATATAGGTAAGCACTGGTTTGGGAACAGAGTTGTGGAAGTGTGTGGTTAGCCCAGGAACGGTAGAAAATTGCATCTGTAAATTTGATAGTCATATCAATTATATGAGTTGGGTGTGAATGGGATCTGCCTCGTGTGGGCCGGTCGGCCTTATGCAGAATTCCGGTTTTTTAAGTTCTAACCTAACCTAACCTAACCTATGGTGAGTACACTACAAGATATATACTGTATAATTACATTATGCAATATTGCATATTGCACCGAAACACATTTTAATGATCTATTACTTCTTAATACAACATTTGTTTTATGTGCCATCTTTTCCTAGTCCGTAATTTGTGAAAAAAATTCCGGTTTGTGCCGTTTTTTCCGGTGCCTTTTTTTCCAAGTACCGGTGCGAGCGGCAGGGTTACGCACCAGACGACGTTGATACGGGCCATACGGCTTTGATACGGACCATACGTCTTTGATACCGACCATACGATTGTGATACGGCGAATTCATGATGGAAACCAGACTCAGACGATTTTTACAGTTGCCGGGGGATTCCCACGAACTTTTGAACAGCTCAATCTCGTATCGACCCCCGATACGTCGCTTGTACCGTGAGAGTCACCCACGGCTAATTCCCGATATCCACGATTATGTTGCCGATTCGCCGTATCAGGCTGAAATTTCGAGTCGGGAACTCTCCTGGAGGGGCTTTCGTGTCAGTATGCAACGACCTTAAGAAACAACAACTACGTAGTGGAAGTGTCGAGTTAATATCTCTCTCTATGGATTTCTCACAATATTATCCGCAACAAAGATATCATTGAACTATTGATTTCGACTGTACATGTATGTGTGTTGGTTGAAGCAAGTTATAAGTATTACAAAACAATTCTGTGAACCATTAACACAAGTTGAAAAAAAGGAGCTTGACGTATATAGAGTCCCTCTCAAATATGAAAATTGAGTTTGTTTACTTATCAGACCTTGTACAATATAAATCACAAATTATGGACTCTTATGATCCCTCGAACAAATAATGGACACTTATGATCCCTCGAACAACATAAACACAAACAATGATTCTGTTCGGGATTGCTTAAAAAATACAAGATGGTATTACTGTCTATGTGTGTGTAATAATAATAATAATAATAATAAACGGTTTATTAAAGAATGGCAGCCTCATGAGCTGAAAATACACATTTTACAATTTAGTGGATGAACATGAAATGTACAGATATGAGGATGGTAAGCTCAGTTTACAAACAAAATAAATAAATACAATAATGATGCATGTGCAGAATACAAATTATCATAAAATAACCATGAGAGTAAGTGATATACAGTACATATACACATTTATTTACTTACTCATATACAGAACATACGTATATACACGTACGTGCGCACATACATATACATACATATATAGGAACATAAGAACATGCAGTAAGTGTGCACATGTCCGTATACACAAACGCTCACGTATGCACACAAACATACATACATAGAGAAACTGTTTTGGTATGGTCAGGGTAAAGAGTTGAAGGGTAAAGAGGGTGCAGCAATTCAAGTCCGTATATGGTCAGGTACAGCCTACTACAATGGGAGGTTAATCCTCGGTAGAGAGAGAGAGAGTGTGTGTGCGTGCGTGCGTGCGTGCGTGCGTGCGTGCGTGCGTGTGTGTGTGTGTGTGTGTGTGACAGAAGGCGAAATATGGAAGAGCTGGGCGTTCTATTGTTAAGGGTGGAAATACATGGATGAAGATACGCGAACACTTAATAATAGATAATGCTTATGCATAGATTTATAATCAGAAGTTGCACTAGTGAGCAATATGTTCTCGCTCATATGTACGTATATTTACATACATATGTGCATATGACCATAATTATAAATACACGTACAGTACATATATACTGTATATATTATATACCTTATATTCTCAACCGGGCTCGAACCATTGACAGCACATACACACAGACATACATATACATAAATATATGCACATTACATGCATATTATGTGTGTGTGTGTGTGTGTGTGGGTGTGTGTGTGTGTGTGTGTGTGTGTGTGTGTGTGTGTGTGTGTGTGTGTGTGTGTGTGATTTTGTATGACAAAATGTGACTTCCCCTATTTATTGACTGCGCGACATACGACATTTCCCTTAGTACTATATTACTTGTTCTCAGACATTACGCACCAGGTATTATGGAGATACACGGTTCGCCACAGTTGCAACAGAAAACCGGCTATGGCGGATGGCTATGGCCTGATGAAATCCATCTGCATAGCTATTTTACCTTGAGGTGTGTGTTAGACTACATCTACATATTCTTCAACAATGTAATTTATTTGATCTCCTAGTTGTCCTAACCTCAACTCTTTTTATATGTGTGTGTGTGTGTGTGAGTGTGTGTTTGTGTGTACATGTAGATATTGTGAGTGGAGGTCTATGGACAAATGTTGAGCTTTTAACTTATGTTCCACCTTCCACACAATTTTGCACTTCATCATTATCTCCTTCTCTGCACACTTGATGACATTAAATGTTTCTCGGTTACAAGTATGTTTCTATTTAACCCGTTTTTAGTATTATGACGCTTTTTCTCACGGTATTCTGGCTAACGTTAGGTGATCTTACTCTGGTTTGGAAGGCCCTTTAGGAATCCAAGGGATAATGGTCAGCAAATTCTTTGTATTATATTTTGTCTGGACTCCTTCTCCCTACTGTGTTTAACCCCATTAGTTTTGTGATTATAAGACGTTCGCCCCATTGATTTGGTGATTTTAAGACCTTTTGCCCCATATTTTTGTAAATTTAAAGACATTTCGTGCCATTTAGGTGTCAATGTTTTCCTGGCGAGCAATAGCGAGCCTTTAATTTAGGAGGAACCGGCCTTCGACCGAGACATATTTTCTACCGAAATATGCACAGTATTATCTCGAAGAGGGGACTTGTTTTTAATTGTATATGCTTAATGGATGTCTATCAAGCAGACAAGACGATTCTATTCAGTATTTATTTATTATTTTAGTCTGCTCGATAGATATCCATTAATCATATAAAAAAAAAAAAATCCCCTCTTCGAGATAATACTGTGCATATTTGATGGATAGCCATAATATAATTAGGAAGTGAGTCATAGTATACTCAAACTGCACTTCAATTTGTGTATTCCCATGTTTGATTTGCGTGCTCTTTCTTCTGCTCAAGGCGTTCCTGAGTCAAACATGGTCTGCACATATTTCCTCTTAATTAGACCACAGTCCGCATTTGTATTACTGTGTCTTTTTGACCTATTTATACTGAAACTTTTATTCCCCATTCAATTTCAATACAACTTATTAATTATACCGTATACTAAATGTTATCTTCTGTTGTTCAGTTTTTTTTTTTTTTTTTTTTTTTGTATATTCCAACTTACTTCCTCTCGGGCATAGGCTAAGAGCCTTAACATTCACCGCTTTACAATGAACAGTGAAGCCCGTGAGGTCTTGTTCCAGTCTAGGGAGTGAGACATGTGAAGCACGTAGAGTACAACGAGCACCTGCCATCTTGCCTTCACATGAGGCACGGTGCTCATTCATGGACCGAAACGACCCCATCTCTGAAGCCACCTCGTTCCCGTGCTTCACTGTCTCACCCCCTACACTCGGACTCTCACACTTACACACACACAACGCCACCTGTTGAGCAGATAACTCACCAGGCATTGCACCCCTATAGCATATTTTGAATATGGGAATATTCATACAGTGCTATTTAATCAGGGAACAATGAGGGTATTTTATTGACGTTTCGGTGGGCTTGTGGTAATGCACTGATACTAGGTACAGCACAATTTCCATCCCAATAATATCTTCCCATTGATACATCGGGATTTGAACCCGGGACCTTTGGATTACCAGGCCAGTGGCAAGACCACTCCACCACACCTCCCCTATTATATGTTCCCCTTGAATCTTCATATATTTTCATTCAAGTTCCCTCTTAACTTTACAATACAATATGCATGATCTTCATGCCTGACCTAAGAGTACCTGCCTGACCTTTGCTGAGTGAGGACCTGTCCCTAGTGACTCCCAGTGAATATCTTTGCCCATAGTGTGGTGATAGTATTAACGCTTTCATAAAATGGCTGGTGTTGACGAGATTGCTACCTCCTCTCATATTCTCCAGCTTTGTCTTGCTTTGCAAGAAAGGATGGAGAATGTGGAGAGAGAGGTGCAGTCTCTCAAAGACGAGAATTTGGCCTTAAAGCTGACTTTGGCTGAGAAGAAAAGTGAGGATAGTGCAACTGCTGTTAGGGATCGTGATGCTCCCTGGACAGTTGTTCCAACAAGTGCAACAACCTGCAAATTTCTACGGCGGCCAGTTGCCCTCAGCAACAAGTTCATCACCTTGGATGACGAATGTGATGGTGAGGCTGCGAGTGCTTCCTTCGGCGAGGAAACCAGGAGAAAGGTAAGTGAGTTGCCTCCAACAGGTGTGACTGCTGCCCCCCCAGGAGTACCTTCAACTGCTGCCCCAGGAGTTCCTGCCGCTGCCGCAGCTGCTACCAAGTCATCGACAAGGAGAGGCAAGTCCTTCTCAATTGTTGGGGACTCCATGGTCAGACACTTAGCTAGGTCCACCTGTACTGATATTAGGAAGCTTGTCTGTCTGCCTGGTGCCGGGGTTGGGAAGGTGTTAGAGGACATTGATTACATCATGAAAGATATTGGAGATAGCCCCATTATCTGTCTCAGTACAGGGAGCAATGATGTTGGTAAAGGTAGGACGGAAGTACTGCTTCGGCAGTACAGGGAGGTGTTAGATAAAGTTAGGAGGAAGGGAGGCATACCTGTAGTACACAGTATCTTGCCACGGAGAGGGGTCAGCAAGGAATGGTCATCTAGGGCAATTGGTATCAATTGTCGGCTGGAAAAATACTGTAATGCAAATGCAATACCATTCCTTGATAACTGGACCCGTTTCTATGGTAAAAATCAGTTGTACGCACAGGACGGGGTTCATCTTTCTCGGCTAGGGGTGGCAAATTTAGCTAGGTCAATAGATAGGATTGTCGCGGGGTTTCGCTGAAAATAAAGCCTGAGAATATGAGTAAGAATAATTGTCTAGATAGGGTAAATTGCCGTACTGGTACATCAGATAGGAATAGAAAATATCAGTCACAGGATTTTAATTGTACTGCTAGTAGAAATATTAAAGGTGTAACAGAAGATGGGAATTCAGTTAGAAATAAAGGTAAATCCGATACCAGTAAAATAAATTCATTGCGATTATATTATACAAACTGTAGGAGTTTATGTAACAAAATGGATGAACTTAGAGCACTTGTTAGCAACGAAAATATAGACATTATAGCACTGACTGAAACATGGATTAATACAGAATCAAGACATTTTTTAGCAGAATTCCATATACCAGGATATAGTTTTGTTTAAACGCGACCGAACAAGTAGGAGGGGCGGCGGAATAGCAGTGTTTGTCAGGAGTTCTTTAAAAAGCTGTATTAAATCAGGTATTAGACTAAATACTGATAACGAAAGTGTTTGGGTTGAGGTTAGCGAAGGTAGTGAGACCATAATTATTGGAGTTATTTATAGACCACCAAATATGAGTAGAAACGAAGGTACAGCTTTATGGCAGGAAGTGAAAATAGCATCAAGGTTTAGCAATGTGTGTATTATAGGGGATTTCAATTTTCCGAATATTGATTGGCAGCATCAAATCGGCGACTCAGATTCAACAGAGTTTATTGAGGCGGTACAGGATAGTTTTTTATTTCAATTCATAGACTCGCCTACTAGAGGTAATAATATCCTCGATTTAGTTCTCAGTAATAATGAACAAATGATAAATAATGTAGAGATAGGAGACCAACTAGGAAATAGTGATCATAAATCAATTTATTTTAACATACAATGGACAGGAAAGGCTAAAGAGAATACGACACTTATCCCAGATTTCAGAAAAGCCAATTATGGTGGATTAAGACGAGCCTTAAGAGTCGATCCTATGGTTAAACTATTAAGTGGACCCAGGTGCGCTAATGAACATACTCTCTCTCAGATACCTGTCTTAACTCAGGATAATTTGACAGCTACATATAATAATTTTATTTCTTCACTCCACAATGCGCAAAATAAATATATCCCCAAAAGAAAATTTAGATCAACACAGAACCAACCCAAATGGATGAATAATAGACTATTAGACCTTCTAGGAAAAAAGAGAGGAATATATCGAAAAATAAAGAAAGGCGAAATTCACCTACTTGCTTACTATCAGAATCTATCAAGAGAGGTTAAAAATGTATAAGGACAGACAAAAGAAATTATGAAATCAGGATAGCCAATGACTCAAAAAATAACCCTAAGGCTTTTTACCAGCTATATAAATCTAAAGTTAGAGATAAAATAGGCCCCCTTAAAACTTCGATAGGAGAAATGACAGAAAGTGATTTAGAAATGTGCAGTACATTAAATAGTCAGTTTCTATCCGTTTTCACTAATGAAAATTTGGCACAGATTCCAGAAGTCCGTAAGGTGTATAGAGATAGTATAGAAAATAGGTTAAGTACGGTTACTATAAGTAGAAATGATGTGCTTAAGGAAATTGACAGACTGAAACCTCAGAAATCGCCTGGTCCCGATGAGGTATATGCCAGAGTATTAAAAGAATGCAGAGATGAGTTAAGTTACCCATTAACATTTCTTTTTAACAATTCATTAGAAACAGGTATAGTTCCAGAAGCTTGGAAGCTTGCAAATGTAGTTCCGATTTTCAAAAAAGGTGATAAATCAATAGCATCCAATTACCGTCCCATTAGTCTCACTTCAATCATAGGAAAGCTACTAGAGTCAATTATTGCTAGGAAAATGAGAAACCACTTAGAAACATTTAACTTAATAAATTTTTCTCAGCATGGATTCACACAGGGACGTTCTTGCCTTACTAATTTGCTTAGTTTTTTCTCAGAGGTATATGAAGCAGTAGATAATGACAAGGCATACGATATTATATATTTAGATTTCAGTAAAGCTTTCGACAGAGTCCCTCATGAGAGATTGATGAGAAAGGTTGAGGCACATGGAATAGGTGGGGCGTTGTTGGGATGGATTAGGTCATGGCTAATTGGTAGGAAACAGAGAGTCAGCAATAAATGGTACCAAGTCAGAGTGGGGAGCAGTCAAAAGTGGTGTCCCCCAGGGATCGGTATTAGGTCCCCTGTTGTTTCTTATATACATAAATGACCTAGATTTAGGTATAACTAGTAGGATAAGTAAATTCGCAGACGATACTAAAATGGGGAGATCAATTGATTCAGATAGCGATATAGAGTGCCTCCAAAGGGATCTAGATACCTTACATGAATGGTCAGTAAATTGGCAGATGAAGTTTAACATTGACAAATGCAAGGTATTAAAGATAGGGAAGATGCAAACAAATGTTAAATATAAACTAGCTAATTTAGAATTAGAAAATTCAGACTGCGAGAAAGATCTAGGTGTGTTTGTTAGCAATGATTTGAAGCCTAGAAAACAGTGTATAGGCGTTCGTAATAAGGCAAACAGGATTCTCGGGTTCATCTCTAGGAGTGTGAGTAACAGAACTGCTGATGTTATCTTAAAACTTTACTTGTCATTAGTGAGACCCCATATGGATTATGCTGTCCAATTTTGGTGTCCTTATTACAGAATGGACATAGATTCATTGGAGAGAGTACAGCGTAGAATGACAAAAATGATCCATAATATTAGAAATCTTCCGTATGAAGAAAGGTTGAAGAAATTAGGTTTACATTCGTTAGAGAGACGCAGAGTTAGAGGGGATATGATAGAGGTGTTCAAGTGGGTTAGTGGGATTAACAAAGGGGACATGACAAATGTACTAAAGCTCAGTGATAGCGAAAGAACTCGTACCAATGGTTTCAAATTAGATAAATTTCGTTTCAGAAAAGATATAGGCAAATATTGGTTTGGTAACAGAGTTGTAGATGGGTGGAATGGACTACCAAGTGCTATAGTGGGATCTAAAACTGTAGGGAGCTTTAAGATAAAATTGGATAAGCATATGGACGAGAAGGGTTGGGTGTGAAGGGGGATCAGCCGGGTTGGGCCAATCAGCGCTCTGCAGACCCCATAATCCTGCGTTAATCTCTAACCGTTTTGGTAGGATGATCCTCAGGGTATTAGAGTGTTGAGCCTATAATTGGGCTTTGTAATTGATTTGGGGTTGTGTGGGACAGGGATCTGCCTTGCTTAGGCCAATCGGCTTTCTGCAGACTCCCATTTTCTTATGTTCTTATGTTCATCTCTGTTTTTCCCTCTATACAATATTTCACTTTTCCCATAACCATTGAAAATTTATGTTAAAATCATGTATTTGTTAATTCGATGTGTTCTTTTCGAGTATTCCTCTTCCCTTGATTATATTAACTTTCATGCAAGTCGTCTTTACATATTGCAATGTATATTTTCACATTGACTGTATTCTTTAACCCCTCTTCAATGTTCTCCATTCTACTTATAATGGTTTATCAAAATAATGCAGTTCTTAATTTAATCAATCCTACTCACAGGATCTTATTGCTTCCAATTCAGATTTTCTCTAAATTATAGTAAACTTCTTTAATCTGCATAATCTCGTCCTCCTGCTAAGCACAATATATTCTTCTATTTTGAGATTTGATAATAATTTGTCAAAATTACTCTACTTCAATCATTCAAGTTATATCATAATTAAATGTTATCTTTCTGTAATCGGTATACGATTACCTCCATCTATATAATTCTGCTCCCTTGAATCTTCGAAAGAATGTGTCATAACTTATATACTTCTTATTTATAATTGTCTTACATTTCATTATTGCTATTCACGCAAGCCTATTAAATCCTATTTGATGTATTCTCAATTTTACTACACACCAGTACACTTATTAGTATTTTCTAGCTTAGCTAATATTTTCCTTCTTTTCCTTAGAAATGTCCTTGAATTTATCATGTCAAAATATGTATTCACTTTACCCTAATATTTTGATAAAGTATTCTCCTAATCTTACTATATCATCCCTTAATAGGTATTTTGATAAAGTATTCTCCTAATCTTACTGTATCATCCTTTAATTAATATGTATTTTCCTCCTTTTGCAAAGTGGAAAAAGTGTGTCCAACCCATTAATCCCTTCCGCACCATGGCGGCTTTTCATCATATTCTGGGTACCATTAGACGATATTCTTTAGCTTCTAATCAATCTCTAGGACTCAATGGGGAAAATACGATCTCCACCAAGCCTTTGAATAACATAGGACCTTCAGCAACTGTATATAATCGGTTAACTTTATCCAGAATCAAAGCGAAAAAGGCGTCACAGTGCTGAAGGGGTTAATATACCTGTTCATTCATATTCAATTTATTTTCTCTCATTTTTCTTATATATATTTTTCGTTTTCCACGGCTCAATAATGTCCTTTTCCCCTGAAACTTCAAAATGGTGTTTTAAACCCATTACCTTCTTACTTGTTTTTATACTTCCTATTAACTTGACTGTATTAATTTATATTTAATTACTACTGTAAAATTACTCCGCATGTTTCCTTTAAATGAAATGGTTCCCGCTCTACAATAAATTGTTGTATCTAAATATTTATGTCAAATCATTCATTACTTTAAATTCCTTTATTAATGTTTACTTAAGTCTCTTTATTCCAAGTAGTATTTTCTCTAATTATTTTTATATATGCTTTCGTTTCCCTCGGCTCAATATTTTCCTTTCCTCTTGAGGCTTGAAAATGTTGCATCAAAATCATTCATATAATTTTTAAATTGCTCCTATATTTCATTATTCCTATTCAGAAGATCCAATTATTTCCTATTCATTACTTCTCATATTTTTACGATATACATCAATTATCTCTTCTTATCCACCCCCCACCCCTCCCACCACCACCTTTTCAATAATATTCCATTCCCCTTAAGGCGTGATAATGATGTTTTATTTTGTTTTAGTTAGCGTTCTTTATTTACTTGCAACTAATATTTTTCTTTAACGTTTTATCATAACTTTACTATAAACCTTTTCGCTTCCCTTCGCTCAGTATTTTCCTTTTTCCTCTGAGGCTTGAAAATTATGTGTCAAAATCCTAAAATAGAGTGAGAAATCCATGGGCGAACCTGGGGGCCGCTTTGACTGAAGGAACGAGAGCCAAAGATGGATAATGTAAAAGATGGTGTGTGTGTGTGTGTGTGTGTGTGTGTGTGTGTGTGTGTGTGTGTGAGAGAGAGAGAGAGGCGAGTTACATAGAGCTATATAGACACATAGACTTTGCGGTCCCTGCAGATTTAATTCGAAGAGAGAGAGAGAGAGAGAGAGAGAGAGAGAGAGAGAGAGAGAGAGAGAGAGAGAGAGAGAGAGAGAGAGAGAGAGAGAGAGAGAGAGAGAGAGAGAGAGAGAGAGAGAGAGAGAGAGAGAGAGAGAGAGAGAGAGAGAGAGAGAGAGAGAACAACAACGAGAAAGGAAAACAGAGTTATAGACATGCAGATTGGAGTGAACTCAGACAAAGGTAAAACAAAAGGGACACCAATAAAAACAGACAGTAGGCGGAAGAGATAGACAGGTAGAAAGTCAGACAGATAGACATAAGAGACAGACACATGCTAAACAAGGAACAAGCAAGAGAGACACCAAAAAACTAGGCAAATTTGTAATGACAAACAGACATAAAATATTGTCAGTCAGAAGAGACAGGCAAAGAGAAAGCACCGAAAACAAACAAAGAAACAAGCAAAGGAGACCCCAACAAACTAGAGAGACAGGATGATAATGAAAAACAAAAAGACAACAAAAAAAGACAAACAATAATGGCAATCAGAATGAAGAGACAGACAGAGAGAAAGGACTGACAGACCAAATACCAGACAAGTGCAATTAAGATACAACGACAAATGCGACAGGGCACACAATTAGACGTAGCAGTTAGACAAGAGAATTAAGACCCACAATCAACCAATCAATCAATAAAATAGACAGACACATAGACAATCACGGAGACAAAAAATGTGGGAAGAGAGACAAAGTGAAAGGCATTCTAGCAAGATATGCAAAACAGATGGACCAAACAATTTAAAATATAGTAAATATATATAAAGACACGCAGACGAAGCAGACAAATTTACTAACTAGCCGACAAACACATAAACAAACCGACACACACAGAGAGACAGACACAATAACAAAATAGGAACGATCAAATTATATGAATACACAACATTCATACATATGGAACTAATGGCTAACTTAATATCGTATGCCTTGAATTATGTGGTTTTAAGGGGATATGGGTCGTTTTTTTCTGGTCCCCTTTCTCCTCCATTTGTTTTGAGATTATAAGACGTTCGGCCCATTAGTTTGGCGATTTTAACATCTTTCGTCCCATTTCGTTGTAAATTTTAAAACCTTTCGTGCCATTTAGGTGTTGATTATTTTTCTAGCGAGCAAAATCGAGCCTGGCATATTATGAGGAATCGGCCTTCGGCCGGGAAATTTGTCTACCGAAAAATGTACAAATGCGTCTTAAAGGGGGTGTAGGGGGCGTTTTTCTAAGGTTGATGAAAGTCTAGGGAGGAAATTAAAAATGCAGGAATAAATGAATTAATAGACCCCCCAAAAAATAAAACTTTGCTCCCCTTAAAAGGCTAGCAAAGTGTGTTATATTATTTGTACTCAAATGTTATAAATGGGGACATGCACCCCCCCTCAAACTTTGAAACCCACCTCGAAGAAGGTTAACCGGAAGTGTATATTTTGCTCCATCGACCTCCATATAGTGAAAAAATACTCCGATGTCCCCACTTCGAGATAAATGCGATTTTGTTCCCACCAAAGGCCTTTTCCTCCTAAATTACAGGCTCACTTTCGCTCGCCAGGAAAGAATCGACACCTAAATGGCACAAAAGTCTTAAAATTGACATAAATGGGGCAAAAGGTCCTAAAATCGACAATATAATGGGGCAAACGTCGTAAAGCCACAGAACTAATGGGGCTCAACATGAGGGAGAAGGGGGTCCCGTAAAAAATCCCTTAAGTTAAAACTTCCTCTTAAAGAGAGAGAGAGAGGCAGAGACAGAGACAGAGAGAGAGAGAGAGAGAGAGAGAGAGAGAGAGAGAGAGAGATAAAGAAAGAACGAAGGAGGAGGGGGGTGGGGGAGGGATCACACATATAACGAAGGCAATATGGCGTGGTATAAAGGTTAGTCGGGAAGTAAGGCGAGAGCTGGCGAGGGAAGAAAAACGACTCTCCCGCTGAAAAAAAAAGGAAAAGCAATAGTGAAAGAAGTCGGGAATACAGAGAAGAAAGAAGTCGGGAATACAGAGAAGAAAGGAACCGGCAAACCAGGAACAGTAAGAAGGAAAAGAAATAACAAGGGAAATGCAGAGAATGAAGGAACTTGTAAATAGAGAAAAAGTAAGAAGGAAAAGCAATAGTACAAAGGAGTACAAAGGAGTACAAAGGAAATCAAGCAACAACAGATCTAGTGACCCTTCTAGGTTGCTTGTCCTCCAAAACACTGAGGATCAAGTGTCCAAACAGTGGTTTAGAGTGGGTAAGGGAACATTGGAAAGGGAACTACTGCCCTGCCACTTACGTGGCAGGACTAGGAAGTTAGTAGGGGACAGATGGGTTAGTAACTGAGGGGAGGATAAAGTTATTCATTTACAAACGCAGTCAGTCGCGGGTTTGATGCGAGATATTTGTCTAGGCGGAATTTAAATGAATCAACGGTGCTGCAGTCTATAACGTCTCGGGGAAGCCCATTCCACAAGTTGACAACTCGATTGAAAGAAGAAATTCTTAGATTCGTGCGAGTTAAAAGATTTACCAATAATTTTGCAACCGTTTCCCCGCGTGTAATTAGATTGGTCGATAGTGAAGTACTTACTACAGTTCATATTGTCGATGCCTTTGATGATTTTGAACACTTGAATTAAGTCACCTCTTAATCTGCGCTGGGTTAAAGGAAATAGATTTAATTCTCTAAGACGCTCTTCGTATGGTTTGTTCTTTAGGCTAGGTATCATTTTGGTAACTCTACGTTGAACTCGTTCTAGCTTGTTTATATCTTTTTGGTAATAAGGGCACCAGGATTGAACGCAGTATTCCAGAAGAGGGCGGACTAAGGAATTGTAAAGGGTTAGGATAACTTCTTTGGATTTTATGCTCAAATGACCTGCCTATAAAGCCAATTATTTTGTTTGCCTTCTTAACAACTTCTGAACATTGTTGACTCGGTTTTAGGTTACTCGATATTGTTACTCCCAGATCAGTTTCTCTGTTTACATTCTTAAGCGGAGTGCCATTCATCGAATAGTTTGCTTTCTCATTTAGGTATCCGACATGTAGTACTTTACATTTATCCGCATTGAAACTCATTTGCCAAATTTGGGCCCAACATGACAATTTATCTAGATTGTGTTGCATATCGTCAACTTGTTCTTTTGAGAGTACGCTATTTGCAATTTTTGTATCGTCAGCAAATTTTGAGATTGTGCAGGTGAGACCCTCATCTATGTCGTTGATGTAAATTAGAAAGAGAATTGGTCCTAGTACCGATCCCTGGGGTACCCCGCTACTTACATTGGTCAATTTAGATGCCTTACCGTTTATGACTACCCTTTGCTTTCTGTTGCTGAGCCAATTTTCTATCCATTTCAACACACCGTCTTGTATTCCATGCGCTTTTAGTTTTAGCAGTAAACGTTTGTGGGGAACTTTGTCAAAGGCCTTTTGAAAATCAAGGTATATAATATCTACAGCTTTACTCTCATCGTAGAGGTTGAGGATATCGTGGAAGAAGTCTAAGAGGTTTGTTAAACAGGAACGTTTTTTACGAAAGCCGTGTTGAGTATCTTTAAGTATGTTATTTTCCTCCAAGTGATTTACGAGTCTGTCTCGTATGACCGTTTCTAGCATTTTACATACAACTGAGGTTAAGCTAATTGGACGATAGTTACTGGGTAGGGATTTGCTGCCTTTTTTGAATATCGGTGTTACGTTGGCTAGCTTCCACTGATCAGGCATAGTTCCAGACTGCAAGGATTTATTGAATAGTAATGTCAGTGGTTTGGAGAGCTCATTCTTAGCTTCCTTTAGAACTCTAGGCGAGATTGTATCAGGTCCTGGCGTTTTATTTACCTTGAGTTTATCTAAACAATTCAATACTTCTCTCTCTGTAACGGTGATATTGCTTAGAACATCTGAATTATCAATCTGAATCGGCGATGGTGTAGGGATATCACTGAGGTCTTCTGTTGTAAAAAACTGATGCAAAGAAGGTATTGAGGGCATTACTCATTTGTACTTCGTCTTTGGTGTATTCTCCTTTTTCATCGACTAACAACGGTCCAACAGTTGAAGTAACTACTTTTTTCTTTCTGATATAACTATAGAATTCTTTCGGGTTTGTTTTACTTTGATTCGCAATATGTAACTCTAAGGTCTTTTTACTTTGCTTAATTAACTTTTTGGCTTTGCGTCGTAGCTCTACAAATTTCACCCGTTCTTCGTCATTTTGTGAGGATTTTAATCTATCATTAGCACATTTTTTAGCAAGCAGGCAGTTTGAAATATCTTTATTCCACCATTTGGGCTTATTATTATGGCCTGGACGCCGTATTTTCGATGGTATTGCAGTCTTGCACTGCTTTTAGGTAAGTGGTTTCGAATAACTTCCAAGATGTATTTATGTCGTTATTGTTAATTAAAAAGCTCCAGTCAGTTTCTTTAAACATAGCTCTAAGTTTATGGAAGTTTGCTTTCTTGAAATTAGGGACTTTTTCGATGCTACTATTTGGTTCGTTACTAGTAAACTTTAAAGTGAAAGTTATCGTACGATGGTCGCTGTTACTGAATTCATCACCAACATTCAAATTCTCTATCAATTCTTCTTTTGTTGCAAGTACAATGTCAAGAACGTTATTACCACGGGTCGGCATTCGAACAAATTGATAAAGCGAACTCTCTTGCAAGTTCGTATACAAGTCATGTCCGGAGTGTGAAGTAAGAGTATCGCCCCACTTGGTCACAGGTAAATTAAAGTCGCCAAAAATTACGGTATCTTGTGAGTTACTTACATCTGCAATTTGTTCGTAAATTTCTCGGTCAGTTTGTACTGATTGAGCTGGAGGTCTGTATATTAACGCAAGTATTATTTTTGTACCTTTATTATTCTTTATTAGCACAAAAGATGTGTCGACGTTCACAATTTGAGGTTTTGACACGAGGGTCGGGTTAAGACTTTCTTTGATATAAAATAAAACGCCACCTCCATTTTTATTTATTCGGCTGTTCTCAAACATTACATAACCGGGAAGTGAATACTCTGCTAAAAAGTCTCTATCTTGTGTATTGAGCCAAGATTCTGTTATGCCAATCACATCATAATTTTCTGTAAACACTAGTTCCTCTAAATCTGAAAATTTATTGCGTATGCTACGAGCGTTTGCATAGAAAACCTTTAAAGTTGCGGTTTTAGAACTCGCAGATCGTTCTTTCATCGAATTTTTGGTTCTGGTCGGATCTACATTTACATTCATGGCTGTCCTCGGTCCTCGGTCGTTATCCCTGACGGTTTTGAATTTGGGTCGTGTTGGTGGAGCTTTATCCAAATTCGCGGTTCTTGACGGATTAGTATTTAATTCCTTTGTAGATTGCCGTCCTCGCTGTCTTCGGTCCTCCTTCCTGGTTGTCCTGTGCTGAGTCGATTTCTTCTCCGAAAATCCTTCACCGCATCGTTGAGAAGACGCCCAAAACGCGCTGCTCCCACCTGGTTCAGATGAACTCCATCATCCGAAAACAAATAGTCATCGTAGTAGAAATTGTCCCAGGTGTCGACGAATCCCACGTTCTCCTTCCTGCAGAGGTTTGCTAGACAACGATTTGTGCTGGTGGCTATGTTGTAAAATCGGCTCTCTACACCGAGCCGGGGGACGATTCCTGAGACGATGATCCTTGATGACTTCTCCTTAAACGACTTGATCAGCTGCTGGTACTTTAAAAGCAAATCTTCCGACCGGGTTCGCTGTATATCGTTGGATCCAACGTGGATGACGTACATTGTATTTGCAGGGGCCAGCTTTGATACTTCGTCAACTGCTGCAACTACGTCATCCACACCACCACCAGGGATACAAAAACGCTTCCTGGTCTTAGGTGCCCTGGCGCAAAAACTCTGTGAGCTGACCACGTATCATCGAGTCTCCCACGAGCCGGACTTCTTCTATTTCCTCTTCGTCATCTGAGTCTGCGAATATCTGGAAACGGTTTTGACACTCGGTAATCGGTATGTGTTTCCTGGTCTTGGGGCAAACGTTGTTCCTCACGACACGGAAGTTGTCTTGAGGGGGAAGAGAGTCGCTATTTGTATCTTGAGTATCGGAAACATCAGCTGAAATGGCTACTGTAGGCGTTGAATTGTTGGCAGTTGACGTTGGGGCGTTGGTGGCTGCTGGAGTTGCGGTGACAATTGAAGTTTGTGGCACTCCAACGTTGAGTGTTACAAACTCTTGGAGTGATTCCAGCTTCATGGTGAGGACGTTGATCTTGTTGTAGGCTTCATCTAATTTCACTGTAAAATTCTCTCGTTGCTGGCAGAGCCGGCAGACTTGAAGATCGATAGTAGCAAACATGGACTCACCAAACCTACCGGCGCAGTTCGCACAAGCGCGAGGCATGGTGACAGTCACTTTCTTCAGATCACTTCACTCACTTAAAAAACAATTCACTCACTTTACAACACTTCACTCACTTTAAAAACACTTCAATCACTTCAACCGAAAACAAATATGCTGAAATACGCAGAAATAGGATATCAGGGGTGATAGCCTAACCGAAAACAAAAATGTTGAGATACGCAGAATTAGGCTTCCAGGGGCGATAGCCTAACCAAAAGTTTTTTTTTTTTAAATAGTAAAGGAGATGGGAATACAAAACAAGAGGAACCGGTAAACCAGGAAAAGTAAGAAGGAAAAGAATTAGCAAATTGGAAATGCAGAGAGGTAATTAAGTAACATGTAAACAGGGTAAAGTAGGAAGGGAAAGAAGTAGTAAAGGAAGATGGGAATACAAAACAAGAGGCACCGGTAAGCCAGGAAAGTAAGAAGGAAATTTTATAACAAAGAGAAGTAGAAATGCAGAGAAGAAAGTCACTTGTAAACAGGGTAAAGTAAGAAGGAAAAGAACTAGTAAAGGAAGATTATGGGTAGAAAAGGGGAACAGTTAAATCAGGAAAAGCAGGGAGAAGGAAGAGAAATAGCAAAGAGAGGTGGAAATGCAGAAAAGAAAAGAACTTGCAAACAGAGAAAGGTGGATAGGAAAATATAAAGTAAAAAGAAGAGAGGAATACAAAGAAGAAAGGAACGGGCAAACCAGGACAAGTAAGAAGAAAAGAAAGTAAAGAAAGGTAGAAATACATAAGGAAATAACTTGCAAACAGGGAATAGTAAGAAGGAAAAGTAATAGTAAAGGGAGATGGGGATAACAAAAGGAACCGTTAAACCAGGAAAGTGTAGGGAGGCGGACAAGAAAGAGTGAAGAAACGTGGAAATGCAGAGAAGAAAAGCACTTGTAAACAAGGAGGAAGCGTATAGGGAGAAGGATAAGAAAGAGTCAAGGAAGATAGAAATGCAGAGAAGAAAGGAGCTTGCATACAAGGAAGAGTTAAGGGGAGGCAGACCGTTTTTCTGGACCCCCTTCTCCCTAATGTTTAGCCCCACTAGTTTTGAAATTATAAGACGTTCGGCCCATTAGTTTGGTGATTTTAACACCTTTCACCCCATTTCGTTGACAATTTTAAGACCTTCCGTGCCATTTAGGTGTCGATTTTTTTTCCTGGCGAGCGATAGCGAGCCTGCAATTTTAAGAGGAACCGGCCTTCGGCCGGGAAATTTTTCTACCGAAAAATTTACAAATTTATCTTGAAGGGGGGTCTAGGGGGTGTTTTTCTAAGCTTGATGGAGGTCTAGGGAGGAAACTAAAAAAATATATGAATAAATTAATTAGTAGACCAAAAACACGGAAAGCCTCTCCTTAAGAGGACTTGAACTAGTGAAGAAAGATGGAAATACAGAACAGAACAAACAATTGCAAATATGATGTAATATGCGCGTTCACTGATACGGATAGTGTACAAAGGAGTACAAAGGAAATCAAGCAACAACATATCTAGTGACCCTTCTAGGTTGTTTGTCCTCCAAAACACTGAGGATCAAGTGCCCAAACAGAGGTTTAGAGTGGGTAAGGGAACATTGGAAAGGGAACTACTGCCCTGGAACTAATGTCCGTGGCAGGATTTGGAAGTTAGTAGAGGACAGATGGGTTAGTAACTGAGGGGGGGATAAAATAAAGTTATTAATTTACAAACGCAGTCAGTCGCGGGTTTGATGCGAGATATTTGTCTAGGCGGAGTTTAAATGAATCAACGGTGATGCAGTCTATAACGTTTCGGGGAAGCCCATTCCACAAGTTGATAACTCGATTGAAGAAGAAATTCTTAGATTCGTGTGAGTTAAAAGATTTACCAATAATTTTGCAACCGTTTCCCCGCGTGTAATTAGATTGGTCGATAGTGAAGTACTTACTACAGTTCATATTGTCGATGCCTTTGATGATTTTGAACACTTGAATTAAGTCACCTCTTAATCTGCGCTGGGTTAAAGGAAATAGATTTAATTCTCTAAGACGCTCTTCGTATGGTTTGTTCTTTAGGCTAGGTATCATTTTGGTAACTCTACGTTGAACTCGTTCTAGCTTGTTTATATCTTTTTGGTAATAAGGGCACCAGGATTGAACGCAGTACTCCAGAAGAGGGCGGACTAAGGAATTGTAAAGGGTTAGGATAACTTCTTTGGATTTATGCTCAAATGACCTGCCTATAAAGCCAATTATTTTGTTTGCCTTCTTAACAACTTCTGAACATTGTTGACTCGGTTTTAGGTTACTCAATATTGTTACTCCCAGATCGGTTTCTCTGTTTACATTCTTAAGCGGAGTGCCATTCATCGAATAGTTTGCTTTCTCATTTAGGTATCCGATATGTAGTACTTTACATTTATCCGCATTGAAACTCATTTGCCAAATTTGGGCCCGACATGACAATTTATCTAGATTGTGTTGCATATCGTCAACTTGTTCTTTTGAGAGTACGCTATTTGCAATTTTTGTATCGTCAGCAAATTTTGAGATTGTACAGGTGAGACCCTCATCTATGTCGTTGATGTAAATTAGAAAGAGAATTGGTCCTAGTACCGATCCCTGGGGTACCCCGCTACTTACATTGGTCCATTTAGATGCCTTACCGTTTATGACTACTCTTTGCTTTCTGTTGCTGAGCCAATTTTCTATCCATTTCAACACACCGTCTTGTATTCCATGTGCTTTTAGTTTTAGCAGTAAACGTTTGTGGGGAACTTTGTCAAAGGCCTTTTGAAAATCAAGGTATATAATATCTACAGCTTTACTCTCATCGTAGAGGTTGAGGATATCGTGGAAGAAGTCTAAGAGGTTTGTTAAACAGGAACGTTTTTTACGAAAGCCGTGTTGAGTATCTTTAAGTATGTTATTTTCCTCTAAGTGATTTACGAGTCTGTCTCGTATGACTGTTTCTAGCATTTTACATACAACTGAGGTTAAGCTAATTGGACGATAGTTACTGGGTAGGGATTTGCTGCCTTTTTTGAATATCGGTGTTACGTTGGCTAGCTTCCACTGATCAGGCATAGTTCCAGACTGCAAGGATTTATTGAATAGTAACGTCAGTGGTTTGGAGAGCTCATCCTTAGCTTCCTTTAGAACTCTAGGCGAGATTGTATCAGGTCCAGGCGTTTTATTTACCTTGAGTTTATCTAAACAATTCAATACTTCTCTCTCTGTAACGGTGATATTGCTTAGAACATCTGAATTATCAATCTGAATCGGCGATGGTGTAGGGATATCACAGAGGTCTTCTGTTGTAAAAACTGATGCAAAGAAGGTATTGAGGGCATTACTCATTTGTACTTCGTCTTTGGTGTATTCTCCATTTTCATCGACTAACGGTCCAACAGTTGAAGTAACTACTTTTTTCTTTCTGATATAACTATAGAAATCTTTCGGGTTTGTTTTACTTTGATTCGCAATATGTAACTCTAAGGTCTTTTTACTTTGCTTAATTGACTTTTTGGCTTTGCGTCGTAGCTCTACAAATTTCACCCGTTCTTCGTCATTTTGTGAGGATTTTAATCTATCATTAGCAAATTTTTTTAGCAAGCAGGCAGTTTGAAATATCTTTATTCCACCATTTGGGCTTATTATTATGGCCTGGACGCCGTATTTTCGATGGTATGCAGTCTTGCACTGCTTTTAGGTAAGTGGTTTCGAATAACTTCCAAGATGTATTTATGTCGTTATTGTTAATTAAAAAGCTCCAGTCAGTTTCTTTAAACATAGCTCTAAGTTTATAGAAGTTTGCTTTCTTGAAATTAGGGACTTTTTCGATGTTACTATTTGGTTCGTTACTAGTAAACTTTAAAGTGAAAGTTATCGTACGATGGTCGCTGTTACTGAATTCATCACCAACATTCAAATTCTCTATCAATTCTTCTTTTGTTGCAAGTACAATGTCAAGAACGTTATTACCACGGGTCGGCGTTCGAACAAATTGATAAAGCGAACTCTCTTGCAAGTTCGTATACAAGTCATGTCCGGAGTGTGAAGTAAGAGTATCGCCCCACTTGGTCACAGGTAAATTAAAGTCGCCAAAAATTACGGTATCTTGTGAGTTACTTACATCTGCAATTTGTTCGTAAATTTCTCGGTCAGTTTGTACTGATTGAGCTGGAGGTCTGTATATTAACGCAAGTATTATTTGTGTACCTTTATTATTCTTTATTAGCACAAAAGATGTGTCGACGTTCACAATTTGAGGTTTTGACAAGAGGGTAGGGTTAAGACTTTCTTTGATATAAAGTAAAACGCCACCTCCATTTCGATGTATTCGGCTTTTCTCAAACATTACATAACCGGGAAGTGAATACTCTGCTAAAAAGTCTCTATCTTCTGTATTGAGCCAAGATTCTGTTATGCCAATCACATCATAATTTTCTGTAAACACTAGCTCCTCTAAATCTGAAAATTTATTGCGTATGCTACGAGCTTTTGCATAGAAAACCTTTAAATTTGTTATTTTAGAACTCACGGAACGCTCTTTAATAATATTTTTGGTTCTTGTCGGATCTACATTTATGTTCATGGCTGTCCTCGGTCCTCGCTGTCTTCGGTCCTTATCGCTGGTGGTCCTCGGTTGCCTCTGTTTTTTGCTTGGCGTTGGATGATTTATGTCACTGCTGCTTCTTCTCGGATGGCGTTTTTTGATCCATGGCTGCGGACTGCTTCGTGTAGGAGACGACCCATGCATGCTGAACCCACAGGGTTTAGATGAGTGCCATCCTTGCGGAACAGAGTAGGCTGGTTGTAGAAGTTGTCCCAGAGGTTGATGAATTCAACTTCTTCCCTCAGACACAAATATTTTAGTCGGCTATTTGTGCTGAAGGCCTTGTCGTAGAATTTGTCAGGTGCGTCGATCTTGGGGAGAATGCCTGAGATGATGATATTCCTTGACTTGTTTTTGTAGTGCTGGATCATCTTGCGATATTTCTCCATCAACTCTTCGGATCTGGTGCGCATGACGTCATTTGATCCAGCATGGATGACAAAAAGGGTATTTTCATTTGCATTCTTTGTGGTATCTTCGAAGGCTTCCACAATGCCTCCAGTCCAGCTCCTGGGATGCAAAATCTTTTTCGTCGATTTGGGACTCTGTCGCAGAACTCTTCGACCTATAGTGGATTAGAGTCATGTGATAATAGGTTGAAAATGAGGTACATGTGCTGGTTGAGCTCATTCAAAAGCTTACACTTGCTCAAAGACACCATCCAAAATTGAGCTTAGTGAAATTATCAGTCAGTTAGTCATTCAGTAGCCAAACCCGCACTCCCTTAAATGGGGAAGGGAGGATCAGCAAGAACAAACTTGCTGATCCCTAAGTGGGAGATAATTTGGTAGGTGAGATTCCCAGTCCCAACCTCCGGGGGCTATCTGCGCCACAAAAGTGATGGACGATGGGGTTTTCACATCCCTAAGCCTTATACAAATTATACAAATGATCATGCCATTGAACCTTATGCAAATTAAGTCCCAGTCCAGTTTCAATGGGCGACCTTACACGTAGCTCATGTTTGCTTTTGTTTGTCCGGGTCGTTTGATTAATAGCTAGATACGGACCTCAGTAGACACTCAAACATTCTTGTCAGGGCCATTCAATGTCAGTAAAAACTATATAGGGCTATCTTGGATGACGTCATTGAGCATATCTAAGATTTTGAATCAATTCGACATGTAGCAGTGCCACATTTTAAGCCACTTATCACATGACTCTAAGATCCACTTCTGTGAGCTCGCCAATTAGTCATGGTGTAGTTTTTGACGCTGGAAATCTCCCTACCAACAAATGCCAAAAGTGGCCTACAGAGGCGCTGAACGCAATATTTACCGTGGTGCATCATGGGAAACGCTATACATCGCGGATCTCTGCACCCTCTCTCTTTTTCAACAATTCTTTATTATATACGGTCTTTCGAAATGTCTGTAGCTGACACATATTATATAGTCTTATGCATACTGTTGTTTATTATATTTTAAAGTCACCCATACCCATATATAACGTATAATATTATTTACAATACAAAGTCAGCAAGCATGTTTGCGCCTTTTTGTTATGATAATTAATCAGCTGATAATTATATTTGTAGTCATTATCAGCTGCATATGGACATTCCCATGACTACTATACTTTATAAGGATTTAGTGTAGTCGTATACTGTGTAATAACAGAAAGTATAATCACAAGAAATCATGATAAACTGTGCATGTCCGAGGTGTTAAGAATTGTTGATGTCGACAGTCGCAGCTCTGACGCTAGTTCAGAAGCGTCCACCAGAGTTCTCAAGTGTATTCTTGGTAGCGAGAATTGCATTTTGTTGTTCTGGGGTTCTATACCAAGAACAGTTTATTGTGCAATTAAGGAAAAGTAAGGTCATACAAATCTAAAGCAATAACATTGACATGGTAAAACAAATTCTTAAGATAAATATAATTCATGTTCGGTGGCCATAAAAGGTTAAGATCAGAACAGATATCTTTATTGTCACATTGAATACAAAATTACAACATGAACATAATTTTGATTTTAAACTCATCCATATGCTAAAATACAAAATGTCTATTAAATATAGAAATCCCACTATCCACAACATAATTATATACAGTACTTATACTCATATGCATTAACTTTTTCAATTTGTTCATTAGTTATAGCATTTCGATCAGGTACATAATTGTTTGTTTTGTTTCACTTTAAAATCTAGTATCTTAGTATTCCTTATATTGAGGATTAAACATTTTTCGTTATACCAAGATACAAAGTTATTGACTCATTTGAAATATTATTGCTAATTTTACCCACAATTGCGGTATTGGCCACATATATTATTATCGATCAGTTAGGGTAGTTTGCATTACTTATGTATAGAGTGAAAAGCAACGGCGCTAGGACACACCCCTGAGGAGCCCCCGTGTTAGAGAGTACAGCATCAGCATTAACGTTTGTTTTGTCTTTCTTTCGGTCTTTCCGAAAGATAACTATAGATTCACAAGATTAGATTACTTTTTAAATTAAAAGTTAGGCATGGGGCTAAATTTGATCAAAAGCGCTTCTAGAATCTATAGAATTCTAACCTGTGTATTTTGTGTTTCTAAATATTCACATATTTGGTAAGTAACGCCGAGCCAGTATCCTGAATACTACTGCCTTGACAGTAGGCACATTGCAATTGGTCTTTAAATGGAATTATGCTTTCACAAAAGTATCGCTTCACAATGTGCTCAAAGTTTGCCCAAGTATTTTCATCAACATTATTTAATTATTATATTTATTCGGTATAATGTTTCAGAGCATAAGTGTCAACTAAAATTATAATGCATTATCTTTTGCAAGTTTTACGTTATAATTTGATGCGAGTAAAGATCTGAGATAAGATCAATGCTATTATCGCTCTCGACAACAGAGAAAGAGAAAGAGTGTGTGTATGTATGTATGTGCGTGTGTGTGTGTGTACTTACTCTAGTTGTACTTACTCTAGTTGTATTGCGGGAGTGAGCATGCTCGTTATTTCCCGCCTCCTATATGTGTAGGTGTTATATGTATCGTTGGAATGGCTGTGGATGTGTGTGTAGTCTGTATTTTTAGCCAATTGGCGACATCGGAAACGAAGGCTTAGGGTGGATCTGTATGGTACCATTCTCACTATAGACGGTACCGTCTCGCCCGAAGGCTTAGGTAGCCATCAGCTTAGGTGAACCATATGATACCCATCTCGCCTTGTACCATTTTTGCCAACCCCAGATGGGACGTCATAACGTCGTCCACTTATTCCAGGTACCTATTTACAGCTAGGTGAACTGAGGCTAACACATGAAAGGAGACAAGCTCAATTTGTCTCCGCCCGGCCGGGGATTGAACCCCCGACCCCTCGTGTGTGAGACGAGAGCTCTACCTACTAGGCTACGGGCTGTGTGTGTGTGTGTGTGTGTGTGTGTGTGTGTGTGTGTGTGTGTGTGTGTGGCAGCCAGCACCACCTTTTGAAGTCCCCCTGGCCGGTTAGCTTGTGTTGTGATCGTAAATATCGCGGTGCTCGTCTCTTTCCTACCACCCGGCTTCCATCGAACACTCCACTACACTTCTTTCTAGTAGTATATTTTCGGAAACTGTATATCTAAACCAGGCATTTTCTTGGTTTGTTTATTGACAGTTGTATATATTTATTATTCACCCGATATCTAGTACATATGTATTTGTATTGAACCTGTTATAAATCATGTATTAAGGGGGTTGGGTATATTTGTTTGGTATATACAGTATATCTAATTATATATTTATGTTTTAATGTTTTAATTTCCTTGTTAGACCTACATCAAGCTTTAAAAAATACCCCCAAGACTCACATTTCGAGATTAATTTGTACAATTTTCGGTAGAAAAATTTCCCGGCCGAAGGCGGGTACCTCAAATTACAAGCTTGCTATCGCTTGCCAGGAGAAATCGACACCTAAATAGCACAGAAGGTCTTAAGACGCTTCACCCCATTAGCTTGGTGATATGACGTCCACTCCATTCGGGTGGCGATTTGTTCCTTGGCGAGCTATAGTGAGACTGTAATTTTGCATGCTTTCGGCAGACACACTTATCCACCAACATTTTTTAAAGTTTAGCATGAAGGGGGTCAGGGTGAGCCTTTTAAAATTTATGGAATCGGTCTAAACAATCAAAAACAAATACATACATACATACATACATACATACATACATACATACATACAATGTTAAGACTGAGTGCTCCACACATACGTGCAGTTTCAGTCTTTTGTCCTAATGGCGGCATTCCTGGTAACCCTGTTAAGGGCGGCTTCACTTGTCAAGTTTTTGGAATCGAGATCGGCACGTATAGTCCGATCCCAGGTCTTCCTCGGTCCACCCCTTGGTGCAGCTTCCTCCATAATCACAGACCTGCATCTGTTCACCCAATACCATCCTAGTATATATATATATATATATTATAAAATGCTTCCTTTGTTTTCTTGCTTCCCTGCTTTTCCAACACAATATATCTCACATTGTCCTTTAGTGCCCTCTCACGTCTTCATTAACTCCTTGCTCTCTCTCTCTCTCTCTCTCTCTCTCTCTCTCTCTCTTTTTTCGAGTGTTCTACATAGCAAGTCTAAAGTTTCCAAAGAATGCTGCATATAATTAAGGAGTACAAAGGAGTACAAAGGAAATCAAGCAACAACAGATCTAGTGACCCTTCTAGGTTGCTTGTCCTCCAAAACACTGAGGATTAAGAGTAATTAAGAAAAGATTACTCAGCACCTATTAAGCTACTGGCGTTACAGTGGTGTAATGAGCGACTGCTTTGATATAGGATTCAAGATAATATACAGTAAAGACTTTACAATCTACATTGGTCTAAAATATTCTGTTTTCTATAATGCCGAGCAGTTTTGTGTGAGGCATCCTGCTACTCGCTCTGTGTCGTTTAACGACACAGAGCGAGTAGCAGGATTCAAAGTTGGAGTTACTAAACTTACAACTCAATGAAACATTTAATTTGTTAAATTATTTTGACATTTTTAATAATAGCAAGATACTTACTCTCAATTTGATACAACACAACCTTGCTTGGAAATCAGAGCTGAAAATATTGTATATATCAATTTGCATTCAAATTAACAAGAATCCTATCTGGAACATATTTCCGTGTGAAATATTAAATAGGTTCTTGTTTTAGAAGAGACAAAAGTATACTGTAATGTGTCCTCTTTGCAGTAAGTATATAGTAATACTATATACAAACAAATTATTATCTATCTTTCTTTAGTATTAAAAGGTTGTTTGGTCAGAGGGTATGGACTTGCGCACCTCAGTCTGCATGGCGTATATTATAAGTTTTGTTTTGTTATCTATACGAGTGCGGTAGACCAGTGTCGCACGAGTGTACACAGGTATATACCAGCCCCAGATCAGCATGGAGCGAGCCGATAACACTGGTTGCAGACTATATTCTCATCCACAGCTATTCCAACAGCACGAAAACCCTTCCATAGGCACACCACACACTATACCCATAAATGGCCGGTTCGGTTATCAACCCTCCCACGAAATCAAGCTAGAACATTGAATTAATTGCCTCGGAATGTGGAAGAGATTCATTCGTGTCCACCCCCTCTGGAATCAAATCTTCAGGCAATAGATAGCTATCCAGATATAATATCTTCCTGGGGTGGATTGAAAGGGTTAGGAAATCATAACAATTTCGTCTTGTTATGCATTGTAACTAACTAACTAACTAACTAACTAACTAACTAACTAACTCACTCACTCTCACTCTCACAAACACACACACAGACTGCCATGTATCCAACCCACCTACAAACACAAACAACACCAACACACAGCACAATATCCACCCATCAACACATACACACAACAAACAAACACATACACACACACACACACACACACACACACACACACACACACAGCACAATAACCACCCATCCACCAACACACACTACAAAAAAACAAACACACACATACACACACACACACACACAGCACAATAACCACCCATCCACCCACACACACAACAAAAAAACAAACACACACACACACACACACAACAAACAAACACACACACACACAAACGTACACAAACAGGAGCCTTCTATTTCCCCCCGGCGTCATTGTCCTGTTGTTCCAGATGTAATTTGGACTTATATTGGAGTTTTCCTTTGTCTCTTATTTTTCCCAATATTTTTTGTTTAGTCTTTGCTTGCTTGTTCACTTGCTGAATGTTTGCTCTTATTTGTTTCTGTCTGTCCTTTGTTCCTTATTTACCTGTCTATTCCACTTGCTTTGTTAATACGGATTGGAATTCTTTCTCTATAATTGTTTTAAACTATTTATGTGTGTTTTATGTTAATTCACATACAATTCCTAAAAGTAACCTCCATGTACATATTCCTCATTCACATATCCTTCATTCATATATCCATCATTCACATATCCTTCATTCATATTTCCATCATTCACATATCCTTCATTCATATTTCCATCATTCACACATCCTTCATTCATATATCCTTCATTCACACATCCTGCATTCACATATCCTTCATTCACATATCCTCCATTCACATATCCTCCATTCATGTATACTTCATTCACATATCCTACATTCACGTACGTATCGTTCATTCACATATCCTTCATTCATATATCCATCATTCACTCATCCTTCATTCATATATCCATCATTCACACATCCTTCATTCATATATCCATAATTCACACATCCTTCATTCATATATTCATAATTCACACATCCTTCATTCACTCATCCTTCATACATATATCCATCATTCACATATCCTTTATTCATGTATACTTCATTCACATATCCTACATTCACGTACATATCGTTCATTCACATATCCTTCATTCATATATCCATCATTCACTCATCCTTCATTCATATATCCATCATTCACACATCTTTCATTCATATATCCATCATTCTCACATCCTTCATTCATATATCCATAATTCACTCATCCTTCATTCATATATCCATCAATCACACATCTTTCATTCATATATCCATCATTCACTCATCCTTCATTCATATATCCACAATTCACTCATCCTTCATTCATATATTCATAATTCACTCATCCTTCATTCATATATTCATAATTCACACATCTTTCATTCATATATTCATAATTCACTCATCCTTCATTCATATATTCATAATTCACACATCCTTCATTCATATATCCATCATTCACTCATCCTTCATTCATATATTCATAATTCACACATCCTTCATTCATATATTCATAATTCACATATCCTTCATTCGATTCACTCATCCTTCATTCATATATCCATCATTCACTCATCCTTCATTCATATATCCATCATTCACACATCCTTCATTCATATATTCATAATTCACACATCCTTCATTCATATATCCATCATTCACTCATCCTTCATTCATATATTCATAATTCACACACCCTTCATTCATATATCCATCATTCACACATCTTTCATTCGTATATTCATAATTCACACATCCTTCATTCATATATCCATCATTCACTCATCCTTCATACATATATCCATCATTCACACATCCTTCATTCATATATTCATAATTCACACATCCTGCATTCATATATCCATCATTCACATACACATACTCTTCATTCATATATCCATCATTCACATACTCTTCATTCACACATGCCCTCCTTTCTCTCTCCGTTCTACTTTCTCCCTTGCCTTTAGCCATGCCTTCCCTTACACAATTTTCTGCCCCATTTGTTAAGCTATCTTTTCGGATTCTAGTAATTCTTCTTTCGCAATCTCCAGACATCTCTCTTTCGTTATCTCTCTTTCGTTCTCTCTTTCTTCTCTCTCTCTCTCTCTTTCTTCTCTCTCTCTCTCTTTCTCTCTCTCTCTCTTTCGTAAAAAAACGTTCCTGTTTAACAAACCTCTTAGACTTCTTCCACGATATCCTCAACCTCTACGATGAGAGTAAAGCTGTAGATATTATATACCTTGATTTTCAAAAGGCCTTTGACAAAGTTCCCCACAAACGTTTACTGCTAAAACTAAAAGCGCATGGAATACAAGACGGTGTGTTGAAATGGATAGAAAGTTGGCTCAGCAACAGAAAGCAAAGGGTAGTCATAAACGGTAAGGCATCTAAATGGACCAATGTAAGTAGCGGGGTACCCCAGGGTTCGGTACTAGGACCAATTCTCTTTCTAATTTACATCAACGACATAGATGAGGGTCTCACCTGCACAATCTCAAAATTTGCTGACGATACAAAAATTGCAAATAGCGTACTCTCAAAAGAACAAGTTGACGATATGCAACACAATCTAGATAAATTGTCATGTTGGGCCCAAATTTGGCAAATGAGTTTCAATGCGGATAAATGTAAAGTACTACATGTCGGATACCTAAATGAGAAAGCAAACTATTCGATGAATGGCACTCAGCTTAAGAATGTAAACAGAGAAACTGATCTGGGAGTAACAATATCGAGTAACCTAAAACCGAGTCAACAATGTTCAGAAGTTGTTAAGAAGGCAAACAAAATAATTGGCTTTATAGGCAGGTCATTTGAGCATAAATCCAAAGAAGTTATCCTAACCCTTTACAATTCCTTAGTCCGCCCTCTTCTGGAATACTGCGTTCAATCCTGGTGCCCTTATTACCAAAAAGATATAAACAAGCTAGAACGAGTTCAACGTAGAGTTACCAAAATGATACCTAGCCTAAAGAACAAACCATACGAAGAGCGTCTTAGAGAATTAAATCTATTTCCTTTAACCCAGCGCAGATTAAGAGGCGACTTAATTCAAGTGTTCAAAATCATCAAAGGCATCGACAATATGAACTGTAGTAAGTACTTCACTATCGACCAATCTAATTACACGCGGGGAAACGGTTGCAAAATTATTGGTAAATCTTTTAACTCGCACGAATCTAAGAATTTCTTCTTCAATCGAGTTGTCAACTTGTGGAATGGGCTTCCCCGAGACGTTATAGACTGCAGCACCGTTGATTCATTTAAATTCCGCCTAGACAAATATCTCGCATCAAACCCGCGACTGACTGCGTTTGTAAATGAATAACTTTATCCTCCCCTCAGTTACTAACCCATATGTCCCCTACTAACTTCCTAGTCCTGCCACGTTAGTGGCAGGGCAGTAGTTCCCTTTCCAATGTTCCCTTACCCACTCTAAACCACTGTTTGGACACTTGATCCTCAGTGTTTGGAGGACAAGCAACCTAGAAGGGTCACTAGACCTGTTGTTGCTTGATTTCCTTTGTACTCCTTTGTTTGTACTCTCTCTCTCTCTCTCTCTCTCTCTCTCTCTCTTTCTTCTCTCTCTCTCTCTCTTTCTTTTCTCTCTCTCTCTCTCTCTCTCTCTCTCTCTCTCTCTCTCTCTATGTAATCTCTCTCTGTAATATTGAAAGCGGCCTTCGGCCGGTTTCTCTTAAAATTACAGGCTCACTGTGGCTCGCCATGAAAAAATCGACACCTAAATGGCACGAAAGGTCTTAATATTGACAAAGAAATGGAGCGAAAGGTCTTAGAATCGACAAACTAATAGAAAAAACGTCTTAAAATCTAAAAATGTATATGCTAAACACGAGGGAGAAGGAGGTCCAGAAAAAGCGAGTAATACCCCCTTAACTGGTGGAAAGAAAAGGAGGAAGGCAGGAAGGGAGGGTAATGGACAGAAGAAAGTGACATAGAGGAAGGGAAAGTAGTTAAAATATGAGACAGGTGAAGAGGAGGGCGTATTATTCACAGCAGGCTTTGTATGTTGGGTGTGGAACTGGTGGAATGGGTAGTGGGGGAATATAAATAGCTGAAAGGAGAGGGTAGACAGCATGGAAAGTAAATGAAGATAGAAGGAATAAAAGAAAAGCTGCGAGAGAGCCATATCATCCAGTGTTTTTAACTGGTGGAAAAGAAAGTGGACGCAAATACAGAACAGACAGATGGAAGAGCATAAGTGAAAGAACAAAATAAGGAGGGTGACATTAGCGGGAGATGCGCATTATCAACATCAGGCTTTGTTTTGTTTACATTGAACAGGTAGAATGGGAGGAAGTAAAGAGTGGAGGATGCAACGAGAAAATAGGGTAGAAAACATGTATATGAAACGAACATATAATAAGTAAGAGAAACGATGAAAGGGATATGTATTACCCGTTGTTGTTTGTCTGTGTTATTGCTTGGTTTAGTTTATACATATATATATATATATATAATATATATATATATATATATATACTGTATATATATATATATATATATATATATATATATATATATATATACTGTATATATATATTTATGTAATTCATTTATTTATTTATTTTGTAGTTTTTTATTTTTGGGGGTTGGACGAGAAGGAAGGCATAGCGAGAGGGTAATGAAAATAGGGAAAATTGGAACACTACAAAAAGAAAGGTAAGGATGAAGAAATGGGATAAAGTAAGAGAAATAAGAGAAATATATTATATATATATATATATATATATATATATATATATATATATATATATATATATATATATATTATCCATTTAGTGCCGTTGTAAAATGCATGGACGGAGAAAAAAGGGTGAAGGTGTAGGATGGGAGGAGGATGAATAATAGGGAGACATCGACAGAAAGGAATGAAAGGAGGGGCCATTAAGGGGGGAAGAGTCTATGTGTTTGGCCTATTTATAGGTTTTATTATTATTATTGTAGTTTCCTCCCTAGACCTCCATCGAGCTTGAAAATACATCCCCAAGATCCCCCTTCTAGATAAATTTGTACATCTATCGTTAGAAAATTCTCCAGGCCGAAAGACAGATTCCTCATAAATTACAGGCTCGCTGTCGCTCACCAGAAACAAATCGTCACCTAAATGGCACGAAAGGTCTGAATATTGACAACAAAACTAAAGGGTTTAAAATCGCCAAACTAATGGGTCGAACATTATAATATCTCAAAAACTAATGGGGTTAAACATGAGGGAGAAAAAAAGGGTGGGGGGGGGGGGACCATCCTCCATTAAAAACAAAGAGAAAGGAAAGAAAGGAGAAACCATTAGCAGAAAAGCGAGAGAAGGTAATGAAAGGAGGAGCCATTAACAGCGAGAAATGGGAATGTAAGGAGGAACCATTAAATGAAGGCGAGAGAAAGCAAAGGAAAGAGGAACCGTTAAAAGAAAACGAGAGGAAGGAATAAAAGGAGGAACCATTAAAAGAAAACGAGAGAAAGCAATGGAAAGAGGAACCATTAAAAGAAAACGAGAGAAAGCAATGAAAGGAGGAACCATTAAAAGAAAACGAGAGAAAGCAATGGAAAGAGGAACCATTAAAAGAAAACGAGAGAAAGCAATGAAAGGAGGAACCATTAAATGAAGGCGAGAGAAAGCAAAGGAAAGAGGAACCAGTAAAAGAAAACGAGAGAAAGCAATGAAAGGAGGAACCATTAAAAGAAAACGAGAGAAAGCAATGAAAAGAGGAACCATTAAATGGAGGCGAGAGCAAGCAAAGGAAAGAGGAACCAGTAAAAGAAAACGAGAGAAAGCAATGAAAGGAGGAACCATTAAATGAAGGCGAGAGAAAGCAAAGGAAAGAGGAACCAGTAAAAGAAAACGAGAGAAAGCAATGAAAGGAGGAACCATTAAAAGAAAACGAGAGAAAGCAATGAAAGGAGGAACCATTAATAATCGCTAGTCGGCAGCGAGCGAAAAGGAAGAAGAAAGGAATAAAGAGAGGGTATTGTAAGAAGGGCAAAGATGATAAAGGAAAGAAGACTACATAAATAGGAAAGGAAAATAAAAGCCGGATGCAAATGGAGTGAGAATAAGATGAAGTGAGGCAGGAAAATAAGAGGGAGATGCAGGATAAAAAGAGAAGATAATTGAAGGACAGAATACGAGAGGAAGACTTAAGAAGATAACAATATAGAACACATTATGAACATATATATATATATAAATAGCGCGAGATAGAAAGGAGCAAGGAAAATAAAAATATACATCAATATTAACCCTTAGTGTACCGGAGACGTCCAATTCATCATAATCTGGCCACAAGTAGACAATTTTAGTCAGATTAGGAGGGATATGTGGTAGCTTAAAAGGATTAAATTAGATATGCTATATCCTTAAAATTGTTAACAGTCATTCCTAAGCTGAAGAAAATTAAGTAATAGTTATCAGGATTGAATGATAAGGACGTCACCGGTACTGAATGGGTTAACCTCTTGATTACCTATGGCGTTATTTGCATTGTATTCCAGTTATCATTCAGTGAATCATGCAGCTTAGGAAGGATCTCTAGAAATCAGATCGGTCAAAACTCAATTAATCCTCTAACCCCCTCAAGTTACTTTTGAGCTTAATATAATCATCTAAAAATATTGCAATTTAATAAAGAATGACCTACTGGCCTGCTGAAAGAGTTAAAGTAAGACAAATATATGATGGACCAAGGAATAATGAAAAACAGTATAGCAATAGTAAAACAAGAAAGTGTTGGAGGAAAGGCAAGAAGACAATAAAAGGAGTTAGGTGGAGAAGATAATGAAGAAAGCAAGGCGAGTTATATGAAAGACAAGAATAAAAGCAATGCAGTGTGTGGAAAGAAGCCAGATTACAAAAAGGAAGATTATATAATATGACGGTAAACTTAAACAAATTAAGAGAACACGGAAGAAACATAATTATGGTTAGGAATAGAGAAGTTGGAGAATTATGGACGATGATAGGTTTGAAAGAAAATGTAAAAAGGGCAATGCAAATAATATATATTAATTATGATAGAATACAAGCGATCATCATGGAGCCCGACACAAATATATAGTGGAAGTGAGAAAAGTCAGACAAATTAAGATGAACGGAGAGAAAGTAAGGGATAGAAAAAACTAAGATGCGTAACATATAAGAGAGGAAGATGAATAATGCGAAGATCATAAGATAGATACAGCAGGGTAGGAAGAAAGGAATGACGAGAATCTGAACGACACAGGAGTTATATAAGGATGTAAAGCATATTGCAAACATGCGTTACACAGTACCGAAGGCCTCCGTCGAACACTGTCGGTCACCCAGCCGCTACTAACCCATCTTCCTAGTCCCTCTCCAACAAGAAGACGATAGTTGGGAGGTATGAGAGCGGTCACCCTTCTTTGGGAAAGGTTGAATGAGAGCAAACTTCCAGCAAGAAGGGAAGACGTTAGAGGAGAGAGACAGACGAAAGAGTTTGCCTAGGCAGGGAGTCAGCACGGAAGCACAGTTTTTTAGTACAACAGGAGAAACACCGTCCGGACCGTACGCCTTCTTAGTATTAAGCCCAGATAGGGTAGAACATACATCTTTAGTTGAGATGAAGTCTCTCTGGGAAGCTACTGGAGTAGTTAGGAGTAGTTAGTAGGGAAGCAGAGTTGGCAGCTGATTGTATTTCATACTTCACAGGGTGGAAGATACAATTGTTTATCCTCAATGCTCCTGTCTGGCAATAACAACATGGCTAATCCTCATCACAGCACTTGGTATGGCACACGTTGATGCAGTCTTCTTTGAGGTGTGAGTGAGTGGCTGCATCTCCAGGTATGTTCAGGGTGTGTGTGTAAATGAGTGAGTGAGAGTATGAGTGAGTAGTGATTGTGAGAGTGAGGGGGGAGGGGGTGTATATGCTAGGATAGGTTGTTAGGGTTGAGTAGGATGATAACTGGGAGGGCGGAGAATGAATTATCAGGGAGTGAGGAGGGATAGAGGCAAGTGGGAGAGCGGAGTGGAGGTTAGGAGATTGTTGAGTGAAGGGGAGAAAGGAGATTTGGTAAGAGAGGAAAGTTTGGTTAAATGAGGATGGTAGGTTGGGAGGGGAGATCTATCTATCTATCTATCTATCTATCTATCTATCAATCTATCAATCTATCTATCTCTCTATCTCTCTCTCACACACACACGCACGCACGCACGCACGCACGCAAACACTAACACACTCATGAGCTCTAAGTGATTCTGAGAGTTTGCCTCAGGTTTAGTGCAGTTTCCAAGGTAACGGGCTCTGGTTGTAGCGCTCAGTGGTAGGGGTGGCTGTAGTGGTGAGTGGTAGGTGGTGTGGTTGTGGTAGTAATGGTGGGTGGTAGAGGTGGTTCTTGAGGTTGTAATGGTATGTAGTCGTAGTCGTGGGTGGTTGTTGTTGCAGTAATGCTGGGATGTGGTAGAGGAGGTTGTTGTGGTAGTAGGCTAATGGTGGTGGTAGGATGGTTGTTGTGGTAGTAATGGTGGTGGTAGAGATGGTTGTTGTGGTAGTAATGGTGGTGGTAGGATGGTTGTTGTGGTAGTAATGGTGGTGATAGAGGTGTTTGTTGTGGTAGTAATGGTAGGTAGTGGTAGAGGTGGAAGGGTGATTTGGGGGGTATTTTTTTAAGCTTGATGGAGGTCTAGGAAAGAAACTAAACATATATATAAATGAATTAATCAGCAAGTAACTAAAAATCTCCCCTTAATACTGCCTAACAGTTTACTACTATAATCAGCTTAGAAAAGACCTCTCACAAGAGGATTTTACTAAACACCGTTAAGACTGTCAAACCACGATGAATTTTATTTTATTCAAATGACCGAAAATCAGTATTACTTAGCAGGGACATTTGGGGTCAAAATCTAAGGCCAGTGTCACACGAGCGCTTTTCCAGGCAATTTTCGATGAGCAAGTTATTTCTCATAATAAGTTGAGTGTCTTTTACATTGGAATCGGAAACTAAACTGAAGGTAGCTTACGCTAGGTGTCTGATTTAGGATAAAACCAAAATGTTGAAGATGCCATACTACAATTGTTCGTAAAAATTGACGGAAGAAGGGCTCGTGTTACTCCGCCTCAACATAGCAAAAATACATATGATCGCCAATATCGTATGTGGATGAGAGGATGATAGTGTCGGGAACCTTGGCTAGAGAAGATCAATGGTTTACATAGTGTTTATAGTAATAGAAGTGGCATGTGCTTGTTGGAAGAAAATACCATCGTAATATGTAAAGAGGAGACTTATGTATATTTGATAATATATACATTTATCTATAAATCCATTTCTTGTTTTCATCAAATTAATAAAAAAAAATTTACATTTTATGGTGGAATATGTCGGCAATTTTCTCCTAAATTGCAGGCTCGCTATCGCTGACAGGAAAATATCGACACCTAAATGGTCGGAGAGCTCTTAAAATCGCCAAACTAATGGGGCAAATGTCTGAAAATCACCAAACTAATGGGGCTAAATATCAGGGAGAAGGGTGTCCAGAAAACCCTTCTTTATTGTCCTTTCAGTTATTTTTCTTAGCCCCTTTAGTATGACGGCGCTAGCTATACTTTGTTCTGGGTGACATTAGAGCACTTATCTTAACTTAGGAAGGAATTATAAGATTGGAAGGGGTAAAAACTAACTCAAACAGTTTGACTCACCACAGGCCCTTCTTTACTTACAGAAAATCGCCTAATGATGATCAGAATTAAAATGTTATGCTTTTTTTTAGTGTGCTAGGTAGACCTCCATCATGCTTGAAAGAAAATACACACACACTTACAAGACCCCATTTCGAGATAAATTTAAGAAATGGGGGCGAAAGGTCTTAAATTCGCCAAACTAATAGGGCGAACGTCCTAAAACCTCAAAACATATGAATAGGGGCTAATCATGAGGGAGAAGGGAGTCAAGAAAAAAAAATACCCTTACAAAGATTCTTAAGAACTTGCAGGGTAAATTCTATAATGGTGCCCTGATGGTGCTAATAGCGGTGCAGAATCTATATAATGGTGTCCTGAACGTGCTAATAGTGGTGCAGAATCGATATAATGGTGTTCTTGCCAGTAATAGTGGTGCAGAATCTATATAATGGTGCCCTGTTGGTGCTAATGGCGCAGAATCTGAATAATGGTGCCCTGATGGTGTTAATAGTAGCGCAGAATCTATACTGTATGCAGGTGCTAATAGTGGTGCACAATCTATATAATGGTGCTCTTGCCGGTAATGATGGTGCTGATAGTGGCGCACGTTGGTCTTGCCCGTGCACCTTTATTATGTTCCGGATCGCTGTTTTACCTTTATGGAGGCGTTGTAATTTAGCTCCTTTCATCATTTAAGGTGAGACTTTTTTGCATTATTATTATCATTATTATAATTATTATTAGTATAATTATTATTATTATTATTATTTGTAGTAGTAGTATTTTTTCTTCTTTCTAGTTTGCTCCCTAGACCTCCATCAAGCTTTAACAAAAAAACAAAGACTCTTCTTTGAGATAAATTTGTGCATTTTTCGGTCATCGCCGATTCCTCTTAAATTGCAGGCTCGCTATCGTTCGCCAGGAAAAAATTTAACACTTAAATGGTACGAAAGGTTTAAAAATTGACAAATATATGGGGCGAAAGATCTTAAAGTAACCAAATTTGAACGACTAAATATCTCAAAACTAATGAGGCTAAACATGAGGGAGAAGGGGGCCCAGAAAAAGAACTTTAAGATAGAAATAGTTTAATAACATTTTCAACAAACCATAGTGTCATATTAATTACTTGCGATCATGTTAACCCTACATTTGGCTACAAAAGGTCGTTAGTCTCAATTAAATCGTTTAGTGAGAGTTAGACAAAATATAAACTTTAAAAATCACACTGATATGGTTAATACGAAATCTATATCATAAAGTTGTGTGTGTGCTTCTTTATCTGTTTGTGTCACTCTAGCCCGAAACTATGGTACTATGAAGATGAACTTTGGCATGGACACTCACGGGGTCACAGACTAGGTGCTTAGCAATAACATTAAACAATACATATTAATTGAAAACTACAGTATTTCATCACATCTGCGTTACGGGAAAATGTGCTTCCCGTAGAGTTTATCATCATATTACAGCCCTCTCATGATCTTGGGACTACTCTTTAACCCACATAAGGTGCGGGTACCTCGGCTAGTAAATATAATAACTTGCTGGTAAGACATCTCGGTACATCACGATTTTGTGGTACTTTATGTTGATGCCTGTTGAAGAAGTAAAGGATCCACAGGGTAATCCAATCTCCTCAACTTTTTGCCGGGGCTGATGTTTACCTCCTCAGCTGGGTCGATGTTGCGGTGCTAGTGGGCCGGGGTGCGTTGGGATTTGGGGTGCGTTGGGATTTAGGGTGTGTTGGGATTTGGGGTGCGTTGGGATTTAGGGTGTGTTGGGATCTGGGGTGTGTTGGGATCTGGGGTGTGTTGGGGTGTGGTGTATGTTGAGATCTGAGAGAAAAATGCCCTTGCCGGTTCCTCCAAAATTGCAGGCCCGCTATCACTGGCCAGCAAAATGTCGACACCTAAATGGCACGAAAGGTCTCCATATATCTTCGTCATAAAATGGGGCTAAACATGAGGAAGAAGGGGTCCAGCAAACCCCCACCCCCCCTGTTAAAAGACTCCTAATGTTGAATAGGTCTCAACAGTACTTTATCTCAACAGGTGATCGACGTAGGTGGCGGTAACTGCAAACAAACTAGCGGTAGAAACACAAACAAAAGGAGCCATATGGTTACAGAGAGAACACAACTAATCTGGTAATATTTCTTATAGAAGCTAGTTCGCGCAATTTCTGTATATATTATCACCATTTCTCATGTGATAGCCACCCTACATATAAATGAAAAGCTCCAACATGTGATAGCCACCCTACGTATAAATGAAAAGCTCCAACATGTGATAGCCACCCTACATATAAATGAAAAGCTCCAACATGTGATAGCCACCCTACATATAAATGAAAAGCTCCAACATGTGATAGCCACCCTACATATAAATAAAAAGCTCCAACATGTGATAGCCACCCTACATATAAATGAAAAGCTCCAACATGTGATAGCCACCCTACATATAAATGAAAAGCTCCAACATGTGATAGCCACCCTACATATAAATGAAAAGCTCCAACATGTGATAGCCACCCTACATATAAATGAAAAGCTCCAACATGTGATAGCCACCCTACATATAAATGAAAAGCTCCAACATGTGATAGCCACCCTACGTATAAATGAAAAGCTCCAACATGTGATAGCCACCCTACATATAAATGAAAAGCTCCAACATGTGATAGCCACCCTACATATAAATGACAAGCTCCAACATGTGATAGCCACCCTACATGTACATGAAAAGCTCCAACATGTGATAGCCACCCTACATATAAATGAAAAGCTCCAACATTCCTTCTTTTTACAAATTAATTACTGTATTATCAACAGTATCGCCGCCCCCCCCCCCCCCCCCCGTATAGTGGGTACAACGGAAACAAATGCCTGTCTTCGGCGTTGTCGTTGTCGTTGTTGTCGTTGTTGCCCCATTGTTGTCAATATTAAGACATTTCGTGCCATTTAGGTGTCGACGTTTTCTTGGCAAGAAATAGCGAGCCTCTAGTTTTAAAAGAACCCGGCCTTAGGCAGTCATATTTTTCTACCGAAAAATTTCAAAATTCATCTTGAAAGGGGGTCTAGGGGGTCTAGGGGGTCTAGGGGGTCTAGGGGGTCTAGGGGGTGTTTTTTTAAGCTTGATGGAGGTTCGGAGAAGAAACCCAAAAATAAATAAATAAATATATAGAAGGAAACTCAAAGATAAATAAATAAATATATAGACCCAAAATCACGCACTACCCTCATAATGGGAGACAGACCGTTTGTTGAGTTTGATCATTCATTCCTTTATTTGTATGTTGTTGAAGAGTAGGTCATAGTATTCTGGTAGGGTGTGATGGGTAGACAGATGGAGAAATTCAGTTTTGGATGCATTGTAAGTAACAAGGTCTTCTCTGCCCCAATTAGAGATAGTAGAGAGATCAAAAGATAGGTTGTTTATGGCCTCCTTACGTGAGTTTTGGTGTTCCTGCTGTGAGTGTTGTTGTGGAAGGTTAGTTGAACAGTGTAATGTAGAGTCGTCAGCATATGAGTGGATGAGGCTGGAAGTGCAGTTGAGAAGGTCGTTAATGAATAATAGGAAGATAATTGGAGATAGGACAGAACCCTGAGGAACACCGGAGTTGATAAGTTGAAGAAGTGAACGGTGGCCGTCCACAACAGCAGCTATGGAATGGCCAGAAAGGAAATTAGAGACAAAGGTGCAGATGCAGGGATAGAAACTGAAGGAGGGTAGTTTAGAAATAAGGGATTTGTGCCAGACTCTATCGAAGGTTTTCGATATGTCTAGCGCAACAGAAAAGTCTCACCGAAGTTCTGAATGGAGCATGACCAAGAGTTAGTAAGATATGAAAAAAGAACACCAGTAGAGCAGCCCTTAAGGAAGCCATAATGGCGGTCTGACAGTAGGTTATGGGAAGATAAATGCTTAAGAAATGTTAAGAATAGTTTAAAAAACTTTAGAGATGCAAGAAATGCGAAAAATTGGACGATAGTTGGAGGGTTGAGAGAGGACACCCTTCTTTGGGACAGGTTGAATGAGAGCGAACTTCCAGCAAGAAGGGAAGATGTTAGAGGAGAGACAGAGACAGAAGAATTTGCCTAGGCAGGGAGTCAGCACGGAAGCGCAGTTTTCTAGTACAACAGGAGGAACACCGTCCGGACCATACGCCTTCTTAGTAGTAAGCTCAGAGAGGGTGGAAAGTACATCCTTGGAAGAGATTATGATATAAGGCATAATTAGGAGAGGGGGAGTGGAGAGGGGGGAATAGCACCAGAATCATCCACAGTGGAGATTTTAGCGAAAGTGTTAGCGAAGAGTTCTGCTTTGTCAGAGGAAGAAGTGAAGGCATACTACTGTCAGAGTGGAAAAGAGGAGAGAAAGACGAAAAAAATAAAAATTGTTGGAGAGGTTTTTGGCTAGATGCCAGAAGGCTTGGGAAGAGCTAGAGTTGGATAGTTTAGTGCATTTAATATTGATGAAAGAATGTTTGGTGACGCGAAGAACAGATTTGGCTTGATTACGGACAGAATCATAGGAAGTATGAGATTCTTGAGTTTGAAGGCGACGGTACCGTTTGAATACTTATTGCGAATGAACAGCAGTAGAACAAGCGTGACTAAACCAAGATTTTTTTTAATAAGACTGGGAGAAAGAGAACGGAATGTATGCTTCCATGCCCGAGAGGATTAACTCGGTAATGCGTTCAGCACTCTCTGAGGGTCCCCGGCCACGGAAGCAGAAGTCATTCCATGGGAAATCAAAGAAGTACTGCCGAAGAGCCTCCCAGTCGGCACCGTCAAAGTGCCATAAACGCCACCGGCTGGGAGGATTGGGTGGCCATACCGGAGAGATAGGACAGGTGACAGAGATAAGTTTATGGTCGGAGGAGCCCAAGGGAGAGGAAAGATTTACAGTATAAGCAGAAGGGTTAGAAGTTAGAAATAAGTCAAGAATGTTGGGCCGATCTCCGAAGCGATCCGGGATACGGGTGGGTTGCTGGACTAACTTCTCTTGGTCATTAAGGATAGAAAAGATGTAGACTTGTTCACCAGGTTGGTCAGTAGAAAGAGAGGCAAGTCATTGGCGGTGGTGAACGTTGAAATCTCCTAGGATGAAGATTTCTGCGAAAGAAGATGTGAATAGAATGTGTTCTACTTTAGAAGTTAGATAGTCAAAGAATTATGGATAGTCAGCAGAATTAGGGGAGAGATAAACAGCGCAGAAATATTTAGTCTGAGAGTGACAAGAAATCTTTAGTCAGAGAGTTGAGAATTCAGAAGAGTCAAAGTTGGGAACACGAGAGAAAGCGAGATTGTTGCACACGTACACAAGTGAATATACCTACGGTCAACCTATGAGTAACGGTGCATGCGGTAGGCAGAGGTGCGCGTGGACAAAAAAAAATGCTGTCCGAGAGGGTTCACGATACACGGCGGCATACCTGCGAATACCTGCAGGTGCCGCAGGTAAACCCGCAGGCTGTTCCGACGTGTCCCGCAGGTTTTTTCTATGTGCATAATTCCTCCTCCCACTTTTTCCTTCCCACCCTTCTCTCCCCTCTTCCTCCTTCCCTTTTCCTTACATCCTTTTTTCCCTCTTCCCTCCTCCTCCTTCCCTTTTCCTTACCTTTAAGCCCCCTCCCTACCCTTTTCCCTCCTTTCCCTCTCTTCCTTCCCATCATCCCTCCTTCACCCATTATTTCCCTGACACTGATTTGATGGTGTGGATGAAACTGTCAAGCATTTGATATTTATGAGACCTCAATTCACACGAAACTTTACAACAGTAAAACTTATAGGGCCCTTGAGAACACAAACAGGAAATTATTTTTTATCGTTAAGCATCTTGGTGATATATGTTTATATAAATGAACACTTTTGAATTGGTCATAATTCGGAACTTACCATTATGTTTGTGAATGCGGGCCATCAGTTTCATAATAAAAGAAGGGGAGAGGAGTACAAAGGAGTACAAAGGAGTACAAAGGAAATCAAGCAACAACAGATCTAGTGACCCTTCTAGGTTGCTTGTCCTCCAAAACACTGAGGATCAAGTGTCCAAACAGTGGTTTAGAGTGGGTAAGGGAACATTGGAAAGGGAACTACTGCCCTGGAACTAATGTCCGTGGCAGGATTAGGAAGTTAGTAGGGGACAGATGGGTTAGTAACTGAGGGGGGGATAAAATAAAGTTATTCATTTACAAACGCAGTCAGTCGCGGGTTTGATGCGAGATATTTGTCTAGGCGGAGTTTAAATGAATCAACGGTGATGCAGTCTATAACGCTATAATGATGGGAAGGGAGCGAAGGAAGAGAGGGGATGGAAAGTTAGAGGCGTGAAAAGGAGGGAGAGTAATGTAATGAATCGCAGGAGATAAGAGATGATGGTTGGAAAGAAAGGAAGACTAAGAGAAGGGGAGTGGATAGGAAGGAACAGGAGGTGATGGGATGGGAGAGAAGAGGATGGGATGGAGAGGTATGGGGATGACATAGGTTAGAAGAATTATATGGCATAGGAGGGAAGGGAAGAAGGAAGGGATAGGGAAGAGAGAGAGTAGAATAAGGGATGGTGGTGGAGGGGAGGAGAGCGGATTGAATAGGATAGGTCTGATGTAATAGGATTAGATAGAAAAGGATATGTGAGAGTAGGGGAAGTGAGAGGAGGGGAAGGGATGGAAAAGATAGTACGGGAATGGAGAAAGGAGAATAAAATTGAGGAAAGGAGGGGAGAATCTGGGCAATACGAGAAAGGATGGGGGACATGGGGAGAGGAGAAAATAGTAAACCGGCGGTTCCTGCTTCATGCGGCGACTTTTACTGCTGGCATGCACATGCTTGCCTCAGGTACCTTGCGTGTGTGTGCGGAAGCAAATAATGACGGAGTCTGCCTGTGGAACACCTGTGGCTGCCTGCGTTATGCCTGCATCTGTCGCAGGTATGGCGTAGAAATGTCCGGCAGATTTCCACAACAAATGTCAGGCCGCCGGATAATTCAATATTGCTTGAATTAGAATGACAAGAAAGACTATATGGGAAGAATGACTAAATTAGAAGCATGACTGGGAATGAAAAGAATTACTATAAGGGAAGAATGACTAAACTAAAATAATTATTTTTAATGAGAAGAATAACTGAATGGGCAGAAAGACTAAATTACTAGAATGACTGGGAATTAAAACAATGACTAAATGGTAAGAATGACTACATAAAAAGAATTACTGGGAATGAGACGAATAACTAATTTGGAAGAATGACTAAATTAGAAGAGAAACTGGGAATGAAAAGAATGTCTAAATTAGAAGAATGACTAAATTACAAGAATTAATGGGAATGAAAAGAATGATTAAATGTGAAGAATGGCTAAATTAGAAGCATGACTGGGAATAATAACAATGCTAAATAGGAAGAATGTCTAAATCATAAGCATGACTGAGAATGAAAACAATACTAAATGGGAAGAATGACTGCGATAAAAGAATGACTGAATGAGAAGAATGATGCTGGTATGACTCCCTACTACAGAGTGTTAAGTGCTGGTGAGGGATCGGGATGTCAGGAACCGTGAAATAAGGTGAGAGAAATAGGCAGTTGATGTAATGAGAGAGAGAGAGAGAGAGAGAGAGAGAGAGAGAGAGAGAGAGAGAGAGAGAGAGAGAGAGAGAGAGAGAGAGAGAGAGAGAGAGAGAGAGAGAGAGAGAGAGAGAGTTATGAATACTGTGTGGGTGTGTGTGTGAATGCGTGTATGTATGTATGTGTGTGTGTGTGTGTGTGTGTGTGTGTGTGTGTGTGTGTGTGTGTGTTCTATTTTGTTAATCTTCAAACGATGGCAATATTTCAATGTTCTGAGGTGAGCAACCTGTGACGTAGAACGAGATGGATCGAGATGGATGGACAGTCTCGTCAAACCCGGTGTCCCCGTTCACGTAGCAACAAATAGTAACCTGGACGATGTGGACATTTGTAACGTTCCATCTACATACCTTAGGTGTGGAAACTCGGTCACACGACCGATTTGTCTGGCAATTTTCGATGAGCAGGTTTTTCTGGTACTATTATGAGGTTCTTTCGCATTGGAATCGGACACTAGATCGAAGGTAGATAATGTTAGGCAGCTTAATTCTTATGGAACTTAAATTTTGAAGCTGCCAGACTACAATTGCCAGTAAAAATTGACGGAAAACTCGCTCGTGTGACACCGCCTTAATCTATATTTTATTAATTTCATCACACCAAACACCCCCAATGAAATTAATTAAAGTATATATGATCCACCGGGATTCGAACCCGGGTTATCACACACGGATTTTTGCCACTTTAACCATTACACCACCAGGACGGTTAAAGGTTTATGCACATGCCTACGACTTATTATCCATTCTCGAATGCTGGATATTAATCTAATCATGTTCATACTCCCAACCGCGCTATGGTAGGCCTAATGTTTAAGTGAGAGGAAGGAATATTGATGGGGCACAGATCATATAGACCGGCCTCGCTACCAAATATATGTAATAGTCCCTGTTTACCAGACGGGGTAACTCACACACCATAAACTTCAAAGACCACAGACAAACACCATAATAAGCCCTGCGACAAAGTGCGGTCTAGTACGAGCCCCTTATCTTACCCAATCTCAGTTACTAATCCCTCTGTCCCCTACTAACTTCCTAATCCTGCCACGGACATTAGTTCCAGGGCAGTAATTCCCTTTCCAATGTTCCCTTACCCACTCTAAACCACTGTTTGGACACTTGATCCTCAGTGTTTTGGAGGACAAGCAACCTAGAAGGGTCACTAGATCTGTTGTTGCTTTATTTCCTTTGTACTCCTTTGTACTCCCTTTGAAGTTCACGAACAGAGTACTTCAAGGTAGTAGTAGTTTCAATTGATTCTAGATATATTCATTATACAGCATATATATACAGGGAAACTGTTTATGCTGCACAATTCCTGTATTTATCTGTGTTTATGTGTCTGCACCTTATAACATTAAGGAGTATAATGCCGGTGTCACACGAGCGCCTTTTCCGGCAATATTTAGGAACAATTCTCATCGGGTCACTTCAGAATTTTATCTTTGATTAGTCTTTATCCACCAAAAATATTCTACTGTCAGTCTAGTTCCCGATACCTCAATTTTAGCTTGAAATTATTTGGATTGAAATTATACATAAACCACGAAATAGGTCGAGAAAAACAAAAAAACTTGGTCTTTAAAAATTACCGGAAAAAGTGAATAAGCTTTCCGTCTTTATACTAGATGATTTTATTGCCACCAATGTACCTTTAAAGGGGTATATCATTACGGACATATAAATTACCTTTGCGTGCGTGTGTGTGTGTGTGTGTGTGTGTGAATGCTATGTTTCTTCGTGGGAGTATGTTGTATGCCTGTGTTACTGCATGTGAGTATGGTGTATGCCTGTGTTACTGCATGTGAGTATGTTGTATGCCTGTGTTTCTGAGTGTGAGTATGTTGTATGCCTGTGTTACTGCATGTGAGTATGTTGTATGCCTGTGTTACTGAGTGTGAGTATGTTGTATGCCTGTGTTACTGCGTGGGAGTATGTTGTATGCCTGTGTTACTGCGTGTGAGTATGTTGTATGCCTGTGTTTCTGCGTGTGAGTATGTTGTATGCCTGTGTTACTGCATGTGAGTATGTTGTATGCCTGTGTTTCTGAGTGTGAGTATGTCTGTGTTACTGCATGTGAGTATGTTGTATGCCTGTGTTACTGCATGTGAGTATGTTGTATGCCTGTGTTTCTGAGTGTGAATATGTTGTATGCCTGTGTTACTGCGTGTGAGTATGTTGTATGCCTGTGTTACTGCGTGTGAGTATGTTGTATGCCTGTGTTTCTGAGTGTGAGTATGTTGTATGCCTGTGTTTCTGAGTGTGAGTATGTTGTATGCCTGTGTTACTGAGTGTGAGTATGTTGTATGCCTGTGTTTCTGAGTGTGAGTATGTTGTATGCCTGTGTTTCTGAGTGTGAGAATGTTGTATGCCTGTGTTTCTGAGTGTGAGTATGTTGCATGCCTGTGTTTCTGAGTGTGAGTATGTTTTATGCCTGTGTTTCTGAATGTGAGTATATGTTGTATGCCTGTGTTTCTGAGTGTGAGTATGTTGTGTGCCTGTGTTTCTGATTGTGAGTATGTTGTGTGCCTGTGTTTCTGAGTGAGTATGTTGTGTGCCTGTGTTTCTACATGTGAGTATGTTGTATGCCTGTGTTACTGCATGCGAGTATGTTGTATGCCTGTGTTTCTGAGTGTGAGTATGTTGTATGCCTGTGTTACTGCGTGTGAGTATGTTGTATGCCTGTGTTACTGCATGTGAGTATGTTGTATGCCTGTGTTTCTGAGTGAGTATGTTGCATGCCTGTGTTACTGCATGTGAATAAGTTGTATGCCTGTGTTACTGCGTGTGAGTATGTTGTATGCCTGTGTTACTGGGTGTGAGTATGTTGTATGCCTGTGTTTCTGCATGTGAGTATGTTGTATGCCTGAGTTTCTGTGTGCGAGTATGTTGTATGCCCGTGTTTCTGAGTGTGAGTATGTTGTAAGCCTGTGTTACTGCGTGTGAGTATGTTGTATGCCTGTGTTACTGCATGTGAGTATGTTGTATGCCTGTGTTACAGAGTGTGAGTAGGTTGTATGCCTGTGTTACTGCGTGTGAGTATGTTGTATGCCTGTGTTACTGCGTGTGAGTATGTTGTATGCCTGTGTTACTGCGTGTGAGTATGTTGTATGCCTGTGTTACTGCGTGTGAGTATGTTGTATGCCTGTGTTTCTGAGTGTGAGTATGCTGTATGCCTGTGTTTCTGAGTGTGAGTATGTTGTATGCCTGTGTTACTGAGTGTGAGTATGTTCTATGCCTGTGTTTCTGAGTGTGAGTATGTTGTATGCCTGTGTTTCTGAGTGTGAGTATGTTGTATGACTGTGTTTCTGAGTGTGAGTATGTTGTATGCCTGTGTTTCTGAGTGTGAGAATGTTGTATGCCTGTGTTTCTGAGTGTGAGTATGTTGCATGCCTGTGTTTCTGAGTGTGAGTATATTTTATGCCTGTGTTTCTGAATGTGAGTATATGTTGTATGCCTGTGTTTCTGAGTGTGAGTATGTTGTGTGCCTGTGTTTCTGAGTGTGAGTATGTTGTGTGCCTGTGTTTCTGAGTGAGTATGTTGTGTGCCTGTGTTTCTACATGTGAGTATGTTGTATGCCTGTGTTACTGCATGCGAGTATGTTGTATGCCTGTGTTTCTGAGTGTGAGTATGTTGTATGCCTGTGTTACTGCGTATGAGTATGTTGTAAGCCTGTGTTTCTGAGTGAGTATGTTGCATGCCTGTGTTACTGCATGTGAATAAGTTGTATGCCTGTGTTACTGCGTGTGAGTATGTTGTATGCCTGTGTTACTGGGTGTGAGTATGTTGTATGCCTGTGTTTCTGCATGTGAGTATGTTGTATGCCTGAGTTTCTGCGTGTGAGTATGTTGTATGCCTGTGTTTCTGAGTGTGAGTATGTTGTAAGCCTGTGTTTCTGAGTGTGAGTATGTTGTAAGCCTGTGTTACTGCGTGTGAGTATGTTGTATGCCTGTGTTACTGTGTGTGAGTATGTTGTATGCCTGTGTTTCTGAGTGTGAGTATGTTGTATGCCTGTGTTACTGCATGGGAGCATCTTGTATGCCTGTGTTACTGTGTATGAGTATGGTGTATGCCTGTGTTTCTGAGTGTGAGTATGTTGTATGCCTGTGTTACTGCATGTGAGTATGGTGTATGCCTGTGTTACTGCGTGTGAGTATGTTGTATGCCTGTGTTACTGCGTGTATGTATGTTGTATGCCTGTGTTACTGCATGTGAGTATGTTGTATGCCTGTGTTACTGCGTGTGAGTATGTTGTATGCCTGTGTTTCTGAGTGTGAGTATGTTGTATGCCTGTGTTACTGCATGTGAATAAGTTGTATGCCTGTGTTACTGCGTGTGAGTAGTATGCCTGTGTTTCTGAGTGTGAGTATGTTGTATGCCTGTGTTACTGCGTGTGAGTATGTTGTATGCCTGTGCTACTGCGTGTGAGTATGTTGTATGCCTGTGTTTCTGCATGTGAGTATGTTGTATGCCTGTTTCTTCGTGTGAGTATGTTGTATGCCTGTGTTACTATGTGTGAGTATGTTGTATGCCTGTGTTACTGCGTGTGAGTATGTTGTATGCCTGTGTTACTGCATGCAAGTATGGTGTATGCCTAAGTTACTGCATGTGAGTATGTTGTATGCCTGTGTTTCTGAGTGTGAGTATGTCTGTGTTACTGCGTGTGAGTATGTTGTATGCCTGTGTTACTGCGTGTGAGTATGTTGTATGCCTGTGTTACTGCGTGTGAGTATGTTGTATGCCTGTGTTTCTGAGTGTGAGTATGTTGTATGCCTGTGTTACTGCGTGTGAGTATGTTGTATGCCTGTGTTACTGCGTGTGAGTATGGTGTATGCCTGTGTTTCTGAGTGTGAGTATGTTGTATGCCTGTGTTACTGCGTGTGAGTATGGTGTATGCCTGTGTTACTGAGTGTGAGTATGTCTGTGTTACTGAGTGTGAGTATGTTGTATGCCTGTGTTACTGCGTGTGAGTATGTTGTATGCCTGTGTTACTGCGTGTGAGTATGTTGTATGCCTGTGTTTCTGAGTGTGAGTATGTTGTATGCCTGTGTTACTGCGTGTGAGTATGTTGTATGCCTGTGTTACTGCGTGTGAGTATGGTGTATGCCTGTGTTTCTGAGTGTGAGTATGTTGTATGCCTGTGTTACTGTGTGTGAGTATGGTGTATGCCTGTGTTTCTTAGAGTGTATACAAAAATAAAGGGAAATTAATAGAGAAAGGAAATCATAGGTAAAATAGAAAAGGTCCATGTGGCCAAAGGCATCCTCCATTCATAAAATGTATGTAACAACTGGATATAAACTGTTGTAGATTGCGAGTCTGAGGAAAGCAACTCCAAGGACATGAGTTTCAGAGAGTAGTATTTTGGGGGATACATTAATTTTGATAAACAAAAGCTTTACATTGTGTAGGAGAGTGTGTGTCTAGCTGCCCTAGTACTGCGGGGAAAGCTGTGGAGAGGTGGCACAATCGAAGCAAGCTCCTTGGATAATTTTCTGTAGAAACATATGTTGAATAATTTAAGGGATGCAACATATCTTCGTATGACTAATAGAAGAAGGTTCTACGTAATTGCAGGGTTATTGATTAAGCTAATAGCTTTATTTTGAATGTTGTCCTAGTGACTTAAAGCAACCACTCCTAATCCACTCCACAAAGATGAACAGAATTCCATAGGAGAACACACATGAATTTTATATACTACGGCCAACTGCTCGTCAGTGAAGATATCTCGAACTCTGTACAGGAGTCCCAGTTTTTAGAGGCATTTTTAGTAATGGATCTAACATAAAGTGTCCAGCCTAGGATCTAACATAAAGTGTCCAGCCTAGGTTAGTATTTAACCCTTCCTACCCGGGCTGCCGTAGGTAAGGACAGCTCGGCAGAAGGGCCGCTACCCGGTATGCCTTACCTAAGGCATTTGCTTTAAAGCGTGCTTTAAATTTCGCGCGGGCAAATTTTACTTAGCGTGGGCGATCGTAGCGCCACCAAGCCTCAACTACCACTCTTATCAGTTCCTACATTGCCGCCATTGCGAGCTACAGCAAAAAAATGAATTCCGACGCGTCCGATACTGTGCAATCTCCCGCGCGTCCCAGTGCTAACCCGCTTGCAACATCTACACCTCTGCCAACCGAGAAGAAAAAGAAACTGAGGAAAGTGAAACGTTTGCTAAGTGAGAGTGCAATACACCGTGAACTTTTCAACCCGGATTTGAGCAGTGGTGAAAGCTCTGTGGACAAAAACCTCTATATTCAGAGTAGAAGTGGAAGCGAAGTTGACGATTTTGTGGGATTTGGTGATGATGACAATGTGGATTTATTTGAGGGGGGTGATAGTAGTGATGATCCTGATGTGGAAGTGGTGGAGGAAGGTGCTATTGAAGTACCAAGTGTGCTAGAGCCAACCCCTTCGCCTAGTTTCGTAGGTCAGGGTAGGCCTAGGCCTAGCCTTAGCCCTACGCCAGGACCTTCCCCTTTGCCTGCCCGTACGCCCTTGAAAGTGGGTAAATACTTCTATAAACAGTCTTTAGTGAAAAGTGCAGCCAAGAAAGCACGCAGGGAAGCAGAACAAGTGAGGGAAGGCGTAGATAGTGATAGTGACGCCGACCCTGGCCTAGCAACCACCCGCATTCCTTTGTCCCGACGCCTTGACCCGGGACGCCGGGAGGGCCACCCACAGCCCTCGGCTTCATCTGTCCCTCAGGATGACCAAAGGGCCTCTACAAGTGCGTCATTGGCCTCCCACAGTGTGCCACCACAGGCCCCGCATCGTAGGTAATTATTTCCGGCGGAAAAGTCCACGGCTAGCCGCAAAAGGAGCCCAACTCCCGAGGCCGAGGCTCCCATTGCTCAATCTCCCGCAGCCCCACGCCGCCGACGCCCGGTCTATTCTTCACCAGAGTTGTCTCCTGAAGAGGATGCTGACGACCCCAACATTGCCCCAGATGACCTGACGTCGCCTGAGGAAGAGGAAAATGAAGAGGAAGAGGAAGAGGAAGTCCCGACAAGAAGAGTCAAAGGGCGAGGTCGTGGACGTGGTCAGCCTGCCGACACCGCTGCCCCTGGGCCTGGGCCTGGGCGTGGGCATGCAGGGCGTCCGCCTGGGCGTCCGCGTGGCCAAGAGCGTGTGCCAGTGCGTCCAGGGCGTGTGCCTGCTGCAGCTGCATGTCCTCGTCCTCGAGCAGCTGACATGTGTGAGTGGACAGATGGGGCGGATTTTGTGCCAGATTGTCCTGCCTTTGACGAGGTACAACAGGGTTCCGGGGTGTCACCAGCATATCCCTGTGGCCCAAATGCCACCCCCAGTGAACTTTTCTGTGGCTTCTACGACAATGAAGTCATGGAATACCTTGTCAAAGAGACAAATAACCACCAGGCTATCTGTTCAAACTTTCTTGGGAGGAAGACCAGTGCCAAGATGGTGGCATGGAGAGCTCTCACTGTGGCAGAGTTATATGTGTTCTTGGCACTCACAATGCTGATGACACACATAAAGAAGCACGTTCTGGCCGACTACTGGATAACTGGCGACCTCACAACGACACCAGCATTTGGCAAATTCATGTCAAGGGATAGGTACTTCGACATCCTCTCATATTTCCACCTGACAAATAACATGCATGTCCACGAGCCCGACACACTCTGGAAGATCAGGCAACTGTATGACATGATACGTCATCGGTTTTCCATCTACCTGATTCCTTTTCAGAAGCTGTGCATCGACGAGTCTCTGGTCCTGTTCCGTGGTAGGCTGCACTTCCGACAGTATATCCCGTCAAAGAGACACCGCTTCGGCATCAAGCTCTTCGTCCTCTGCGACTGCAAGACGGGATATGTGCTCGACTTAATAGTCTACAGCGGCAAGGGTGGTGAGGTGCAGATTGACCCCCTCATTGGTTTTGGCGGTGCTGTGGTAAAGAGGATGATGGAGAGGTACTTCCATGACAACCACATCCTCTATACCGATAATTATTACACATCGCCTATCCTCGCCAAGTACCTCCATGACCGCAAGACCGGAACTGTCGGCACAGTGAAGGAGAAGAGGAAGGGCATGCCAGCCTACCCAACCAAGACTAAGAAGACGGACATCTTCCATAAGAAGAGTGGCCCCATCCTCTCCATCCACTGGCATGACCAGTGCAAGGTCAACCTCCTCACCACATGCCACAAAGCAGAGATGGTCCCCACAGTGAAGTGGACCGAAAAACGAAGAACCCTATCACGAAACCAGCTGCTGTTCTGGACTATAACCTCAACATGCGCCTCGTCGACAAGTCCGACATGCAGATGGGCTTCATAGACTGCCTGCGAACATCTTGCAGGTGGTACAAGAAGTTTGTCCTGCATACAGTAGATATGTCTGTCCTCAACGCGTACAACATCTACCGTTTGAGGAGTCCAGTCATGAAATACAAGAGCCTGCGGACCTTCCAAAAGCAGCTGATACATGAGCTCCTGGTAAAACATGCGGGTACACCAGGGAGGCCACTACAAGGACCAGGCATGATGGACAGAACAGGGTGTGCCGAGTTCTTCAGAAAGCACCAGCTCGTCGCCCTTCCTTTCCAGGGTCCTAACAGCAGAATAAGAATGCAGAAGAGGTGCTATGTGTGCACCCGCACAACTCGACGACCAAGCAAACCCACAAAAACCACTTGGCAATGCCTCGAGTGTCAGGTGGGACTGTGTGCTGGCACCTGCTTCAATGATTTCCACACTATGACAAACTATTGAAGTGTAAGTAACAGTGATAGTGACACTCGATGATAATAATAATAATAATATAGCTAAGTATAAGTGAAAGAGACACACATAAGTAATAATAAGTGCCTTCAGAACAATATGAACAAGTGAAAGTGACACTAAAATATATATTCCTAACAATAAATAAGTGAAAATGACACTATCAATTACCATAGTCCAGTGAAATTGACACTATACTAATAATACAACTAAGTATAAGTGAAAGAGACACACATGAGTAATAAAAAGTGCCTTCAGAACAATATGAACAAGTGAAAGTGACACTACAATATATATTTCTAACAATAAATAAGTGAAAATGACACTATCAATTACCATAGTCCAGTATAAATAATCATAACTACTATAATAATGACTATAAAACTAAGTCTAAGTGAAAGAGACACATAAGTAATAATAAGTGCCTTCAGAACAATATGAACAAGTGAAAGTGACACTAAAATATATATTCCTAACAATAAATAAGTGAAAATGACACTATCAATTACCATAGTCCAGTATAAATAATCATAACTACTATAACAATAAAACTAAGTATAAGTGACAGAGACACAAATTACTTCAGAAAAATAACTTTATTGAGTGAAAATAACATAATAACAATAATATATGGCATAATAAACAATAAAACACTAAAAAATCGCTTCCCGCCATAATTCAAGGTAGAGCGACGAGTCAAAACGTTCGTCGTAGCCTGGGCCGCGGTTGAGCGTTCGGACGCGGCGAGGTAAATACGCGGCAAAAGTTACCTCCACTTCCATCACCATCACTCCGGAACCAGTTGAGCTAGAAAGCTCTACTCAACGCCATTCTACGCGGCAAGGTAAGGCGCACATTTTGACATATGGTTGATTAATAGAAGTAGTATATTAAGCGAGATTTTTTTTTTTTTTTTTTTTTTTTTTAAAAGACAATGAACGGAGGAAGGAAAAACACAGATAAAACAAAAAGGTCCATGTGCCTAAAGGCATCCTCCATTCATAAAATGTTTGAAACAACTGGATTTAAACATTTGTAGATTGTAAGTTTGTGGAAAGCAATTCGAGGGAAGTAAATTCCAAAGAGTAGTAGCTCTGGGGATAAATGAATTCTGATAAGCAGAAGTTCTGCATTGTGGAGGAGAAAGTGTAAATTCATGGGCGCTCTCAGCTGCCCTAGTTCTACGGGGAAAGATGTGGAGAGGCGGCACAATTGAAGCAAGTTCCTCGGAACAATTGCTGTGAAAATATCTGTAGAATAATGCAAGGGATGCAACGTTTCTTCGTATGGATAATGTAGGAAGGTCCTGTGTGATTGCAGGGTTATTGATTAATCTAATAGCTTTATTTTGAATTTTGTCCAACTGCCTCAATGCAACCACTCCACTTCCACCCCACAGAGGTGAACAGTAATCCATCTGAGAACGCACATGACTTTTATATATCACGGCCAACTGCTCGTCAGTGAAGAATTCTCGAACTCTGTACAGGAGTCCCAGTTTTTTAGAGGCATTCTTAGCAATGCTTCTAACATAATGTTTCCAGCTCAAGTTAGTAGTTAATGTTACACCGAGAATGTCAATACTAGGGGAAGTGGGAATATTTACATCATTAAAAAATATATGGGAGTCAGTGAGATTCTGTCGGTTAGAAAATTGAATGTACTTGGTTTTCTGTGCATTAAAGGAAACTAGATTCTTTTGTCCCCATCCATCAATTCTAGAAAGGTCCTGGTTCAGAGAAATTGCAGTGTTTATTTTTGAATTTATAAGATCGGGTTGGGTGAAAGAATTGGTAAATGTGAAGGAACTGTGGAGTGTTGAGTCATCTGCGTAGGAATGTATTGGATTATGAGTGGTAGATATGAGATCATTGATATGAATGAGGAACAGAATTGGGGCCAAAACTGATCCCTGAGGAACACCAGCATTTATTGAGTGAAATTGAGAATAAAGGCCATCTACCATTACACGTATTTTTCTGTTATGAAGATAAGAAGAAATTAGTGGAACTAATGATGCAAGGCCGTAGTGTGACATCTTCGACAATAAGGATTGATGCCAGACTCTATCAAATGCCTTTGATATCCAGTGCTATTGTATGTGTTTCACCATGTTGGTCTGTAGCTTGGTTGATTTGATGCGTAAGAAGGCAAAGCATGTCTGCAGTTGATTAGCCTTAGTTTACTTTTGTTGTGTTTTCAGCCAAATCGCCCGGATACAGCCTCCGTCCTTAAGAAAGGCTGCCCGGGTAGGAAGGGTTAATATTGCTCCGAGGATGTCAATAATAGAGGAAGTGGGAAAATCTATATAATTTAAACTATGGTGTGCTTGTCTGTATGTATGTTGTGTGCCTGTGTTTCTGCGTGTGTGTCAGTGTTTCTGCATGTGTGTATGCAATATGCATGTGTTTTTGTGTGTATGTTTGCTGTGTGTCTGTGTTTCAGCGTATATATATATATATATATATATATATATATATATATATATATATATATATATATATGAATGAGCTAAGCGAGATGAGCTGGGCATTGAATGAGATATCCCAGTGTGAAAGCGAATAGAGCCATGGACAAGGGAGGCACACAAGCGTTAGGAAGTTATGACGTGAACCGAATCAAACTGGGAGAATGAGGAGTGAAATGGTTGGGAGCAGAGACAGCGTAGGCTAGATGGATAGTGGGCGAATTGGACTGGGAAAGAGAGGGGCAGAAATAAACTGGGAAAATGAAGAGTGGGAGGAGGAACAGATTTAGGGAGTGTTCACACCAACCCGGAACCAGACATATTCTGACGCAAATTGATCGATGAGTTACATCAGAAAACCCCCCAGTAATATTACACATAAATGGAATAACTTCACATTATGAGCAAACCTTTCACACTGTAACACCATATTATAACAGACTTAATATGAATGGCTGACCGAAAATGTGAGGCAATATGGTAATATAACGGGTGTTTTTTTTTATTTTATTTTTTTCTAATGTAACCGATCGAATGATTTGCGTCAGAATATGTCTGACTACGGCCTTGGTGTGAACACACCCTTAGATGGAAAGTTATCGAATTAGAATTGGAAAACAATAGGCAAGATATTATTCTGGGAAGGTTAAATATTGAAAAATCTAGTATCAAGTAGAAATTGTGACTGATCATAAAAAAGAGAAAACAGAAAAGATGTGCAAAGGCCCGTACATATAATGCAAGAATGGTCAATAGGCGAGTTCACAGATGGGATTATGTGTTCATGTCATGTGATTAATGGTGTGAAATGAGGCTTGTTAAGGTCATTCAAAAGCATACATTGGCTCAACGACGTCATCAATAAACAACAGGTAGAAAAAGTATGGATTGTATGTTCCACTGATGTGCCCAGGTAATATTGTTGGACTGTCCGTTATACTCCATACCTAGCCATCAATCAAAGAAATCGGAGATGCGGTGTAATATAGTTAATTTGGAAAGTATAATAATAAACACTAACATAAGTCGGACGTTCTTTTGGGAACAGAAAGTTCGATCAAATAATATATTAATATCGAAGAAAGTATTTAATAATTATTAAAATACAAATAAAACTTAATCACTCTTGACATATATTAAGATAATAGTTGCGTGAAAATATTATAGTATTAATAATAACAAAATACTATACTATATGAATATCAACATAGAAATATAATGTAAAAAGGATTTGTATGGCAATAAGTGAACTCATCACTGACATGTTGAAATTGTATGAACAAAATCTGAAACATTTTTCACCAGGATATTAGTTGATACAGAAATGAAAATTAATTAATATACTTCGATAAGCGGATTAAATGGAAAATATAGATTAATATAATAACACAATGGGAAACGATGGCATTGATGCAAGAATACAGGCAGCTGTGAGAGAGAGAGAGAGAGAGAGAGAGAGAGAGAGAGAGAGAGAGAGAGAGAGAGAGAGAGAGAGAGAGAGAGAGAGAGAGAGAGTTAACTAAACTTGGGCGTTAGCTGATGGAGTGGTTTAATACTGCTTAAAACTTCGTGTGTCCAGGCATTTTGACTCCAACGTTCCTTGAATTTGGCTCGGTCACTCTTTTGGCTTTGGGGGAGACACTCGTTATAGGCAACAAGCATTTTGTGTTTCCTTCATACACATAAAACAAAAATATATGGCTGAAAGTTACATCGACTTTGAACAAAAAATAAATACAAGTTTATATTTATGTATTTAATAAATATTTGTTTCACTCTGTATAGTTGTGATTGGCGAGCGTCTACAAATAAATAATTACAAAGTAAGAGCTGTCATGCGGAACTACACTACACATACAAACCCTAGTTCATACTTAATCGTGCTAAATCGCTTGTTCAGAGTATGGCACTCTATTCGGGAAAAGAGTCCATAGTGCCAGATAAGCACACTTATTACCTCCGCCAGCGAAGTTGGACGGAATATGGTTGTTGTCTTTAAACAAAATATGAGCTCATCAAATTATAAAGCTATGTTCACGAAATTTGGTGGGCATATATGATATGCGTTAAATACGAAGTGATTCAATTTAGGAGGTGATCGGTAGAGCGCATACCTATGGCAACGTAGGATATTCACAAAGATATGAACCAATTTTCACGAAATTCTGTGGCCAGATTGGTTATGCGACAAGGAAGAAGTTATTCCATTTTGGAGGCGATAGGTAGAGGGCATACCTCCACCAGCATAGGCGGAGGTACACGCTCTCCCGAGTGGCACTCTAGTATTCTGAGAAACCTATTTATTCCGAGATGAGCTAGGAACTTTATAAGAAATAAAACAAAAAGAGAATGCCCCGAATACATTGAGACAACACGAATCGTTTATTTGTGAATCGTGTGGATGTTTGTGGCAAGCAGATAAATTAAGAAATTGAGTTTGTGAAGCATGGAAGTCAACAATGTTTTCAGTTCTCCAAACAAGACATAAGAGCCAGGCCAGAAGATAATTCGTGTTGTGGCCTCATCTCGTGTATACTGCCTGCCTGCCTTCTTTACTTCAATCTACCTGTTTTGCCTGCCTGGCCATTTACCTGTTTGTTTCTTTCTGCCTGATTTAAATCTCTTTGCGGCCTCATCTCATATATAGTTTGTGTGTGCCTGCTGGACCTCTTATTTTTTTTCTGTTGTCTGATCCAATTTCTCTGTGACCTCATCTCGTGTGTTCAGCCTATCTGCCTTCTTTCGTGTCTTGCCTGTGTACGTTTAATTTGTGCTTGATTTAACCACTTGATTGCTTTACTTCCGTTTCCATTTCATTCCTCTCCTTTCGTTCCTTGTTAAACTTCAAACGGTATCAGTCAAGCACTATTTTCCTCAACATCTATCTTCAACATTGGTCTCGGAGCTTATGAGATAAACATCTCAAATATTCGTGCCATCCGAAATTGCTCATCGTCAGTTTAGATTCCGATTCCAGTGCCAAAGATCCGAGTAATAATCCCTGAAAACCATTGACCATCGATTGTTGACTGTAAAAGCTCTCATGAAATACCACCGTAAGACATGTGTATGTGTTATGTCCTCCTGCATACTTTCCTTTGGTCTTCTGGTTGGCTAAACTTATTATTTTATCTTATTTATATACTTCCCTCTTGCATAATTATTGCCACCCTACCTACTTGTTTGTATACTTCTTTTGCTTACTTGTTTTGCTACTGTCCTCTACCATACCTTTCTTGATCGTATATGTGTGCTTATCCTAATGACTTATTTTCGTATTAACTGTTTCCATGAAAAACACAATAGCGTGTGAGAAAAATCCACTATAGTCGGTTTATTTCCGGCTCTTGGCAAATTTAATTCTTTAGCAGCTGATTTTTCGATACTTAACGACAAAATATGAAACTACTATGTCTCTGCATCTTATTGCCAAGTGTTCATAATCAGCAACATATTACGCTGTAAAATCTTCGTAGTAGCTAAGTAATTAAAATTAATACGTGGCAATTTACCATCAGCTGGAAAAAAATAGACCATAGCTACCAGTGGAGATTCAAACTCCGGTCTTTCAGATGTGAGCCCAGGGTGTTATCTCTCCTCCACTCTGGCCAAAGTGGAAGAGAGTTAACGCCCAGGATTACTATCTGAAAGAGGGAGGTTCGAATCCCCACTGGTAGCTAGTGAACTGTGTGTGCATAGTCCCCACATTTCTTGCTATTCTCCACCCTCCTTGTTATGTATATTTATCATATATACTTATTTACCTATACTGCCCTCATGTATATTTCTCTTCAACATACTTTCTTTTCTATACTTACCCTTTGATTGGTTTGTGTACAGTATAATGGCTCCTTCATGACGTACATTCAGTTTTGCTTGTTTGCCTGCATCATCCAGGTTTTGTGTGTTACCTTTTAACATGTTATATAAACAAGAAGAGGAAGATAGTGAGAGTGAAGTGTAGTGTATGTGAGAAGGAAAACGGGAAATGGGGGGAGAAGGAGGAGGAGGAAAGGGACGATTAGCAATTTGGAGAAGGAAGTAAGACAAATGGAAAGGAGGAGGAGGAGGAGAATACAAAGGAATACAAAGGAGAACAAAGGAGAAGAAGGAGGAGGAGAAGGAGAAGGAGGAGGAGGAGGAGGGGAGAGTAACACAGAGGAGTACAAAGGAGTACAAAGGAGTACAAAGGAAATCAAGCAACAACAGGTCTAGTGACCCTTCTAGGTTGCTTGTCCTCCAAAACACTGAGGATCAAGTGTCCAAACAGTGGTTTAGAGTGGGTAAGGGAACATTGGAAAGGGAACTACTGCCCTGCCACTAACGTGGCAGGACTAGGAAGTTAGTAGGGGACATATGGGTTAGTAACTGAGGGGAGGATAAAGTTATTCATTTACAAACGCAGTCAGTCGCGGGTTTGATGCGAGATATTTGTCTAGGCCGAATTTAAATGAATCAACGGTGCTACAGTCTATAACGTCTCGGGGAAGCCCATTCCACAAGTTGACAACTCGATTGAAGAAGAAATTCTTAGATTCGTGCGAGTTAAAAGATTTACCAATAATTTTGCAACCGTTTCCCCGCGTGTAATTAGATTGGTCGATAGTGAAGTACTTACTACAGTTCATATTGTCGATGCCTTTGATGATTTTGAACACTTGAATTAAGTCGCCTCTTAATCTGCGCTGGGTTAAAGGAAATAGATTTAATTCTCTAAGACGCTCTTCATATGGTTTGTTCTTTAGGCTAGGTATCATTTTGGTAACTCTACGTTGAACTCGTTCTAGCTTGTTTATATCTTTTTGGTAATAAGGGCACCAGGATTAAACGCAGTATTCCAGAAGAGGGCGGACTAAGGAATTGTAAAGGGTTAGGATAACTTCTTTGGATTTATGCTCAAATGACCTGCCTATAAAGCCAATTATTTTGTTTGCCTTCTTAACAACTTCTGAACATTGTTGACTTGGTTTTAGGTTACTCGATATTGTTACTCCCAGATCGGTTTCTCTGTTTACATTCTTAAGCTGAGTGCCATTCATCGAATAGTTTGCTTTCTCATTTAGGTATCCGACATGTAGTACTTTACATTTATCCGCATTGAAACTCATTTGCCAAATTTGGGCCCAACATGACAATTTATCTAGATTGTGTTGCATATCGTCAACTTGTTCTTTTGAGAGTACGCTATTTGCAATTTTTGTATCGTCAGCAAATTTTGAGATTGTGCAGGTGAGACCCTCATCTATGTCGTTGATGTAAATTAGAAAGAGAATTGGTCCTAGTACCGATCCCTGGGGTACCCCGCTACTTACATTGGTCCATTTAGATGCCTTACCGTTTATGACTACCCTTTGCTTTCTGTTGCTGAGCCAATTTTCTATCCATTTCAACACACCGTCTTGTATTCCATGCGCTTTTAGTTTTAGCAGTAAACGTTTATGGGGAACTTTGTCAAAGGCCTTTTGAAAATCAAGGTATATAATATCTACAGCTTTACTCTCATCGTAGAGGTTGAGGATATCGTGGAAGAAGTCTAAGAGGTTTGTTAAACAGGAACGTTTTTTACGAAAGCCGTGTTGAGTATCTTTAAGTATGTTATTTTCCTCTAAGTGATTTACGAGTCTGTCTCGTATGACCGTTTCTAGCATTTTACATACAACTGAGGTTAAGCTAATTGGACGATAGTTACTGGGTAGGGATTTGCTGCCTTTTTTGAATATCGGTGTTACGTTGGCTAGCTTCCACTGATCAGGCATAATTCCAGACTGCAAGGATTTATTGAATAGTAATGTCAGTGGTTTGGAGAGCTCATTCTTAGCTTCCTTTAGAACTCTAGGCGAGATTGTATCAGGTCCTGGCGTTTTATTTACCTTGAGTTTATCTAAACAATTCAATACTTCTCTCTCTGTAACGGTGATATTGCTTAGAACATCTGAATTATCAATCTGAATCGGCGATGGTGTAGGGATATCACTGAGGTCTTCTGTTGTAAAAACTGATGCAAAGAAGGTATTGAGGGCATTACTCATTTGTACTTCGTCTTTGGTGTATTCTCCTTTTTCATCGACAGGAGGAGGAAGAGAGGTAGGAAGGGAAGGAGTAAAGGGTTGAGTAATACCATCAGAGATAATATCAGTGGGTCGGACATCACATCACCTGACCCCACCACCACCACCACTACCAATACCTCTGATGGCACTAGCAGGCAGGAAGGCAAAACAAGGCAGGCAGGTAGGCAGAAAGGTCAACAAGCAGGCAGGCAGATAGGCAGGCAGGAGGAGATAGGAGGGGCGGTATCTAGGCAGACAGGCAGGCAGGAAATAGGAAGGAAGGCGGGTAGGTAGACAGGTATGCACACAATAAATAGGCAGGTAGGAGGTGAACCATACAAAACAAGCCTTAAATGCTACGGTTAGACACCAAAACCACCTTTCTATGTTGAACAATAATTGAGATATAACCATTTTAAGGGGAGATGAGCCATTTTTTTAGTCTGTTAAATCAATTATTCCTCTATTTCTTAGTGTCTTCGCTAGAACTCCATCAAGCTTTGAAAAACACCCCCTAGACCCCCCTTCAATATTAATTTGTACATTTTTCGGTAGAAAAATGTCCCGGCCGAAGGCCGCTTCCTCTTGAAATATCAGGCTCGCTATAGCTCGCCAGGAAAATATCGACACCTAAATGGCACGAAAGATCTTAAAATTTACAACGAAATGGGGCGAAAGATGATAAAATCAACAGACTAATGGGCCGAACGTCTTGTAATCTCAAAACAAATGGGGCTTAACACGAGGGTGAAAGGGGAACAGAAAAAACGACCTATCTCCCCTTAAGCTCCCGGCCACCATCTTAGACGTCACCTTGAAATTTATCCTGTTTTCAGGATCAGAATCAACTACATTTTTACTATTATATTTAGCATGCTTAATACCAGAATCCATTAAAACACTTGTGTATCCATTTTTGGGGGGTTGGCAGGTAAGCTCTCGTAAATTGACCCGTCTATTCCTAAAATTGGAGAGAGGCGCAGGAAGGTAGGTAAACATTAGGTCATCAGTTATCTAATGGGAAATATTGTGGCGTTTGATTAGTTTGTATTCCTGGTTTTTACTGGTTTTACCATTTGCAAGTAAATAACTGTTAATGTGACTCGTTGATCCAACCGACGCTTCCCCAGACCTCTTTCAAGCTAATGAAACAAAAATGCTCCTCCAGACCTCACCCCATCCCCATTTTTTTTTTTTTTTTTTTTTTTTTTTAAGCTAAATATATATTTATACTCTACATGTTTCGGTAGGAGAATGTCCGCGCCTTCTCCTAAATTGCAGGCTCGTTATCACTCGCCAAGTAAAAATCGACACCTGAATGGGGCGAAATGACTTATAATAGCCATACTAATGGAGTACAATAAGGGTGGTCCTCAAAAGACTACCCTTGGATTAAATAGATAGATAGTTGCGCTAAATTAATGCAAGCGTAGCAAGCCAGATTTTTTTTTTTTTTTTTTTTTTTTAAACTGAGCACTGTGTTATATTCGGAGCATTTCTAGGATTTGTGATACACCAGTTCGCTAATTCCGGTGGTAAAAATGTGCTATTCTTAAGATTGGTAACTTTTCGTGGGAGCTGTGGTATTTATCCAGTAATACAAGATAAATTTGTTTGATCGGCTTCCATATATTGCTTTGTATCCAACAATATTGTGTGTGTGTGTGTGTGTGTGTGTGTTTTTTTTAGACATGTAAAATCAAAAGGTATATTATACAGTGCACTACAGAGCTAATATATATTATGTTGTGTTAACTATATATTTGTATACTATTCAAATGCTCAACGACAGGATTTAACTAACAAACGATTATTTTAATGCTGTATAATATGCTTGTCGTTATAAACTCCACAATATTAAATTTCTAATAACATAACAAATAATTAACTGTTGGCGAGAGTACAGAAAAATGATTACGATGAGCAAAATTTCACAAACTGTAATACTGTAAAAAGAGGCCTAAAAATTCGCCTGTTCCATTGATAATTTGTCTTAACCCTTTCAATGGTCTATGGCGGTTTTATATTATATCCTTGCTAACTTTACGTGATTTTCTTCATTATTGGAAGACCCACTAGGAATGAAAGGGGTAAATATTATCTATGTTTACCCTTGTACTAGGAGAACCTAAGAATGAAAGAAGAAAAAGAAATAAGAAGTAGAAGCAGAAGTGGAAGAAAAAGAGAGAGAGAGAGAGAGAGAGAGAGAGAGAGAGAGAGAGAGAGAGAGAGAGAGAGAGAGAGAGAGAGAGAGAGAGAGAGAGAGAGAGAGAGAGAGAGAGAGAGAGAGAGAGAGAGAGAGAGAGAGAGAGAGAGAGAGAGAGAGAGAGAGATTTGTACCCAATATAGGCATGGTCTACTGAGAGGCTTAAGAGAAAGAAAATAGATTACATTTGCAAAACATTGACATCTATATAACTCCATTTCAAATCAATAATAATACAAACCATTATAAATTCAATGCCCTCAGGATACATCTCTATTGCGATTCTCTGTTGGTATATTTTTCCTCGTATTTATAGTTATTTTATAGATGCAAGATTTCAAGCAAAAACGGGCATAGTGTGCTAATCTATTCTTTCTTATTAATCCAAAACTAAACCTAAGATAACCTATCCAGATCAAACCTAACCTAACCAATCCTAGACAAATCTAACCACACCTAACCTAACTAATATAACCTTAACCAATCCTAGCTTGATCTCACCCACTTAACCAATCCTAGCCTAATCTAACCCACCCAACTTAGCTTAATCAATCCTAGCCTAATCTAACCCACCTAACCTAACTTAACCAATCCTAGCTTAATGTAACCCACCTAACCTAAGTTAACCAATCCTAGCCTAATCTAACCCACATAACTTAACTTAACGTAACCAATTCTAGCCTAATCGAATCGAACCGAGCTTAACCTAACCTAATTATCTTTATCCTTCTCCCATTCATTTGTGTTTCCTCACTTTCCCTTTTCCTACAATTACCTCTCTTTTTCTCTCTCGCCTTTCTTCTTCCTTCCCTGCTTATTATTTTTCCTCATGCATTTATTATTTTTTCCATTGCGTGTTTCTATTATTATTGCTACTGATTCTGCTACAATGTTGTTGTTATAATAATAATAATAATAATAATAATAATAATATTAAATAATAATAATTATTATTATTACTATCATTATTATTATTATTATTATTATTATTATTATTATTATTATGATTGCCAATGATTCTGCTACAATATCATATAAAAATAATTACAATAATACTACTACTAATAAAAATAATATCATAATTATCATAATTATTATCCTTTTCTTAATTAAGACTTCAGCCATATTATATTTTTGTACATATATCTACTTTAGCTTCACCAATTACTTCTTCTTCTGTCAAGGTTATCAATCGTTATTGTTATTCACTTGAATTATTGAGTATTTGTTATTCACTTGAATTATTATTAATTTGGTGACTCTTGTGCATACATTATTATAGTTCTAATTGATGCACTGCATATAACTTACATTCACCAATATATGTATAAATATATACCTTATTTACCATAGCCTGTGTTTTCTATAACTACCTGATCTATCCAATCGATATAAGGACTTTCCATTCAGACAGTAAAGATTTCATCAGGCTCTCTCAACAATAATTAGGGCCGGTATCTTATTGGTGGCATGTGGTTGGTCTTGATTCGGAGGCAGGTCGTGCAGTTCTGACCGAAGGTCAGAAACTATAGGGTTAATTGAAGTACAGTAACAGTCAGAACTATCCAAAATGTCAGCATAACCTCAAATTCCCATCCCACAATTTTTTGTGGAGATCATGGATGTTGTAACTCATATGGAGATGGTGGAATCATCAACTATGTATACACAACTGAAAAAGAAAAGAAAACAGTGTTGCCAGGTAATAGTGGGTTCAAAACGTTTTCTTGCAGCTTGGGTAAAGTCACAGATGATTTAACGTTTATTACATTGAAGGAAACCGTTATCAAATTGTTCCAACCCTCGTTAGGACCAATCGCTTCACTGGCCAAGTTGAACGCCACAACTTATACCGGCATCCTAAATGACACTATGTCGAACCTAAGAAAACTAACAAAGGTAGCATGCCCATCAGCAACAGCTGAAGCAGTCAATAAAACATTTGATATATCTTTAAATATTTACCAATGGGGTGTTTCCTGGCCCCGTCCGGCAGCACTTCGCTACCTATGACCCTAAATATTTAGAGTAAGACATCATTCTCATTTGCAAACTCTTAGCCGCCAACAATCACAATCAGGTATGCGCAGTCTGTCGGGTCTTTACGCAACCCAAACCACAATCCCAGTACATTGAGAAACATGAATACTGGCAGAATCAGAATCACAGTCAACCAAGCAAAACAGAAGTCAATATATACGAGTTTGTTCCTTGTCACAGCAGATGTGCTGTCGTATCTTGGCGAGCAAGAGAAAACCAAAGGTATAAATCACAAAGACCAAACAATAAACCCCAGCCCGGTATGCACAACCCCATTAAGGGGGGTGACCTGCTTTTTGTTATTTCTGTCCTTTTCTCTCTTTCTCTGGCTTGTATCCATTCGGCCCCATTCAGCCAACTATTTTAAGACGTTTATCCCCATATAGGTGTCGATTTCTTCCTGGCGAGCGATAGCGAGCCAGCATTATATGAAGAAATCCGGCTTTGCCGGAGAAATTTTTCTATCGAAAAATTTACAAATTTAGCCTGCTGTCAAACAAAAATACAAAATATGCTGGCTCGCTACCGCTCACCAGTAAAAAATTGACACCTGGATGGGGATAAACGTCTTAAAACAGTAGGCTGAATGGGGCCAAATGGATACAAGCCAGAGAAAGATAGAAAAGGACAGAACAAAAACAGGTCACCCCTCTTAACCCAGAAAACAATACCAAGTATGATAACAGAACACTTGTGAGCAACTCCAGCAACAGGGATATAATTAACCTGGTCAAAATGATTGAGGTAGGGACCATAGGCCCAGCTCCGCAGCCACAAAGAACTGACCACCGTTCCAAACGAGCGACCTGAGCCTAACTCTGAAAACAATCAAGTAAATGACACCATGCAGCCTTCAGCACAAGTCTTATACCCAGAAAGTTTGTACCCAGACACAGCAATGGATTTCTTTAGAGCCCCCGCCTTTGCTCAATGTTGCGGGGGTGAACAACCATCTTCACAAATTCCCTGTATAGGCTTACTCATAGATCGAACTAAATGATGTTCCTGTACGCCAGAGCCACCAAGTCTTGCTTAAACATGTCATTCTCTGTACAAAATCAGCACAGACTAGATAGTTTGATAGGCACTAGTACGCAACTGATAGATGCTTGAAGTTCTCCCTTGAAAGTAAGAGGAGGAATCACCCCTATAATTATATACTCGTCTCCCACCCCACCGAGGCCTCGTTAACCCACTCTTTCGTCGAAATTGATTCCCTTGATCAGTAATACGACGACTATTTGGGAACAGACTTGCTAAAACTGCTAGAAACACAGAACGATTGCAATCATTATCGGATAATCTTCAGTAAAACTCAGGCTATACCTCACTTAATAGCACAAGCCAGCACATCAGCTACTATCTTGATCCCCCTGCCACCAGGTATGGGTATCACAATGCAGTAGTGACAAACTGCTCTGACAACTTTAAATACAGTGGTGACTCTAAATACAGTGGTGACCTTAAATGCAGTGGTGACTAAATACAGTGGTGACCTTAAATGCAGTGATGATATTAAATAAAGGTGTGACTTTAAAAATAGTTGGGATTTTAAGTATAGTTGGGACATTAAATATAGTTGGGACTATAAATGCAGTGATGATTTTAAACGCAATGGTGACTCTAAAGGCAGTGATGACATTAAATGGAGTCATGACTTTAAATGCAGTCATGACTTTAAATGCAGTGGTGACTTTAAATGCAGTGATGACTGTAAATGCAGTGGTTACTTTAAATGGAGTGATGACTTTAAATGCAGTGGTGACTTGTAATGCAGTGATTACTTTAAATGCAGTGGTTACTTTAAATGTAGTGATGACATTAAATACAATGGTGTCTCAAAATGCAGTGGCGACTTGAAAAGCACTAGCGATATCAAATGCTGTATCAACATTAAATGCAGTGTCAATTTAAATGCAATGTATACTTCATATATTATGCACTGTCGGCTTGAAATACAGTGGCGACATAAAATACGCTGGTAACTTTACTGCCATATATAATATAATTTACTCTAACTATCTCCTCTTCCCGTACTCCAATCATATCATTCTACACGTGTTCCTAATGTTCCTCCTACTTGGCAGCAACTATTTCCGTCCCTTTTCTGCGTCTGTACAATAATGGTCTCCCAATTAGTATCATCGCTGCCAGTGGTTCTCGTCCCTCCTCCTACACTTCTTCTTTTTCCTCCTCCAAATATCTCTCTCTCTCTCCCAAATAAAACTCACTTTTCTTTCTTCTCTCTCTCCTTAAGTTCTATTTGATTTCTTTCTCTCTTTGTCCTACTTTTGTCCTCCTCCTTTTCTTCCTTCTCCTCCTCCCCCTCTCAATTTTTGTTTTTCTTCTTCCCGCTTCTCCTTTAACTTGTCCTCCTGTTCCTTTTTCTTTTACTCTTGTTCCCCCTACCCACTCTCCTTCTCTCCCTTCTCATAATCATCAGCATTCCAATGTTTCTCCACTTTTCCTCCTCCTCCTCTGCCTACCCCTTATCCCTACCTTCTCTATCCTAAAATCAATATTCCTCCTAATGTTTATCCTTCAATTCCTTCTCTTCCTCCTCCACCTACTTCTCCTCCTACCTTTAATCTCCTTCTCTCCCACATTATTATTTGATGATCATCGCCATCATCAATAGTACCAACATCTTCAGTATCGTCATCAAACAGTTATCTGTCTCTTCCTTACACCTCTTTCTCCTCGTCTATTTCCCTTCATCTAGATCTCCTCTTCCTTTGATGCTTCTTCATTTTCCTTCTCTATATCATGCATTCCTTTATATGTTTTCTCTTTTTCATGGCATGAATATAGAAAAGGGGAGACAAGCGATATTGATGCCTCGTAGTAAGAAATGGGATAGAGAAGTATAGTGAGTGAGGATGTGAGCTGCAGGAGGATCTGAAGGCGTCGGGGTTTAACCAAGCCTGAGTTGTACCTTTTAAAGAGCGTATTAGCAGATTTTTTTTTTTTTTTTTTTTTTTTATATATTCCAACTTACTTCCTCTCGGGCATAGGCTGAGAGCCTTAACATTCACCACTTTACAATGAACAGTGAAGCCCGTGAGGTCTTGTTCCAGTCTAGGGAGTGAGACATGTGAAGCACGTAGAGTACAACGAGCACCTGCCATCTTGCCTTCACATGAGGCACGGTGCTCACTCATGGCCCGAAACGACCCCATCTCTGAAGCCACCTCGTTCCTGTGCTTCACTGTCTCACCCTCTACACTCGGACTCTCACACTTACACACACACAACGCCACCTGTTGAGCAGATAACTCACCAGGCATTGCACCCCTATAGCATATTTTGAATATGGGAATATTCATACAGTGCTATTTTAATCAGGGAACAATGAGGGTATTTTATTGACGTTTCGGTGGGCTTGTGGTAATGCACTGATACCAGGTACAGCACAAATTCCATCCCAATAATATCTTCCCATTGATACATCGGGATTTGAACCCGGGACCTTTGGATTACCAGGCCAGTGGCAAGACCACTCCACCACACCTCCCCATTATAACGGACAGCCTCTTCTTCTTCATTTGCTCCATGTATATATCTTCTGCTCTTTCCTCTTCCCATTCTTCTTCTTCCTTCCTTCCTTCTCTCCATCCCGAATTTTCCCCTCCCCCCTCCTCATCGTATTCATCATCAACTGACCTAATCTGGAGTGATGGACCTAGCTTTCCTAAGACTGACCCAGATCAACTATGAGAGAGAGAGAGAGAGAGAGAGAGAGAGAGAGAGAGAGAGAGTACAAAGGAGTACAAAGGAAATCAAGCAACAACAGATCTAGTGACCCTTCTAGGTTGCTTGTCCTCCAAAACACTGAGGATCAGGTGTCCAAACAGTGGTTTAGAGTGGGTAAGGGAACATTGGAAAGGGAATTACTGCCCTGGAACTAATGTCCGTGGCAGGATTAGGAAGTTAGTAGGGGACAGATGGGTTAGTAACTGAGGGGGGGATAAAATAAAGTTATTCATTTACAAACGCAGTCAGTCGCGGGTTTGATGCGAGATATTTGTCTAGGCGGAGTTTAAATGAATCAACGGTGATGCAGTCTATAACGTTTCGGGGAAGCCCATTCCACAAGTTGACAACTCGATTGAAGAAGAAATTCTTAGATTCGTGCGAGTTAAAAGATTTACCAATAATTTTGCAACCGTTTCCCCGCGTGTAATTAGATTGGTCGATAGTGAAGTACTTACTACAGTTCATATTGTCGATGCCTTTGATGATTTTGAACACTTGAATTAAGTCGCCTCTTAATCTGCGCTGGGTTAAAGGAAATAGATTTAATTCTCTAAGACGCTCTTCGTATGGTTTGTTCTTTAGGCTAGGTATCATTTTGGTAACTCTACGTTGAACTCGTTCTAGCTTGTTTATATCTTTTTGGTAATAAGTGCACCAGGATTGAACGCAGTATTCCAGAAGAGGGCGGACTAAGGAATTGTAAAGGGTTAGGATAACTTCTTTGGATTTATGCTCAAATGACCTGCCTATAAAGCCAATTATTTTGTTTGCCTTCTTAACAACTTCTGAACATTGTTGACTCGGTTTTAGGTTACTCGATATTGTTACTCCCAGATCGGTTTCGCTGTTTACATTCTTAAGCTGAGTGCCATTCATCGAATAGTTTGCTTTCTCATTTAGGTATCCGATATGTAGTACTTTACATTTATCCGCATTGAAACTCATTTGCCAAATTTGGGCCCAACATGACAATTTATCTAGATTGTGTTGCATATCGTCAACTTGTTCTTTTGAGAGTACGCTATTTGCAATTTTTGTATCGTCAGCAAATTTTGAGATTGTACAGATGAGACCCTCAGAGAGAGAGAGAGAGAGAGAGAGAGAGAGAGAGAGAGAGAGAGAGAGAGAGAGAGAGAGAGAGAGAGAGAGAGAGAGAGAGAGAGAGAGAGAGAGAGAGAGAGAGAGCATAAATACATTACTTAAAATAATCTAATATTTACACAAATATACACAGGACAGGTTGGGTTTGTTTGACTTTGATTCACAACATGTAACTCCACGGTCTTTTTAGTTTCCTTAATAATATTTTTGGCTTTACGTCGTAGATCTATGAATTGTATTTGTTCTTCATCATTTTCCGAGGTCTTTCATCTTTCACGAGCAATTTTCTTCGCAAACAAACAGTCTGCAGTCTCTTTATTCCACCATTTATACTTATCATAAGCGGTTGCACCGCTTTGAAGTATATATGTGGTAGTGAAATATCCCCATGATTTATTTATGTCATTATTGTTACTCAAATAGCTCCGATCAGTTTCTTTAAGTATTGCCCTGAGTTTATGAAAGTTTACTTATATGAAAATTGGGACTTGTCATTGATGCGATTTGATTCATTACTATTAAACTTTATAATGAAACTGCACATGTCAATTGCACATGTCAATTGCACATGTCAATTCACAAACACACGCACACTCTCATTAACCCCATCTGTACCGGGGACGTGTTTTGAACGTTACTTTGGCTACTATTAGACGATTGTATTAAGTTTAAAAAAAGGTCTCCATCAATTAACAGGCTTCGGACTGCCTCACTTAACCATTGTTACCACCACAGATCCTTCTTATACTGCATACAATTGTCTAAATATAGCTAGAATACATTAATAAAGACATTGCCGGTACAGCAAGGGTTAAGAATCACAAACGCTCTTCCATTCACATTTCCACACACAAACACACACACATTCACATATATAATCACAAACACTCTTTCATTCACATTTCCACACACAAACACACACACATTCACATATATAATCACAAACACTCTTTCATTCACATTTCCACACACAAACACACACACATTCACATATATAATCACAAACACTCTTTCATTCACATTTCCACACACACATTCACATACTATTATACTCACAAACACTATTTCATTCACATTTCCACTCACAAACACTCTTTCATTCACATTTCCACTCACAAACATACACACATTCACATATATACTCACAAACGCTCTTCCATTCACATTTCCACTCACAAACGCACACACATTCACAGAGATTGCAATGAGTCAGTGAGTTAATGAGATGAAAGGCTTTCTTTTCTACTTTGTCGAGAAGTGCTCTGTGAGAGGATCCTCCCCACGCATGCAAACAATACTCAATACATGGACGCACTGTGCACCTGTACAGAGCAAGAAGCTGTGTGTGGGTAAAGAACCCCCGGAGGCAGTTGAGCACACCCAGCTTCTGAGAAGCTGTTTTAGCAAGGGTGGTAAATATGGTCTTTCCAAGTGAGATCAGGAGAAAAAGAGACTCCTAGAATACTGAGAGAAAATAAAGGATTGGTTTGCGTATTGTTGAAGTATAAGAGATAGTCCTGTGGGAGTTCTTTACGGGTAGATAAATGGAAAAATTGGGTTTTGGAATCATATACTACATATATATATATATATATATCGTACATAATAGATAGAAATGTGTGAGTGTGTATGTATGTGTGTGTACGTTACTACTTTTATGGAATACATTAAACAAGTCAAGTAATTCTCGAATTGTCAGTTAATTTAATATGAGAAACATATCCTGGCACAGAATCAAGGAGGATAAAATAATATATACCTGCATAAAGTTTCGCAATAATAAACGACTACCTGTCCGATTAAACCTTTGAGTACCAGAGACGTATGTTTTATTTTATTCTAGCTATATGCAGACGATATTATGCCGCTTAGGAAAGATCTGTGGTAGTTAAAAGGGTTGGTCGAGTTAATTTGAAGCCTTGTTATTGCTAGACGTCCTCTTTAAGCTCAATAAAATCGTCTAATAGTTGCCAGAATGTATTGAAAAGTGTGTCACCGGTACTGTACGGGATAAATCACGTAAAGTATGTCACCGGTACTGTACGGGATAAATCACGTAAAGTATGTCACCGGTACTGAATGGGATAAATCACGTAAAGTATGTCACCGGTACTGTACGGGATAAATCACGTAAAGTATGTCACCGGTACTGTACGGGATAAATCACGTAAAGTATGTCACCGGTACTGTACGGGATAAATCACGTAATGTATGTCACCGGTACTGTACGGGATAAATCACGTAAAGTATGTCACCGGTACTGTACGGGATAAATCACGTAAAGTATGTCACCGGTACTGTACGGGATAAATCACGTAAAGTATGTCACCGGTACTGTACGGGATAAATCACGTAAAGTATGTCACCGGTACTGTACGGGATAAATCACGTAAAGTATGTCACCGGTACTGTACGGGATAAAACACGTAAAGTATGTCACCGGTACTGTATGGGATAAATCACGTAAAGTATGTCACCGGTACTGTACGGGATAAATCACGTAAAGGTCGAGGGTTAAAATGAAAGGGAAACTCGGCCATCAACTATTTGTATTAAGGGGGAGGTATATAATCACTTTTCTGGACCCACTTCTCCCTCATAATTAGCATATTAGTGATGATATTTTAAGACGTTCCTTCCGTTACTTTGGCGATTTTGAGACCTTTAGCCTCATTTATTTGTCAATATTAAGACCTTTCTAGCCATTTAGGTGTCGATGTTTTCCTGGCGAGCGATAGCGAGCCTGTAATTTTAGAAGGAGCCAGTTTTCGGCCGCTAATTTTTTCTACCGAAAAATGTACACATTTATCTTGAAAGGGGGTCTAGGGGATGTATTTTTAAGCTTGATGGAGGTCTAGCGAGGAAACTCAAAAACATATTAATATATATATGTACATTGCCCAAAAAACAAGCACTACTCCCTTATGAATGCAATAATACCTTGTTCTGTGACTGACACTGCAGCCCCCATGTCTGGATTAACCTTTGACCTGATACATTTATTCAGGATAGGCTATATATGTGGGAGTGAAGGTAGCAACCCTTTCTGCATTCGATGGCGTTTCTTCTTTTTATTCTGACTATAGTTGGGCGATTTTATTCATTTTACGAAGGATCTCGAGGCATCAAGAAGGTAATAACGTAATTAATTAGCCCTTAGTAAACCCTTTGAGTCCTACATAGTTCTCCTAAACTGGATAAAATCGTCTAGCAGTAGCCAGAAACAAAGGAATATGGCCCCATTGTATGCTGGAAGCGTTAATATAAATTATTAGAAACGCTGATTAGTGAATCTTTTAAGGGGAGGTATTTAGTTTGTTCGCTACGTTTTCATCAAGCTTAAAATTACACCCCCTAGACCCCCTTTCAAGATAAATTTGTACATTTTTCGGTAGAAAAATCCGGCCGGTTGCTCTTAAATTACAGGCTCGCTATCGCTCGCCAGGAAAAAATTGACACCTTAATGGCACGAAAGGTCTGAAAATTGACAGAAATGGGGCAAAATGTCTAAAAATTTCAAAACTACTAGGGCGAACGTCTTAAAATCTCAAAAGCAATGGGGCTAAACATGAGGGAGAAACGGGTCCAGAAAAAAATCCCTCAAGTGGAAATCTCCCCTTAAGCTAAGATTAATGAATTATTGAATATGGATGTTACATATTGTTTCAAGCTGTGAGAGAAAGATTATGAAAACTAGACCTATATTGCTGGTGAAATTTGTCTTTTAAATTATATTTCTACTTATATGTTTCCTCTCATTTTGTTTTAAATAGCTAGTGTCACGTTTTAATTGAAATGCAATGTTCAATATAGCTCGATATTATGGTGATACTTATATTTGTTTACGATGCTGCATTGCCTTGAGCAGCAATGTTCTCCAAAAGGTTGAGGCCAATAGAGAATTAACTCGTTCAAACACACAACTAACTTCATACTTAACTATAGTTCGTTCATTCTAGGTTGGGCAGAAATCGTAAACTCTAACCTCTGTAGCTCAAAAAGGGCTAGATCAAATGAGCTGTCAATTTATACACATATTCCCTAGCCAAGTTTTCCTATTTGGTAGAAATATTAGCTCGATTACTTTAGTCCTTTTTGAGTTATGAGAGGCTAGGGGTTACGATTCTTGCCCAACTTAAAATGAACGGACTATAATGCTACAGACAGAGGATTGTACTCTTTTATCGGAGATACCTTTCATGTACAAGAAGCAAAACATGTCCTGAACAGTGATTCATTTGTTGAATAAACTAACAAATTTCGGTAAAAAAAAAAATGTCCCGGCCAAAGGCTGATTTCCCCTAAATTACAGGCTCGCTATCGCTCACCAGCAAGTATCGACACCTAAATGGCACGAAAGGTCTTAAAATTGACAAAGAAATTGGAAGAAAGGTGCATAATCGCCAAACTAATTGGGCGAACGTCTTAAAGTCTCAAACCTAATAGGGCTAACTGTGAGGGAGAAGTGGATCCAGGAAAGAAAACTTTAATTATGATCATATTTACCACTCTAAATCATAAATTATTTCAGCAAACTGAAAACAATATTTAGCTATAGGCAGCACTGAAAGAGTTAAGCTTTCGTGGTCACAAAAGGTTAGCTGTGATTCCACTGACCTTTGACCTCTACTAGATGTTGAACTCTGACCCTCTAATCTCTATTTTGGGGGGTTAAAAATGTGTCTCCCGACTTCCTGTTCATGTCGACCTTTCCTGTCTACATTTTCTATTAGTTGGCAGTCTATTGTTATTTGTTTCGTTTTGTGTGTGTTCAACTTGTTCCCGTAGGTTTGGCCATACCTTTTGTGTTGATACTAATGTCCTCATTTGTATATTCTGCCAGCTCCAACAGAAGATGATAGATGATATGTAACGCAGCTCATCGTAAGATTGATGCACTGACCACCAAGCTGGAATCTCTTCAAGAATTTGTCACACTCAACGTAGGAGGGACATCGGCTCAAGAAACCATTACCACGATGTCGGCCGCTGCCATTCCAACACAAGCAGTGCCCATACCATCAGCCATCTCAGACTCTATTATTGACTCTCCTCTCTCCCAGTATAACTTTCGCTTTGTAAGACACAATGTGCGCCCTTTTACCAGGAAGAGCATCCCTCTATCTATATATCAAAATCGTTTACAAAATATTACAGACACCGATGAGGAAGAGGAAATTGAAGAAGTTCAGCTTGTGAGTGATTCAATGACACATGGCCAACTTACAGAGTATTGTGCCAGGGCACCCACGATCAGAAAGCGTTTCTGCATGGCGGTGTGGATTACGTTGTTGCTGCCATAGACGAGGTGTCTATGCTGGCTCCATAAACTTAATGTAAGTCATCCATATTGGAACCAATGATGTCCGATGGACCCGATCAGAGGATCTTCTACAGAAGTACCGGCAGAAGATAAGGTCGTATAAGGAAAAGTCAAACAAAATTGTAATTTCAGGTACTGTCCCCTGGATCGATGCAGAGATTCATTCTACAATATAGCCACCAATGTAAATTTTCAACTTACAAACTTCTGCAGGGGCATTTGTCAACACTTGTGATGACTTTAACCATGTTCGCATTATATGTAATTAAAGCAAAGTAAAATTACACCAGATTAACATTTTGCGAATCACAGTAAAACAAACCCGAAAGAATCCTATAGTTACATCAGAAAGAAGAAAGTAGTTACTTCAACTATTGGAACGTTAGTAAATGAGAACAGAGATTACACAAAAGATGAAGAAGAGATGAGTAATACCCTCAATACCTTCCTTGAATCAGTGTTTGCAATAGAAGATCTTTGTGATATCCCTCCAGTGATACCAGTTAAGATAAGACATTTCTGATACTCTAAGCAATATCAGCATTACAGAGAGAGAAGTATTGACATGTTTGGAAAAACTCAAGTTAAATCAATCGCCTGGACCCGACACAATCTCACCTAAAGTTCTAAAGGAAGTTAAATGTGAGCTATTTAAAGCAGTGACATTGTTTTTTTTTCAAAAAATCCTTACAGTCAGGGAGTATGCCTGATGAGTGGAAGCTTGCTATCGTAACACTGATATTTAAAAAAGGCAGCACATCTTTACCTAGTAACAATCGTATATATTAGCTTAACCTCAGTTGTCTGTTAAATACTAGAAACACTCCCAAGAGAGAGAGACTCGTAAATCCCTTGGAGGAAAACAACATACTCAAAGATATTCAACATGGCTTCCATATCAAACGTTCCTGCTTCACAAATTTCGTAGACTTCTCCCACGATATTCTCAATCTATATGACGAGAGTAAAGCAAATATTACATACCTTGGTATTCACAAGACATTTGACAAAGTACCCCACAAACGTATATTGATAACATTATAAGGGCGTGGAATACAAGGCCTACTGTCGAGATCGATAGAAAATTGGCTCAGTGAAAGAAAGCTAAGAGATGTCATAAATGGTAAAGCATCCAAATGGACTATTAATGTAACTAGCGAGGTACCACAGGGATCGGTACTAAAGCCAGTGTTGTTCCTATTTTACATTGACGACATAGATAAGGGCCTCACCTGTACAATCTCAAGGTTTGCAGACAACAAAACTACAAATACAGTACTCTCAAATGTATATGTAATAGATGTGCAAGTCATGTTGGGCTCAAATTTGGCAATTGAGTTTTAATACGGATAAATGTAAAGTACTCCATATCGGAAACTAAAATGAAAAAGCAAGTATTCAGATTAAGAATGTAGACAGAGACATATATTGTAGTATCAATATCGAGTAACCTAAAACCCAGTAAACAATGTACAGAAGTTGTTAAGGAGGCAAACAAAATATTTGGCTGCATAAGCAGGTCATTTGAGTATACATCCAAAGATGTAATCCTCACTCTTTACAATTGCTTAGTCCATCCTCTTCTGAAACATTGCGTTCTATCCTGGTGCCGAAACGATATTGACAAACTTAAATGACTTCAACATAGAGTTGTACCAAAATGATATCTTGTCTTAAGAAAAAACCATACGAGGAGCATCTTAGATAATTAAATCTATTTCCAGCGCATGTTAAGAGGAGAGCTGTTCCAAGTGTTCAAAATCATCAAAGGCATAGACAACATTAACTGTAATAAGTATTTTACGATCGACCAATCAAATGATACGCAGGGAAATGGTTGTAAAATCATTGATAAATCGTATAACACTCATGAATCTAAGAATTTCTTCTTCAATAAATTTGTCAACTCATGGAATGGGCTTCCTCTAGATACCATAGACTGCAGCACCGTTGATTCCTTTAAACATCGCTGAGACAAACAACTTGCCTGAGACTGACTATGTATGTATATTGATTTAAATGGTTCTGTTTTCCTCAGATACATTGAGGGTCACTACATATATTTATAAATACCTAAGATGTTACTCACTTTTCCCCAAATACACAAAGGATCACATATAGCTGTGTTATGTTATTAACCCAAATTATCCCCTACTAACATCTCCTAAACCTGCCATGTCCTAGGGCAGTACTTCCCTTTCCTATTGGCTCTTACCCAGTCTAAACCAATGTTGAACACTCCGAGCAGCAATGATTTAGAGGGCAAGCAACATCGAGGGGTAACTAGGCATGTTGTTGCTTGACTTCCTTTGTACTATTTTGTGTGCGTTTTATTAATTTAACCCTTGCATTATACGACAATGCCATTCTGCATTATAGTTTGCTCTCATTAAACGATATCAATTAGGTTGGAAAGAAATTGTAGGATACTGTTGGTTAGTTGACATAGACATTCATTCCTAGAGATCCTTCCTAAACTGTACATAATCCCCGAATAATAACCACATCAAAATGTAAAATAGTGTTGCAGATACTCAAAGGGTTACCCATAATGATTACACTTACATTCACTGCACTGTAAGAGAAGTGTAAATATCATTGGGTATTTTGATAGTGAATTACCTTTCTATAATCATATTAGATGGGTTTATCATTACCAATATGCCTTGCTAAGGTTATATTTGCATGCCACTTTAATTAAGCTGCCTACTTTTTTTAAACTCACACTATTTGACAGTATGCGCTCTGCCATTCATGTGTCCATTATATATATATATATATATATATATATATATATATATATATATATATAATTATATATATATATAAGGAAGGAAGGGCAGGAAGACCCCCATTGAGATGGAAAGACTGTGTAAGAAAGGCTTTGGATGATAGAGGAATGACTATAGATCAGGCAGGGGAAGTGGTGGTGGACAGGAGTGAATGGAGAATGCTTGTGAATAGTTGAGTGAACACTGGTCATTTGGAGTAAGGGGTCGGGCGCAAGTTGGACTAGATAATAGTCCATCAGGCGCCTGGCCCGGGGAGACGATTAATATGAAGGGTGCGCCTGGAAGTGTGGTGGGAGGGCTTGTGGCTTTGGCTCCGCTGCATGTCTGCCTGCCGAGATCGGAACCTCTCCGGGTGGTCGGGGGCCGGGGGAGTGCTGGAGCGACCTTGGTGACCCTGGTCTCTGGGTCTTCTCCTGGGTGACCTGGATGTGTGTGAGTTTGTGCTTTTTATCTGTGTTTATTTGTTGTTTTATGTTGTTTTTGTGTTTTCCCTGTTCTTGCTCTGTCTTGAGTCGGCTACCCCCAAAATGGGGATTGGGCCTGAGCATATACTGTAGATAGATAGAATATATATATATATATATATATATATATATATGTGTGTTTTTTTTTGTCTTATTTAATCCATATTAATTTTGTTATAAGTTCCTCTTCCTGTTTTTTTATATATGCATTATGGTGATTTTACTTCATTCGTTCTGAACCTTCATTTACTTACTTTACTGGACGTATTATCACTTTTTTCGTTTTAAAACAAGTATTTTTTAATGCTTGCCCACTTAAATAATTAATTATCTTTACGATTTGCTATAAATATTCTAAGTGTTCTATCTGCTATGCATAAATCATACGTTAAATAAACTATAATACTTTCTTTATATATTCATAGCAATGTTCATGCAATTATTATTCTTAGTGCTGTTGCTTCCTCCTGTTTCTCTTGGTTCGCGCGTCTCATATTTACATCATATTAGCTCTCTTGGAAATATATTTTCATGACGCACAATCACCCTGTCCACCAATATGTCTGGTCAACTATACTGTATATGCTTTATAAGAGTTCACCAGCATGAATTAGTATCGCCTAAGCGACACAAATAGCCCACAACTTTTACGAGAAAAAAAACAAAATGAAAACTGCAGTCGTGTGCAAAATTCACGCTCATTATTCTGTCCGAGTACGGCGCTCTGAGTGTCTCCCAAAGACTTCAATTGAATTATAAATTAATTAGATGTTAAACACGAGTGGCCACAAGAAAATGCAAGCAAAATCAAAGCTATGTTATTTGAGAGGAAAGCAATTGTTACTTATAAGCATACTAAGTTAGGGATATGGTGAAATGTTTAAAGTAGTTGGAGAGTTCAAGGATCTTGATACGATACCAGTAATATACCAATTGTCAGTCCGAAACTAAGTTTTCGCATTCTATTTCGTCAATACTGAGAGCTGAGAGATGTTTCTAGTCTAATATTTAAGTTGATTATATTAATTTAAATATGGCATTTACGCAAACACATTCTATATTAATGTTATGGATACCATAATTAAATGAGTAGAATGTTCATGAGCATCAACGGCAGACGCCCATCAACACACTGGATTAATTCAAAAGTTGAACGCGAAAACATCAATAAATGTTAATGTAAAATGTTATACATAGATAATAAGGAAGGGCATAATGTAAACAGAGTATCCGTTTGAGTGCAAGCTTTCATCATAAGTACAACTTTATGCTTAACCGCTTGGGGATTATGATGCGTGTAATAGTTTATTCTGAATATAATTAGACGCTTTTTTTTCTTTAGTTTAGGTAGAACTAATGGGAGTTAAAGAGTTGATTGAGATAGTTTTTAGTAATTTTATTCCTGGAGATCCTTCCAACTCTGCACAAAATCGCCTAACAATAACCAGAATAATGTGTAGAATGCCATGCTCAGACACTGAAAGGATAACTAATAGTAATATTATGATTGCATGAGGAAATGTTAGTGACAAAGCTGATATACGAGCTAGAAACGTTAATATAGCCTATAGGTATTATATGTCAAAAGTTTGAGCTGGGGAAGAGAAGGAAGGAAGAGGAGGAAGTATGAAATATACTGTATAAAGAAATCTAACTTGAAGTTATAATGTGTGTATATGTTGCACTGTATAATTTCAAGCCCGTGGAAGGTGAATCGAACAAAAGTTGTCTTTAACACGGGAGAATAATAATTATATCCGTAAATCTAATAAAATGGCTAGATGGATTATAATCAACGAAGTTGCTTAGGGGCGCATTTTTTCCTTTGAATATGATTATAAAGTTAAAACTATATCTCCCTAAGAAAATTATAAAGGAAGCCATAAGACGGCTTTTCCAAGGCTTCAATACAGGAGACGGAAATGATCTCAAGTTGAGAAAACATATGTAAAATGTATACAACAAATGGTTGGATTTAAAATAGAGCACAATAATACTGCATTCCTCCTGTAACTTTAAACTTAAGATTTCACAAGTTCCTATAAACACTCAAATGATTCATAATTAATTGGGAAGTTGTCGAGAATTACCCGTTGAAGGTCCTTACAGGACACCAAATGTGATTGGACATTGCACTGTAAATAATGCATGTGCTTAATACAGTACATTTTGTAAACAAAATATACATATATAAATAAATAAATGAAAAAACAACTGCGCTATGTTTACGTTAAACAAATACAAATTAAGAACTGTTTTTCTAGAAAGCTTCTCTATTTTGGTGTTCATTATGGAACACATAAATTATATACATCAGAAGTATATTCAAAATGCCTGAAAATGTGTTATAATTGATATAGGGGACGGTAATTATACACTAATTATATGCACCACTATTGTGCCAGTCTACATATTATATATTGTACACAGATATTCAAAGCCGATGTTACACGAGAGTTTTTCCGATTTTGGTTCTAAGAGCAATTTTGTTCTCGTAATATTTAGGGGTTTATTTGTTTTATTTATTTGTTATTTCTATGTGGATGAGGGAGACAAAGGCAAAGCTGCCTGTAACAAGTGCCTCACCCAGAGTTGACAGTAGGTAGGGACGAAAAATCTCAAGCCAGACCGAATAAACCAAGGTGGGGACGAACAAACTACCGAGCCAGACTCAGCTGGTAAGGACGAATATTTTTTGGTGTCGGAACTTAAACTGCAAGTCGAATATGTTTGGTGGCATAAGACTAATAAAACGTCAATTCAAAAGTTACCACACGAGAATTGCTTAAAAATAATGCCAGAAAAAGCGCTCTTGTATACATACAGTACATACAGTACAGTACATACACATACTAAACTACTGTTATAATCCTACTGACTTGGATATCCGGTACATCTGAGCGTTATACTATCGGGATTAATTTCGTGATGTACATAGCTACAGTAATTCTTCACAACCCCACTGATATGTCGTTAAAATACCCTTGCTGTTGCCAAAAGCTTGTATGTATGGGTATCCCCAAAACTAAAACTATACAGTCGGCAACAGTACAAGTCTAGGCTCATGGCATGGATTGTGAATGTAGACAGTTGCCCCCCCCCCCCCTTGACCCCCCCCCCCCCCCCCCCCCCCCCGCCCCCCCCTTAGGGTCCCCTTATTAGGGAACACCCTGTTCTTAACATTAATCCTCCATTACAAACCCCAATGCACTTGAATACATTTATGAAAGCATATGGTCCTCCCAGGATTCGAACTCGGGACACCACACCCAGAACATAAGCATACTATTTCCAATTGGGGTAGAGAAAACCTTGTTGCATTTAATGCTTCCAAGACCCAATTTATCCATCTTACTACCCATCAGGAACCTTCAGAGGACTATCCCTTATACTTCAACAATACACAAATTAATCCTTCATCTTCTCTCAATATTCTCGGTGTCTCTTTCTCTTCTGCTCTCACTTGGAAAGACCATATGACCAGTCTTGCTAAGGCAGTCTTCCAGTAGCTGGGTGTGCTCAACTGCCTCAAGGGGTTCTTTACCCCTGCGCAGCTTCTTGCTCTGTACAGGGGCACAGTGCGTCCTTGTATTGAGTATTGTTCACAAGTGTGGGGAAGATCCTCTCACACCGCACTCCTAGACAAAGTAGAAAGGAAAGCCTTTCGTATCATTAACTCCCGTCCACTCACCAACTCTTTGCAATCTCTCTCTCTTCGCCGCAATGTTGCATCTCTCTCGCTATTCAATCGCTACTACAATAATCAGTGTTCCTCGGAGCTTTTCCAGTGTATACCACCTACTCTACATAGAGTACGTAGTACCCGCCTTGTAACACAATCCCACCACTACTCTGTGCAACTCTCCAACCCAAGAGTGAAACGCTATTCTCAGACTTTCTTCTATTCAACTGCTGAGCTCTGGAACTCTCTCCCAGAATCAGTCTTTCCCTCTTCCTATGACTTAAATTGCTTCAAACTCCCTGTGTCCAGGCATTTTAGCTCAAACGTCCTTTGATTTGGGCCCTGTCACTCTTTCAACTCTGGGGGAGGCACTCGATGGAGGCAGTTATGCCTTTTGTCTCCCTCATTCACATAGAAAAAACAAAAAACAAAAATCTAAACCATTACACCACCAACACATACCCCTAGCTGCACTGGTAAACCAGTGTCACATGCACACAACTATATGCCAGCACCTGATCAGCATGATCAGACTGATTACACTGGCTATAGATTACATTCCCATCTACAGTCATTCCAAAAGTTCAGTAATATGTCACAGGTATCCCCACATACTATACACACCAGTGGGCGGTCAGGCTTAAGCAACCCTCCCGCGTGAACAGAAACAAAGTTGTCTCAGGATATAGAAGCAAATGAAGACGATTCATTCTTTTGCACCCCCTCTTGGGGATTAAGGCGCCTGACAAGAAATGTATATATAGCTAGAAAATTCATAATGAGCGAAAATTGTACGTCTTTTTTTTATATTATAGTTAGATTTTCATTTAATCAATCATCGAGATATTTAACAAAAACATTCGAGTTACTAAAGTAATTCCATCACTCTGATACGAAATAGCTCTTGGAAACTGAAGAATAGATTCGTCACGAATGCAGGAAGAAGCTTCAAGAATTTTAAAATCTGGATTCTAAAACAATTCACATTTTGTCTTAAGCCAATATCTCTTGCCGATGCTCTCTCTTTCCTCTCTCTCTCTCTCTCTCTCTCTCTCTCTCTCTCTCTCTCTCTCTCTCTCTCTCTCTCTCTCTCTCTCTCTCTTTCTCTCTCTCTCGTCTCTCTCTCTCCTCTCTCTCTCTCTCTCTCTCTCTCTCTCTCTCTCTCTCTCTCTCTCTCTCACTCTCTCTCTCCCTCTCTCTCTCTCTCTCTCTCTCTCTCTCTCTCTCTCTCTCTCTCTCTCTCTCTCTCTCTCTCTCTCTCTCTCTCTCTCTCTCTCTCTCTCTCTCTCTCTCTCTCTCTCTCTCTCTCTCTCTCTCTCTCTCTAGTTCAGAGGAACTACTTTGCAAGTACCGGCGGCTGATCAGGTCCTTCAAGGAAAAATCTAATAAAATCTTAATTTCAGGAATTGTTCCCCGGATTGATGTAGAAACCCGATTCTACAACATAGCTACCAGTACAAATCGCCGACTAGCCAAAATCTGCAGGGAGGAGGACATCGGCTTTGTCGACACGTGGGATCATTTTTACTATGATAAATCTTTGTTTTCAGGAGATGGTGTACATCTCAATGAAGTAGGAGCTGCACGTCTTGGTCGTCTGCTGAACGATGCAGTCAAGGATTTCCGTTCAAAAAACGGGGTCAACCAGACCCCAGACAGGGTAGTGTGAGTCAAACACGAACAGAAAATTCAGACAATGCACAATCGGTAACATCCAACTCTAATACTCTTAAGGTGTTTTATGTAAATGCTCGTAGCATACGCAATAAATTTTCAGATCTAGAGGAAATCGTGTTTACAGAACATTATGATATAATTGGCATTACAGAATCTTGGTTAAATACGGAAGACAGAGACTTTTTAGCCGAATATACGCTTCCTGGTTATACAATGTTTGAGAAAAGTCTGATCAATAGAAATGGAGGAGGAGTTCTGTTTTTTATAAAGGAAAGTCTTAATCCCATCTTAATGTCAAAACCTCAAATTGCGAATATAGACATATCTTACGTACTATTAAATAATAAACGAGGAACTAAAATAACACTAGCGTTATTATACAGACCCACATCACAAGCAGTGCAAACTGACAGTGAAATTTATGAACAAATTGCAGAAATAACTAACATACAAGATACCGTAATTCTTGGCGATTTCAACTTACCCGTGACTAAATGGGGCGATATTCTTACTTCACACTCGGGACACGACCTCTATGCTAACTTGCAAGAGAGTTCACTTTTTCAATTTGTACAATCTCCGACGACCGGTGGTAATAATGTGCTTGACCTTGTACTCACAACAAAAGAAGAATTAATAGAGAATTTGAATGTTGGTGATGAATTCAGTAACAGCGACCATCGTACGATAACTTTCACTTTAAAGTTTACTAGTAACAAATCAAATAGCAGCATTGAGAAAGTCCCTAATTTCAAGAAAGCAAATTTTCATAAACTTAAATCAAAAGCTTAAAGAAACTGACTGGAACTTTCTGACTAACAATAACGACATAAATACATCTGGGGAGTGTTCACAACCACTTACCTTAAGGCAGTGCAC
>CM064482.1:67928063-68099192 GCA_032716605.1 Paralithodes platypus
TTGTAGGTCAATTGTGATCCTGCAACTTCAAAATTTAAAAATTTCCAGAATTCCGCTAACAACATACTCTACCCTCTGACCAGTTTCAGACACCAATGATAAAGAACTCTGAAATATTGCGAGAACCAACTTGCTCATCGAAATTTTCCGGAAACAACGATCGATCGTGTGACACTGGCTTTATAGGCGGTTTTACACGAGCGTTTTTCCCGTCAATTTTTACCGGCAATTGTAGTCGGACAGCTTCCAAATATTTGTTTAAAGATTAATATTCTGTCTTCGATCTAGCTTCCGATTCCAATGTAAGAGAGCCTCAAAAAGGCACGAGAAAATATTTGCTCATCGAAAATTGTCAGATCAAGCTACTGTAACAGATGATTAAATGCTTTGAACGAATTTTAGACAACAGGATAAGAGAGATTGTGGAGTCGTTGCTGGGAGAAGAGCAGTTTGGATTTAGAAAGGGAAAGGGAACAACAGACGCGTTATTCATTGTGAGACAGATGGTGGAGAGAGAGCTCGAATTTGGACAAGAGATCTGTTGGGGCTTTCTGGATCTAGAGAAGGCGTATGACAAGATACAAAGAGCAATGATTCCACCAATATTACAGCAGTACCACGTTCGGAGGAACTGATAACAATGGTAATGGCCCTGTACAGGACGCCAAGTACAGCAAGCAATTGAAATGTGGTACAATCAACTGGAAGCACATGGCATGCGGATGAGCAAGGGGAAGACGGAAGTAATGGAGGTCTCGCGAGAACAGCTAGTTCCGCAACTGCAGATTGCAGTGGACGGACAGCAACTGAAGCAAACAAAAGCGTTCAGATACCTAGGAAGCTGGGTACCAGAGAGTGGAGACCTGGACAGGGAAGCGCAAGCAAGACTGCAAGGGACAGGAAACGCATGGAGGAATGTGAGTAGAGTAATCCATGACAGACGGATGCCGATGAGGCTGAAGGCACAGGTGTACAAGACCATGGTAAAACCTGTGGTTCTCTATGGTGCAGAGACTTGGGCAGTGAAAGAAGATCATGTGAAGATGCTGGAAGTGGCGAAGATGAGATGAGATGTCTGTGAGCGATCAGAGGAGTGACAAGACGGGAGAGAATGAGAAACGAAGATATGACAGGAAGTGAAGGTCGCAGAATTGAGAGAGAATATAAGAGAAAGCAGCTTGAGATGGAACGGACACGTGAAGAGGAAATCAGAGGACGATTTAGTAAGATGGTAAGCGGAGTGCGGGGAGATGGGCGCATGGAAGAGAGGACGACCGAGAAAGCGATGGATGGATTGTGTGCGAGATGATGGCAGAGTGGTAGATCTGAACAGAATTAGTGACACAGGAGAGTGGAGAGCGGTGTCGAGACAACCTCCCGTGAGGGGACAAACGGGGTGATGATGATGAAAATTGTCAGAAAATGAACTCATGTGACACCTGCTTAGACTGAGACAAGAGAATCCTTATATTTTTGTTAACTCTCTCACGCCTGTTTAATTTTCAGAGAAACTTATTAACACTACCGTTTACTCTCAAGTGTTAAATACACTACCGTGAGAAGATACATGTATGTTATCACTCTGTCTTAACCCACAATAATCGCCTCTAAATACAATGTATTATACATCCAAAGGATAGAGCAAGACCCAAACTGTTACAAGTTTGGAATAACAAACCATAAGATCAAATGATCATGTTGAAAATCGATATATATGACACATTTCATAATTTTTTCGAGCTTACACTGTCATCATTTCGTTATAAGCTGAGCAATAATAAGAACAATTGTTCACGCTCATTCCAAATTTGTCAGAATGTATTTATCGTCAATAGTTATCTATCCCCTGGGGGTTAGGGAATAGAATATGCCCCACGTGCCTTCTGCGTGTCGTAAGAGGCGACTAAAGAGGTTGGGTCGGTGGGCTTGCGACCCCCACCCGGAAAAAATATCTAAGCAAAGAAAAGAAGGAACCAACGTTGACGAACCACGACCGACTAAGGACATGCCTTCATACATTCTGAGAATGGCTACGTGGAATGTTAGTGGCATGAATGATGGCACAAAAGAGAGAGAGGTTCTGGAAGTGTTAGTAAATGCCAGGCTGGATGTATGTGGAATGACAGAGACCAAATGGAAAGGTTCAGATGTGAGAGAGTGGGAGTGTGGAATGGGTGTGTGCTGGAGTGAGTGAAGGAACAACGAGAGAAGGTGCATGTTTGTTTGTAAGTAGCAAATGGAAGGAATGTGTAAGAGAGTATGGGTCTGTGGGTTCAAGGATTGTGTGGGTGAGAATGAAAGTTGGAATACAAACGTGGGTGATTGTATGCGTGTATGCCCCGACAGAGGATATACTTGAAAGAAAGAAAGAGGAGTTCTGGATGAATGTGGAGGCGTGCCTGGAGAAGTTTGACAAGAACGAAAGAAAATTTCTGATTGGGGATATGAATGGTAAGGTGGGTGATAGGAAAGTTGAGGGAGTGGTGGGAGGGTGGGGGTACCATCAGAGGTGAATGGGAATGGTAGTGCACTTGTGGACGTATGTGTGGGGAGGAGGCTGTGGATAGCCAACACCTTCTTCCGACACAGAATGATCCACAGGTACACATGGAAACGGATGTTGACGATGAAGGATAAGACAGTGGTGGAACGAAAGTCATTGATTGATTATGTATGTGTGGATGAACGAATGAAGAAATCTGTGATGGATGCTAGGGTGTATAGGGGTATTGGAGGGGGTCTGTCTGATCATTATGTAGTGGTAGCTAAGGTTAGGATACAAAAGAAGTGGGTGAGGAGAGCTGGAGGGAGGCGAGAGGAGGGTGGAATGGTGAGGAGGGTGGAGAGGTTGCAGGAGGGGGAAGTCAGGGAGGAGTACAGGAGAGCAGTGGAAAGACGACTAGGTGGGTTCGACCTGGAAGTTGTGGAGGAGATGAGCAAGGTGTTTAAGGATGAGATCTGTGCAGCATGTGAAGAGGTGTGTGGAGTGAGGAGAAGAGGGAGGGGAGTGAAAGGTACAGCATGGTGGACAGAAGAGGTAAGAATAGCTGTGGAAGAAAAGAAGAAAGCATATAGAGAGTGGTTGGGTAGTAGAGGGAATGAAGATTCCGAGAGACAGAAACGAGCGAGGTACGTGGAGGGTAAGAGGGTGGTGAAGAGAGTAGTGAAGGAAAGTAAGAGAAGAGTAGATGAGGAATTTGGAAGGAATCTGAGTGTAAAATGGAGGGAGAGTAAGAAACTGTTCTGGAAAGAAGTCAAGAAAGTTAGGGAGGTAGCAAGGGAAACAGTAAGGGTGTGAAAGATAGGAATGGGAGAATGCTAGCCGAGAAGCAAGAGAGAGTCGAAAGATGGAGGGAGTACTTCAGTGAGTTGCTAAATGTAAGGAATGAAGAGCCAGCAAACATAGCTGGATATGGACTGGGAGGGAGAAGAAGAGAAGTAGTGGAGGAGGAGGTGGGGATCAGGAGGTCAGAAGTGTGGGAAGCCATGAAAAGAGTGAAGTTGGGGAAAGCACCAGGAACAGATGGAGTGTGTGGGGAAATGTTGAGGTATGGTGGTGAGATAGTGATAGAATGGGTATGGAAAATGTGCATACTAGCATGGGAGAAGGGGAGTGCACCCGATGACTGGAAGACTGGCATAATAGTCCCCCTATATAAGGGCAAAGGGGAAAGAGGAGTGTGTGGTAACCACCGAGGAATATGTCTTCTAAGCGTAGTAGCGAAGGTATACAGTAGGGTAGTGATTGAGAGAGTGAGAGTGAGAACGGAGAAATGGATAGGCGACGAGCAGGGAGGTTTTAGGAAGGGAAGAGGATGTGTAGATCAGATTTTTTACCCTGAATAGTGTTGTGGAGAAGTATCTGGAGAAGAAACAAAAGGTGTATGTTGCCTTTATGGACTTGGAGAAGGCCTATGACAGAGTGGATAGAGTTTTGTGGAAAGTACTAAGAATATACGGAGTAGAGGGCAAGTTGCTGAAAGCAATGAAGAGCATGTATGAGGGTGCAAAGGCGGCAGTACGTGTGGAGAGTGAGCAGAGCGAGTTCTTTGACCTGAATGTTGGTTTGAAACAGGGGTGTGTGATGTCCCCGTGGTTGTTTACTGTATATATGGATGGAGTCATGAAAGAAATACTATCAAGAGCAGTGGATGTTGGTGTATCGCTGAAAAGGGAGGGAATTGAGTGGAAGCTACCTATACTGCTGTTTGCGGATGATACAGTTCTGATGAGTGATAATGAATGGGAGTTGCAGGGTCTGGTAAATGAGTTTGAAACAGTGTGCGAAAAAACGGAATTTGAAGGTAAATACGGGGAAGAGCAAGGTTATGGTCTTCGAAAGGGTGAAGTCACAGAGTGTGAGGTGAAGCTGAACGGTCAGGCTATGGAGATCGTCAACTCTTTTAAGTATCTGGGCAGTGTGTTGAGTAAAGATGGGACTATGGATGAAGAAGTGCGGGAGAGGGTACAACAGGGGAAGAGGGTTGTAGGAACGCTAAAAGCAGTAACAAGAAATAGGGTGGTCAGTATGGAAGTGAAGAAGTCCTTGCATGACAGTGTGGCAATCCCGACACTGACTTACGGAAGCGAAGCATGGACGTTGGTTGAGAGATTCAGACCAAGAGTGAGAGCAGTGGAAATGAATTGCTTAAGGAGTGCGTGCGGAGTTACATGGAGGGATAGACAGACTAATGAGGAAGTAAGAAGGAGGGGTGGTGTGGAGGTAGATGTGCTGGAAAGTGTGAAAAGGAACAACTTGAGATGGTTCGGCCATATGGAACGTATGGAAAGCGAGAGAATGACTAAGAGGGTGTACGAGAGCGAGGTGGAGGGACAGAGAGGGAGAGGTAGACCGAATATGAGGTGGAAGGATGGAGTGAGGAAGTACATGCACGAGGGCGGTGCTGGTTGGGGGGAGGGGCGTCGACTGACTGGGGACAGAGGTGCATGGGGCGGTTCGTTCGTGGCCACCCCTTCGGGGATCACGGCGTCAGGCAATAGATAGATAGTTATCTTTATAGGAATAAAGACAAATCGGCACTTGGCAAAGTAAAAGTTATGCATGCATAACCAAAATCTTCATTCTACATAGATTTTCATTAACAAGAAATATAATTTATACAATCTATTATATCTCAATTAATAAGGGAAAACCAATCTACAATAATACAGAAGTAAAACCCACAAAAAATATACAAACATCGATGAAACTGATACAGATTCAAATTTGTTTATGTTATTCCAACATCTTTCAACTCTCCACCATCATAAATGAAAACATTCAGCAACGACAACAGATTTACTGTATATACAGTATATTCAATGACAAGTAGTTTTCACTTGCCTTCCATAAATTCAATCAGAATTTGTCTATCGTCAATAGTATTCTTTATATGAATAAAACAGCACAAACGTATTCAATTGCGGTTCTTGGACTCGCACTCGCATACAGTAGCATACATTATTCGGCTCTCACTCGCTAGACCTAGCAAGAGGGTGGAGCTTGACTGAAAGCAGTAATATTATTGGTTTCATTCAGCATGCCACTACCAAAACAAATTGTAGCCCAATTTATTCGCAATATGAGTATTCAGTTTTCATTCAATTGATTCCTAAAGATACAATACGCTAATCGCGTATCCGTAGATTTAGGGACACCCTTCCTTAAAATACAATTCGAGTATCTACACAAGAGAGTTATTGACAAGAGCAAATTCCATCACTTGATCTCAGCAAGTGTTAAGGAAAGGATTAGTTTGCTCTCTAGACCTCCATCAAGATTAACTTTAAAACACACACACCCAAGTAAATGTATACATTATTTTGGTCGAAAAATATCCCGGCCGGCCGAAGGCAGTTTTGTCCTAAATTACAGGCTTACTTTTGCTTGTCAAGAAAAAACGACATCTAAATAGTACGAAGGTCATAATATTGACAAAGAAATGAGTTGAAAGGATTTAAAATCGCTAAATTAATTAAGCGAATGCCTTATAAGTTCAGAACTATTAAGGATAAATATGAGGTAAAAAAAGATAACTCCCCTTAGGCAAATTAGTTACCCCCCCACCACCAGCCAATCTCCGTAACAGCCGTCCTCGTTGAGTTTGTTTACTCGAGGTCCTTCTCACACACACACACACACACACACACACACACACACACACACACACACACACACACACACACACACACACACACACACACACACACACACACACACACACACACACACACACACACACACACACACACACACACACACACAGCCCGTAGCCTATTGGTAGAGCTCTCGTCTCACACACGAGGGGACCCCGGCCGGGCGGAGACAAATTGGGCTCGTCTCCTTTCATGTGTTAGCCTCAGTTCACCTAGCTGTAAATAGGTACCTGGAATAAGTGAACGACGTTGTGACGTCCCATCTGGGGTTGGCAAAATGGTACAAGGCGAGATGGGTATCATATGGTTCACCTAAGCTGATGGCTACCTAAGCCTTCGGGCGAGACGGTACCGTCTATAGTGAGAATGGTACCATACAGATCCACCCTAAGCCTTCGTTTCCGATGTCGCCAATTGGCTAAATACAGACTACACACACATCCACAGCCATTCCAACAGTACATAAAATACTTAACATGCATTTCACGCAATACATTCCCAGTTAAGGAGGCGCGATAATAATGAGCTTAGCTCGCATTGCGTGGATTCCCCTTGACGAACAAGTAACTGAGTAACACACACACACACACACACACACACACACACACACACACACACACACACACACACACACATATATATATATATTACCGGTGCTTTGTGTCTTGTCATTTTAATCTCACGTTAACCCTTTCTGTAAGCGATGACCTGTTTTTTCATCAGACGAATTGATGAAGCTTAGTAAGGACCTCTAGGAATCTAAGATCAAAATTACTTTTGTTTTGCCTCTTTCTCCACAGATCCTTCCAAATCTGTATAAAATAATCTAATGATAGCCACAAGAAATTGTTAAAAACCGTTATTGATTACGGATGTGTGTGTGTGTGCGTGTGTGTGTGTGTGTGTGTGTGTGTGTGTGTGTGTGTGTGAAAGCGTACGAGCGCGTCTTTATCTAGAATAACGACACATGCCTCCCCTTAATAAAAAGTGTCCTCGAATCCTGAATGGGTTATTTTTTTTTTTTTAATCACTCGGAATTTCTGAGTAATTATATTTGTCTAAGGTTGTGTGGGATTATTTTATATTCCTATTTTTTCAATGATACGTGAAAGAGCGTAGCCGACCTCAATTTCCAAGTAAGGGGAACATGACATCAGAAACTTTACTATATGAGAGAGAGAGAGAGAGAGAGAGAGAGAGAGAGAGAGAGAGAGAGAGAGAGAGAGAGAGAGAGAGAGAGAGAGAGAGGAATGAATGAATAAAGAACAGGAAAAAGAAACTTGCACACAACATAAAAAGAGATGACCGCTCAAGACAAGAGAAAAAATTGCTTTGTGTGTGTGTGTGTGTGTGTGTGTGTGTGTGTGTGTGTGTGTGTGTGTGTGTGTGTGTGTGTGTGTGTGTGTGTGTGTGTGTGTGTGTGTGTGTGTGTGTACAATAATTGGTAGGCTTTTGAGTACACTCATCGTCATTCTTTTAAGTTTATGTATAAAATTAGCTTGAGTCGATAGTTTACGTTTACGAATATTTTAAAATACGGTGAGAGTTTTGTATATTAGGTTAGATCTGAGTAGTCTAATATGTAAGCCTGTCCGGGTTGGATAGTTTCAAGCTTCTGCCCATGAACACACCTTCGCGAAACTACCAATATATTACATCATAAATATAGTAAGTTCATATAATTAACTATATATTTCGCTGTCAAAAACAAAACAAAAATATATAAATTAATAAATATATACATAAATATAAAGCGGAGCAATCAATATGGGGACAAAATCATTCCTTGTTAATCACACATAATATAAGAATAGAGTATAAGGTACTTGGAGACAAATAGAGTATAAGGTACTTAGAGACAAATAGAGTATAAGGTACTTAGAGACAAATAGAGTATAAGGTACTTAGAGACAAATAGAGTATAAGGTACTTAGAGACAAATAGAGTATAAGGTACTTAGAGACAAATAGAGTATAAGGTACTTAGAGACAAATAGAGTATAAGGTACTAGAGACAAATAGAGTATAAGGTACTTAGAGACAAATAGAGTATAAGGTACTTAGAGACAAATAGAGTATAAGGTACTTAGAGACAAATAGAGTATAAGGTACTTAGAGACAAATAGAGTATAAGGTACTTAGAGACAAATAGAGTATAAGGTACTTAGAGACAAATAGAGTATAAGGTACATAGGGAAAAATTGGGTGGATGAATATCATCAGTGTTCTATGAGGAACAGATACATTCAAATTCCTTTAATATTAATTTAATTTTGTGCTGTACTTAAATAAACCATAACCTGAGAACAACATTAACAATATCCAGGTTATCATTAGACGATTGTATTCAGTTTAAAAATGATCTCTAATAGTCAAGGGGCAAATTCTATGTTGCACATCTTGACATTAGAAGATAAATATTCCTTATTTAAAGAAAGGAGTATAATGAAATATATATATATATATATATATATGTTAGTAAAGCCAGGTAATAAATTTTCTTTAATACATACGAGGTTGAAAGAAATGGCAATTTCTGCGTTGGAAATTTTATTATTCAAAGTTTCCAGGTCTCTGATGAGTTTTCGCTGGGTGGCAGGAAGTAGATGAAGGAGATGAGCAAAATTCATGGTGGTACAGGGTTACATAAATGTACATGATGATACAGGATATACGACGCGTTTCACTGGACAACCAGCATTATCAAGTAAGGAAGGAATGAAATAAAAGGTAAACAGGAAGGGTATATATAGAGGGTGGAGGATCAGAGGAGGAGGAAAACAGGGGGCAAAAGTCTGCTATTGGTGGAAGCGTAAACTAGGAGAGAGAAGGGGTTAACCTCTCCACGCATGCGCACTGGATGCGGGATGGTGGTCAGTAGGTGGGGTCGAAGCTGATACGTGGTACGAAGCTGATACGTGATACGAAGCTGATACGTGGATGACATCTTCGTGCAAATCAAGGACCTCCACGAACTACAGGAACTCCAGCGTCGCTTCATGACCTCCTCCGGACTTAACTTCACCTTTGAAAAATCTAACAATGGACAACTCCCCTTCCTCGACATCCTCGTAGCTCTGAACGACCATGGGTTCAAAACCACCGTCTACATTAAACCTACTAACACAGGACAATGCCTCAACGGCGATAGTGAATGCCCCCGCCGTTATCTTCTATCCTCCATCTCCGCCTATGTTAGGAGAGCCCTCACGCACTGCTCTACCTGGGCCGACACCCACCAGGAACTAGAAAGACTATCCCAAGTTTTAGTAAATAACGGATACTCCAACTCCGACATCTCCAGCACCATCAACCACCATCTTGAAAAATGGTACAACCAAAGCCCTCCCAACATTGACCCCCCCAATGAAATTAAGATCTTCTACCGCAATTACATGTCCTCTGAACACAAAAATGACGAGGCCGTCTTAAAAGAAATAATCTCCAAGCATGTCCACCCAACCAACCCGGAAAACAAAATCAAATTAATAATTTATTACAAATCCCCCAAGACCTCCAACCTCGTTCTCCGCAACAAACCAGCCTCCACCAAGATAAAGAGCCCGATGACCGACGATCACGTCATTTACCAACATACCTGTAATTATGAGGACTGTGGACCTCATTCCTATATTGGTATGACGCAGACTCGTCTTTCACGTCGGTTAACTCTTCACCTTCAGGCTGGAGCCATCAAAGACCACTATCTCACCCCTAACCACCCTCACCTTACACGCAACGAGTTAGAGAAACACACCACCATACTCGATAAAGAAAGTGACCCAAGGAGATTACCTATACTCGAAGCTTTATATATCCAAGCCTTACATCCCAACATCAACAACCAAACTATGGACCTTCAGATCCTTCCTTCTGCCAAAAGGCACTACCCTACAGGACCTAACACCCCTCCTCGCCCCCCGGTGCCCTTGACGCAGCCCCCCGCGCTACCTCCTTCAGCTTCGTCTTCTGCAGGCGCCACACAACTTAGGCCACGCCCCTCGACACGCCGCCAATCAGCTTCGACCCCACCTACTGACCACCATCCCGCATCCAGTGCGCATGCGTGGAGAGGTTAACCCCTTCTCTCTCCTAGTTTACGCTTCCACCAATAGCAGACTTTTGCCCCCTGTTTTCCTCCTCCTCTGATCCTCCACCCTCTATATATACCCTTCCTGTTTACCTTTTATTTCATTCCTTCCTTACTTGATAATGCTGGTTGTCCAGTGAAACGCGTCGTATATCCTGTATCATCATGTACATTTATGTAACCCTGTACCACCATGAATTTTGCTCATCTCCTTCATCTACTTCCTGCCACCCAGCGAAAACTCATCAGAGACCTGGAAACTTTGAATAATAAAATTTCCAACGCAGAAATTGCCATTTCTTTCAACCTCGTATGTATTAAAGAAAATATATATATATATATATATATGTGTTTTAACTGATATATGGAGTGGATGCATTTTCATACGACATTGAAACATTAAAAGCTAAAATTGTGTGAATCCAGAGACATCAGGAAAGGCAATCATACTTTGTATGAAAAGTAAGATAAAATGTGGTTAGAAATTTAGTGTATTTCTTTGTATTTCTAAAATAATATTTTTGGTAATATGTCGTTTCAATCTAGTTACTTTAATATCTTAACGTGATATTCACACGTGTGTGACTTTCATGAGCAATGTAGTGTACTAAGGTAGGGACAGCTTGAAATCAAATTATATATTTTATTTCTGTACTATGAATTACATCCCGACTTTGTTTTTAATTAAGGGTTAATACATTATATATAACAAATATTTGCAAGGTATCGTTTAGATGGAAGTATGTGTATTTCAAAGGGTATTAAATGTTGATAGACGTACGAAATGTGTACATTTCTATGTAACATCAAATATTACGATACAAAATTTGAATGACTGATAGGTTAAATGAGATTGATGAACCACAATGGAAGAAATTAAGTTAGTTCAAACATATTATTGAACAACAACATATAGCTATGCCCTGAACCTAGATACTTGACTTAGCATTGCATTCATAGTCAAACATATAACAAAACGAACATAATAATATAACATTGAAGATAAATGATAAAACAAAACAAATATATATTAGTGATAAACAGACCTGCTACAAAACGAATACAGATATCTAAAAATTGTACAACAAATATAAAACATAAAATGATATAAAAACTAAAAACATATACAAAAAACAAAACAAGATCATCACAGGCTACCAAGTCTGTCAGCTGTCCTCGGAAAAAAACGAGTAGGCTTATTGTACAATCTGCCCACACATGGAGATGAAGAGTCTCTCTCTCTCTCTCTCTCTAAACCACTGTTTGGACACTTGATCCTCAGTGTTTTGGAGGACAAGCAGCCTAGAAGGGTCACTAGACCTGTTGTTGCTTATTCCTTTGTACTCCTTTGTACTCTCTCTCTCTCTCTCTCTCTCTCTCTCTCTTTCTGTAAGGTTTGCTATCTCTACTAGAATTTTGTCCTGATCAACTTGTGACTGTAAGCTATGTTTGGCCATGGGGTGTATCTAGATGAATATATATAGATAAATGATTTTGTTAAATATATAGATGTATATATTTATTATTTTGTCTACAGAATGGTTTCATGTTTTTGTGGGCCCCTTCTCCTTCATGTTTAGCCCCTTGACATTTTGTTGACGTTCGCCCCATTATTTTGTTTACTTTAATACCACTCGCCCCATTTATTTGCCAATCTTAAGACCTTTTGAGGTGTCGATTGTTTCTTGGTGAGCGATAGTGATCCGGTAATGTAGGAGGAACAGGCCTTTGTCTTGTGGGTATATATGATACTTTGTTTTTACCATTGTTTTTGCCATTTTAGAGCAGTGTACAGTCTATATTTACTATTATTTTACTTTCCTTCCCTAGACCTCCATCAAGCTAAAAACAATTCGCCAAGATCCCCCTTCTACATACATTTGTACACTTTTCGGTAAAAAGATGTCCCGGCCGAATTACAGGTTCGCGATCGCTCGCCAGGATAAAATTGATACCTACTGTATATGGCACGAAAGGTCTTAGTGTTAACAAAGAAATGGGAGGAAATATCTTAAAATCACCAAACTAATGTGCCGAACGTCTTCATATAATTATATATTATATCAATTTTAATGGGGCTAAACATGAGGAAGAAGGATGTCTAGAAAAAACAACCATCCCCTCTGAAACAGGTACAGTTGTAGACGGATGGAGTAGACACACGCACAAGGAAAGAGAGAGAGAGAGAGAGAGAGAGAGAGAGAGAGAGAGAGAGAGAGAGAGAGAGAGAGAGAGAGAGAGAGAGAGGAGAGGATAGAGAGAGAGAGAGAGAGAGAGAGAGAGAGAGAGAGAGAGAGAGAGAGAGAGAGAGAGAGAGAGAGAGAGAGAGAGAGAGCTGGTGTTATGTTTCCAGCGCCACGGTTTATTCTGTTATCATGGCGTGACTTAAGGGGGGGGAGGAGGGTGTTATGGATCCCCTTCTCCCTCATGCTTATCCCCATTAGTTGTGAAATATTAAGACGTTTGTACCATTATTTTGGTGATTATACATATTATGTGCCACATTTTTTTGCCAATATTTAGACCTTTCATGCAATTGTGGTGCCAATTTTTGTCTGGCGAGCGATAGCGAGCTTGTAATTTAAGAGGAACCGGTCTTTGGCCGGAAAAATGTACAAATTTATCTTGAAAGGGGGTCTTGGCGGTATTTGTTTAAGCTTGATGGAGGTCTAGGGAAGACACTAAACATAACAATAAATAAGTTATATAAATAAGCCAATAAATATGCTCATACCCCCTTAAGTATTTTACTCACTTCTGAAAATGTAAATATATGCGTGGCAGCTTTCTCTCTCTCCTCTTTGATATACTGGTCGAATGTTATATTACGCCACACCTCTACACAGTGTTGCCAATTTAGCTACCTTCCCGCTAGATCTAGAGGTATTCACTTCGATCTAGCGGCAAATGTTTACATATTTGCATTTAGCGACAAGAATTCTAGCAATATTCTGGAAAACTTAGCCATTTTAGATAGTTAGTAGAGAGATTGGGGCACTATTCTAGCGATTTCGGCCTTTATATACTATCTAGCGGACTTAATTTGGTAACCCTGCCTCCAAAACACACTGTACCTACTTCATCAGTCAACCACTGTACAGAGGCGGTAATAAGTGATGACTCGGCACCAAGTATATTTTGTTCAATAATTGGCATCAGCAATATCTAAACAAGTGGTCTTCATTTCGAGTGAGATTTACAAACATGTTCCTACACTTGTCAACCTTATTCAACATCTGACAGACATTAATACAGCACAGAGCGAGCCAAACGTCATGACAAGTGAGACATGACTTATTAGCGCCACTGTACATAATTAGTTCACGTAATAGTGGTAATGAGAACAAGGAGAGGATATATAACACTGAGAAGAACTGATGAGAAGATAAATTAGTACCTCTTAATTAAGAGGGGAGCTTGGCGTAAAGAGGATGAACTAATTGTTCTCATTTAATTACAAGGGTTAATTAATTGTGTTGTTAATGAGTATATATATGTATATATATATATATATATATATAATCACAAACAAACATGAGCTACACAAATGTTATTACTGAGCCGGGACTCGAACCACTCGAGACTCTATGCTTTATTTGACTACACCACGGCGTGATAATTATAAGGTAGAATAGCTAACTATTTGCTATATATATATTAATGAGATGAAGAAATCCTATTTGGAAAAGTATTCCATTCCATACCAAGTCGTTGGAGTACCATACAGGGATTTTTAAAACTAACCCCATGTAACTCGGAGTATGCACTGAGAGAGCTCTGAAGAACACTGATTGTTGTAGTAGCGATATAAGAGTGAACGAGATGCAACATTGCAGCGTGTTTAAATATATTGTAGGGAACTAGTAAGAGGAAGTCAGAGGGTTTACCCCTTCAGACTCATATGACGCAGAGATTGCCAGATTAGCAATAAGAAATAGAGTTCTCTCACTCTTATAATTACCTCTCCAAAATTAGTTTTCTGCCCACAGCTAACTCACAGACAACTGCAGAGGTTGAAGTAACTAAACTAAAGGTTTCTAAATACCCCTGATGGTAACAAAGGTTTTAAAGTATCCCTAATAGACTCAAAATCGCGTCATATGTCGGAGAGGGTTAATTGAATAGTCTTCACCCTTTTAATTCCCACAGTCTTCCTAAATTGCATAAAATCGTCTAATGATAGCCAGAATAAACTGCTAAAATGTGTCATCATCTACAAAGGGTTAATGTCTTTTCTCTATATTTCAGTTATTTTTTTGACTGAACATTATGCACAAATCGCAAATCACTCTCTCCCTACTCCTAATTATATAAGAATTGCGGTTTTCTCTCATGTCGTTCAGTGATCCATCCCAATCTCTAATCCCTTTAGCAAATAAATACATTTATTTATGAAGCAGATTGGAAATGTGCTCGATCTTCTTCACCACACCACTTAAAATATAGTGACAATTGATTATTTACGCCTTCCCAGCTGTAACGAAGTTGAAGATGTAGACATCGATAGGCCTATTTAGCAGAATTACCTCCCCCCCCCCCCGCCCCCCTCCCTGCCCAGATACCATAGTTTCTAGCCCACTCATACACATTTGTGGAGTTCACCTGTTTCTAGTCGTGGAAGTATATATCTTCAAACGAATTTGTGAATACAATTTTCTATAAATCAACTACAAAACTACATATATTATTTATTGTTAAGCAAGTTCTATCCAAAAATCAATCCAAATAGATATAATTGTATATATAAATACAAATGGGGTCCACGAATTCTGATGAGTGCGCTAGAGACTATATTATATGGTACCCGAGTGTATTACATCGCTAGAGACTATATTATATGGTACCCGAGTGTATTACATCGCTAGAGACTATATTATATGGTACCCGAGTGTATTACATCGCATTAGACTATATTATATGGTACCCGAGTGTATTACATCGCTAGAGACTATATTATATGGTACCCGAGTGTATTACATCGCTAGAGACTATATTATATGGTACCCGAGTGTATTACATCGCTAGAGACTATATTATATGGTACCCGAGTGTATTACATCGCTAGAGACTATATTATATGGTACCCGAGTGTATTACATCGCTAGAGACTATATTATATGGTACCCGAGTGTATTACATCGCTAGAGACTATATTATATGGTACCCGAGTGTATTACATCGCATTAGATTAAAAATACCTCCCATTCATCATAAACCAACATGTTTGTTTCCACTACCGCTAAATATCGATGTTTGGAGCTTGTACTGCCTTACCGCCCGAAACTCGTAAGTGGTCAATTGCCCGTTGGTCTCGTCACTGTAACCAGAATCTAACAATCCCCATCTTCCTGCCCTTACTAAAACCCTAGGTATAGTGCCAAGGAAACGTCACAGTGTCATTCCTATCAATACCTCTTTTCCTTCCCTTTAACCTTTTATGTAAAAGGCAATGTCTTTTTAATTCTATTCTTGTTATATTCAGACGATTTTGTGCAGTTTAAGAACAAAATGTGGTAGTAAAAGGGGTTATGTGAGATAGTTCAAAGCCTGTTAAATTGCTTGAGGCCCTTTTGAAACTGAATACAATTGTCTAATAATAGCTGGAATATAAAGTAAAAGACGTCGCCGGTACATAAGGTGTTAAGGCGAGATGTGTATTATACTGTATATATACCCGGTATATATATATATTTGTTTTGTATTCATTCATATATTTATTATTATTAGTTTCCTTCCAAGACCTCCATCAGGCTTTACGAAATATCCCCTATCCAATTACACCCTTCGAGATAAATTTGTACATTTTTCGGTAGAAAAATTCGCCCGGGTTTCTCCTAAATTACAGGCTTGCTATCGCTCTCCAGGAAGAAAATCGACACCTAAATGCACGAAACGTCTCATTATTGACAAAGAAATAGGGCTAAAGATCTTACAATCGATAAACTAATGAGGCTAAACATGAGGGAGTAGGGGTTTCAGAAAAATCAACTACCTCCTCCTTTAATGGGTAGCCTATAATGTTAAGTTGAACTGTGAGAAGTGGTCCTTTTGAACTGTTAAACTGTTGAACTGTGAGAAGTGGCCCTTTTGAGTTGTTGAACTTTTGAACCGTGAAAAGTGGCCCTTTTGAACTGTTGAATTCTTGAACTGTTGAAATGTGAAAAGTGACCCTATCCCCCCCTACCCCCCACTCTCCAATCCAGGCTATCCCAACCTAATACCAACCTTCCGGGATTCAAACCAGCCCAGTCATATTCAAGCCCATCTAATTCAAACCCCTGTAATTTAAGGGGAGATGAGTCGCTTTTTGGCCCCCCTTTTCCCTCATGTTTAGCCCCATTCATTTTGAGATTTTAAGACCTTCAACCCATTAGTTGGTCGATTTAAAGACCTTTCGACCAATTTCTGTTTCAATATTAAAGCTTTTCGTATCATTTAGGTGTAATTTTTTTCCTGGCGAGCGATAGCGAGTCTGTAATTTAAAGAAGAATTCACCGGCCTTAGGCCGGGACATTTTTCTATCGAAACATTTTCAAACATATTTTGAAGGAGGGTCTCGGAGTGGTGTTTTCTTAAGATTGATGGAGGTCTAGGGAGGGAACAAAAAAAAAAAAAAAAAAAAATAGAAAGCTAAATAAATGAACAAATATATAATACACGCATCCCTTTTAAACCCCTGTAATTTGGGCCCTTGCAATTCAAACTCAAATACCTGCAATTCAAATCCCTACATTACAAACCTCTGTAATTCAAGCCCCGGTCATTAACCATATTCCAATTACACCTAACGCCATCTGGATCCCGTGGCGGTACTAAGTACAAAGGTTCAAACGAGGAATTGTTTTGAGTTACGGTTTATAGGCTACTTTATTAGTGCCTGTCTTGCAGTTCATGCTGCAGACAAATATTAATTGGGAATATGAGCATTCACTCATCTTTAACCCATTCTATGACTAGTCACACAAACAATATATGATCAAAGTAAAAGCACAGGTATTTATTTCCTACATTAATAGGCTACATAGGCTACGAAACCTCTATATTTTTTATTTGCATACGAATGCAGCAATGCTGACAAGAGCTAGGAATCTATTTATTTCTTAACAGAGCAACCTCAATGAAATGTTTGTCAGCGTTATTGTGATCGTACAGCGATCTATGATTATTTGTCTACTATTGCATATAAATGTGTTGGTATAGTAAACCCATAATTATATCAACATTCGTTTTTGATGCATTTTGTCTTGACAAGATTTCGATTACATGAGCAAAATGTCGGCTCATTTTATCTCTTAGTTTGAGTATTCTGAATATATTTGTATTAATTGCAATACTAGATCCGTACTCATCTTGGGGAATGTGCATGGTTGTGTAGCTTTAAATGTGAAATAAACAGATATCAGCCCACCATATGTTTGTTTTATCTTTGATGGGTTATTGGAATAAGGCTACTTCACAACCCTACAATTCTAGACTCTGCAATTCAAACCCCTCCAATTCAAATCCCCCTCCAACCCCCGTCAATAATTAGCAGCCTCTTTCCCCTTCAATCTGGCTGTCCCGTCACCTCGCATCTCCGCTAATGGTCGCCTTAATTACCACGTTATTGGACGGTAATGACTGAGTGGAAGGCGCCTGTCCTGTCCAATCTCCCGCGGCTGCATCCTCAACCCGTCTATAGGCAGGTAGGAAACTTACGCCAACTACTTTGATATGGCAGACATTTTGTAGCCCACACCCGCCCTTGTAATATGGAGAGCTATACATTCGACAATGGCTGAACTCTTTAATATTATTTGTAATATCGTTCTTCACACTAAAAAAATCAATGCAAAAAGTAATATTATATATATATATTATATATATATACACTGTATAATTATATAATTAATGAAAGCATTAGATTTTCCCAGTATATCTCATACAGAACTTACACATTCTAAGCATTACACCATCAAGACAGTATAGGTACAGCACATGACTATGATAATATCCATTTATCGAACACTGGATTTCAATCTAATCATGTACTACACCCAACTACACAATACATAGCCTAATGCGTATGCTAGAGGAAAGGACATTTTATGGGGCACAGATCACATAGGACCGATCTCGCTACGAAATATTCTTCAGCCTATTGATATTATTCTTAACATCGTTCTTAACACCTATAACAGTCATATGGTATACCCGTCCATCCACTGTAAAAATAAAATCAAGGTTAGATTAAAATCAAGATGGGTATATTGATTGAAGTTTACCCTTGATTGCTTAATATACCTTACTATCCTCATATTAAATGGGTATATGCACACCAAATCAACATTAATTTAAAAGGCTAATACATATTGACACAAATACTTTCTACATACTCTTACTTTATTTGAACCAGTGAATGTTTACTAGTAACGTCAACAGGACTAAAATCGTCAGTGCATTAATTTCGCCATCCGTTTCTAGGTGGAAGGAAACTTGGGCCAACCTCCTTAACATGGCGGCCATGTTGCAAACCCTGCCTTTGTAACATCGACCGCACTAAAGTCGATATTCCATTAACCCCTTCAGCACGATGACGCATTTCTTCACTATATTTTGGCTACCATGAGACTACTGCATACAGCTTTGTAAGGATCTGTAGTTTTTCTTGGTGTTATTGGTAGATGTCAAGCCCGGGCAACTTGACCTAGCGATTCATGACAAATGCTTAATATCCATGGCCACCCCTTCTCGGGAATTACGGCGTCTAGCAAACAAAAAAGTACATAAATAAATAAAATAAAATTTGTATCAAGGAGACAAAAGGCAGGTTTTCTGTAATGAGTGTCTCCCCCAGAGCCAAAAGAGAGACAGAAAACCAAATTCAAGGGACGTTGTGGTCAAAATGCCTGGATACACGAACTAATAAACAGCTTAAGTCATAGGATGAAGGAAAGATTGATTGAAGGAGAGAGTTCCAGAGTTCACTAGTTGAGTAGAGGGAAAGGCTGAGAAAATGTAGAAAGAGATAGTAGAGAAATAGTAAGAGGAAGTGAGTTGATAAGGCGAAATGCTTTTGACTCTACTCTTTCGAAAAGTGCGGCATGGGTGGAACCTCCCCACTCATGCGAACAATACTTGATACATGGGCGAACTGTGCCCCTATACAGAGAAAAACGCTGTGCGGGGATGAAGAACCCACGGACGCGGTTGAGCACACCTAACTTCTGGGAAGCTGTTCTAGCAAGAATGGTAATACGATCTTTCCAAGAAAGGTTGGATAATAAAAGATACACCCAGAATAATGAGAGAAGATGAAGGGTTGATATGTGTAATGTTGAAGAGTAATTGGTAGTCTTGTGGAGGATTGTGACAGGTATATAGAGGGAGAAATTGGGTCTTGGAGGCATTGAAATTAACAAGATGTTCTCAGCTCCAATCAGAAATAATTGATAGATCAGAAGACAGGCGCTCTATGGCCTCGTCACCTAACTTTTGGATTGATTGCATGCTGGGTTGTTGTGAAAAGGTAGTTGAATATTGTGGAGTCATCAGCATATGAGTGGATGGGATTAGAGGTACAGTTGAGGAGATCGTTAATGCATATTAGAAAGATAACTGGAAACAGGACAAAACCCTGAGGAGCATCGGAGTTAATAGGTTGAGGAAGTGAGCGATGGCCATCCACAACTGCAGCTATGGAACATTCAGAAAGAGCATTAGAGACAAAGGCACAGATAGAGAGACAGAAACCGAAGGAGGGTAGTTTGGAAATTAGATATTTTTGCCAGACTCTATCGAAGGCTTTAGATATGTCTAGCGCAATAGAAAAGGTCTCTCCAAAATCCCGAAAGGAGGATGACCAAGAGTTAGTAAGATAAGCAAGGAGATCACCAGTAGGGCGACCCTTAACCCCTTCTGTACTGCGACGTCTTTTTAATTTTATTTCAGCTATATTTAGACGATTTTGTGCAGTTTAAGAGGGATCTGTGCTAGTTAAAAGGGTTAAGTGAGATAGTTCGAAGCTTGTTAATTGCTGGAGGCCCTTTTTAAACTGAATAAAGTCGTCTAATAGCACCTAGAGTAAAGTTAAAAGGACGGGCCGGTACAGAAGAGGTTAAGGAAACCATACTGTGCATTACCACAAGCCCACCGAAACGTCAATAAAATACCCTCATTGTTCCCTGATTAAATAGCACTGTATGAATATTCCCATATTCAAAATATGCTATAAGGGTGCAATGCCTGGTGAGTTATCTGCTCAACAGGTGGCGTTGTGTGTGTGTGTGTAAGTGTGAGAGTCCGAGTGTAGGGGATGAGACAGTGAAGCATGGGAACGAGGTGGCTTCAGAGATGGGGTCGTTTCGGGCCATGAGTGAGCACCGTGCCTCATGTGAAGGCAAGATGGCACGTGCTCGTTGTACTCTACGTGCTTCACATGTCTCACTCCCTAGACTGGAACAAGACCTCACGGGCTTCACTGTTCATTGTAAAGCGGTGAATGTTAAGGCTCTCAGCCTATGCCCGAGAGGAAGTAAGTTGGAATATATAGAGAAAAAAAAAAAAAAAAAAAAAAACTGGCGATCTGAAAGTTGATTACAGGAAGATATAATACTTAAGACATTTTTAATTAAGGATAGTTTTAAAAACTTTAGAGATGCAAGAAAGGAGAGCAATTGGACGATAGTTGGAGTGTTGAAAGTGGTCACCCTTCTTTGGGACAGGTTGAATAAGAGGAAACTTCCAGCAAGATGGAAAGACGTTCGAGGAAAGACAAAGATGAAAGAGGTTGCCTAGGCAGGGAGTCGGCACGGAAGAACAGTTTTTGAGTACAACAGGAGGAACACCATCCGGTCTGTACGCCCTCTTATTATTTGTTAATGATGAAAGAGTTTTTGGCTAGTCATAGAACAGATTTGGCTTGATCCCGGGCAGAAACATAAAAAGCACGAGATTCTTGAGTTTGAAAGCGACGGTACTGTTTGAATGATTCCTCCTTATTGCGGACAGCAGTAGAACAAGCGTGAGTAAACCAAGATTTGTTTGCATTAGACCGAGAGAAAGAAAATGGAGTGTATGCCTCCATGCCAAAGAGGATTACCTCAGTACTGCATTCAGTACTCTCCGAGGCTATGGAAGTAAAAGTCATTCCAAGGGAGATAAAAGCTAACTACCGAAGAGCTTCCCAGTTGGCAGCGCCAAAATGACACAAGCGCCGCCGGTCAGAAGGCCGTATTGGAGAGATATGACAGGTAACAGAGATAAGGTTGTGATCGGATGAGCCCAATGGAGAGAGACAATTTACAGTGTAAGCGGAAGGATTAGAGGTTAGAGATAGGTAAACAAAAATTGGCTGATCTCCAAGGCGGAGGTCCGGTGTCCATTGGATATTTGAAATAGTTTGGACCCATTTGATGTCTAGATATCCTTCCTGACATTAATAAAACCGTCTAATGATACCCAGAATATAATATAAGAAGATATCATCGTACTGAAGGGGTTAACGTCGCCTGTACTGCCCAGAAAATTATTATACTCTATTTTTTGTTTAAGCTGGCGAGAAATTGGCGTTTTCCCATCTTAGTTACTCGGCTAATACAACATTTATATAGCCAAATATGCTGTGAATTACGAAAACATGGCAATAATATGATGCAGAGACATAGTAGTTTTTTTCTTTTCCTTTAGTTATTGAGAAATGAGCTGCGAAGAGAGTAAATTATCCGCCGAGTTAAACAAAACCACATTAATCGAGTATCCTGCACGTTCGGCTCGCACCCCAAATTTCCAAAATTCGATTGATATGGGTAATCTACATAACTGATAACTGGCGAGTTTCTGGCTATAAGGAAGTTGGAGTTGTAAACATCGATATAAATCAGAGTTACCAGCTAAAACACGGCCGTAGTACATTTATATAGACATAAAACTAAATACAACCAACTTTATATCCATCACACACCTGTATCATTATTGCATTTCCACTCTTAAGGGGGCAGTACTCGCTTTTTCTGGACCCCCTTCTCCCTCATGTTTAGCATATTAGCTTTGAGTTTTTAAGACGTTCGTTCCGTTAGTTTTGCGATTTTGAGACCTTTCGCCTCATTTTGTTGTCAATATGAAGACCTTTCGTGCCCTTTAGGTGTCAATTTTTTCCTGGCAAGCGATAGCGAACCTCTAATTTTAGAAGGAACCGGCCTTTGGCCGGGAGATTTTTCTATCGAAAAGTGTACACATTTATCTTGAAAGGGGGTCTACGGGGTGTTTTTCTAAGCTTGATGGAGGTCTAGCGAGGAAACACAAACATAAATTAATAGATACATACATCGACCAAAAACCAAGCACCATCCCCTTAACGCGAGCACCTCAGCAGCACAGGTCTTGGCATAACACTAATCATGACAGACTTTTGATTGTAACAGACCATAATTCATATATGTTTAAGTTAAATTCACAAAATAGTCAAAACCTAGCTCAAGAGCTTGCAAAATGTTCCTATAACTGTTATCATTATTCTAGATCCAAAACAATCCGTCGATATTATTGAATGTGACACTGACTTTATGCTTATAAACTGTAATGGTTTAATTATATTTTCCTTCTTCAATGTGTAAAGCAAAATAGCAGAGTAATAAAAATCGTCTACTAGAAACCAAAATGTACTAAATCCTTCGCAGAACAATAGAAATCGATAGAGCGAGGCAAAGAAGATAAGGTCTACTATAACCAAAATGTACTAAATCCTTCCTATCGACGACTTCCACTGCCTCCCCCAGAGACTAACCTGCATATTTGAATAGGGGGTCGGCGCGGCGTAAGGAAAGGGTTGACGCTATATTTATCTGCTCAAGGAAATTCTTATCGTGTTTTATCTTTTACTCAGGGAAATTTAAGGTATAATCCTGTGAAGCGGGCTACCGTGTATATATATCTCAATAATTTGGTAATGTAACAATATATGTTTACATTTTACATTCATAAATAGTACACTAATATACTAGGTTAGCTTAGGTTTAGGTTAGGTTAAAGTAGGCATCTGAAAAACGGTTACCCGCTACACAGGATCTTACCAAATTGAATCGTGTTTATTACCAAGGAAAATCTCAATTGTGTTTATTACCAAGAAAAACCTCATCGTGTTTATCTCTTACCAAGGAAAACCTCGCTGTGTTTACCTAGGAAAATCTCATCGTGTTTAGCTTACCTACGAAAAATTCATCAAGTTTATTGCTCAGGAAAATCTTATCGTGTTTGACTATAACCTAGGAAAATCTCATCGTGTTTATCTTACCTACGAACATGTCATCATGTTAATTGCTTAGGAAAATAGTATGGTGTGTATATATTACCTAGGTAAATATCATCGTTTCTATTTATTACCAAGGAAAATATATAGTATAACTAAATAAGTTGGTCACCAATTATTTTGCAATATTTGAAAATAAATATGGATTTTATATGCTCTAAACATAATATGAAAATGTGTTTTAAGCCTGGGCAAAACCTAATAAAAATATATGGTACTAAAATGGAATTTTGTCGTAACATGGTTGTCAAATTCCTTCCTATAGACGGCACCGATTCGTACACACGCCATTTTCACCTGTCTCCCGAGGTCTGTCCACCAGCTTTTTAGTCCACTCCACCTGCCCATCTCTGTCGATAGGTTGGGTTGTTTGGTTAGGTTAATATACTAGGTCTCAGAAACAAGATTCGTAGTTGCGGTAGTATTTACGGTATCTGGACACTTCGAGCGAATTCATATTCGAGCGGAGGCGCGGTTAGGTTAGGTTAGGTTAGGTTAAGTAAAGTAAAGTAAAGTAAAGTTAAGTTAAGTTAGGTTAAGTAAGGTTAAGTTAAGTTAAGTTAAGTTAAGTTAAGTTAAGTTAAGTTAAGTTAAGTTAAGTTAAGTTAAGTTAAGTTAAGTTAAGTTAGGTTAGGTTAGGTTAGGTTAGGTTAGGTTAGTTAGGTTAGGTTAGGTTAGGTTAGGTTAGGTTAGGTTAGGTTAGGTTAGGTTAGGTTAGGTTAGGTTAGGTTAGGTTAGGTTAGGTTAGGTTAGGTTAGGTTAGGTTAGGTTAGGTTAGGTTAGGTTAGGTTAGGTTAGGTTAGGTTAGGTTAGGTTAGGTTAGTTAGGTTAGGTTAGGTTAGGTTAGGTTAGGTTAGGTTAGGTTAGGTTAGGTTAGGTTAGGTTAGGTTAGGTTAGGTTGTAGTTAGGTTAGGTTAGGTTAGGTTAGTTAGGTTAGGTTAGTTAGGTTAGGTTAGTTAAGTTAAGTTAAGTTAAGTTAAGTTAAGTTAAGTTAAGTTAAGTTAAGTTAAGTTAAGTTAAGTGCATCCGCTCGATCAGGAATTCGCTCGAAGTGACTCGCATTCACAGATACGGCCGAATACCAGTAGGCTACTAAATGGGCGCCGGCCCAACCGCCATGTTGTATCCCACGTTGGCCTACTAGGTAGACTACTACGGACACATTGTAGGCGTTAGGTGTGGATTAGGCTTGTATCCAATGTACTAGGTCTATGTTATTGGATATTTATGATTTAAATAAGTGCTACGTTTTCGATAAATCTGGTTATATGGCTTTGCAATTAGGGAAATCATGAGTTGATTTCCGACATTTAGTTAGTCTTTTCGATTCTCAAAATACGATCCACGTTTTGCCAAAAATTGGCTCGGGTTTTCCAAAAATTATGCTTTTTGGGGTTTGCAATTTAGGGAAACATGAGCCAAAATTCTAAATTAGGTTACTGTAATTTGTTTACTCTTAAAATTCGCAAAATCCGAGCCAAGTTTTGCCAAAACTTGGCTCGGGTTTTCCAAAATTCGGGTTTTATGGCTTTGCAATTTCGGGAAACCGGAGCCAAATTTCTAAATGAGGTTACTGTCATTTTGTTGTCTACAAACTCTCAAAATCCGAGCCAGCTTTGGCCAAAACTTGGCTTGGATTTTCGAAATATTGGGTTTTAGGCCTTAGAAATACCTTAAAACCCGAGCCAAGTTTTGCTAAAATACGTTTTAATCGCCGTTTTACGCATTTAACCCCTCATTTTCCCTGTACTTCATAGCCCTCCCCACTATCGTGCGGCGTGTCTTAAGATCGTTGTATAATGGGGAAAACGGTTTCGCCGAGGGTTGTAATTATTTCCAAACAGTATATATTGATGAAAACTAACAGGGACAAATACAAAAATCCATGGGAAAATTGGTGACCATCTTATTTAGTTTTTCCAAATATATTCGTGTTTATCTGTTATAAAGGAAAATATCGCGCGGTGTATCGCTTATCCGAGAAAATCTGACCGTGCTTATCTCTTATCCAGGAAAATCTGATCGTGTTTAACTATTAACAAGCACAGTTCTAATGTGTTTATCTCTTAACAAGGAAAATATCGTAACATGTTTTTCTGAATAAGGAAAACATAAAGAAACGTAGTAACTCAATTAAATTTGTTTCTGATGTAGCCAACACTAATGCATAACTACTTCAAATTTTCGAAAACAGAGAGAGAGAGAGAGAGAGAGAGAGAGAGAGAGAGAGAGAGAGAGAGAGAGAGAGAGAGAGAGTAAAATAAAAGAGAAGGGAGCCACCTAAATTACTGTTTCCGGGGACAATCGTCAATTTTGCGCCTGACTGCTCTGCCTCCCTGTATGTCTGTCTGTCAGCATGTTTACCTACCTATCTGACTAAATCTATATATGTCTGTCTGTCTGTCTTCATGTTTACCTACCTGTATGGCTAACTCTCTGCCTGTCTGTCTACTCATCTGTCTGCCCAATGTTGTCTGTTTGTCCACCTGTTTTATTTAGTTTACGCATGGCTATCTGACTGTCTAAATCTATGCATGCGTGTTTCTTTGTCTATTTAACCCTCAATATATATATATATATATATATATATATATATATATATATATATATATCTTCCTAATTCAATGTCTGTCTAACTCCACCCATGCCTGTATTTCTGTCTGTATAACTCCACCCATGCCTTTCTGTCTGTCTGTCTGTCGAACTCTACCCATGCCTGTCTGTCTGTCTAACTCCACCCATGCATGTCTGTCTGTCTAACTTTGCCCCCCCCCCTCCCCCCCCCCATGACTTATGGGAATCAGCGTATATTTTAACAGTAAGGGGTTTAATAAGAGTTTCACTGCTGTCAATAGGGAATAATATAGGGAGAGTTTTTGTTTTTCACAGTACTTTACATAGGGCACATAAAATGTATCTCCGGAGATTGAAACACATTTTAATATATCTTTGCAACATCCTTATTCTATACTAGCCTTCAAATATTGAGAAATATTTAGTGGTAGTTTCGGTAATAAGTACCCTGGGTCAATATTTACGAGTCACACCACAGCTGGAATGTCATTTCTAAGGGTAGTTTTGGGTTCCTATCATTCTATGCTTCATTGCTATATACTTTTTATCCACCGGAAAATATATTTTTTCTTGGGTTTTTTTTTATTTATTTTTTTATTTTTTATTTTTTTTAGCATTAACCTAACCTAAAAACCTAACCTAACCTAACCTAAATGTATTTGGGGGCTATTAGGTTAGGTTAGGTTAGGTTAGGTTAGGTTAGGTTAGGTTAGGTTAGGTTTTTTGGTTAGGTTAATCCTAAAAAAAAAAAAAAACCCAAGAAAAAAAAAAAATTCCGGTGGATAAAAAGTATATAGCAATGAAGCATAGAATGATAGGAACCCAAAACTACCGTTAAAAATGAGATCCCAGCTGTGGTGTGACTCGTAAATATTGACCGTACCCTGTAGCCTAAAGCAAAAAACAAAATAAAAACACAGAATTAATGTGGGGATTCTATTTAATTCAAGATTATTTCCAATATGTGATGGCACTTGCGCAGTATCGATCCTAAACGAGACAACACGGATTCATAATGGTATAGGAGCTTCATGAGTTTGCTTACATACTTCGAAATATTTTAAGGACGTCTATTTCGTTTTATTTTCTGTGTACGTACTGCTTACATTAAGGGTTTGGAAAAATGTTATTTTAATACCACGAATTTTCCGAGTGTGTTTTATAAAAGAAATTGTTCATTTGCATCAATATGTAGTGTTTGTAATTAATTAGAAATCTCGGGAAAACCTATTTTCCCCATTAGGCCTATTGATCGATGTTGAGACACGCCCCGGATAGTGATTTGGAAAGACATTAGCCTAACCTAACAACCTTACCTAACCTAACCTAGTATTATGGGTGGGGGCTGCTGCCCCCACACCCCCGCTGGTTGAGTATCCCTTAGTAAAAAAAAAAAAAAAACATTGGCTGTCGATTATACGAAGGTGAAAGAAAGTCGATGAAGTCTACGGTGTTTACTCTGCAATCTTCAGCTTTGATTATACATTGATAATGGGAAAATACCGTATTGACAACCTTGTTACGAAAATTAAAATTTGATACCATACTTTTATATTAAGTTTTTCCGAAGGTTTAACACATTTTCATATGATCTTTAGAGCTATCGATAACTGGAAGTACCGTATTGACAACCTTGTTACGAAAAATAAATGTTCGTACCATACTTTTTTATTAGGTTTTGCCGAGGGTTAAAACAAATTTTCTTATGATATTTATAGCATATAGATTCAATATTTATCTTCAAATATATCAACAAAATTCGTGGTATTAAAATAACATTGAACCAAGGGTTTTTGGGATCACTGATACAGCCGTGGGTCATAATAGGTACGCACTCCTTTCAATCTTCATCGAACCCAAACGAGACAATACTAGGTTCTATTATATTCCAGATGCTTCATAATTTGGATTTAAATGGTTAAAGATACATATGGGTACACACATTATGGCTCAGAAGTGCGCAATGATAGTCATACTATTACTATATGATTGTATTCAGCTTGTGGAAGACATCTCCTCATGAATTGTATAATTGATACGGAACTGAGCAGTCGCCAAGAAGTGAATCTCCATGAAATTTAGGAACTATGGATTTTAAAATGGTGAGATATTTTGTTCATAATCTTACAATGACTATAAAGAATTCGAGGTCAATGTTACCATTTAACCACTCACAATTTTCAAGGTTATATTTGCGTTTTCCTTGATATTTAGTTGTTTTATATAGCAAGTATCATAGCATTTGAGTATTTACCCATTATCCAACAATCTGAAAATACCTCCCCCTGACCTCCCGCTAGTGGGGAGGGATATGAATATTAGGGAAAATGAGGGGTTAAAAGCAAAAATTAAGCTGTAGGACTATTTGGCCATAACCGTTTGCCGTGGGATGCAGAATCACGCCCCCCAGGACTTATTGAAATCCTCATATATTTTAACAGTAGGGGGCACAACACTCATTTTCCCTGACCGACCCTATTTTTGGATAATGGGTAAATACTCACTTCCGACGATCATTATATAATAGGTAAATACTCACTTCCGATAGTCCTCGATATATAAATCCACTGGATATGAAAGAAAATCACACACACACACACACACAAAATCGAAGGACGTGTGAGACCTTCTGACAGACGACGCTATGGCTGACTAAAGCCGGCACCCTCAGGCCCCCCTTGTCCAAAAACTGCATTATGGGAAATCTGCGCAGCTGCGCGTGACAGGTGATTCAGTGCATAGAGTAAAAATAGATAGAGGCGAAAACACGGAGGAAAGATTATACAGAGTATCTACTCCACACAATAATTGCGAAAGCATTACATGCACGCCATCTATTGGCCAAGCTAGTTGATATGAGAATGGGAATACAGTAGGTTTGAAAGAAAACGTATGCAGGCAGATTTGGGGTACATATTTGTATCCTTTATCTTTGTATATTGTGTCTAGTTTTCATTATTTTTCATAACCAAGTCTCACTATTATCATATTTGGGGTAATTGGAATGGAATACATTATGAAATGCACTTTAACAACATTTAAAAAAACAGCCTATCTCCCCTTAAGTCTCAAATCGCAAGGAACCACAAACAAATGCTTACCGGTATGTAAGTGGTATCTATTAACTAAGGGGCCTGTCAGCCATTCAGGGGATCAATAATGACAACCGCCGAACAAGGGACCGCAGGCATGTCGTGAGCTTGGTCCAGGGCAATTCCAAGTTGCCGTGAACGAGTCGGTGTAGGCCGTGATACATCATGAGAAGGGGGGGGGGGGGGGCCCCCCATTTACCTCAGTGTTAAAGATGGAGAGCCCATACTTGGCATGCATAGTAAGGGGTTGCCAGAATAGGTTGTAAGCAACAGTTTTTGTGTTGGCCCCTCAACCCCCCCCCCCCCCCCGCCCACACACACCAGATTGACAGGCCATATATCGATTTTACCCCAGGCAGCGCCGGTTACCTCACGATCGTTATTAATTACAGGTAATAACTTCAAATGACTTACTTAATCAACCTGTGGGACTCCCTTCGGCGTTTTAATCCAAGAATCACAAGTCATAATCCGATGTTTGGTAATAAAGACGCCGGAAATCTACTCATGTGAGTCCGCCTTAATAAGCCATTCAGTACGATGACGCCATTTTGCGCCATATGCACTTTTTTATCGCTATTACAACAATCAGTGTTCCTCAGAGCTCTCTCAGTGTATACCCACTCCCTCCCGCCTTTCAACACAGTAGCACTCCTATTCTGTCCAACCCAAGAATTGGCACATTTTCTCAGTCTTTCTTCTACTCAATAAGTGATCTGTGGAACTCTCTCCCTTAATCAATTGTTCCTTCATCCTATGACTTAGACTACTTTAAACTTCGTGTGTCCAGGCATTTTAACTCAAAAAGTCCCTTGAATTTGTCTCTGTCACTCTTTTCGTTTTGGAGAGACACTCGTCGCAATTACGCTTAAGCAACCTGCCTTGTGTCTCTTCCATACGTATATAAAAACAAACCGTTTAAAAAAAAAAATTTTTTTTTTTTTTTTAGATGGTTATTACCTCCGCCAACAAAATTGGACGGAAGTTATGTTTTCACCTCCTATTTGTATGCTTGTCTGTTTGTGTGTCTGTAAACAAGATATCTCACAAAGTTATGTGACTATATGAGAAAGACGACGCCCTTCCCTCATGTTGACGGATATGGCCGATTATCGAAACATGTTAAAGAGCCACATTAATGAAATTAAAGTTAAAGACTCTCATTTAGGATTGTCGTGTTGTAAGATCCATATGTAATAAAATCGTGTAAGAGCAATACTGAAAAAACTATGCGTTTATGTGTGACGAAAATTATACACATAAGTTCTTTAATGATTTACTTTCATTCACTTGAGCAAATCATTCGACCATTACTCATTTGTGTGTATACTTTATATTACATCTGATGGCAAAATATACAGTGTACATGAAATTAGAATGTAGTAATCCACAGTTGTAACCGAGCCAGATCTAAAACAATGATCGCTTATTGTTGTAGTGTTGCAATTCTTTTCACAATTGTTCACTTCTCATGGATCACAATATTACACATCCTTTATAATGCCTTGTAATATACAAACTTTACTCCCATCATTGCGGTTTCTTTTATTTCTATATCATTATATTATATATGTGTCTTCTTCTCGGTATGGTGATTTGGTTTCATTATATTTAGGTATAACACAAATCACGATCTATGTGCAGCAACAAATGTGAAATGTAAGGTTAAACAGACAGACAAACAGATGTATCGAAACAGAAACATAAACAAACGGACACATGGCTAGTTTTATAGACAGATAGATCGATAGATAAATAGACAGACTGAAAAATAGATTGATACAAACAAAAAGGCACGAAGAAAGAATGCAAAGGAAGAGATAATTAAAAAGACTGTAAAAGAATGGCAAAACTAGAACAAGGGGTAAAATCAAAGCACTGACCAGACTCAATAAACGTAGAGACAGCAGAATATAGAAGTCAGGACCGAAGATATTTGCATACAACAACTCGGGAATATCAAAGTTAGAGAACAGAAAGACGAACAGTGGCGCGAACACTTGTGCAACTCGGGAACATTATATATAAGCCGAGAAGGTCAAGGTTAAGAATGAGTCATGACCCACTTTCAAGATAAATTTGTAAATTTTTCGTTAGAAGAATGTCCTGGCCGAAGGCTGATTATCTTAAATTACAGGCTCGCTATTGCTCGCCAGGAAAAAAAATCGATACCTAATGGCACGAAAGGACTAAACATTAAAAGTTCCTAAAAGCGCCTAACTAATGGGGCAAATGTCTTAAAATCTCAAAAGCAATGGGGCTAAAGATGGAGGAGAAAGGGATCAAGAAAAATATCCCTCACGTGGAAATCTCCCCTTAAATAAGATACTCCAACACTCAATATCTATATAAACTAGTGCACATACTGTATATACCTGAGGCCGGAAGGACACTAGCAAGGATTAGTTAACCTTTTCAGTGTACCGTGACGCATTCTTATATTTTACTCTAGTTACTGTGAGAAGATTTTACTCAGCTAATGAACAACTTGAGGGAGGTTGAGGGGTAATTGTGAAAGTTTATACCAATTTCATTCCTAGAGGTTCTTCATAAACTGTATAAAATCACTCATTGACACCCAGAATACAATGTGAAATAGCGCCATAAGTACTGAAGGAGCAATTAAGGCATAGCAAGAATATTGAAAACACAACTATCTCACAGTAGATTTAACCATAAGTGAGAAGAAGAAGAGTTATATGAATATTGTATAACATACAATGCTTAGAAAACATATAAGTATATAATTCATTTGAACCCTCTCAATACGGTGGTGCCATTTAATATTTGCTCTGATTAAGGGGAGGGTTTTAGTTGATTCCCTAGACTTCCATTAAGCTTAAAATTACTCCCCCTTGACCCCCATACAAGATAAATTTGTAAATTTTTCGGTAGAAAAATTTCACGGCCGAAGGCCGGTTCCCCTTAAATTACAGGCTCGCTATCGCTCGCCAGGAAAAAATCGACACCTAAATGGCACGAATGGTCTTAAAATTGACAGAAATGGGGCGAGGGTTCTTAAAATCGCCAAACTAATGGGGCAAGCGTCTTTAAATCTCACAAGCAATGGGGCTAAACATGAGGGAGAAAGAGGTTCAGACAAAAATCCTCCAGGTGGAAATCTCCCCTTAATACCATAGTCAGTTCATTGTAGCGAGCCCAGGAATCCCGGTGCCCAACCTCTAATACCTCATAAAGGAGCTTAGATTATACTAACATTGCTACCCGTTGGGAAGAGTCAACCGGGGAATAGTTGTGGATATTCACAAATGTTTTCGATTCAGCCGTATCTGAGTTTCAAGAGGCTAGGGGACATATTTCCTAAACTTACTCATAATTAATAGATTATATACAATTTTATTCAGCGTAAGAAGAACCTTAGGGCGTCATGCAGGCACAATCTAACGCATAAATCTGGCCCGCATGTCCTTCGTAAACTGCATAAAAACGTCAAATGACAGTTGCAAGTATCAACGTACTGAAAAGGTTAAGTAGGAATATGTAGTAGTGTAGGTAAGGGCATTACAGATACTGAACAAAAATTAACATTATATGAGGAAAAACATGGTTCGTGCATATGTGCAATGGATAAATTCAGACAGACATAATTATACAAAAATCCAACACACATACACAACAGCAACATACACAGACATAACCCCAACATACACAGACACAACCCCAACATACACAGACATAACCCCAACATACACAGACACAACCCCAACATACACAGACATAACCCCAACATACACAGACATAACCCCAACATACACAGACACAACCCCAACATACACAGACATAACCCCAACATACACACACAAAACCCCAACATACACAGACACAACCCCAACATACACAGACACAACTCCCACATACACAGACACAACCCCAACATAAACAGACACAACCCCAACATACGCAGACACAACCCCAACATACGCAGACACAACCCCAACATACGCAGACACAACCCCAACATACACAGACATAACCCCAACATACACAGACATAACCCCAACATACACAGACACAACCCCAACATACACAGACACAACCCCAACATACAGACACAACTCCCACATACACAGACACAACCCCAACATACACAGACACAACCCCAACATACACAGACACAACCCCAACATACACAGACACATCTCCCACACACACAGACACAACCCCAACATACACAGACACAACCCCAACATACACAGACATAACCCCAACATACACAGACACAACCCCAACATACACAGACACAACTTCCACATACACAGACACAACCCCAACATACACAGACACAACCCCAACATACACAGACACAACTCCCACAGACACAACTCCCACATACACACAGACACAACCCCAACATACACAGACACAACCCCAACATACACAGATACAACCCCCCACATACACAGACATAACCCAACATACACAGACACAACCCCAACATACACAGACATAACCCCAACATACACAGACACAACCCCAACATACACAGACATAACCCCAACATACACAGACACAACCCCAACATACACAGACACAACCCCAACATACACAGACACAACCCCAACATACACAGACACAACCCCAACATACACAGACACAACCTCAACATACACAGACACAACCCCAACATACACAGACACAACCCCAACATACACAGACACAACCCCCAACATACACATACACAACCCCAACATACACAGACACAACCCCAACATACACAGACACAACCCCAACATACACAGACACAACCCCAACATACACAGACACAACCCCAACATACACAGACAATACTCTAACATACACGTACACAAACACACACAGACACAGCTATCTCACCAACTCATCCCCGCCGTCCACACACACACACATATATATAGCACACACACAAACACACACACATACACACACACATCCCCACAAAGCCCACCACACACACACAGATACAGCTGATCGCCCTACACAGCCTCGATACAGACAGATGACCCGGACACAAGTAAAACAGGTGCAAGCAAGAACCAGGAGGCTTGAAGAGCGGGCCAAGAAGCACAGCCCCCCAGGGAGAGGCCCCCAATCAGCCCCTGGGGTCCAGTTTGCGATCGCTATTGCAGCACCGTGCCTTTGTGGGGATTACTTAGCCAATTTCATTAAAGAAGACGCCATGTTGGAAACCTACACTGTAAAAAGGAACACTTGATTGTCCCCAAAATGGTTCCAATAAAGACTGTTAGTCGTCTTATGATGATGCTGTTGTTAACGCCGTCCACTCCCTTGATTGACAGGGCTCGGGGCTTGACCTTTGTTACACGGATTTAACTGGACATTTTACAACAAATCGCTAGACCGAGGTTGATCTATTCAAATCATTACACGTAAGCGGTTGAGCACCTACTACGTGTATATCATGCATTACAATTAAGCGTTTAGTTTTTATAAGTTAGCCCTTCCTGCCATCGTGTACTTCAAGCTTTACGATTGCTTTTTGTATTAGTCTACGCTGAACATGATTACGTAATTTTGTATTAGTCTACGATGAACATGATTACGTAATTGTACTCAGTTTAGGAAGGATCAATGAGAGTGGGGGGGGGGGTTAATGGATTCCTACACGTCTTTCCTAAGCTGAACACAATTGTCTGATGATAGTCAGAATAGAAGGAATAAAGGTGGTCAGTATATTTAAAGGGTTAAAGTAGCTCGGAAATGCCAACGAAGAAGTACAGCCACCCAGGGAGAGGCCCCCCCCCCCTCAACCAGCTTCTTAGGTTAGGTTTGCACCACCAGACAACACCAGATGCCTTAGACGATATTATTGACAGATGTCTTTTGTTATGAGTTCAGCTACATTTAGACGATTTTATGAAGCTTAGTCAGGATATAGTTATGATAGGTATTGTACAAGGAATAATTGAGATAATCTGTAGCCTTTTAATTGGCTGACGTCCTTCCTAAACTGAATAAAATCGTCTAACAGTTGGCAGAATAATGACAAGGACGTCACTGGTACTGAAAGGGTTAATGCAGCTGTCATTGTATAACCGGTGTCACATGAGCTCTAATTCCGTACATTCTTAGGGTCAATAATAATTATACTCTGGCATTACTTTTATTGATTTCATTGATTAATAAAAAGTCTTGAAACAGTAGGCTGAATGGGGCCGAATGGATACAACCCAGAGAGAGAGGGAGAGAGAGAAAAACACGAGGTGGGCCCCTTAAGCTGAATAAAATCGTCTAATAATATATAAACAAAGTGAAGAATGGTGTCCCCGAATACTGAAACGGTTACCATGACAACCACCGAATTAAAGGAGTTTCCGGAACACTCAACCATTACCGTAGATCACTTCAACCCATCGTAGCTCTCAACCAGTGCCAACTCAACCAAGTCCAACTCCACCAGTGCCAGCTAACCTAACCTAACCAAACTCAACTTAAGGGGGGTGACCTGTTTTTTCTGTCTTGGTTGTATCCATGCGGCCTCATTCAACCTACTGTTTTAAGACGTTAATTATCCCCATCCAAGTGTCGATTTTTTCTTGGGGAGCAATAGCGAGCCAGCATTTTTAGAGAAATCCGGCTTCGCCGGAGAAATTTTTCTATCGAAATATGTACAGATTTAGCCTGCTGTCTAATTTATTATCCAAAATAAGGTGGCTCGCTATCACTCGCCAGGTATAAATCGACACCTGGATGGGGATAAATGTCTTAAAACAGTAGGCTGAATGGGACCGAATGGATACAACCCTGAGAGAGAAAAATAGCAGTTCACCCCCCTTAACATCATTAGTTGATTTGGTACTGCCTGAGAGCTACTGGGCGAAATGGTTTATTGATTGGGTTGTCTTCTCACCCTTTAAAGGTTTCGTAATTCACCCAATAAACGGATAAAGGCTAGGGGTTGAGGGTTGGTCGGCGTGCCCTCTTACTTGCCGAATAACCCCCCTCGCCCCGGCTGCCCCCCATCCATCTGCCCCCCACCCTGCAAGTTTAATCAAGCTAAAAGCACAAGCGGTGTAAACTGTTGACATTAAGACTTAAGGGGGGTGACCTGCTTTTTGTTATTTCGCTCCTTTCCTCTCTTGCTCTGGCTTGTATCAATTCGGCCACATTCAGCCAACTATTTTAAGACGTTTATCCCCATCTAGGTGTCGATTTCTTCCTGGCGAGCGATAGCGAGCCAGCATTATATGAAGAAATCCGGCTTCGCCGGAGACATTTTTCTATCGAAAAATGTACAAATTTAGCCTGCTGTCAAACAAAAATAAAAAGTATGCTGGCTCGCTACCGCTCACCAGTAAACAATTGACACCTGGATGGGGATAAACGTCTTAAAACAGTAGGCTGAATGGGGCCAAATGGGTACAAGGCAGAGAACGATAGAAAAGGACAGAACAAAAACAGGTCACCCCCCTTAACCGGCGGCCGCGGCAAGGCACATTCAAGGTACAGACTCCCACCACTTGAAGCGGGGACCGGGGCAGTAAATTGGTGACTGACAGGGTTTGATGCTGTCACGGGTTTATAGAGAGTTGGATGATTTATTCCGACTATATTCTGTTAACCCCTTCTGTACCGGCGAAGTCTTTATTATTTCATTCTACCTAGATTTAGACAATTGTATGCAGCTTAGGAAGGACCTCTTGTTGTAAAGAGGGTTAATTAAGATAGTTCGAAGCATGTTAATTGCTGGAGGCCCTTCTGAAGCTGAATAACATCATCTAAATATAGCTAGAATAATATACAAATGACGTCGCCGTTACAGAAGGGGTTAAGGGGACAAGGGCTGTAAATTGGTGACAGGGTTTGATGATCTCACGGGTTTATAGAGTTGGATCATGAATTATGACTTTATTTGGTAACCCTTTGAGTACCAGCGGCGTGTGTTACATTTTATTCTAGCTATATTTAGACGATAGAATGCAGCTAAGGAAGGATCTGTGGCAGTTATGAGGGTTGGTTGAGATCGTTTAGAAGCTGTATTATGGCTAGAGGTCCTTCTTAAGCTAAATAAAATCGTCTAATGGTTGCCAGAATATGATGAAAAGGACGTCCCCGCTACTGAATGGGTTAAGGGGACTAGGGCTGTACATTGGTGACAGGGGTTGAAGCTCTCACAGGTGTATGATAAATGGTTTGAAATAGACGCTTTCGCAACAGTCGAATGTCTTAACCTCTCAGCTGCGCAGCCCCTGTAGTATACACCATACCCCTGTGCGCAGGTATTTCGATGTATTCCTCACTAAACTTGTTAATTTACCATAAATATAATTAATACTTATCCATATGCGCCTATTTTACGTTTAATATAAAGATAGTAACATGTAACAACAATAAAACAAGTGGGAATAGTGTTTAGATGGTCAAAATCGCGAATAAATACGGAGCGGCCCATTCATGAAATGTGGAGCAAAGCAAGGCAAACCCACCTCTCGGGAGGTCTAGAGCATGACTGAGAGTCTCACCCCACCCTGTACCTTACCCAACACACTCGCTACTCACATAACCACACCCTGCAACCGGCTTGCATATGCTAGCACGAAAATATGCCAATGAATAAGGGAATAACAGGGAAAATAGGTGATAATTGACAGGGGTGGGGGTGGGGGCGGGGCGGGGGGGGGGGGGGGGGAACTTTGACAGATGTGGAGAAGTGATATGAGGTATGAAGGGGTGGGGATAACAAAAAAAAAAAAAAAATGTTTCAAGTGCTACAGGGGCCTTTTTAACGTTTTGTTTAGGCCATCTCATTTTAAGCCATACATCACTTGACTCGTACACAAAATCCCATCTGTAAGCTCGCCTATTGGTAAAACTATATATTGTAATTATTCGTATGTGTTAACCTGTCGCGGAGGCTATATAATTCATATTTGTTTTCACCAACCCACCAATTAATTTACAAATAAACTTAACTAATGAAATCAATGACAGTAATGAATACATGAGGTACTTCAAGGACTCGAACAAAGGATACTCACACCAACTAAATTCCGCACACTAAGCATTAGGCTACCAACATTTGTCCAGGTTCATGTCTTGGTCACTGTGCGGGGGGGGGGGGGGGGGACCTTAACCTTACACACCAAGGTAAGGGATTATCGCTCACACGTATAATCACTCACAAGACTATTCGTTCCCATGTATTTTCAACTAAAGGGCATTCTGATACGTCACCGAAGATCAAACATAACTTTGTGTTCGCCTTTGTTTGGTCCTACGAATCCAAATCCAAAGGGATGTTCGATATTGTTGATTAAATGCTGCCAAACCAATAGGCAACAATTGTATCTTGCTCCTCGGTGACGTATAAAGATGCACTATTATATATCTCATCAACATATTCGCCCATTAGATTTTCACTTTTCGCATCAAGTCTTTTCGCTCACACGCATTCCTGCACATAGGATAATACATTTGGGATTACTTGAAACTGAATACAACAGTTAACCCTATTTGGTTTGAGGGAAGTTTGTTGTATCCTCCCATGTTTCTATTAATTAGTTTCGAGATTTCAAGACGTTTCACCCCAGTAGTTTAGCGATAATAAGACGCTTTACCCCATTCAGGTGTCGATTTTTTTTTCTGGCCGAGTGATAGCTAGCCTATAACTTAGAAGAAATGGACCTTGAAGGTCGAGATACTTGTGTATCGAAAAAAGTAAAAATTTGGCTCGAAGGGGGTCTGGGAGGGCATAGTTTAGTTTGAAAGAATGGTGGGAAGGTGTTTTTTTTTTCTTAGTCTAGGGGGCATACTAAAACACATTGCTCGAAAATGGCAAACACATGCAAAAACCTCAACAGTAATTAAAAACAATGATCCTAATTAGACTACCCCCAAAAACTTCGGAATAGATAGTGTTAACCTACATAATTATCTAGTCCTGCACGGTACAGAGGTCAAAACAGACATCTGGGACGAAGGATGGGGAGAGTCGGTAGTATTTATGGGGAGGTGTGTGTGTGTGTGTGTGTGTGTGTGTGTGTGTGTGTGTGTGTGTGTGTGTGTGTGTTTTCTTATTTATTTTTTATATATATTTGTATTTATTTATTTTATTTTTTATTTTATTTTTCTGTTGCTGCCTACATCTCCATCAAGCTTTAAATACCTAATATCTCTAAGACCCCCAACCCCTCTTCGAAATAAATGTGTACATTTTCTGGTAGAGCCATGTCCCGGTGGAAATGCTTTCTGTGTGTAACCTTTCCCCCTTTGATTGCTGAAGCTATGGCACTTGTGAACCATTATGTTTGAGGTGAGTCTGATAGGAACGAATGGAGATTGTCGATCCATAAACTGCTCTCTGAATGAGTACCAAATGGAGAGAGAGAGAGAGAGAGAGAGAGAGAGAGAGAGAGAGAGAGAGAGAGAGAGAGAGAGAGAGATACTGTAAATCAAAATAAATAGTAGCGTACCTGTAACCTGAGTACTAATTTCCTTCCCATTGCTGTCATTGTGTAGCAGAATTCGTTGCCCAGTTAATCATTCAGTAATTAATATAGCTACAGTATTCCATAATGTACTTTACTCATCACTAAATTATCTCGACTTGTCACAAATGAGAGTGCATGCATAATTAAATAGGACAATGTTTACACCAAACACACTTATGCAAATTATTCGAACACAAACATTGCATCGGAAAAATATATAGATACAGAATTTTCCCATTGCCCTACTTCAAAATAAAAATAATGTTGCCATGTGAAATATTTGTAAATGCTTCCCAAGCATATATCTTATTCATATAAAATGCAACTTCATAAAATTCACAAGCAATTATTTTATCGACGAAAATATACGATCCATGTTTTCACATCAATTCACTCTATCTCTTAAATAAACAGACTTTGCATTTCACTTAATATTTTACAAATATTTCTGTCGCCATTTGGAAAAGTATTTTGCTCACTCATAAACCCAGTTTGTTATTTATTTACTTTAATATTGTACATTTTATTATCGGTTTGCATCGAGTTCGTATACATTTTAACGGTTCTCATTTTCCCCTAATATTTGTTCTGTCTTTGGTTCTACCGAATTTTTATTTTCATATCGATCATGACTTAAGTTTCATTATTATAATATGCAACTATAAAGACATTATTTGTATATTCACTACTTACGATTACGTATCTGAATTTCTTAAATTATAATTTATAAAAAAAAATTGTATTGATATAGCTAATTTTTATAATATATTTGTATATTTTATGTACAATATTTTATGTTTTTTTTTTTCGATTATTTTATATATATATATACTGTATATATATATATATATATTTTGTTATTTTTTTTTGCTGGTGGTATTTTGCCATGTATCCATCTTGATTACTCAGCTTTTATGAAGATGTTGTATCTAAGTATGTTGTTGTCAATTATGTAAACATACATGGCAGTAACATGATACAGTGGCAAAGTAGTGTCATACTTTTTCACTATATTAAGGCCAAGAATTTTGACCACTAACCCCTATAACTCAAAACTGACAACAGTATGGCGGATTTAAGGAAGATTAGTTTACTCTAGGCTACCTAAGACTGAAAAGGTCCGCTCATATAATGTAAATAAATAATAATGCCGGGAGTGTAACTCACTTATTAAATCACCATAAAATACAGCTAGGCAAGGTGGAAATGCTGATGGAGGTGTTGATAGATGGCAGGCAAATGGCTGTAATTCAAACACCATTGGATGTTTACATTAAGGTGACCACATGGATGCACCTGAACTAATAAAGAATGAATAAGTAAGGTTGCAGAAAGTTAAATCATGATAATAAGGCTTAGCTGTCAGTCGGTCTGTCTGTAGGATGTAGTTGAGTTTAAGTTAATAATGAGAGCTAGATGGAACCGGAACCAGGATCGCGGCGAACTAAAGAGTGGAGGTGTTGCTTGGATGAAGTATAAAAGTGCTCTGACGCGGTGCGCCACAATCCAAGACGTCATCGTCTTACGCTACGAATCTAGCGGCTACTGCTAAGTTAGTAGCGGATATCTAGCGGTAAATATCCCACCACTTACATAATATTACAGCATGGTTTATATGATAAATCATATATGCATTCCTAAAGACACTTAAATACTATACTTTCGTATAATTGACCTTATCTAACTTATTAAGCTTACATACTGTACAAACTGTATCTAGGGTATGATACATAGAAAATGTAGGTTATACCACTGACTATCGTGAATCCACGATACACTCCCCCCCCCCCCCCAAACACAATACCTGAACCCCACCTTATATCTAGAGTTGCCCAGAAGCAATCTGGTGTCGCCACATATCAACGGCGCCACGAGCTGCGCGGCTGGGTCTAGTCCCGATCCGAGGCGGATCCCCAACGGGTTGTGGTGGATCGGCTAAGGCAGCCTCCTCGGATCCAGCATCATCAGGTGGAGTTTCTTCTTGTGTAGAAGAGCCAAGCTCCATAGCGTACAGTCGTGCGACCGGACGAACAGTAGTCCCAGTAGCTGTCTTGAGCAGCGCTACTCGCCCTACCGAGCCTTCGCCCTCGTACACCTTCACTACACGGCCCAACTTCCAGTACAATCTAGGACTATCATCATGGATGAACACTATCTCGCCTACAGAGGGTGCTGATGGTTGACCAGCAGGCTTAGTTGCCGTCTCACGTAATGCCAATAAGTAGTCATTCATCCATCTCTTTTTAAAATCACCTATAACCCTAGAAATATACTGGTAACGTCGTGACACCGCAGCCTCGGTGAACATCGAAGGGTTCTCTAACTCTGCCTGTGACTGCAGATCAGTAGGAAAGGCAGTCATTGGCTTGACGTAGAGCAAATGCGCTGGTGTTAGTGGCAGTGGTTCATGCAGATCGGTATATACGTAAGTGAGAGGACGATCGTTAACAACCGCCTCGACTTCAGTGAGCACAGTTACTAGTTCGCTCCTTTTTAACAAGGCGCGTCCTGCAACCGCCCGTAAGCCTGACTTCACGATGCCTACACACCGTTCCCACATTCCACCAAACCACGGCGCTTTGACTGGTATAAACTTCCACTCGCACCTTCGCTCTCCCAAGTAAGCAACAACCGTTGGATCGTCGCTCATATCTATCAAGTACCTGGAAGCTTGAAGAAAAGTGGGAGCATTGTCGCTAAGAATCAAATGAGGAAAGAAACGACATGCACAAAATCTCCTGAATGCCAGCATAAACTCTTCACAAGACATATTGTCACAGAGTTCTAAATGTATTGCACGTTTAGTGGCACAAGTAAATAGAAACACATAAACCTTGCCCAGTTCCCTAGTTCTCAGTGCACCGGTATAGTCCAGTCCTGTAACTCTGAAGGGTTCTAGATGATTAACGCGACACTCTGGCAAGGGTGGAGCAGGTCCAGTCGTAAATGGTCTTCCTTTTAGTCTACGGCACACCACACATCTTTTGACTACTCGTCGAACTACCTGCCGAACTCTGGGTATCCACCAGTTGAGACGCAATTTAGAAATAACATGGTGGACCCCATAGTGCATTACTTCCTCGTGTGTGCGTTGTACCAGTAGATCGGTGACATGGTGTGTTGCAGGCATCAGGATAGGATTGTTGGCACAGTCATCTACACCTGACCACTTTAGACATCCCTCACATCTAATTAAGTCATTCTTCAGGTGTAGCCTTAGTTGACGCACTATGTTAGGCATTTTAATCTTACCAGAACTTCTTATAGATTCTAATTCCTGACTGAAGGATTCCCTTTGAATCCATCTAACTAGTGTTACCTCAGCTGCTTTTATTTCTACTTCATTTAAGCTTTGACCCAGATTGCAGAGTCGTCCTTGTAGCCTGGCCTTTATGTTGGTGGTATAACGCAACACCCAAGCTATGACTCTGATTAATTTATTGTACCCACCGATCCTTACCCACTCTAATATAGGATTCGGTGTTGATGTCGGTTGAATGACAGCTGTCACTGTTTCTAATGGCAAAGCTAACTCAACCTCGGCATTCCATATAGCCCAATCCCCTTCGTGGAGCAGACATTTTGGGCCTTGCCACCACAGGTCGGACTTAATCAGTTTGGACGCCGTTACTCCCCTACTTATTAGGTCACTGGGGTTGTCTTTGGTTGGTACATAATGATAGAAGGCGTTTGGTAGTAGGGATCGTATTTCATCCACCCTATTGCGCACATAGACGGGCAATGTCCTTTGACTATGCACCCAGCTTAGTGCAATTTGGCTATCGCACCATACGTGTACCGCCCTTAGTTGCAGTTCCTTATCGTATGAAATGCGTACATGATTAACCAAACGTCCCAATAGCAGCATGGCAGTTAGTTCCAATTTGGGAATCGTGACCCCCTTTACCGGTGCAACCTTAGCTTGGATGTGAGTAAATTTTTCCCAAACGTGGTAACACAATAAATAGCTACTCCATACGCTGTAGCACTCGCATCACAGAATGCATGTAAAGACATGGGTCCAAATGCGGCCACTTGGCGCGGTAACTCTAATGTACATAGGGTGTTATAATCTTCTAGTAAGGACCTACCCTGTTCACTAAGATCATCGGGTAAATTTTCGTCCCACCCTACGTTGCGTCTCCATATTTCTTGTAATAGAATCCTAGCTCTGATGGTAACAGGTAATGCTAAACCTAATGGATCAAAAAATTGCGCGACCTTACTCAACAGGCTACGTTTTGTGTGCGTCCCTGCCTGTTCAGTATAATCTTTGTTCCGGTACATCAGTATGTCTTTCCCTGGTTGCCATATCATCCCCAAGATTCTGGCATATTCTTGGTTATCAGAAGCTACCCCATCTATTATGAGACCATCCCGAAGCAACACAGAATTCGAAACCCACTCGTGGAGAAACAGATGAGCCTCAGTGAACAACCTACTAGCCTGCCTATAGCTTGCAACTAGTTCCTTTTCACTATCACTAGACCCCTGTAAATTGTCTATATATAATCCGCGAGCGAGTTCAGTCGTGTCTTCTTCAGAATCCTCCAGATGTTTCTTAATGGTCGCGTTTAATAGAAACTGTGAACATGTTGCGCCAAACAAGACTACCTTAAACAGATAAGTTAGTATGGGACTCTCGGGGTCGTCAATGTCCTTGAACCAGAGGAACCGGGTGACGTCTCTATCTCCCTTCTGTAGTTTCACCATCAAGAAGGCCTTTTCAATATCGCTGGTGAATGCGTATCGGCCCAGTCTAAATCGCAGCAATTGCTGAGATAGATCCGACACCATTGAAGGGCCGGTCAACAAACAGTCATTTAGACTGGGACTATGGCCTAGGTGGGCTGAGCAGTCATATACCACACGGATGGGAGTGGTAACACTATCCTTCTTTACCCCATGATGTGCGAGGTAATGGACCTTCCCGGCACTCCCTGGTTCATCCACATCGACGGCCTCGATAAACCCTCGGTCGAGATAATTTTTAAAAACCTCGTCATAAGCCTTGTAGGTGATAGGTTCTTGGGTTAGTTTACGCTGCAAGGCGCATAACCTACCCAACGCTAAATCATAATTAGTGGGTAAACTGATATTATCATGTTTCCAGGGTAGACAAACTTTGTATTGCTTTTCCGTGGTCAAGTAACGCACAGATTCCGAGAACTTCTCGATCGCGAAATTTGATTCCGGGTCGTTCTCCACAGGTTGAATTCCTATGTGGTCTAGTTTCCACAGTCTTTCTAGATTGAACTCGGCAGCTAACTTTGGGTCCTCAATGTGAGTATCATCTTCGGTGAACTCTTCTGCCGCGGTCGTGCTCATCCTCAACACGGATACCGTGTCAACCAGAACATTTGACTGGGTAGTTTGGACTGTACCGCTCATGCAGTAGCCAAACTTAGTGGGGATCAAGATCACTCCACTCTCTCTTTTAAAACCCGGGTGTACTACATCATAATAATAATCTGCTCCTAACAGTATGTGCACCTCCTTCAAGTCACCTATGGGATCAGACAGGTAAATACCTTTCCTACGAAGTGCATGCTCTACTTTGTTAATTCCTACAGATTGATAGTCTGGGAGTTCATCTACCACTACACACTGGAAGAAGTGTTTCTTCTTACGGTAAATGTAAGCAACTTCAACAACTTCGTATTCTCTACTGTCGGTCACTCCTGTAAAACCTTGCAACCTAAGGGTCTCACTACCTACTACACACGGTATTTTAGACCGTCCAGCACCGATCTCTTTATAAAGGATCGTTGTGAGCCCTGGTCTAGGAGTAGCCGACAGACTTGTGTCCTGCCATAACCCTCTATGGGTATCTTGATTGTGGGTAAAATGGTGGTGTCCTTCCTACTGCCTAGCATTAATGTTGCAGTACCCCCTACTTTTCCACCCTGACTGGACTACCTGTGGGGCATAACTTGTCAAAGTGATGACCCTCACAGTTGCGACAGGGCCTCAAATAGGAAGCAGTACATTTACCCTGCATACCATGGTCCTTACTCAGACAACCATTGCACAATTTTAGCTTCCTTGCTTGAGCTAATTTGGCTTCATTGGTTTGATATTTGGTACAGCTTAGCCATTTATGCTTGGGATTGTTGCATAGCCTACATGACATTTGTGGTTTCTTTCGTGATTCTTCAACCTTCCCTTTAGAACCTACCATCATATTAATTGAACCCCTTGCTGTTGTCCCTTCTGACCCTCCCACCGTCCTACCATTGTGCAATTGTATGTTGCTAAACTCCTTGCTAAATTCCTCTTTGAACTCCTCCAAGTTAAAGGTACGAACCTTATCTAGAATAGCTAGAGGTAATTTCTGTCTTAAAATTATGACCAGCATTTCTTGTGAGGTTACCCCCAACGCATCTAATGATCTTGTATGACACTCCATATCTGCCCTGAACTTTGTCAGTTCATCAACCCTGTACTTAGGCTGTGCTAGGTTCAACAGGGCGTTCACGTGGGCTACTTTGAGCTGGTCAGTGTCTCCATATGTCACCTGTAATAACCTCACAACACTATCATAATTTTCACCTACAATGGAAAAACCTTCTACCAAATGTAAAGCTTCATCCTCGAGTTGGCCTTTCAGATAATGGAACTTTCGTACATCGTCAAGTTTTGAATCATGCACTGTGGATTTAAAGACGTCCCAAAATGCTAACCACTCGGTCAAGTTTCCCCTGAACTTCGGTAAATTTAATTTGGGCAAGTTGACTTCACGACGGGGGTCTGTCTGCCTGGCAGCGCTGCTAGTCGAGGTTATCTCTACCTTCTTCACCGCCCTTCGCAGTAAATGTATTGCCTCTAAATGGGCGATATCATGGACAGCGCGCTGCTCGTACTCCGCCTGAATGTCTGACTCTTCCTCCAAACCTGATACTATACTTTCATTCAGGGTAACTATCCGATCATAGGTATTTTTTAGGTATTCAACTTAGCCTCTAGCTGTGCAGGAGTTGCACTAGCTACAAAGTCTTCCAAATCGGATGTTAGCCTAGTGATGAGACCCCTCAAACCCCCTCTCTGGTTTTTCAAGACTGTGATAGACATAATTATGTTTTTTTTATCCTCTGGTTACCTAGCCATTAAATTAATTACACGAATTAGCCTAACCCTTCGTCAGCCAATACGGACCTCTATAATAAGTCTCGATCGTGAAATATAGGCCTACCCCTTTGTTAATTGTCATATGAAATTACATTTTAGTCCTCATACGCAATATTGTTTCACATTAGCCTACCCTTCATAGATTAATGTAATTGAAGTAAAGAGGTAGAAATGACTATATAAACCGCTTACCTTACACAATACAGTACCACGAGAGATTGGGATATGAGTAAACAATGAAGGAAATATGAGATGGTAGGTCAGTCATGAGTCAAAAAGTAAATAATAATGAAATTAGGGAAACAAATGCAGGGTTAACAAAAAAATAAAGAAAAGAAAAAAGAAAAAAGGATAAGTTACTGGGGGAAGGTGATGGGCGGGATACAGAACTTAGGGAGTCGCAGGTTTATCACTCCGGCATCACGCTCTAGCCATCGTTTAGTCATGGCCGTGATCTTGTCATGCAGGATCTTGTTAGTGTCGAGGTCTAGATGGACACCGTCGATGTAAAGATCCTGCGGTTTAGACGAAACCGACAAAAAGCGATGGCGCGTTACGTCTAACCTAGAGCGCAATGACCGGTTAACCGAATTCCTGATTTTATTAAACTGCTCTGCTGGCATTCCCCATACTCTAGAGCGGTATTCTAGGGAAATCAGGATGCATTTCCCTCCCGTGTCCCTCTCGACAGCCAGAGCCAGGTCCCCTAATGCCGCAGCCAGAGCACGGGGTTCGGTGTCGGGGGTTATGTCGTTGCCCCCGATGAGTAAATAGGAGTAGAGTGGCCGGTATAATACTAGCTTATCCCACTCATCGGAGGACTTAAGACTCGTGATATTAGCCCCCGGCACCCCAAAGTAGCGGAATTGAAATTTCCGATCCCCGGTCGCTCCCCTGTAGTCAACAGGGTCCTGGTCTGCTGCCCTCAATCGGGTTGCGTTTGAGTGGCCAAAGATCGCTATGCGATCTACCTCGGCCACTACTTGCACTGGTTTATATCCCAGACCTACACCCCCCGAATCCTTTGATCTACAACCTCCCTTAACATTGCCCTTGCTCATGCCTAACTTAGGAAATTTAACTGTGGGCCAAAGTCCCGGGTCTGGGCACCAATATGGCGGATTTAAGGAAGATAAGTTTACTCTAGGCTACCTAAGACTGAAAAGGTCCGCTTATATAATGTAAATAAATAATAATGCCGGGAGTGTAACTCACTTATTAAATCACCATAAAATACAGCTAGGCAAGGTGGAAATGCTGATGGAGGTGCTGATAGATGGTAGGCAAATGGCTGTAATTCAAACACCATTGGATGTTTACATTAAGGTGACCGCATGGATGCACCTGAACTAATAAAGAATGAATAAGTAAGGTTGATATAAGTTAAATCATGATAATAAGGCTTAGCTGTCAGTCGGTCTGTCTGTAGGATGTAGTTGAGTTTAAGTTAATAATGAGAGCTAGATGAAACCGGAACCAGGATCGCGGCGAACTAAAGAGTGGAGGTATTGCTTGGATGAAGTATAAAAGTGCTCTGACGCGGTGCGGCACAATCCAAGACGTCATCGTCTTACGCTACGAATCTAGCGGCTACTGCTAATTTAGTAGCGGATATCTAGCAGTAAATATCGCACCGCTTACATAATATTACAGCATGGTTTATATGATAAATCATATATGCATTCTTAAAGACACTTAAATACTATACTTTCGTATAATAAACCTTATCTAACTTATTAAGCTTACATACTGTACAAACTGTATCTAGGGTATGATACATAGAAAATGTAGGTTATACCACTGACTATCGTGAAACCACGATAAACAGTATTCAAGCCTCTATTTTGACTATTTGGGAAGGGTCAACCAGGGAATAGGTGTGGACATTTACAGTCCATTTGCGCTATCCATTTTTAAGTTACAGAAGTCAGGGGTCACGATATCTGACCAACTTATAATGAATAGCCTATATTTGTCGAAAAATCAGATATAGAGAGATTTCATTTGCCTTTTCGTAATTTCCTCACGATTATATTTAGCTTATGAGGTACGCCATTGAATACGTTGTTAGCCCATTCAGCATCAGTGACGTCCTTTTCATCATATAGTGGACGCTATTAGACGATAATTGTTCAGCTTAGGAAGGATCTGCAGTAGCTCAAATGACTAGATGATATTGTCTGTATCCGTTTAATTGTTAGAGATCTTTCCTACGCTTAGTATAATCATCTTATAGCTGCACACATATAATGAAAAGGACGCCACCGGTACTGAACGGGTTAAATAAGACAACTATTTAATTCCTTCACGCATGCCAGCGATCGTAGTTAACCCTTTTAATACTCGAGGACGGGCTTCTTCATTTTATTGTGGCTATCATTAGACAACTTAATTATGTTTAGGAAGCAGTTTTGGGAGTCAGAAAGTTAATTGGAATAGTTTTACCCCTTTGATTCCTAGAGATCCTTCCCAAACTGTATAAAATCGTTTAATAATAGTCAGAAAATACTTAAGAACGGCGTCATCGTATCTTGAAGGGGTTAGCCAGCTGACTACGATAGGTCTTTCATAAGCTTAGAAACATCGCTTAGTGTTAGGTATAATAACAAGTGAAAAAAGTTATCGATCTCAAGGATTGTTTTAGAATATTCTTAATTAATTAAGTACGAGAGGTCGTTCTTTATCTATTAACTCCTTCTGTATCAGCGACGTCCTTTTAACTTTATTCTGGCTACTAGTAGACGATTGCATTCAGTTTAGAAAGGGCTTCCAGTAACTAACAGGCTTCGAACTATCTCCCTTAACCCTTTGTCTACCTCAAATCTTTCTTAAACTGCACAAAATCGTCTATATATAGCTAGAAGAAATATAAAAAAAGACGTCGCCGGTACATAAGGGGTTAACAGCGCTTAATGTTATTCACAACAACAATATAAGGTGTCATTGTACTGCTATGTCAAAATACAATAATTCGGAGGTAGCATTGATAACACTAAATACTTGCCATATCAATTAATAGGACCTGTTGATTGTCGGTAACCTGCTAATTGACTGATGAAGGGAAAGTATTGGATAAGGAATGGCTGCCACAAAATGCAATTGCAGGGCTTCAATAGGCGTGTTCACAGATGGAATGTTTTGTTTGAATCACGTGATAAGTTCCTTGCAATGAAAGATAGATGCTTGTTGAGCTCAAGCAAAAGCTTACATTTTCTCAACGCCGCCATCCAAGATCAACGTGATTAAATGAGTGCAAAACACAACTAAAAAGACTTACCTAGGATTTGTTTCCAGATAAATGTAGTTTTATTGGGAGGATGAGGCGATTAGCCCTTTCTTCACTAAAAGGTCCATACCTTTAGACATGGTTTAATCAGATTGTCTTTTATATTGGCATTTCTAGACATTGTCCCGAATTGCACTCAACCTGAGTATTTATCTCAAGTGACAACTGTGGTTACTAAGAGTATGTATCATGAATGGCATAGTTATAAAATTAGAGTGTTGGCTACCATACTATTTATGGTGATATAAATATGAGGTGCGCTTAATGTTGATGCACGATTTAAATTGTGTTTTGATGCAAATACTCAGAATGCCCTTTGTCCACTTCCTTCCATTTGCAATTGACTGTCCTTCTCCCCTCCTAAAAGTCTAGTCTCTCTTCCCACTCCCCCTGGATCCTCTAAATTCTCCTTTATTTTCAGTTTTTTCTTCTCCTCACAAATTTACCATCCATTTCCCTCACATAAATCCGGTGTCTCGCTACCCTTGCAGTATTAGTCGCTTTCATTATCACGTTTGCTTTGTGAATAATGTTGTTCTTACTATATTTCTTCATTTAATTAGAAGTCATTCGCTTTTTTATATATATGAATCTACAGTATATTGTGATCTCTTTAATTTTAATTCTATGCTCGCTTACAGTACTCTTTCTCGTTTCTCTTGCAAAGCATTTCCTTGTCATTACTATAGATGCCTTCGTTTTCCAATCTCCCTCTTTATTGATTATGAGAATTATTTTGCAATATATATAAATATGCAGTGTCATTGAAAAAAGACAATTAATAAATCAGTCACTCATAATCTATAGCAAGGCATCTGTCAGTTTACAGAACAATCATAGCTATTTAACCTATATATAATATCATTACATCTCCTTAGCTTATGATATTCTGTTTTTAATTAGACAATCGAGTTCAGCTTAGTAAGAGCAGTTTTCTGCATTTTCGCCTTTACATAAGCTGATCGGTTTAGTTGAAAGTGAAAACTGTTGTAATTGTTGGTATTGTACTGTTTGACTCGAAAGCATTAAGAGGAGGTATGTCGTTTTTCTAGGACCTCTTCTCCCTCGTCCTTAGCTCCATTAGTTATGATATTATAAGACGTTTGGCCCATTAGTGTGTCGATTTTAAAACCTTTTTGCCCCATTATTCTGTCAATATTTAGACCTTTCGTGCCAATTAGGTATCGATTTTTTTTCCTGGCTAGCGATAGCGAGCCTGTAATATTAGTGGTATCAGCTTTCGGCCAGGAGGTACAAATTTATCTCGAAGGGTGATCTTGAGGATACTCTTTTTAAGATTGATAGAAGTCTAGGAAGAAAACTAAGAAAATAATACAAACATAATTAAAGAAGTAAATAAATACGCTCATTTCCCCTTAAAAAGCAGAGCTCTGTCAAGTTTCACTAAGTCATACATCAATGACAAACGACGACGTCGAGGTATAGTAAAAGTGAGACATGTCATAAATATAATGTTGGTTATATCAATGCTTAGAAACAAGATGGGGGGACTATGGAATTATTAGAGGGTGAGGAAGGGAGCTGGAGTAGGAGAGGAAAGAGACGGGTTTTACCCAACAAACATTATATTTATACTTTGGCTCGTAGAGACAAGGCCAGTTATATAAATATACCATTGTTTTTAGGCCCGCGGAGGGACAGGACACACAGACGAACAATGACAAACCCAGACTGCTGCTTTGTAACAACAATGGACCAGACTCTGCATTTCGACTCTTCAACGCATCTCCTCTTACTATTTCCCTACAATATCTTTCTACACGCCGAAAGTTGCATCTCTTTCACTCTTCTATCGCTATTACAGCATGCAGTGTTCTCCAGAGCTCTCCCAGTGCGGCGAGTGCCAGGCACCCGCCTTTCACACAGTCCCACCCATATTCTATCTAGCTCTCCAATCCAAGACTTGGCAAAAATTCTCAGTCTTTCTTCTATTCAACTAGTGAACTCTGGAACTCTCTCCCTCAATCAATGTTTCCTTCATCTTATGACTTAAACTGCTTTAAACTTTGTGTGTCCATGCATTTTGACCACAACGTCCCCTGATATTGGCTCGCTGCCACCCTTTTAACTCTGGGGGAGACACTCGTTACAGGCAACCTGCCTTTTGTCTCCTTCATACACATAGGAAAAAAATGCACACGGGTAGGCAAAAATACCTCTAGGAATCATAAGGCTATACTTTTTCTCAAATAACCCTCCTACTCCCACATATCAACCTAATCATAATTTGAATCGTACATATTTGTTTGAGTTGGTTGGGGAGGAGAGGGGGGGGGGGGGGAGATATTAGCAAGTATGCTAGCGGTAACTATCACCCACACTTACCTCATACACTCTGCAACGAAAAATACATGTAAAACAAAAACACATGTAAAAAAAAAAAAAAAAATACATTAGCAAAGCACTGTTTATAGTCCTCATTTAGGTATACATACTCAGGTAAAACGTCGGCAAACCGACTCAATGCCACGCTTTTGTTTGGAATATTTTACCTACCATTTCATATCTACATATTTTGTCTTATTCATCTTAAACTTGTCACAGTTTGCCCTGATAAAAATATTCTTCCACTTCTTTAACACCTCAGTCCCTTTCCACCCACTCTCACTATCTGCATATATACCTATCTATCTATCTACCTACAGTATATATATATATATATATATACTGTATATTATCAACTACTTGTTCATGTAGTAATGTACACCCTATGTGGTGGATTGTGTTATTTTATTTATAAATTATTATTTTACTTAATGCGTTGTTTGCACATAGCGATTCTGATTAGTTGTTTTGTCATTTTACTGTGTTCGTATACGTTTTGGTTTGTTTATTTTGCAAGTTTTACATTATAATTATCAATAAAAAAATGTAATATATTATACTTTTCGATCTAGCAATCTACCTACCTACATTTTATTATTCCCCGTCCCACATCGACTCACCCCGGCAGGAGGAGGAGGAGGGTTTTTATGAGAGGGCCTGACAGCAGAGAAGAGACGGAATTTTAATGGGGAACGTCAGGGTGTGATGGTGGTGGTGGTGGTGGTGTGTGTAGGTGTGCTTAAGGGTGTGGTGGAGGGGAGGGGGGACTTGCTAGGTGTGTGTGTGTGTGTGTGTGTGTGTGTGTGTGTGTGTGTGTGTGTGTGTGCGTGTGCGTGTTTGTATGTGTGTGCGTGTGTTAGAGAGAGAGAGTGAGTGAGTGAGTGTGTGCGTGTGTGTGAAAGGCTGTGGTGGGGAGAAATTGCTAAGCGTGTGGGGGAAGCGGGGCCTTAGTAGGTGTGTGTCGGGGGCCTTTGTGGGTGTGTGTGTGTGTGGGTTAGTGGTATAGGCTATGTGAAAGGAGTATTGGTATGTGACAGGTGTATGTGGGGCTTGGCAGGTGTATGTGGGGCTTGGCAGGTGTGTGGGAGATGGGGTGGAAGTAGTATGGTGTGTGGGGTTACATTGGTCCTGTTGATGACTGGAACTGTGGTAAATGGTGGTGTGTGTGGATGCGTGGCGGTGATGTGTGAGAGAGAGAGAGAGGGAGAGATAGTGGCGTGAGTGATAGTGTGGTGGTGTGGGTGTGGCGGTGGCGTTTGTGAGTGTGTGCGTGTGGTACCGTTGTGGTGATGAAGGGTGATGAAAGTGGTATATACTGTGTAGATACGTTGTGTGGTAGTGATAATGTGTGTCTGGTAATGGGATAATATATAACACGCACCAACACTCAAGATATACAATACACCTTTAAAGCCAGAAGAGATCATCCGTCTTGGGGCGATAATTCCTCTTGCTTTGAGAACAATTCACTTAAGGGGGTAGTGCTTGGTTTTTGGGCTATATATTTATTTATTAATTTGTTGTTGAGTTTCCTCGCTAGACCTCCATCAAGCTTAGAAAAACATCCCCTAAACCCCCTTTCAAGATAAATTTGTACATTTTTCGGTAGAACATTTTCCCGGCCAAAGGCCGGTTCCTTCTAAAATTAGAGGCTCGCTTTCAATCGACAGGAAAAAATCTACACCTAAAGGGCACGAAAGGTCTTAATGTATCAAAATCGCCAAACTAACGGAACAAACGTCTTTAAATCTCTAAACTAATACGCTAAACATAAGGGAGAAGGGGGTCCAGAAAAACCGGCACATACCCCCTTAACCGAGCAGATCTCTCGGCAGGATTATCATCAAGAACTGCAGCTCAATTTCATCACCGCCAATTAAGAGAAGTGCAAGTGCTTCTGCCTGATAGTCAGTTACCGTCATGCAATTGCACAAACGTAATATTGTATATGGAATTCCATAACGTGTTAATTTGCACAATATTGTAGTTTAATTGCAATGTTCAGAATGTGATTGGAATTTCATTAGCTAATATCAATACATACAGTATACAGTATAGAATGCTTACTTATGTTTTAAAATGAAGATAAACTTTTATTCTCACATGGTAAACAGATTGGACGTGATTTATAGACATACTCCTTACTTAATATACAACATATGTGTATGCTACTAAAACTGCGTTTGAAGGTAATTAGAGCTGATCAATAACAATTATAATAATAATAATAATAATAATAATAATAATAATAATACTATGAATAATAATAATAATAATATACAGTAATTTTAATAGTTTTGTGACATGACCCAGCCATGGCTCGAACCCAGGCCAGTAATGCAGCACTCCAACACTATAACCACTAGACCACCGAGGAACTTAAAAGTAATGGCTTCATTTGAAATCAATACCATCAACCACCACCCGCTCCGACTCGTGGTCACGTAGCTTGATGCCATACACACATACACCTCACACACAAACACTAGCAGCTAAGTACTAGAGTAGGATACTTGTCATCTGGGGCACAATTAAAAGAATAAAAAAATGAAAAGAAGAACAACAACAACAACACCACCAACTCGAGGGGAACTCGGTAGAGCGCATATCTCCACCTACGCTGGATTTGTCATAAACAACACTTAAATACACAACAATAAGATGAGTGTGAAAAATTATCCGGATTGCCTACTAAATTGGGTCCCTACTTCATTGACGGATATTTATATCTGCCCACCAAATTTTACATAAATTGGTTCATAACTTTTGAGATATCTTGTTTACAGACAAACGTAGGAGAAAACATAACCTCCGTCCAACTTCATTGACTGAGGTAACAACAACAACAATAACTAGAGGCACTTGGGAGAGCGCTAACCTTCGCCTATGAGGGCGGAGGTATGTGCTCTACCGATCGCCTCATAACTTGAATTACTTCTACCTTAGCCCATATTCTATCTGCCCACCAAATGTCGTGAACATTGATTCATAAATTTGTGAGTCGCCTACGCTGGCGGATGGATGCGCTCTACCAAGTCAAAATTGAATCACTTTTAGCGCATAATATATATCCGTCCTCAAAATTTTGGGAACATCGGTTCATAATCTTTTTACATAACCTATTTACAGGCAAACGGAGGCAAACACATTACCTAGCTCCTCCAACTGTGTTGGCTGAGGTAAAGATCATACTAATAAATGTTACTAGAAGTATGACTATATAGACGTTCTGACTTGTTTCCCTTATCAGGACTGGGGTGTGAAAATAGCATGATGTGTGGAGCGATTACATTAGTTGACAAAGTAGGATGTACACGGAATTATGGTTTTCTCGGAAAGTACTGTAAAATATATCAAAGTTATAAACACGTAAATACAATAAAGTTGGTATATACTGGTAGTAATTTTACTTGGATTGCTTCATGCCGTTCTAATCTTACAACTATAAGATATATTATTTCGCTACCAATATACCTTTATAGGGTCATCCCCTGCCGACTCCACACAATTACCTGGACCTCGGCCTGTTACTCTTTCTATTAATTTCTGCAACATTCGCGGACTTTCCTCTAACTTTCACTCTGTTGAGCACCATCTCTCCTCCTACAAACCTGATCTTCTCTTCCTCACCGAAACCCAGGTGTCTGTAGCAACATCCAGCAACCCCTTATCTGTATCCTCCTACTTTCTCTATCCTAGTTTCAAAGCCAAAGGCGGATGTTGTGCATATGTGCACAACAAACTCACTTGCTCTCATGTTCCCGATTTCGACTCCTCTGAATTCTCAACTTTATGGCTCAAACTTTCCTGTCATTCTCTTACTAAATATTTCTGTGCTGTCTATCTTTCCCCTAACTCTACCAACTTTCCCAAATTCTTTTACTATCTAAACTCTACAGTGGAACACATGCTATCCATTTCTCCTTTCTCAGAAATCTCCATCTTAGGAGATGTCAACGTTCACCACCGCCAATGGCTCTCCTCTCACACTACTGATCCACCTGGTGAACAAGCCTACGTCTTTTCTATCCTAAATGACCTAGATCAGTTAGTTCAGCAACCCACCCGTATCCCGGATCGCATCGGAGATCGGCCCAACATTCTTGACCTGTTTCTAACTTCAAACCCTTCTTCTTATACTGTCGATCTTTTCTCTCCTTTGGGCTCCTCCGACCATAAACTTATCTCTGTCACCTGTCCTATCTCTCCAGTACAGCCACCCGATCCTCCTAGCCGGCGGCGCTTGTGGCACTTTGGCGCTGCCGACTGGGAGGCTCTTCGGCAGTATTTCTTTGATTTCCCATGGAATGATTTCTGCTTCAATGGCCGAGGACCCTCGGAGAGTGCTGAACGCATTACCGAGGTAATCCTATCGGGCATGGAAGCATACATTCCATTCTCTTTCTCTCAGACTAATGCTAAAAAATCTTGGTTTACTCACGCCTGTTCTACTGCTGTCCGCAATAAGGAGGAAGCATTCAAACGGTACCGACGCCTTAAAACTCAAGACTCTCATTCTTCATATGTTTCTGCCCGGAATCAAGCCAAATCTGTTCTTCGACTTGCCAAACACTCTTTCATCATAATAAATGCACTGAACTATCCAACTCTAGCTCTTCCCAAGCTTTCTGGCATCTAGCCAAAAACCTCTCCAACAAGTTCTCTTCCTCGTCTTTCCCTCCCCTTTCCCACTCTGATGGCACAACCATCACTTCTTCCTCTGACAAAGCTAAACTCTTCGCTCAAACTTTTGCTAGAAACTCCACCTTGGATGATTTCGGTGCTATTCCTCCCTCTCCGCCCTCCTCTCTCTTACTTATGCCTAATATCCTAATCTCTTCTAAAGATGTACTTTCTACCCTCTCTGGGCTTAACACTAATAAGGCGTACGGTCCGGACGGTGTTCCTCCTGTTGTTCTCAAAAACTGTGCTTCCGTGCTGACTCCCTGCCTAGGCAAACTCTTTCGTCTCTGTCTATCCTCTATCGTCTTCCCTTCATGCTGGAAGTTTGCTCACATTCAACCTGTCCCAAAGAAGGGTGACCGCTCTCAACCCTCCAACTATCGTCCAATTGCTCTTACCTCTTGCCTTTCTAAAGTTTTTGAAACTATTCTTGCTTCCAAATTTCTTAAGCATTTCTCTTCTCATAATCTGCTCTCAGATCGCCAGTATGGCTTCCTTAAGGGTCGCTCTACTGGTGATCTTCTTTCATATCTTACTAACTCTTGGTCATCCTCCTTTCGGTACTTTGGTGAGACTTTTTCTATTGCACTAGACATATCGAAAGCCTTCGATAGAGTCTGGCATAAATCTTTAATTTCTAAACTACCCTCCTTCGGTTTCTATCCCTCCATCTGTGCCTTTGTCTCTAATTTCCTTTCCGGCCGTTCCATAGCTGTGGTTGTGGACGGCCATTGTTCACTTCCTCACCCTATAAACTCCGGTGTTCCTCAGGGCTCTGTCCTATCTCCTATTCTCTTTCTAATTTTTATAAATTATCTCCTTAACTGTACCTTAATTCCCATCCATTCATACGCAAACGACTCAACCTTACACTACTCCATTAGTTTTTCAGAATGCCCCAGCCAGCAAGCCCTCAATGACAAACGTAATGAAGCCATAGAACTCTTAAATTCTGATCTAAATACTATTTCCAATTGGGGCAGAGAAAACCTTGTTAACTTTAATGCTTCCAAAACCCAATTTCTCCATCTATCTACCCATCAGGATCTCCCAGCGGACTATCCCTTATTCTTCAACAATACAAAAATCAACCCTTCATCTTCTCTCAATATTCTTGGTGTCTCTTTTTCTTCTGCTCTCATTTGGAAGGACCATATTACCAGTCTTGCTAAGGCAGCCTCCCAGAAGCTGGGTGTGCTCAACCGCCTTAGGGGGTTCTTTTCCCCTGCACAGCTTCTTGCTCTGTACAGGGGCATAGTGCGCCCTTGTATTGAGTATTGTTCGCATGTGTGGGGAGGTTCCTCTCACACCGCTCTCCTAGACAAAGTTGAAAGGAAGGCCTTTCGTATCATTAACTCCCGTCCACTCACCAACTCTCTGCAATCGCTCTCTCTCCGCCGCAATGTTGCATCTCTCTCGCTATTCTATCGCTACTATAATAATCAGTGTTCCTCAGAGCTATCCCAGTGCATACCACCTCCTTTACGTAGGGCACGTGGTACCCGTCTTGCAACTCAATCCCACCCTTACTCTGTGCAACTCTCCAACCCAAGAGTGAAACGTTACTCTCAAACTTTCTTCTACTCAACATCTGAGCTCTGGAACTCTCTCCCAGAATCAGTCTTTCCCTCTTCCTATGACTTAAATTGCTTCAAGCTCCGTGTGTCCAGGCATTTTGGCTCGAGCGTCCCTTGATTTTGGCCCTGTCACTCTTTCAACTATGGGGGAGGCACTCGCTATAGGCAGTTATGCCTTTTGCCTCCCTGAATCACATAGAAAAAAAAAGAAAAAAAGGTATTACGGACACTTATATTACTCCTTTCATATTTCAAAGTTCGCCCCATCCACATGGGGATATCTTATTCCTGGCGAGCGACAGCAAGCCTGCACTATAGGAAATATCGGCCTTTGGCATGAACATTTTTCTATTGAAAATTGTATATGTTTGGCTTGAGGGGTGGTCTGGGGGGAGGGGTGCTATCTCAAAATTTTCAAACTAATGGGGTAAAATTGGGAGACTCAAATATACCACCTCTGGATTGGATAGGTTCAAATGAACACGAATTGGAACTCCTTATACTCATTAGTAAGTTGTGAAATTGAATTGTGGTCATCATTCTATTCGGTTGTAAGGGAAAATACCTGATGCCATAAATAAAATATAATTCTGATAACAGAGCTAATTAAACTGATGACGGACCGAATATATCTTACAATGCAACACTGCACATGAGTTGTGATTGTCTAAAAATATGAGGGTGAGAAAAAGAGAGAGAGAGAGAGAGAGAGAGAGAGAGAGAGAGAGAGCGATAGAGAGAGAGAGAGAGAGAGAGAGAGAGAGAGAGAGAGAGAGAGAGAGAGTGTTTTGTGTAGGAGTGTGTGTGTGTGTGTGTGTGTGTGTGTGTGTGTGTGTGTGTGTGTGTTTTGGAGGAGGGAGGGGGAGACAAAAATACCATCCATTTTTACAATAACAACTTTGGTGTAATTGGATTGGCTAGTAAAAACAGAGATTTGGGTTTCCGCAATTTTCTCGTTTTTTGTTGTTGGTTTATGACATATTATCTATTGCATTTCTCTTACTTTGTTTTATCTATTGTATATATTAGCAAACTTTCACGTAGGAAGGAAGTGTAGTCGCATGATGGTGAATCGCCTTTAAAAGGTAAATGCAAATGTTTGGAAAATGATTAGCCTAAATAAGAATGACCTTTAAAGGTTCATCATAAAAAAAAAATATAGAGATGAATTTTAATTAAAGGGTAATGGTACAGATGGTATTACTACTACAACAACTACTACTAATGTCTAATGTTAGGCAAACAAGATAAATCAGTAATCGAAATGCATGCAATAGTCTATGAGACCATAAATTCATGTTTAATTTATATTTAGCCAGAAAAGGGGTTTTTATGGTATGAAATTCTGATGTCAATAAAAACTAACCTTTATTTGCTTCTTTCAAAATAAGCATATTAACTTCATAATAACAAAATATTTGTCCTCAAACGATGTGTTGAAATGGATAGAAAATTGGCTCAGCGACAGAAAGCAAAAAGTAGTCATAAACGGTAAGGTATCTAAATGGACCAATGTAAGTAGCGGGGTACCCCAGAGATTGGTACTAGGATCAATTATCTTTCTAATTTACATCAACAACATAGATGAGGGTCCCACCTGTACAATCTCAATGTTTGCTGACGATACACAAATTGCAAATAGCGTACTCTCAAAAGAACAAGTTAACGATATGCAACACAATATATATTAGTTGTCATGTTGCGCCAAAATTTGGCAAATGAGTTTCAATGCAGATAAATGTAAAGTACTACATATTGGATACCAAAATGAGAAAGCAAACTATTCAATGAATGACACTCAGCTTAAGAGTGTAGACAGAGAAACCGATCTGGGAGAAACAATATCGAGTAACCTAAAACCGAGTCAACAATGTTCAGAAGTTGAAAAGAAGGCAAACAAATAATTGGCTATATAGGCAGGTCATTTGAGCATAAATCCAAAGAAGTTATCCTAACTCTTTACAACTCCTTAGTCAGCCCTCTTCTAGAATACTGCGTTCAATCCTGGTGCCCTTATTACCAAAAAGATATAAACAAGCTAGAACGAGTTCAACGTAGAGTTACCAAAATGATACCTAGCCGATAGAACAAATCGTACCAGGAGCGTCTTAGATAATTACATCAATTTCCTTTAACCCAGCGCAGATTAAGAGGCGACTTAATTCAAGTGCTCAAAATCATCAAAGGCATCGACAATATGAATTGTAGTAAGTACTTCACTATCGACCAATCTAATTACACGCGGGGAAACGGTTGCAAAATTATTGGTAAATCTTCTAACTCACACGAATCTAAGAATTTCTTCTTCAATCGAGTTGTCAACTTGTGGAATGGACTTCCCCGAGACGTTATAGACTGCAACACCGTGGATTCTTTTAAACTTCGCCTAGACACATATCTTGCATCAAACCCGCGACTGACTGCGTTTGTAAATTAATAACTTTATTTTATTCCCCCCTCAGATTCATCAAAGATTGTTGTGTATATATATTACTAAGACGTTACTCTCTTTTTTCCAGATATACGAAAGATCATTTATAACTGTCTTATGTTACTAACCCATCTGTTCCCTACTAACTTCCTAATCCTGCCACGGACATTAGTTCCAGGGCAGTAGTTACCTTTCCAATTTTCCCTTACACACTCTAAACAACTGTTTGGACACTTGATCCTCAGTGTTTTGGAGAACAAGCAGCCTATAAGGGGTCACTAGAACTTTTGTTGCTTGATTTCATTTGTACTCCTCTGTACTCTCTCTCACTCACTCGCACTCTCTCTCTCAAAATTCACACAGCGCGCGTCTGGACAGTACCTCAGCTATGAAGAAGTAGCTCTCCCTCACCTCTCTTTAAATCTTCTCTCCACAATGGTCACCTGGGGACTATCCTTTTCTGACTTTACTGAGCTGCGTAGGATATTAACTCCTCGCATTACAGTTTCATGCTTTCCAGTCGGTTATAATTTGTCATATATGTATATTCTCGACAATGTGTGTTCGCCCACAATAATGTCGTCCCTTTACAACTCATTGCTTTCACACTCTAAAAAATAATATTCGACATCGTTTCATTCGCGCATCTTCTACATATTGTACTCTCTCCCTCCTAAACCAAGTAATGTCTCAACAGTTCACCAAGCTATAAGGAAGGAGCTCTCCGCCACTTCTCCCTGTATCTCCTCTTGGCAATGGTCGCTAGGTGGCTATTCATTCTCTTGCTTTTCTAGATCGAAAATAGTATTTACACCTCAATTGTTAACCCAATGTAGATTCATGTTTTCCAGTCGTAATAAGTCGACGTTCTTTCTTCACCCTCTCCAATCTCTCTCTCTCTCTCTCTCTCTCTCTCTCTCTCTCTCTCTCTCTCTCTCTCTCTCTCTCTCTCTCTCTCTCTCTCTCTATCCAAATGCCAAGTGTTTTATGTGTTTAACTGGTGAAAACTTTTTGCTCTTGGAGTGCACATTAGAAGCACACAAGGCACAGGTTGACGAACTGAAGCGAGATAATCTCACACTAAAGGAGACTGTAGGTGTACTTTCGCATCAAAATTTCTCACTAAAAGAGCGAGTAAAGGACATCGAGAGTAAGCAAGTCGACGTTGTTAAATATCTTCAAAAAGAAAACCCATCCAATGATCTATATCAGACAGTAGTCAACAGGCGTAACAAGAACAAATCCCAAGGGAATGGGAAAGCGACACCAGGTATCCCTATCAAAAACAGATTTGCTGTTCTCGCCGAAAACAACGAACACGAGGTAACTGACCACGTGAATGGGAATGGGAATGGAAAAGCGACACCAGGTAACCCCATCAAAAACAGATTTGCACACGAGGTAACTGACCACGTGAAAGCAAGCTCGAAAGGCAAGAAAACTCCTGACAGGAAAACAACGAAACCATCAAATCACGGAGTCAGCGGGAAGGAGAAACTCACCCTAGTATATGGTGACAGTCTCATGCGAGGTCAAGGAGCTGCCTTTGCCACCAAGAACAGAGGAAAAAGGTCAGTAAAGGTCATTCCAGGCGGTAAAGTCGAACATATCCTGAAAGACATAACTAACTCCGCCATACCAGAGGGCACCTGTGTAGTCGTCAATGTTGGCTCAAATGACTGCTTTGACGGAGGTAAGGCCCCAATTAAGACCATAGAAAAAGATTTTGAGAACCTAATTAAAGTCATGAAAAGGAAGACCACGAAATGTGTGGTAAGCGGCGTCATACCCCGGATTAAAACAAGCTCATACGGACAAAATAGAGCCATAGAAATTAACAACGCAGTCAAGGTCATGTGCGAACAAGAGAAGGTACTGTATGTGGACAATTGGACCACCTTTGTAGGGAACTCGTCCCTGTACAGCGGAGATGGCATTCATTTATCAGAAAAAGGCGTTCAGCACATGAGTGACACCCTAAATCAAGCAACCTACATTGCCCACGAAAACAACGCCAGTCAGGACCGAGAAATAACTATGCTAATAGACTCCTCTGAGTATTGATATCGCTACCCCCGGAAAAGCCCTCCCACAACCCCACCCAATCAAACTCCACCCGCACAGTTAAGAGAAATAAATAACCCCACCCAACCCTTAGAAGTCCATCACAACCATTTAAAGGAAACCGTCAACCCCAATGGCCCACAAGTTGCGAAAACTTACCTACCTGAACCACAAAACAAACTAAACAACCCCACCCAACCCCATCCAAGCCAACCCAACCAACTGAATGAATTTGACAACCCGCCGCGGCTTCAAGTCATAACCCCAAACCCATCCTCACCAATAAGAAAAACAAATCCAGCGCATGCTGAGAGAAATGATATAAAAATAATATCCATAAATGCCTGCTCAATAAGAAACAAAATAGACGAACTCAAATGTCTGTTATTAAATGAGAAAGTTGACGTTATTTGTATAACGGAAACACATCTGAACCTTAAAAATAAAGATCTACTTCATGAATATCACATAGAGCCATATAAATTTTTTCATAAAGACCGTAACAATGGAAAACAAAGAGGGGGGGTTGCAATGTACGTTGCAACCTACTTAAACCCAGTCGAGGTGACTCTCCCCGAAAGTAATGCAGAAATAGTGTGCGTCAAAATAAATACAAAAAACATGAACTTAAATATCACTACAGCGTACCGACCACCGAGACTAACTGTTGCCGATGATACAATTTTTTTATGAAATACTAGAGAAAACCCTTAATTCCGACGAAACAGTTTTACTAGGTGACTATAACCTCCCCCTAATTGACTGGAATACCACGACCGGAAAAAATGCTGAGTCACGCCTAATGACAAGCTTCATCCAGGACAATTTTTTGACTCAACACGTAAAACAGCCGACGCGAGACAGGAATATACTAGACCTCGTAATCACTACCCAAGAAAATTTATTATCAAACCTGGATGTAGGTGAACATCTGGCAACGTCCGATCATAAAATCTTAAGAATCAACGTTATAAGCAAATATTCCTCAGTAAAAACAACAGGAATGGTTTCGGACTTCAAAAACGCAAATTATGACGGACTTAAGGAATCGCTATCAAACATACACTCAAACCTCATAAATATAAACGAAGTAAATGAACTATGGGGACATTTTAAGTCTACAATTACAGAAGCGCATAAACAATTTGTACCCATGAAACCAAAACGTAGTACGAAATCAAGTATGCCCCCTTGGTACAGTAGAGACATTGGCAAGGCAATAAGGAAAAGGAATCAACTCCACAAACTTGTAAAAAATAACACAAACACTGAAGTAATTAAAAACTTGTACAAAAATAGTAGAAGGGAAGTGAAAAAAATAATTAGGGCGAACAAACAAAATTACGAAATGACTATTGCCAGAGAAAGTGCCACAAACCCCAAAAAATTCTACAGTTACGTAAACAAAAATAAACAGATCAAAAGCGGAATCGGACCGCTAATAGAAGATGGCCAGACAATAACAGGCGACACAAACACGGCAAATCTGCTCAACAAATATTTTGGCTCAGTTTTCACAGAAGAAATTATCGATCATACCCTTGAAAATAACACCTCAACTCATGAGATAGGAGATTTCACCATCAGTGTTACCGAAGTACAAAGCAAATTGAGTAATTTAAATGTAAATAAGACCCCGGGACCCGACATGCTCCACCCGAAAATAATTAAGAATGTCAAGGACGAAATAGCAAAACCCCTGACACAACTATTTAACTTATCACTACTACAGGGGATTGTACCGAGTGATTGGAAAGATGCGAACATTACGCCGATATACAAGAAGGGTAGCAAGGCCAAAGCGAGTAATTACAGACCAATTAGCCTAACTTCAATTGTAGGAAAAATCATGGAAAAAATCATTAGAGATAAGATTGTAGATTACCTCGAATCAAACAACCTAATCAAAAATAGTCAACACGGCTTTAGATCAAATAAGTCATGCCTAACAAATTTGATTGAATTTTATAACAAACTATTCACATATAACGACATGACGAAATCACTAGATATAATCTTCTTGGACTTTCAAAAAGCTTTCGACAAGGTGCCTCACCGAAAACTATTGGCTAAACTGGAGAGGATAGGTATCAAAGGTGAAATTCATTCTTGGATAAAAAATTGGCTTACGGACAGAAGACAGAGAGTGGTGATAAATGGAGTGGAATCGGAGTGGGAGCCTGTCACTAGTGGAGTTCCACAGGGTTCAGTCCTTGGACCGGTCCTGTTTCTCATTTACATTAACGATATCGATGTAGGGGTAAACAACACCATTTCCAAATTCGCCGACGATACAAAAATAGGAAATACAGTCCTGAACGAAGATGATAGAAATGCGTTGCAATCTGATTTAAACAAGATATCAGAGTGGTCGAAAAAATGGCAGATGCCCTTCAATGTCGATAAATGTCAGGTGCTGCAGGTTGGTAGCAGAAATATGAAATACAAATACGAAATGAATGGCAAACAAATAAAAACCGCAACGGTAGTAAAAGACCTAGGGGTACTAATATCTGAAAACCTAAAAACTTCCGACCAATGTATAGCAGCTGCAAATAAGGCAAACATAGCATTGGGCTTTATTAAACGAAAATTTACATATAAACATAAAAAAAGGAATAGTACCACTGTTCAAAAGTATGGTGAGGCCCCACCTTGAATATGGTGTGCAGTTCTGGTCACCTTATCTGATCAAGGACATTGTAAGACTCGAGTCAGTACAGCGTAGAGCGACGAAGATGATACCCTCATTAAGAAATAAACCATATGAAGAAAGACTTAAACGATTGAACCTGTTCTCATTAAAAAAGAGGAGGTTGAGGGGTCAGCTTATTGAGTGCTTTAAGATACTAAAAGGTTTCGACAAAGTCGATGTAAATGCACTATTCACATTAAACAATACTAATCAAACTCGCGGAAATGGAATGAAATTAAAAACCAAAAAGGCAAACCTAGATGTCACAAAGAGTTTCTTCACCTACAGTGTGGCGACAGAGTGGAATAAACTACCAGCGAGAGTGGTGGAGAGCGACACAATAAACGCCTTCAAGGGAAGGCTTGACCTCTATCTGCAGAGGGCTGGGGTGATATGAATGGAAAAAAAAAAAAAAAAAAAAAAAAAAAATATATGTATATGTATGTATGTGCACTGTACAGTATGTATATATATACTGTATATATATGTGTGTATGTATGTATGTGTATATGTATGTGTATATATATGTATATATATATGTATATGTATGTATGTGTATGTGTATATATGCATATATGCATATTATAGTTTGTAAGGCCAGACTGCCTAGTAAGGACCTTGAGGTCTGTGTGGTCTGTGTATCTATGTAGCTCTATGTAGCTCTCTCTCTCTCTCCACCCAGCGTCTCGACAGTACCTCAAGTTGTGAAGAAACAGCTTTCCCTCACCCCTCTTTATATCTGCACTCAGCAATAGTTGCCAGGGGACGCTTCCTTCTCTCACTTTACTGAGCTGGCAAGAGCATTAATTACTTCCTCTTCAAATCCCCTCTTATTGCAATTTCATGTCTAACGAGGGGCGTCGCGCTCCTCGGTGCCGCTAGAAGAGTGGTGAACACATCAAAAGGTATCAAAAGGTAAGGTATCCTAGGTTCGAATCCTTGGAGTACCACATGAATTCATTAGTTTCATTAATTTCATTAATTAGGTTTATTTGTAAGTTAATTGGTGGGTTGGTGATAATATGAATATTGATATTATCCAGTGCATCAAACCTGGATAAAGCAAGAAAGAGCGAGTAAAGAAAGCCAGAGACCCGCACAAGAATAAGAATTAGCCCTCGCTCTCTCCAACAACCACCGCGGGCAAACAGGAAATTGGCAGCCACTTCTTCAAACTTGGTGGTTTGATCTGATTACTGGGGGTGGGGGTCTGTGTCTCCTGAAGGTGTGTATGTGTCTGTGTGTGGGTGAGGGGGAGGGTCTGTGTGTGTCCTGTGTCTCCTGTAGATGTCTGTAGGGGTAGTGTGCCTTCTGATGGTGTCTGTATTTTGAAGGTGTCTGTGAGGGGCATGTGTCTCCTGTCGTTGTCTGTGTGGGTCCTGCGACTTCTGAAGGTAGGCTCTGTGTTTCCTGAAGAGTTATGTGTGGGTTCCATGTCTACTGAAGGTGTCTGTGTGGGGTGTGTGTCTCCTGAAGGTGTCTGTGTGGTGTGTGTGTCTCCTGAAGGTGTCTGTGTGGGGTGTGTGTCTCCTGAAGGTGTCTTGTGTGGGCCCTGCGTCTTCAGAAGGTGTCTGTGTTGGCGCTGTGTTACATTACAGAGTTTTTTAGGAAAGGGTAGGCTATACAGTCTTCAATAGGAAAATGCCATACTTATTGCATAGGTCTTAAGCTGAATAACTACATTTCTTTGCATTCAGTCTGCTTTCCGATGATGTAGGCCTATCAATTCTTCCTATGGTTATGTATTTCATTAATTACCTCGCTAACAAGAATTAGAGTGGCTTAAGGGGAGATCTCCACTTGAGGGATTTTTTTCTTGACCCCTTTCTCCCTCATGTTTAGCCCCATTGCTTTTGATATTATAAAAGGTTTGCCCCATTAGTTTAGCGATTTTAAGAACTTTCACCCCATATTAAGACCTTTCGTGCAATTCAGGTGTCGATTTTATCCTGGCGAGCGATAGCGAGCCTGTAATTTAAGAGGAACCGGCTTTCAGCCGGGACATTTTTCTACCGAAAAATTTACAAATTTATCTTGAAAGGGGGTCTAGGGGGTGTAATTTTAAGATTGATTGAATTCTAGGGAACGAACTAAAAACCTCCCCTTAAAAAATGGCCACTGGTTGATACACACAACGCTTCACTGTACATAAGTAAACATCAACTCTCCCAATAACAAGTAAACATCAACTCTCCCAATAACAAGTATAGGAAGCGGTGGTGGTGATCTGGGGTGGCGTATTAACCCCTTATGTACAGGCGACGTCTTTCTAATTTTATTCTGGCTATTATTTGACGATTATATTCTGTTTCAAAAGGGCCTCCAGCAATGAACACGTTTCGAACTGTTTAAGTTCTGTCCTTTTCTATCTTTCTCTGGCTTGTATCCATTTGGCCCCATTCAGCCTACTGTTTTAAGACGTTTATCCCCATCCAGGTGTCAATTTTTTACTGGTGAGCGGTACCGAGCCAGCATATTTTCCATTTTTTTTTAATAGCAGGTTAAATTTGTACATTTTTCGATAGACAAATTTCTCCGGTTAAGCCGGAGTTCTTCATATAATGCTGACTCGCTATCGCTCGCCAGGAAGAAATCGACACCTAGATGGGGATAAACGTCTTAAAATAGTTGGCTGAATGGGGCCGAATGGATACAAGCCAGAGAAAGAGAGAAAAGGACAGAAATAACAGCCAGCAGGTCACCCCCTTAACCATTATCACTACCACAGACCTTTCTTAAGCTGCACAAAATCCTCTAAACATAGATAGAATACAAGTATAAAGACGTTTCCGGTGCAGAAGGGGTTAAGGCCGTGTGGACTCTGCCGGACATAATTATAAGGCTGCAGTGTCACCCCCCTTAACTGGTCGTTTATGACTATACTCAGTTTCATTTCAGCTGACGGTAAATTGAATCCCTCTTAGCAGCTAATTGAATCCCTCTTAGCAGCTAATTTGTCGATACTTAATTGACAAATGGGGAAACTACTTTGTCTCTACCTCATAATATGACCAGGTTGATTTAAGCCGGTATCACACGAGAGCTTTTATAGTCAACATTCGATGGTCAACATTTTTCTGGCACTATTTCTAGACTATTTTGCACTGATATCGGAAACTAGACTGATGGTAGATGAATTTAAGTGACCGAAATATTATAAATGTTGGCCTTATACACTGCCAGACCAGTGTTAAGGATAAATGTTGAGGGAAAAAGCGCTCGTGTGATACCGGCTTTACTTAGGTCAATATTTCACTACAAAATCTTCAAAATAACCGAGAAATCCCCATGGGAACTATGCCATATACCGTCAGCTGGAAACCAAAACAGGCTATAGATGGCACCGTGTCAAACTTGCGAGGTTACTTTAAAATAGATAGATAAATAATTAGACCAAAGAATAACCACTGCCCCTTTAACAATAATATACTCGAACCATATTACACTGTACACAATAACGGGTATGGAGAAGGTAATTAAAGTGTCCATAATAATGTAATTGGTAGTAATAATGACCTAAACAAGGATAGGAAGGTAAACCACTATCAATATACCTAATGATTTTAAATACCGTTCCTATTGTTTATATACCTTGAATTTTTAAACTGAATTGAATCGTATACATGATGTAATTCGTATTATAAAAAGAACAAAAATATATATAATAGATTATTATATACTGTATATACCGGCGTATATATATATATATATATATATATACAGTATATTCGTATTCCAATGAAATTAGCATGAACTATACCATTACTTACTTTCAGATTTTTACATTGATAATTTAAAGTTTCCAACATAAAAGTTAACGTTATAAAATCACAGTTGGTCGAAAACAATATCAAAATTGTGTGTTTTCAAAGTAGCTAATCGAGTTACTGAAAAATGGAGCAGGGAACTTTATAAAACTCTCTCTCAATCTCTCTCTCTCTCTCTCTCTCTCTCTCTCTCTCTCTCTCTCTCTCTCTCTCTCTCTCTCTCTCTCTCTCTAGTTTTTTGCTCACACAATCATATACTGTATGTATATATATATACATATTTATAATACGCCAAAGCGTCAGATCAGCTCGAGTTAATCCGAATAAATGTGTAGTTCTAGGAATTATAACCCCAACAAATTGTAAGTTAGTCAGTGTTCCTAGGGGGAATAAAGAGTGTCACAGCTGTGTGCTATAAAAAAAAATCATATATCTAATTAAATCTCCCAATCTTTAAATTTAAGTTCTAAAGCATCTGGGATATAACAAAGCACTGCATGGTTTCATTTGGATCCGGTACATTGATCTTAAGGGGAGATGGGTTTATTTAGTTGTTTAGTGTTGGGATATAAACTTTTGTTTTTAGTTTCCTCCCAACACCTCCACCAAGCTGTAAAAAAAAATAACCCTTAGACCCCCCTTCAAGATAAATGTATACATTTTTCGGTAGAAAAATGTCCCGGAAGGCCGGTTTCTCTTAATATTACAGGCTCGCTTTCGCTCGCCAGGAAAAAAATTACACATGAATTGCACGAAACGTTTTCATATTGACACAGCAATGGGGCGTAAAGTTTTAAAATCGCCAAACTAATAGGCCGAACGTCTTACATTCGTAGACCAATGTGGCTAAACACGCAGGAGAAGGCGTGCCCCAAAAACCCAGCCCATGTTCCCTTCATGTAGTAGAAAAATGTACACATTTATCTTGAAAGGGGGTCTAGGGGGTACTATTTTAAGCTTGATGGAGGTCTAGCGAGGAAACTCAAAAATAAATATATTAATCAATACAATGACCAAAATGCGAGTACTACCCCCTTTAAACTGACAACAATTCACGAAGATTATTATATGATAAAAAGATCATCGAAATTAGAGAACAAAAGTAATTGTGAGAGAGAGAGAGAGAGAGAGAGAGAGAGAGAGAGAGAGAGAGAGAGAGACAGAGACAGAGACAGAGACAGAGACAGAGAGAGAGAGAGAGAGAGAGAGAGAGAGAGAGAGAGAGAGAGAGAGAGAGAGAGAGAGAGAGAGAGAGAGAGAGAGGCATACAAGATAATCAGACAAACAGACATAACATGTAGTGTTGTGTCTGATTAAGATTTCACCATACATGTTCTTCCGTGTATGTGTGTGTGTGTGTGTGTGTGTAGGTGTGTGTGTGTGTGTGTGTAATAGTACACCAAGGAGTAGAGGTGTAGGTATATAGTATGTTCGTGCAGGTGTGTAAATGTGCGTGCAATTGCGTGGTTTTGCGTGTGTGGGTAGAAATGCATGTAAAAGGAAAATGAGGTGGCGTGAAGGGAAGAAATGTTATGCTATTATGCTCATGTGTGTGTGTGTGTGTGTGTGTGTGTGTGTGTGTGTGTTTGTGTCTGTGTGTGTGTGTGTGTGTGTGTGTGTGTGTGTGTGTGTGTGTGTGTGTGTGTGTGTGTTTGTGCATTCAAATTCGTAAACGCAAAATAGTGTATCAGAGGGTAAAACGAAATAATATGACCAAAATCATTACTCAAATAATTTCAGATGTAAATAGCACCACTTACAGAACCACACCCATGTTAGCTGTGTTTCGTATATCTGGTACTAAATATTCTGGCACAGGAACAGCGCACACTAAACCGAGTACACCAAAAGGTCACGCATTATTTGCCTTCTTAAAATCGAATATGCTTTTGAGTAACGAATAAAACCAATTAAAGAAAAAATATATAAACAAAAACAAAATAAAGAAAAATGAAAATGTTAAAATAAAGAACATTAATACGATGTAATATAACTATCTAAATATTCCTAGGTGCCCTAATAAGGTAATTGGTACATTAATAATCTAATAAATAATTTCACTCCCAACACCGGACACCTCCCAATTAAACCGACATGGTGAAAAGTATGTCCTTCAGACCATTTTGGTTTACATTATTAATAAATAAAGGTATTGTGAAACTGCCTTTAATACCCACAGCCTCTTGCTCACCGGAAAGCCCCGTAATATTCGAGTTTCATTTCAACATCGCATTATCAGAACATAATTATAGTTGCCCAGAAAACCGGATGTTGAGGGAATATTAGCAAGCCTGTAACATAATACAGGTCGGTCCCTTCAATACGATGGGGTAATAGTAATGTGATTCTTGTTGATATTGTGCAAGACGTTATTCTGGTTCGGGAAGGCCTCTCGCAATCAAAGCAGTACAACATTTTAATACATTTTGTTTTACTTCCAGAGATCCCTTGTAAACTGAATAAAATTGTATCCTAATAGCACTGATAACAAACATGCAAAAATACACCATGATACTGAAAGTGGTAAACTGTGCGATTGTATTTAGCTTAGGAAGGACCTCTAGCTATCCAAAGAGAGATACCTACTTCTATCAAGGGTCCTTCCTATGTAAAGTACAACCGTCTTATTTAGCCTGTATAACATTAACACTAGCTAGTTCGACCTTTGTGGGTTGAAAATTTTATAATTATTATTGAAGATTAAGCTTGTTTTTGCCAATTTCGAGATATTTTGTCCCCTAGGCTAGCAAATACGACTTCCTTCAAACTAAACAAAATGCCCACCCACACCTTCTTCAAGCTAAATTTGTAAATGTTTCGATTTAATAATGTCCCAGAGCTGCGGCGGTCGAGTGGAGATCACGCGTACATGTGAATCTGCTTGACCTGTGTTCGATCCCGGCCAAGGCGGATATTTAATGGGTGTGGTAGTACGTCCTAGCATGTTTCACATGCTCGCAAATGATCAAAAAGGGCTACAGCAAATGGGCTGTAATTTTCCACACATTCCCTGACTGACTCTTCCCAAATGGTAGACATATTAGGTCGATTACTCCAGTCATATTTGAGTTATCGAGGCTAGTAGTTAAGATTGTTGGTCTACTTATAATGAATGGACTTGTAGTAGTTAAGATTGTTGGTCTACTTATAATGAATGGACTTGTAGTAGTTAAGATTGTTGGTCTACTTATAATGAATGGACTTGTAGTAGTTAAGATTGTTGGTCTACTTATAATGAATGGACTTGTAGTAGTTAAGATTGTTGCTCTACTTATAATGAATGGACTTGTAGTAGTAAAGATTGTTGGTCTACTTATAATGAATGGACTTGTAGTAGTTAAGATTGTTGGTCTACTTATAATGAATGGACTTGTAGTAGTTAAGATTGTTGGTCTACTTATAATGAATGGACTTGTAGTAGTTAAGATTGTTGCTCTACTTATAATGAATGGACTTGTAGTAGTAAAGATTGTTGGTCTACTTATAATGAATGGACTTGTAGTAGTTAAGATTGTTGGTCTACTTATAATGAATGGACTTGTAGTAGTTAAGATTGTTGCTCTACTTATAATGAATGGACTTGTAGTAGTTAAGATTGTTGGTCTACTTATAATGAATGGACTTGTAGTAGTTAAGATTGTTGCTCTACTTATAATGAATGGACTTGTAGTAGTTAAGATTGTTGGTCTACTTATAATGAATGGACTTGTAGTAGTTAAGATTGTTGGTCTACTTATAATGAATGGACTTGTAGTAGTTAAGATTGTTGCTCTACTTATAATGAATGGACTTGTAGTAGTTAAGATTGTTGCTCTACTTATAATGAATGGACTTGTAGTAGTTAAGATTGTTGGTCTACTTATAATGAATGGACTTGTAGTAGTTAAGATTGTTGCTCTACTTATAATGAATGGACTTGTAGTAGTTAAGATTGTTGCTCTACTTATAATGAATGGACTTGTAGTAGTTAAGATTGTTGCTCTACTTATAATGAATGGACTTGTAGTAGTTAAGATTGTTGGTCTACTTATAATGAATGGACTTGTAGTAGTTAAGATTGTTGGTCTACTTATAATGAATGGACTTGTAGTAGTTAAGATTGTTGCTCTACTTATAATGAATGGACTTGTAGTAGTTAAGATTGTTGGTCTACTTATAATGAATGGACTTGTAGTAGTTAAGATTGTTGCTCTACTTATAATGAATGGACTTGTAGTAGTTAAGATTGTTGGTCTACTTATAATGAATGGACTTGTAGTAGTTAAGATTGTTGCTCTACTTATAATGAATGGACTTGTAGTAGTTAAGATTGTTGGTCTACTTATAATGAATGGACTTGTAGTAGTTGCTTCCAAGCCAAAGAAAATCCCGAAATGATGCCAGAATATTCTTACCGATCAGAAGTTGCCAATAGTGGGCTATACCTTGTTCCAAATAGGTAGGCCAGAAATCGTGAACCCTTACCTCTGTAACTCATAAAAGGGCTAGAGCAAATACGCTGCTGATTTCCACACCTATTCCCTGCCTGACCTTTCGCAAGTGTAAGAAATATATTAGTTCGATTACTCTAGTCGTTTGCGAGATATAAAGGTTAATGTGCAAGAGTTTTGGCCTACCTATTTTGAACGGGGTACAGTGTGACTGGAAACACTGTCTTGGATTATGGTAATTTCGGACACAACTAATTTCTTCCTAAATATTCTTACATGACTTAACAATAATCTAGCATACTGTATATTATTCAAAATCAACAAGTGTCCACAACAGTTTACCCATATAAAGGATTACTGGTAGTAACAAACCCATATTATATTAGTATAAAATGTTAATTCACTATCAATATGCCCAAATAATTTAAATCTTTGATTTTCACAGTGCAATATTATTTGGGAGTGATGCAACATTATTACGAGCGAATCAGACAGTGTGCAAAAAGACTCGAGGACCGTCAAACCGGAGCTATTTTGTTATAAGATTTGGATGAATATGAGAAGGAATATAAGAACATTTACATGAAATCGCGTTGTTTTGGCCATTTTATCCCGAAATGACGTATTGCAGGCGAAAACCCACAAGGGCAACACCAATTAGCTCCCAGTGCCCTCCTTCTTTACTGTAGCTCCCAGTGCCCTCCTTCTTTACTGTAGCTCCCAGTGCCCTCCTTCTTTACTGTAGCTCCCAGTGCCCTCCTTCTTTACTGTAGCTCCCAGTGCCCTCCTTCTTTACTGTAGCTCCCAGTGCCCTCCTTCTTTACTGTAGCTCCCAGTGCCCTCCTTCTTTACTGTAGCTCCCAGTGCCCTCCTTCTTTACTGTAGCTCCCAGTGCCCTCCTTCTTTACTGTAGCTCCCAGTGCCCTCCTTCTTTACTGTAGCTCCCAGTGCCCTCCTTCTTTACTGTAGCTCCCAGTGCCCTCCCTCTTTACTGTACCTCCCAGTGCCCTCCTTCTTTACTGTAGCTCCCAGTGCCCTCCTTCTTTACTGTAGCCCCCAGTGCCCTCCTTCTTTACTGTAGCTCCCAGTGCCCTCCTTCTTTACTGTAGCTCCCAGTGCCCTCCTTCTTTACTGTAGCTCCCAGTGCCCTCCTTCTTTACTGTAGCTCCCAGTGCCCTCCTTCTTTACTGTAGCTCCCAGTGCCCTCCTTCTTTACTGTAGCTCCCAGTGCCCTCCTTCTTTACTGTAGCTCCCAGTGCCCTCCTTCTTTACTGTAGCTCCCAGTGCCCTCCTTCTTTACTGTAGCTCCCAGTGCCCTCCTTCTTTACTGTAGCTCCCAGTGCCCTCCTTCTTTACTGTAGCTCCCAGTGCCCTCCTTCTTTACTGTAGCTCCCAGTGCCCTCCTTCTTTACTGTAGCTCCCAGTGCCCTCCTTCTTTACTGTAGCTCCCAGTGCCCTCCTTCTTTACTGTAGCTCCCAGTGCCCTCCTTCTTTACTGTAGCTCCCAGTGCCCTCCTTCTTTACTGTAGCTCCCAGTGCCCTCCTTCTTTACTGTAGCTCCCAGTGCCCTCCTTCTTTACTGTAGCTCCCAGTGCCCTCCTTCTTTACTGTAGCTCCCAGTGCCCTCCTTCTTTACTCGGCGCTCATCTGCGATCCATATGACACCGCGGGGACAACATGCAAAGTAGATTGGCACAGTCGTGGGCAAGAATTAACCGTAAACCGTGCATATCAGGAGTATAATAAATGTAAACAATCTCTAGCTGGCTTTATTGGTAGTGAAGTATAATAAATGTAAACAATCTCTAGCTGGCTTTATGGGTAGTGAAGTATAATAAATGTAAACAATCTCTAACTGACTTTATGGGTAGTGAAGTATAATAAATGTAAACAGTCTCTAACTGACTTTATGGGTAGTGAAGTATACTAAATGTAAACAATCTCTAACTGACTTTATGGGTAGTGAAGTATACTAAATGTAAACAATCTCTAACTGACTTTATGGGTAGTGAAGAATAATAAATGTAAACAATCTCTAACTGACTTTATTGGTAGTGAAGAATAATAAATGTAAACAATCTCAAGCTGGCTTTATTGGTAGTGCGGTATAATAAATGTAAACAATCTCTAACTGACTTTATGGGTAGTGAAGTATACTAAATGTAAACAATCTCTAACTGACTTTATGGGTAGTGAAGTATACTAAATGTAAACAGTCTCTAACTGACTTTATGGGTAGTGCAGTATAATAAATGTAAACAGTCTCTAACTGACTTTATGGGTAGTGAAGTATAATAAATGTAAACAATCTCTAGCTGGCTTTATGGGTAGTGAAGTATAATAAATGTAAACAATCTCTAACTGACTTTATGGGTAGTGAAGTATAATAAATGTAAACAATCTCTAGTTGGCTTTATGGGTAGTGAAGTATACTAAATGTAAACAATCTCTAACTGACTTTATGGGTAGTGAAGTATAATAAATGTAAACAATCTCTAGCTGGCTTTATGGGTAGTGAAGTATAATAAATGTAAACAATCTCTAACTGACTTTATGGGTAGTGAAGTATAATAAATGTAAACAATCTCTAGTTGGCTTTATGGGTAGTGAAGTATACTAAATGTAAACAATCTCTAACTGACTTTATGGGTAGTGAAGTATAATAAATGTAAACAATCTCTAGCTGGCTTTATGGGTAGTGAAGTATAATAAATGTAAACAATCTCTAACTGACTTTATGGGTAGTGAAGTATAATAAATGTAAACAATCTCTAGTTGGCTTTATGGGTAGTGAAGTATACTAAATGTAAACAATCTCTAACTGACTTTATGGGTAGTGAAGTATAATTAATGTAAACAATATCCAGCTGGCGTTATTGGTAGTGATGCACCCTTGTCTGCTTGATGACCGTTTTATCGTTACATTATATCGCTTCATCACTTCCAATGGTCCTTTAACACTATATGGTCCGACGTCTGGTGGGTTATTATCATATATTGTTTAATTATTATTGAGGATTTTGTTTGTTTTTGCCCTTTTCCAGCAATATATTGTAGTTTATCCCCTAGGCTAACACAAACACCTTCCCATACATCATTCAAACTAAAACAAATGCCCACCCAGACCCCCATCCAAAAAATTTGTAAATTTCTCGATAGAAAAATGTCCCGACCGAACACCGATATCTTCTAAGTTACAGGCTCGCTATCGCTCGCCAAGAATAATACTGACACTTGAATGGGGTGAAAGTAATCGGGTGAAAAGTCTCAAAATCTCAATACTAGTACAACGAAATAGGGGAGCTCCATAAAGACTTCCCTCGGACCAAATAGAGTTAAAGGTAAAATATATTGGACACTTTAATTACAGTTTCCATAACGTATATATTTATTTATGATGCATTGATATATTCATCTGTTTTACAGTGATGCTCGATTTAGGCCTATATTTTCAGTTTCAATATAATCCATTCAGTACGATGACGCCTTTTATATTATATTTCAATCAACGAGATATAAGTGTTTAAGTCGGGTATCATTAAATGAGTATAATCAGGTTAGCAAGAACTTTGGAAATTAAAGGGTTATCATTATTATTTCTCTTTGCTCCCTGGATTTCTAGACACCTTTCCTAAACTTAATTATATCGCATAGTGTTAACCAAATAACTACATAAAATCAGGAGAATGCACTGGAAATGTTAATGTCAAAGTATCTCTTTACCTACACAGTCAGTTTTGTTTTCCTTTTTTTTTTCTTTTTTTTTAACAGACCTCAACCATAGAACTAATGTACAGTCGTGGTCAGAACTTCCCTACTTTAAGCTACCCGGTCTGCTATATTTGCATTTTATTTTATGCTAATATATTTTTTAGCTGATGGTAAATTATTGCCTTGTACTCTTTTTAATCACTCAGCTATCACTAAGATGTCGTAGCCAAATGTGTTAATTGTGAATGTTTGGCATTAATATGATGCAGAGACTCAGCAGTTTCAATTATGTCCACTAGATATATAAAAATCAGTTAATAAGGGATGACATTGTTTCGTCAGGTTAAACAAGAAGACAATAGGTATAACCACTCCGAATTTCTCTAACCCTTCGACCTAAGCCCCTACCCCATTCCTTATGTCCATATCCACAGAGAAATAGGAAGCATCAGCAGTGTAATTCCCAATATCTCTGTCAGAATGCACTGTGGTCTGGTTAACCCCTTCCATACCGACGACGTATTTTATATTTGATTTCAGCTACATTTAGACAATTTATGAAGCTTAAGACGGATGTGTGGAAGCTTTAAGGTTTAGTTGAGATAGTGTGTAGCCTTTTATTGAGTAGACGACCTTCCTATGCTGAATAAAATTGTCTAAATGTAGCTGAAATCAAATATATAATAAGTCACCGGTATAGAAGGGGTTAAACTAATGGACAAAACATTAGAAAGGAATTTTGTTCGCGTAGAGTAAAGTTGGTGGCTTACGGTATAGTAGGCTGCGCTTTGCCGTCCATCGCTGTTTCTTGGCACTTTGAAACAAGTAATGAGTGAGATACGCAAGTTTGGTATACTGAGGCACTGTAATATATCCAGGTGCCACAGTTTATGAGTGAGATACGCAAGTTTGGTATACTGAGGCACTAATATATCCAGGTGCCACAGTTTATGAGTGAGATACGCAAGTTTGGTATACTGAGGCACTAATATATCCAGGTGCCACAGTTTATGAGTGAGATACGCAAGTTTGGTATACTGAGGCACTGTAATATATCCAGGTTCCACAGTTTACCTCTCCAGATCGGACGTCACAAAATGCTCACTTACTTCCGGTTCCAAACTATTGCTAGGTGAACAAGAATCGGAATTGAGGAGACTGTCCATCCGTCTCCACCGGCTTGGAAATCAAACTTGAATATTCTTGGTTGTGCACCGACCGTTTTATATCAATGCACCACATCCACTTAGGAAGACGGTAATAATTTAGCCACTGAAACTATCACGACTATACACTGATCTGCCAATGTCCTCAGTAATAAACACTGATCTGCCAATGTCCTCAGTAATAAACACTGATCTGCCAATGTCCTCAGTAATAAACACTGATCTGCCAATGTCCTCAGTAATAAACACTGATCTGCCAATGTCCTCAGTAATAAACACTGATCTGCCAATGTCCTCAGTAATAAACACTGATCTGCCAATGTCCTCAGTAATAAACACTGATCTGCCAATGTCCTCAGTAATAAACACTGATCTGCCAATGTCCTCAGTAATAAACACTGATCTGTCAATGTCCTCAATAATAAACACTGATCTGTCAATGTCCTCAGTAATAAACACTGATCTGTCAATGTCCTCAGTAATAAACACTGATCTGCCAATGTCCTCAGTAATAAACACTGATCTGCCAATGTCCTCAGTAATAAACACTGATCTGTCAATGTCCTCAGTAATAAACACTGATCTGTCAATGTCCTCAGTAATAAACACTGATCTGCCAATGTCCTCAGTAATAAACACTGATCTGTCAATGTCCTCAGTAATAAACACTGATCTGCCAATGTCCTCAGTAATAAACACTGATCTGTCAATGTCCTCAGTAATAAACACTGATCTGCCAATGTCCTCAGTAATAAACACTGATCTGCCAATATCCTCAGTAATAAACACTGATCTGCCAATATCCTCAGTAATAAACACTGATCTGCCAATATCCTCAGTAATCACGTTATTCTGACTTTCAACCACACCCAGGAATGTAACAAGATTATGAAGCATGTGGACAGCTTATTCTGGCTACCATTAGACGAATTTATAAAGGTTAGGAAGAATCCGTGGGAATTTAAAGGCTAAAGACTACCTCAATTAACCCTCTTACTTCCATATACCCTTCCTAATGTGAATGCAATCGTATAATAATATCCAGAAAACAGAACATAAATGGGTCACTGCATCTTCTAAGCGGTTAGACCATTTCGTACAACAGGAGGTGACATAAACTCTGGTGATGCACAGGTTAATCATGACTGTTGAGGCTGACTGTACGCGGCCTGTGATCCGTGGGAGCATTACCAAGAGTAGGGAACGAACCGTGGCGCGTCGGGGGAGACATCTACACAATTTCAAGGGGGACTGCAGACTGGGTAGTAAGCGGGGATTAGACAACTTACCCAAATATTGGCATTGTTTTGTCGCTAGGTAGAGTGTGTGTGTGTGTGTGTGTGTGTGTGTGTGTGTGTGTGTGTGTGTGTGTTTTATACTGTGTGTTTTTCGCGACTACTTTGCTATTTCCATTGGTCACTTTATGTCTTTTTCACCATTACCCTTTAATTAAATATTAGCATTGTGTGTCTTTTTGGCTACTATCCTGAAATGTATTATTATTATTTATTATTATATCGCTACTATCTTATTATATAATAACAATGTGTGCATTTCCGCTACTATTCTGCTACAATAATGGCATTGTGTTTTTTCGCTGTTATTATTCTATTACATAATAACAAGGTGTATATATTTTCTCCACTATCGTGGTATTAACTATTGGCAATGTGTGCCTTATTCGCTACTATCCTATATATAATTACCAATGTGTGTATTTTTCGTTACTAATCTGTTATCAACTATTGGCATTATATGTATAATTGGCTATTATCATATTATAAATAGGAGGGAAGAACCCGAGGCGAATCAGGGGAGATATCTATTGTACACACCTTCTAGGGACTGGAATCTGTAAGTATGTAACTGCAGTAAGTCAGGATGTGAAAACTTTCCTAAATATTGGCATTATGTCTCTGTCGCTCTTAATATACAGGTACAGTATAATTAGTTGGTGGGTGATAGCGGCAACAGTAAACAACATAAATCCAGAGATAAAATATATAGACAGACATGTAAACAGACATGTAAACAGACATGTAAACAGAGACAAACAGACTCCAATCCCAGTATTAGAGAGAGATACATGGAAACTGACATACCTACAATAACTTACATTAACAGACAGACAAATTGACGGACACACATTACGATACAGACAGGCACCCACGCGCACTATCAGACACAATCAACCAATGAACCTATTAAGCAAAACACAAACAATCACAATAATATAATCACAGACACATACTTGCACATTCAGTCAGATAGACAGACAATCAATATATCAACCTAACAGACAAATAATCACACTAAAATACAGACTATCAAATACTCACACTTTCAGACAATCAATCGACCTAACAGACAAAAAGACAAACAAATGATCACATTAATACACAGATAAATACTCATATATTCACACAAGCAATCAACCTAACAGACAAAATTACCAAACAACAATCACACTAGTATACAAACAGACAATTACTCGCACATTTAGATACACAGACAAATACACACACACTCAGACAGACATACAGACAGAAAAACCCAAACACCGACGATCGCATAATCCACTCTTTTATTCTGATACCTTTCAAAGCAACTGACAAAGTCGTTCACTAAACTAATTCGCATGATCAAAAAGATGTTTGACGAAAAAGAATGTTGTGTTAATTATTTTCTGAAACACGTTAATTTAATTGGTAAATCATATCCCGTGATTGGATCTTAAATGCAAGGCCTGCGAGTTATCGACATGGATGGATTAAATTTTTATTATCTATCGCTTCAATTATGAGTGTATTATTTTTAATGTGTGCCATTTCTCTCCCTCTGTCTGTCTGTCTGTCTGTCTGTCTGTCTGTCTGTCTGTCTGTCTGTCTGTCTGTCTGTCTCTCTCTCTTATATATATATATATATATATATATATATATATATATATATATATATATATATATTAGTATTACATCAACATGGGTGTAATCTTTTCAATAAATAATTGAGTGTGCGGACGTTCAAAGTCAAATTTGGTGCCACGCTTGAGGCAATTAATCACAAAAAAAAAAAAAAAAAAAAAAAAAAAAAATATATATATATATATATCTATATATATATATATATATATATATATATATATATATATATATATATATATATATAATACAATTGTCAATACATCCCTGGCAATCAAACCCTAGTCTATCAACAAACGTACACTACTCTGGCTTGACAAACTTTTTTTTTTTTTCGAAAGCTATCCAGGAAATTATCTCAGCAATTGATAACTTATTCAATCTACTCAATGGTGTATAGCCTTTAGTAGAGTATTTTAATTGAGATCCTGATTAAACTCGTGGTAGAGTGACAATAACTTCTTTCTGATAACCCTAGGAACTGGTACTGTATTTCCAGAGGGATATTTATGATTCTAATACACAGCATACCAACCTATGTTTAAAGGACAATCAAAGCAATCCTAAATCCCACTGGAATTCTATTAATTCACTTCTTGGCATAACTAATAGTACAACAGATAAACCCTCAATTAATTTAAAACCACCTTGTCGTGATATAACAAATGCTTTTAACGATTACTTCTTGAGGATAGGAACTACAACTCCCACTAATACTAATGACGACAATGCTTATCAACAGTATTTACTTAACCCTCCAAACTGTTCACTATATCTTACCCCTGTAAATGATACTGAAATTGAGTAATACCTGAAAACATTAAAACCTACTGCTCCTGGTTACGACGATATCCCACCCAAATTGTTGAGTCATAGCTCAAAAACGAGTTTGACTCTACTAGCACATATTATTAATCTTGCATTTCGCTCAGGATAGTTTCCAAATAAAATAAAAATAGCTAAAGTAATTCCTTTGCATAAGTCTGGTAGTAAGGAAGATATCAACAATTATCGTCCAATTTCAATACTCCCAGCGTTTAATAAAATATTTGAAAAAGCTATTTCTATTCGTCTCACTATGTTTCTTGAAAATAATAATTTACCTAGTGATAGTCAATTTGGATTTCGTCGAAACCGTTCTACTGAGTCGGCTCTACTGGAATTTGTTAACAATGTATATAAATATTTGGAAGACAAATTATATGTTGCAGGAATGTTTATTGATCTTTCAAAAGCCTTTGACTCCTTGGACCATAATATTTTACTTGAAAAATTGAAACACGTTGGAATCAGAGGTATACCACTGCAACTATTTAATTCCTATATTAGTAACAGGTCACAAGCAGTATATTGCAGTTCAAGACCAGACCTTTTCTTCACCAGTCGGTTTCATCACCATACCAGCTCAATACCAAGCCAATTCAATACCAAGGCATCTCAATACCACACGTCGCCACATCTACTGTCCTGTACAGCGGTCACGGGTACCCCCCCCCCCCCCTCTCTCTCTCTCTCTCTCTCTCTCTCTCTCTCTCTCTCTCTCACTTGACCTTTGACCGCTGGAAGGTAAACACCACTACACCTGAGCTCTCTCCTACGGTCCTACCCAACTTTCGGTGAATGTGGACAGGCGGACAGCATGCCGTCCTGCACCACAAATACTGAAGCAGACAAAATGGATCCTGATGGTGCCAGCAACGATATTATGAGAGAAACAGAGACGAATGCAGTAGGAAGCAGCATCCTGAGCGAAGAAATGGATTATCAAGAGGTTTGCAGCAAATCGGAGGGTAAAAGAAGAAAGAAACAAGCAATTGGAGAAGGAAGTAGCGATGAAGAAGACACACGAGAATCAAAAAAGATACGAAACGGCGAGCATGCAGGCCTACAGGTACGTGAGGCTGAGCAAGGGGAAAGCGGTGGAAAAGGGGCGACGGAGAACTACAACGGGGCCACACAGCCGACGGAGAGCGACGACAGGGACAAGCAGACGACGGAGGGACGACCCAGGCTCATATTTCCGGTGGACAACAAGCTCAGCTATCAGCAAAAGGTACTGTGGACAATGAAGCTTGGCCGGGAGTATAAATCCTTCAGACCACTCCTGAAAGATGGACAAAACCGGTCATACCTGACAGTGGAAGTAAATGAAGCAGTGGAAATGTTAACTACAGTAGGGTATGAAGGAGTCATCATGAAAATCCCTGAAGCACAAGAAAAGATGACCAAAATAATAATATTCAAATATCCAGTGTGGGTAGACCCAGAATTTTTGCTCGATGATCCTAATATCGTTTGGGCACGAAGGAACAAAGTGAGGGGCGAAGAAAAAAGTCAGGCAGTGGCCCTGATTAAAGGAGATGCTCCAGAAAGTATCTATGTGACGGGACTCGGTTATAGGTATGTTGCACCATACATTGAGGAAGAGTTGATATGTTTGAAGTGCTCTAGGTGGGGGCACCAGGCTTGGAGATGTCACCTGGACCCTCGCTGTCGTTTCTGTGGGGGCAGCCATATCTCCACACGATGTGGGGAAAAAATAAAGGCCAGGATGGACGTGCGGCCACGATGTTGCAACTGTGGTGGCCCCCATAATGCTCAGTCTGTAGTCTGCTCTAAAAGACCCGGGGCAAACAGACAGCATCATCATCAACAGCGATCAGCGGTGGGAGATGATGCAATATACAGCCGACAACAAGCAGCCGCCCCGCCCCAGGACTTCCCCACACCATCTTTACCAACACGTGGACAGCCGGGGGCGACGACCAGGTGTGAAGAAGAGACAAAGAACGCCTGGGGTAGGAGGCCTAATCTCCTGGTACCTGGGGGAATGGGTCCCAGGTGGGAAAGCCTGGCCCCAAAATGACCGCACCTGGTGAAGGGGTAAGTTCAAGCCCAGGTTCTGAAAGTACAGTGAAAGAAAATAGCGAAATGGCGGGCATACAACAAACAGGGTTTGAAGAAATGTTTCAATACCTCCGGGAGTTCGGAAACAAAGTGGAAATGCTAGAAAAACAAGTCAGCTATCTAAATGATATGGTTAAAGGTAAGGGAAATGAAAAAAGTACCGAACCTGTAGCAACAGCATCAGTGAGTGCCGAACCAGTAACAACAGCATCAGTGAGTACCGAACCAGTAGCAACAGCATCAGCGAGTCAAAACTCACGAGAAGTTACAGAAAAGAAGGCAAAGAAAGAAAGTGAATCAACTAATTGTAAATTTACCGTAAAAGGAAGAAATAAAACTCTGTACCCACACAAGCTGATGACGAATAACCTTGTAGTGCTCGAGAGTGCGCTAGCTAAGTGTGAAGATGAAGGGAAAAAAGAACAATTATTCATGGACTGGGTAGCGTTGCACCGACAAATGGATAAAATCATGACAAAAATAGAAGGTATGTCGGAATCAATAACGGATACACCGAGTAACAATGGATCAAAATGAACTTAGAGTAATTGCATGGAATGTTAATGGACTACGTAATAGAATTGATGACTTGCATTATTATGTAAATAAATATGATATAGATGTTATACTCCTCAAAGAGACTCGGGAAGGGAATGTTAACTTGTTAAAGCTAAATAGATATACAAAATATACTCTCCCGGCGAGCGAAGGCATTAGGGGCGTATCAACCTACGTGATAAATACCATCCCCTCGGAGCTTGTAGAAAACCCTCATAAAACCGACGGGGTAGAATCAGTTTCTATTAAATTATTTATGGAAAGAGGGGTCAATAAGTGTTGTTAACCTTTACGTATCTAAGAATTGTTTTTCCATTAACTCTCTACCTAATAGTGTATTTAATGAGGTAACTCTTATTGCCGGGGACCTAAACGCTCGTCACAGGGAATTAGAGGGCGGGGAAACTACCAACACTAACGGGAGGAGATTCAATCAATTATTGAAAGACTATCCAGATATCAAATTGCTAGGGACACAGGCAGCAACACACATACAGGGAGGGAGGCTAGACTATGCAGTGATTATTAATGGCCAAGGTTTGGATGGGAGGTGTGATGTTACACCGGAATTACTCAGCGACCATTTCTCTTTAGATATAAGTATTCCTCTGGGTAAAGTGGACATAAAGTATAAAAGAAAAGGATAATATTACCTCTAGACAAGATAACTAATTTTAGCAATAGTATTCGGGATTGGTATAGAGACTATGAACCAATTTGTACAAATCAGTTTTATGAAGATATGGCCAAAATTATAGAAGAGTCATTAAGTGTTAAAGGAGAAAGAAAAATAAGGGAATATTCGTCAAACCGGAATAAATACTATAATGACCAAACATTAAAGGATTGGTCAAAAATGCTTAAGCAAAGCCATAAGAAGTGGGTGGAGGCGGGAAGGGATGACTCTACTAAATCCGATCTACTTGAGGCGTCCCGGATTTGCGGGCAGGCCCGTAAAGAAGTGAGAGGAGACTATTGGAAGAAATTTGCAAATAAGATTGGGAATACCACAAATATCAGTGAAATCTGGAGAGAAGTTAATAAAGTACGGGGGAAAAGGAAAAGTAATGTCGCACACCCACATCCACAACAAAAGGCAAACGAATTAATGGAAAAGTGGGCAACTGCCGCTAGTACCGATTCACTGCCGCAGGACGTCAGGGAGGGATTAGAGGGTTGGGAAAATGAGAGGAGAGAAACTATTGTTAACGCATTAAATATAGCACACATCACAGATGTAGATATAACAAGAGATGAACTACTTAGAGCAATTAAACAAGGTAAATCTACAGCTCCCGGGGAAGACGGTATAACTTACGATGTATTAAACTGCCTAGCCAGTATAGAAGATAGCCCCCTCCTTCGATTATTCAACATGAGTCTTAAAGAGGGTAAACTACCTAAAGCGTGGAAAAAAGCTATAATCATTCCCATCCCTAAACCAAATGGGGAGAGTAGACCCGTTTCCCTCACATCGTGTATGTCCAAAATGATGGAGAGAATCGTGTTGGAGAGGCTATTATATATCACAGACGATAAATTGTGCAACAATCTGTTCGGTTTTAGAAAAGGTAGGGGTACATCTGATGCAGTCATAAAGTGTCTGGCCAACGATAATGATTACTGCAGGGTATACGTGGATCTCAAGGGCGCCTTTGATAAAGCAAATGGAGAGGTAATTTTGTTTGAATTAGCTAACATGGGTGTAAAAGGAAAATTATTACATTGGATAGGAGATTATTTATTTGGAAGGAAGGCGCAGGTGTGGTATCAACGGGCTCTTTCTGAGGAAAGGAAACTTGACCTGGGTACACCACAAGGCGGGGTATTAAGTCCATTCCTCTTTAATGTCCTAATGAATAGGATAGCTCAAGATATGCTAGGTCCAGGTGTTAAAATAACAATATACGCAGACGATATAATGCTGCAAAGCAGTAGCGTTGAGAATATGCAATTGGCCCTCAACAAATTTGGGCAATTAACCCAGAAGCTAGGGCTAGTAATTAATGAAGAAAAAACTAAATTTCAGTGTCGTGCTATGGGCGATAAACAATTAGCTGTGAATGAAAAAAATATTGATAGGGTTAGGAGCTATAAGTATCTAGGCATCTATATAGGATATACATCAGACAGTAAAGATGCCGAGTTACATCATATACAAACACAATGTAAGGCACGTATGGCACCCTTGAAATCCCTAGCTTGGAGTGGTACAGGTGTTGGTGTACAGGTACTGCGGATGATGTACCTCACCACTATTAGGTCAGTGGTGGAATATGCCAGCCCCGTTCTCTCTCTTGCCTTGGTGAAGGAAGGTTGGATAAAATAGAAACTATCCAAAATGAGGCTATGCGGGTTATATTAAACTGCCCCAAAAATGCGATGGTAGCTGCTATGAGATTATAATTAAATTTAACAACCTTGCGACACAGAATAGAGGAAGTAAACCTAGTATCGGCAATGAGACATATACGGTCAGGTAGTGGTGAAAAATTGGCACAAGACGTCAACGATGGCATACGTAAAATTTGAACCTTCAGGAGGCAAGGCAAGAGGGGATACCTAAAAGAACTAATACATAAAGTAGAGAAATTTGACCTAATAAATTTCTTTCTGGTCGAAGAGAGGGCACAAAAACCTCCACCCTGGGAAGATAAAGGCGAGGATATAAATATTATCAAGCTGGGGAAAAAGAAAAGTATGTACGAGACTGGGGAACTTAAAATAGTTGTTGAAGAAAAGATAAATGAATTAAAAGATGATAATGTTGCGCAAGTATACTGCGATGGCTCTGTCACAGAAAATGGGAGAGCAGGATGTGGGATACTGGTGAGTGACGATGTAGGTAACGATAACATATACAGTGAATATTATTATAGAATAAGTAACAACGTGTCCTCTACGCAGGCAGAAATATGTGCTATGTTATACGGGTTAAATAAAATAAGAGGGGGAGAAGGTGATGTGTGCTTTTTCGTAGACAGTCGAAGTGCTTTGGAATCTATGAACAGCAAAAAACCCGTGTATGAAAAGCTGGTATCTCAGTGTAAGGTTATTATAGATGAACTACGCAATAATGGGAGAATGGTAAAATTTACGTGGATACCTTCACATGTTGGGATAATAAATAATGAAAGAGCGGACGAACTTGCTAAATTAGGAACGGAGAAAGACACAATAGATTACGAGTGCATTCAATCTTTAAGACAAATTAAATCAACAATTAGAAAAAAACAAAAGGATGCGGAACTTTTTATGATGCAAGAAAAACACGCGAATAGTGCAACATTCTATCACTATAATAACGTTGCACGGCGAACTAGCTTTATATACGGAAACTTAAGAAGTGCTTGGAAGGACTCCTTGTGCACACGACTTAGGTTAGGATATTGTTACATGTGGGAACTTGGTGTTTCCTAAAGGAGAACACGAAATATGTTGTCAACTATGTAAAAACCAAGACGTCATACCTTAAATCATTATATACTGCACTGCCAACACCTAGCGAAATATAGAAACAATGTCATAGATAAGGTCGATGAACAAATTATATGGATGTTCAATCATAATATGATTACTCAAATAATAGCCAAATGCAAAAAAATACAATACATCGTAAGGTAAATATACATAAAACAAAGTTTAGGATTTAGTGTTATGATTAGTATGTAATTGATAGCCTCATTATATCATTATTGTTATTATAATAATAAATGTGTATGTATACACTGTATATTGTGAAATTTGTGTGTTATTGTATGAATTATTGTGTGTATAGGTATGTATGTAGGTATATGTACATGCATGTGTGTGTGTGTGTGTGTGTGTGTGTGTGTGTGTGTATGTATGTATGTATATGTGTATATGTATATATAATATGTATATACTGTATATGTATTTATGTGTGTATGGGTGTATGTATGTGTGTGTATATGTAGGCATGTATTAAACTGGAGTGGGAGGGTCATTCTATGACATTAAGGAAAGTAGAAGGATTATAGCAAACCCACGCTAAGCCTAAGCCCAGCTTAGCTAAGGGTCCTTCTTAAACAGTTAGGGACAACTGGTTTGCTAACAAGTATAGAGATAAAAACTTACTAAATGTTGTATTCATGTCTGTGTTGATATTGTACATGTATAATATGAGTAGGGTAAAAGACTGTTTTATCACCTTTGCCCTTTTGAGACGTGTAATTATGTATTCCCATGTATTTATGCTTTCTCAATAAAGAATCAATCAATCAATCAATCTCTCTCTCTCTCTCTCTCTCTCATCTATGCAGTAAAGATAGGGATAAACATTGCTCTCTACCCACTACAGGTAAAAGTTTTCGTTTATTTTGACACACATAGGCCTACACGTATTATATATACACTATAACGATATATACAGTATATATATTGCAGTACCGGTAATGTGTGTTTTATATTTCAAATATATTTAGACGGCTTTGTACTGCTTAGGAAGGGTCATGTTAGCTAAGGTTCATTGAGATGGTTTGTAGCACTATAACTGATAGACGTCCTTCCTAATTTGAATAAGATCGCATAATAGTTAGTAAAATAAAATAATGCGACCGAACTATTTCATTCGGTACCGTATATTAAATCATTAAGATATGATAGGGGTTTACGGTCTATTCGCCCACATTAGGAATTTGTTCGCCCAAACAATGAAGTTCGTTAGCCCACACCTTGAAGTCTTTTCGCCCACACTTTGAAGTTTGTTAGCCTCCCACACTCTAAAATGGCTTCTAAAGGATGCACATTTTGTGTATTATGTTCATGCCAAAATGTTGTCCATTCATAATAAAATAATGCTATGGATAATTTGTGTTATCTCATTTCCGGACTTAACTTAGTTTAAATATCTTCAGATTAATTGGTTAACTTTTCATCATATTCATATTACTAACTCTGTGTAATGTTGAGGCTAAGCATTTTGTTTAATCCACATTGTCTGACCCATTCAGTACATATAAGACTTCCATAAGTGAGAGAGAGAGAGAGAGAGAGAGAGAGAGAGAGAGAGAGAGAGAGAGAGAGAGAGAGAGAGAGAGAGAGAGAGAGAGAGAGAGAGAGAGAGAGAGAGAGAGAGAGAGAGAGAGAGAGAGAGAGAGAGAGAGAGAGAGAGATAGAGAGAGAGTATATATAGCTCATATTCAAAGAGCAAATCATAACAAAAATATAACAATACTAGTGAAGCATTGTACAACTAGGAATGTCCTGTGTTTTAGTGTGTGAGGAGACTAATGACGTGACCGATTAGAACGATTAGAGTAAGAGGAGAAGGTATAATAATTAGATAGGATTAACTCGGTCACCTTTCATTATCTAATGTTAATTTTGGAAGCTTCTAAATATATGTTATTATTTGAATGTAGATCATGGTCGTTATATCATTCAAACTCAGTATAGTTGTCAATTATATACATAATAGTTCCTCATAGTGCTGCCACAAACATAACTGTTCATCGAAAATTTCCGGAAATAGCCTGTACCTGTGCACTGATTCATGTATACATTTCATGTCAACTACTCTAACCTCAAAAGTCCTACATAAGTATTATCAATCGTAATGTATTGAAATACTAACAAGAACATTGCTTATTCTCTTGTTTTAGATTTGAATGCTCAGGAATCTTTCAATTTATGCATTTTAGTTATCACAGTCATTTTCGTTATGTGTTGACCAGTTGACAAGCACAGTTTGCGAAATGTTTCACTCTTCTATCAGTATTACAACAATCAGTGTTCTTCAGAGCACTCTCAGTGCTGCATACCCCCTCTCCCACCCCTATTCCGCCCAGCTCTATAATTTGAGAAATAGCAAATGTTCTCGGTCTTTCTTCTACTCAACAAACTCTCTCCCTTAATTAATCTTTCCTTCATACTATGACTTAGACTGCTTTATATTCCGTGTGTCCAGGCATTATGACCCCAACGACCATTGAATTTGGCTCTGTCACTCTTTTGGCTTTGGGGGAGACACTCGTTACAGGCAGCCTGCCGTTTGTCTCCTCCATACACACATAAACAAAACTATTTATTGAAACGTTGTGCTGTCTTCCAAGTTGTATTGATATGTAGTATGAAAAACAAAAAATATGTGATAGGTTGTCCTGCCATATAATTATTTCATGTGAATTGTTATATATCATTCATTTCGTGTTTCTAATATCGGTATATGTATTGTAGATGTATACTTTTCAACTCGTGTTGTTGATATTTTCAGTCAACTTCAAATCGCTAAATAGTCAGATAAGTTTGAAGTTCGAGTTAGATGCACTGTATAAGAATGTGCACATTATAGTTGTAACTTGTAGGGAAATAAGGCAATCTAGTAAATGTCTTTGATTATGAACAGGCTCTTAAAGTAGTTTATTGTAGTTAATATTAATACAAAAATAGGAGGTAAAGTTTAACGTGGACATAACGGTATGTAATACATTGAAAACCGATAGTCAAAATTAAGTGAAGTAAGAACAAAAAATTGTTTTTGTTTTTGCTAGCACCATATACATCAATCTGGGTGTCCATTATCTCTCGATACCTTCACCTGACCTAATCGACGAGTCGAGTAATTTAGCCAAGTGAGATGAGTTCTAATATCTACTTAGTTCTATTGATGACTGAATTATACAGTATATGATTGATTGTAATTCCCCTGAAACAGTCTAAAAAAGAACAAATAAAATTATATAGATATACTTGTCATGAACGAGTTTATAAAGGGGTTTGCTTGTATTCATCAGAATAAGTAAATTTGGAGGGGAATGATAACCTACTTAAAGAAATAACTGACATATTGATACTAAATTGTGTAAGGAAATTAAGTAGGCTAATGCTAATCATATTATAGAACGTTTTGATTAATACATATACAAATAGATGTTGGCAATCACAAGTTAAAACACTTATGCAAATAATTATAGAAGAAGCAGAAATTCAAGTTTGGGAAGCTTGACAAGTTAAATGAAAGGTAGAGTCAATTGATTAAATTAACCGATTAGCTATTAAAATTAACATAACTTAATTCCCAAGTTCGAGTTAACTTAACTTAACTTAGTTGATAAAGAAATAAAATAAACTTAACTTAACAAGTTAATTTAATGAGTTACTCGACCCAACTCTGTGTGTGTATATATATATATGTGTATATATATATATATATATATATATATATATATATATATATATATATATATATAATCACCATCACTACTACCACCACTACTACTACCATAATCACCATCATCAATCACTACTACGACAATCATCACAATACTACTACTGTACTACCATAACCTCCCTGTGCCTCATGAAACGGCGACCTCGATTTCGGCCGCTAAATGACCTCCGATTTTGGATCTGACCTCATCCGTACCGGCTGCGAACAACTTTCGTTGCATACACCTTTTCGATCGAAGGCCTCCTATTCTGCCCCAAACGGGTCGAAATCGTCGATTTTTTCGCTCCCGTTTACTACATAAGTTCTGCCGAAAATTTTATCAAACAAAAGTGTCTCTGATTTCCACTAAACTCGCCTAAAACCATCTCCAAAGCCTGGGCTTTCCAACGGTGCCCCACACTCCCACCTGGCACCAAAACTGTGGGAGGAATTTAGTAACAAAGGTCGGGTAACTGACAGACAAACATTGACCTTTATTTATTAAGATATATATATATATATATATATATATATATATAAGAGAGAGAGAGAGAGAGAGAGAGAGAGAGAGAGAGAGAGAGAGAGAGAGAGAGAGAGAGAGAGAGAGAGAGAGAGAGAGAGAGAGAGAGAGAGAGAGAGAGAGAGGAGAGAGGAGAGAGAGAGAGAGAGAGAGAGCGAGAGAGAGAGAGAGAGAGAGAGAGAGAGAGAGAGAGAGAGAGAGAGAGAGAGAGAGCGCCAAGGGGTAGATGAATTCACGATCAAGACAATACCAATCAACCTAACAATAACCTTTTTTAAGTTCCCGATCTTCAGATGAAATGATAAAGAACTTATCCGAGGTTTATGTCATGTATTTAAGATCTGATATATTTTATCATAAACACAAATTAAACCAGATATACGAAGAAAGTATACGAGAAAGTACAACGTAGAATGACAAAAATGATCCATATTATAAATCTTTCAAATCTTCCATAATTATGAAGATAGGTTGAAGACATTAGGTTACATTCGTTAGAGAGGCGCAGAGTTAGAGGGGATATGATTATATAATTATTATATAATTATAGAGGTGTTCAAGTGGGTTAGTAGGATTAATAAAGGGGACATGAAAGATGTACTAAAGCTCAGTGATTGCGAAAGAACTCGAACAAATAAGTACATAAGAAAATGGAAGTCTGCAGAAATCCGATTGACACACACAAGGCAGATCCCTCTCACACCCAACCCCTATTACAAGGCCTAATTATAGGCCCAGCTCACTAATACCATGAGGGCCGACCTCACCAAAACGGTCAGAGAATGGGGGTCTGCAGAGCATCGATTGGCCCACACCCGGCAGATCCCCCTCACACCCAACCCATTTCGTCCATATGCCTATCTATTTTGTTCTTAAAACTCTCTACCGTTCTTAAGAACATAAGAAAATGGGAGTCTGCAGAAAGCCGATTGGCCCACACAAGGCAGATCCCTGTCACACCCATCCTCAATTACAACGCCTAATTATAGGCCCAGCCTACTAATACCATGAGGACCGACCTCACCAAAAACGGTCAGAGGTCAGACAATGGGGGTATGCAGAGCGCCGATTGGCCCACACCCGGCAGATCCCCCTCACACCCAACCCATCTCGTCCATATGCCTATCTATTGTTTTCTTAAAGCTCTCTATCGTTCTTGATCCCACTATAGCACTTGGTAGCCTATTCCACCTGTCTACAACTCTGTTACCAAACCAATATTTGCCTATATCTTTTCTGAAACGAAATGTACCGTATCTAATTTGAAACCAATTGTTCTAGTTCTTTCGCTATCACTGAGCTTTAGTACATCGTTCATGTCCCCTTTATTAATCCCACTAACCCACTTGAACACCTCTATCATATCCCCTCTAACTCTGCGTCTCTCTAACGAATGTAAGCCTAATTTCTTCAACCTTTCTTCATATGGAAGATTTCTAATATTATGGATAATTTTTGTCATTCTACGCTGTACTCTCTCCAAGGAATCTGTAATAAGGACACCAAAACTGAACAGCATAATCCATATGGGGTCTCACTAATGACAAGTAAAGTTTTAAGATAACATCAGAAGTTCTGTTACTCACACTCCTAGAGATGAACCCGAGAATCCTGTATGCCTTGTTACGAACGCTTATACACTGTTGTCTAGGCTTCAAATCGTTGCTAACAAACACACCCAAATCTTTCTCGCAGTCTGAGTTTTTAAATTTCGTATTAGCTAGTTTATATTTTGCATTAGTATTCGTCTTCCCTATCTTTAATTAATACCTTGCATTTGTCAATGTTAAACTTCATCTGCCAATTTACTGACCATTCGTGTAAGGTATATAGATCCCATTGGAGGCACTCTATGTCGCTATCTGAATCTATTGTTCTCCCTATTTTGGTCTATCTATCTATCTATATGCTCAGGCCCAAAACCCCATTTTGGGGGTAGCCGCCTCAAGACAGAGCAAGAACGGAAAACACAAAAACAACATAAAACAACGAATAAACACAGATAAAAAGCACAAACTCACACACATCCAGGTCACCCAGGAGAAGACCCAGAGACCAGGGTCACCAAGGTCGCTCCAGCACTCCCCCGGCCCCCGACCACCCGGAGAGGTTCCGATCTCGGCAGGCAGACATGCAGCGGAGCCAAAGCCACAAGCCCTCCCACCACACTTCCAGGCGCACCCTTCATATTAATCGTCTCCCCGGGCCAGGCGCCTGATGGACTATTATCTAGTCCAACTTAAGCCCGACCCCTTACTCCAAATGACCACGTGTTCACTCAACTATTCACAAGCATTCTCCATTCACTCCCGTCCACCACCACTTCCCCTGCCTGATCTATAGTCATTCCTCTCAACGATGCGGTGACGGATTTTCGGAGAAGAAATAGACTCCGCACAGGACAACCAGGAAGGAGGACCGAAGACAGCGAGGACGGCAACCTACAAAGGAATTAAATACTAATCCGTCAAGAACCGCGAATTTGGATAAAGCTCCACCAACACGAACCAAATTCAAAACCGCCAGGGATAACGACTGAGGACCGAGGACAGCCATGAATGTAAATGTAGATCCGACCAGAACCAAAAATTCGATGAAAGAACGTTCTGTGAGTTCTAAAACCGCAACTTTAAAGGTTTTCTATGCAAACGCTCGTAGCATACGCAATACATTTTCAGATTTAGAGGAACTAGTGTTTACAGAAAATTATGATGTGATTGGCATAACAGAATCTTGGCTCATTACAGAAGATAGAGACTTTTTAGCAGAGTATTCACTTCCCGGTTATGTAATGATTGAGAACAGCCGAATAAATAAAAATGGAGGTGGCGTTTTATTTTATATCAAAGAAAGTCTTAACCCGACCCTCGTGTCAAAACCTCAAATTGTGAACGTTGACACATCTTTTGTGCTAATAAAGAATAATAAAGGTACAAAAATAATCCTTGCGTTAATATACAGACCTCCAGCTCAACCAGTGCAAACGGACCGAGAAATTTACGAACAAATTGCAGATGTAAGTAACTCACAAGATACCGTAATTTTGGGCGACTTTAATTTACCTGTGACCAAGTGGGGCGATACTCTTACTTCACACTCCGGACATGACTTGTATACGAACTTGCAAGAGAGTTCGCTTTATCAATTTGTTCGAACGCCGACCCGTGGTAATAACGTTCTTGACATTGTACTTGCAACAAAAGAAGAATTGATAGAGAATTTGAATGTTGGTGATGAATTCAGTAACAGCGACCATCGTACGATAACTTTCACTTTAAAGTTTACTAGTAACGAACCAAATAGTAGCATCGAAAAGGTCCCTAATTTCAAGAAAGCAAACTTCCATAACTTAGAGCTATGTTTAAAGAAACTGACTGGAGCTTTTTAATTAACAATAACGACATAAATACATCTTGGAAGTTATTCGAAACCACTTACCTAAAAGCAGTGCAAGACTGCATACCATCGAAAATACGGCGTCCAGGCCATAATAATAAGCCCAAATGGTGGAATAAAGATATTTCAAACTGCCTGCTTGCTAAAAAATTTGCTAATGATAGATTAAAATCCTCACAAAATGACGAAGAAAGGGTGAAATTTGTAGAGCTACGACGCAAAGCCAAAAAGTTAATTAAGCAGAGTAAAAAGACCTTAGAGTTACATATTGCGAATCAAAGTACAACAAATCCGAAAGAATTCATAGTTATATCAGAAAGAAAAAAATAGTTACTTCAACTGTTGGACCGTTAGTCGATGAAAATGGAGAATACACAAAGACGAAGTACAAATGAGTAATGCCCTCAATACCTTCTTTGCATCAGTTTTTACAACAGAAGACCTCAGTGATATCCCATCGCCGATTCAGATTGATAATTCAGATGTTCTAAGCAATATCACCGTTACAGAGAGAGAAGTATTGAATTGTTTAGATAAACTCAAGGTAAATAAAACGCCAGGACCTGATACAATCTCGCCTAGAGTTCTAAAGGAAGCTAAGGATGAGCTCTCCAAACCACTGACATTACTATTCAATAAATCCTTGCAGTCTGGAACTATGCCTGATCAGTGGAAGTTAGCCAACATAACACCGATATTCAAACAAGGCAGCAAATCCCTACCCAGTAACTATCGTCCAATTAGCTTAACCTCAGTTGTATGTAAAATGCTAGAAACAGTCATACGAGACAGACTCGTAAATCACTTAGAGGAAAATAACATACTTAAAGATACTCAACACGGCTTTCGTAAAAAAACGTTCCTGTTTAACAAACCTCTTAGACTTCTTCCACGATATCCTCAACTTCTACGATGAGAGTAAAGCTGTAGATATTATATACCTAGATTTTCAAAAGGCCTGTGACAAAGTTCCCCACAAACGTTTACTGCTAAAACTAAAAGCGCATGGAATACAAGACGGTGTGTTGAAATGGATAGAAAATTGGCTCAGCAACAGAAAGCAAAGGGTAGTCATAAACGGTAAGGCATCTAAATGGACCAAAGTAAGTAGCGGGGTACCCCAGGGATCGGTACTAGGACCAATTCTCTTTCTAATTTACATCAACGACATAGATGAGGGTCTCACCTGTACAATCTCAAAATTTGCTGACGATACAAAAATTGCAAATAGCGTACTCTCAAAAGAACATAAGAACATAAGAAAATGGGAGTCTGCAGAAAGCCGATTGGCCTAAGCAAGGCAGATCCCTGTCCCACACAACCCCAGTTCAATTACAAAGCCCAATTATAGGCTCAACACTCTAATACCCTGAGGATCATCTTACCAAAACGGTTAGAGATTAACGCAGGATTATGGGGGTATGCAGAGTGCTGATTGGCCCAACCCGGCTGATCCCCCTTCACACCCAACCCCTCTCGTCCATATGCTTATCCAATTTTATCTTAAAGCTCCCTACCGTCTTAGACCCCACTATAGCACTTGGTAGTCTTTCCCACCCATCTACAACTTTGTTACCAAACCAATATTTGCTTATATCTTTTCTGAAACGAAATTTATCTAATTTGAAACCATTGGTACGAGTTCTTTCGCTATCACTGAGCTTTAGTACATTTGTCATGTCCCCTTTGTAATCCCACTAACCCACTTGAACACCTCTATCATATCCCCTCTAACTATGCGTCTCTCTAACGAATGTAAACCTAATTTCTTCAACCTTTCTTCATACGAAAGATTTCTAATATTATGGATCATTTTTGTCATTCTACGCTGTACTCTCTCCAATGAATCTATGTCCATTCTGTAATAAGGACACCAAAATTGGACAGCATAATCCATATTGGGTCTCACTAATGACAAGTAAAGTTTTAAGATAACATCAGAAGTTCTGTTACTCACACTCCTAGAGATGAACCCGAGAATCCTGTTTGCCTTATTACGACCGCTTATACACTGTTTTCTAGGCTTCAAATCATTGCTAACAAACACACCTAGATCTTTCTCACAGTCTGAATTTTCTAATTCTAAATTTGCTAGTTTATATTTAACATTTGTATGCATCTTCCCTATCTTTAATACCTTGCATTTGTCAATGTTAAACTTCATCTGCCAATTTACTGACCATTCATGTAAGGTATCTAGATCCCTTTGGAGGCACTCTATATCGCTATCTGAATCAATTGATCTCCCCATTTTAGTATCGTCTGCGAATTTACTTCTCCTACTAGTTATACCTAAATCTAGGTCATTTATGTATATAAGAAGCAACAGGGGACCTAATACCGATCCCTGGGGGACACCACATTTGACTGCTCCCCACTCTGACTTGGTACCATTTATGCTGACTCTCTGTTTCCTACCAATTAGCCATGACCTAATCCATCCCAACAACGATCCTCCTATTCCATGTGCCTCAACCTTTCTCATCAATCTCTCATGAGGGACTCTGTCGAAAGCTTTACTGAAATCTAAATAAATAATATCATATGACTTGTCACTATCTACTGCTTCATATACCTCTGAGAAAAAGCTAAGCAAATTAGTAAGACAAGTTGACGATATGCAACACAATCTAGATAAATTGTCATGTTGGGCCCAAATTTGGCAAATGAGTTTCAATGCGGATAAATGTAAAAGTACTGCATGTCGGATACCTAAATGAGAAAGCAAACTATTCGATGAATGGCACTCCGCTTAAGAATGTAAACAGAAAAACCGATCTGGGAGTAACAATATCGAGTAACCTAAAACCGAGTCAACAATGTTCAGAAGTTGTTAAGAAGGCAAACAAAATAATTGGCTTTATAGGCAGGTCATTTGAGCATAAATCCAAAGAAGTTATCCTAACCCTTTACAATTCCTTAGTCCGCCCTCTTCTGGAATACTGCGTTCAATCCTGGTGCCCTTCTTACCAAAAAGATATAAACAAGCTAGAACGAGTTCAACGTAGAGTTACCAAAATTATACCTAGCCTAAAGAACAAACTTTACGAAGAGCGTCTTAGATAATTAAAATCTATTTCCTTTAACCCAGCGCAGATTAAGAGGTGACTTAATTCAAGTGTTCAAAATCATCAAAGGCATCGACAATATGAACTGTAGTAAGTACTTCACAATCGACCAATTTAATTACACGCGGGGAAACGGTTGCAAAATTATTGGTAAATCTTATCTTTTAACTCGCACGAATCTAAGAATTTCTTCTTCAATCGAGTTGTCAACTTGTGGAATGGGCTTCCCCGAAACGTTATAGACTGCATCACCGTTGCTTCATTTAAACTCCGCCTAGACAAATATCTCTCATCAAACCCGCGAATGACTGCGTTTGTAAATGAATAACTTTATTTTATCCCCCCCTCAGTTACTAACCCTTCTGTCCTCTACTAACTTCCTAATCCTGCCACGGACATTAGTTCCAGGGCAGTAATTCCCTTTCCAATGTTCCCTTACCCACTCTAAACCACTGTTTGGACACTTGATCCTCAGTGTTTTGGAGGACAAGCAACCTAGAAGGGTCACTAGAACTGTTGTTGCTTGATTTCCTTTGTACTCCTTTGTACTTTGTACTCTATCATCCAAAGCTTTTCTTACACAGTCTCTCCATCTCAATGGGGGTCTTCCTGCCCTTCTATCTCCCCTTGTACCTGACTCACATATTCTCTTTGTAAGCCTTTCATCTCCCATTCGTTCAACATGACCATACCAGCCCTATTTTGGTATCGTCTGCGAATTTACTTATCCTACTAGTTACACCTAAATCAAGGTCATTTATGTATATAATAAACAATAGAGGACCCAATACAGATCCCTGAGGGACACCACTCTTGACTGATCCCAACTCTGATTTAGTACCATTTATGCTGACTCTCTGCTTCCTACCAATTAGCCATGACCTAATCCATCCCAACAACGACCCACCTATTCCATGCGCCTCAATTTTTCTCATCAATCTCTCATGAGGGATTCTGTCGAAAGCTTTACTGAAATCTAAATATATTATATCATATGACTTGTCATTATCTACCGCTTCATACACCTATGAGAAAAAACTAAGCAAATTAGTAAGGCAAGAACGTCCCTGAGTGAATCCATGCTGAGGAGAATTTATTTAATTAAATGTTTCTAAGTGGTTTTTAATTTTCCTAGCAATAATTGACTCTAGTAGCTTTCATATGATTGATGTACAAAGGAAATCAAGCAACAACAGATCTAGTGACCCCTCTAGGCTGCTTGTCCTCCAAAACACTGAGGATCAAGTGTCCAAACAGTGGTTTAGAGTGGTTAAGGGTAATTTGGAAAGGGAACTAATGCTCTGGAACTAATGTCCGTGGCAGGATTAGGAAGTTAGTAGGGGACAGATGGGTTAGTAACATAACACAGTTATAAGTAGTCTTTCGTATATCTGGGAAAAATATAGTAACGTCTTAGTAATATATACATACCAATAATCCTTGATGAATCTGATGGGGGGGGGGGACATAACGTTTTAATTTACAAACGCAGTCAGTCGCAGGTCTTATGCAAGATATTTGTCTAGGCAAGGGGGGATGGTGGTGGGAGAGGAGGAGGGATGGTGGGAGAAGAGGAGGAGTGATAGGAGAGGAGGATGAATGGTGAGAGAAGGGAAGGGGTGGTGGGAAAGGAGGGATGGTGATGAGAGAAGAGTAGAGATATGGGGAAGAGAGGTGAGGGGAAAAGCTACAGTGTAGGTTAGGAAGGAGATGTAGAAGTGAGAAGGGGAGGAGAGGTAAGATGTTGGGAGGGGAGGAAGGAAGGGAGGGAGAGAGGAAGGAAGGAAGGAAGGAAGGAAGGAAGGGAGGGAGGGAGGGAGGAGAGGAAGGAAGGAAGGAAGGAAGGAAGGGAGGGAGGAGAGGGAGGGAGGAGAGGGAGGGAGGAGAGGAAGGAAGGAAGGGAGGGAGGAGAGGAAGGAAGGGAGGGAGTGAGGGAGGAGAGGAAGGAAGGCAGGAAATGGGGAAGGAAGGGGAAGGAAGGAAAGGGAAGGGGGGGAAGGAAGGAAGGGGGAAGGAGAGGAAGGAAGGAAGGGGGAAGGAGAGGAAGGAAGGAAGTGGGAAGGAGAGGAAGGAAGGAAGTAACGAAGGGGGAAGGAGAGGAAGGAAAGAAGGGGGAAGGAAGGAAGAAAAGAGAGGAAGGAAGGGGGAAGGAAGGAAGGAAGGGGGAAGAAGAGGAAGGAAGGAAGGGGGAAGAAGAGGAAGGAGGGAGGAAGGAAGGAGGGGGGAAGGGGAGGAAGGGGGAAGGAAGGAAGGGGGAAGGAAGGAAGGAGAGCAAGGAAGGGGGAAGGAGAGCAAGGAAGGGGGAAGGAGAGCAAGGAAGGGGGAAGGAGAGGAAAGGAAGGATGAAGGAAGGAAGGGGGAATGAGAGGAGGAAGGAGGGGAAGGAAGGAAGGGGAGGAAGAAGGAAGGGGAAAGAGAGGAAGGAAGGAAGGAGCAAGGCAGGAAGGGGGAAGGAAGGAAGGAAGGGAGAAAGAGAGGAAGGAAGGAAGGGAGAAAGAGAGGAAGGAAGGGAGAAAGAGAGAAAGGAAGGAAGAAAGAGAGGAAGGAAGGAAGGAGGAAGCAGAGGGAAGAAAGGAGGAGGAAGAGGGAAGAAAGGAAGGTGGAGGGAGGAAGGAAGGAAGGAAGGAGGAAGGACGGAAGGAAGGGGGAAGGGGAGGAAGGAAGGAAGGGGGAGAAAGGAATGAAGGAAAGGAGAGGAAGGAAGGAAGGGGGAAGGAAAGGAAGGAAGGAAGGGGGAAGGAGAGGAGAGGTGAGGAAGGAAGGAAGGGGGAAGGATAGGAAGGAAGGAAGGGGAAGGAGAGGAAGGAAGAAAGGAAGGAAGGGGGAAGGATAGGAAGGAAGGGGGAAGGAGAGGAAGGAAGGAAGTGGGAAGGAGAGGAAGGAAGGAAGGGGGAAAGAGAGGAAGGAACGAAGGGGGAAGGAGAGGAAGGAAGGAAGGGGGAAGGAAAGAAGGGGGAAGGAAGGAAGGAAGGGGGAAAGAGAGGAAGGAAGGGGGAAGGAGAGGAAGGAAGGAGGAAGGAAGGAGGGGAAGGAGAGGAAGGCAGAAGGGGGAAGGAAGGAAGGAGGAAGGAAGGAAGGAAGGGGGAAGGAAGGAAGGAGAGCAAGGAAGGGGGAAGGAGAGGAAGGAAGGAAGGAAGGAAGGGAGGAGGAAGGAAGGAAGGGGGAATGAGAGGAAGGAAGGAAGGAGGAGGAAGGAAGGAAGGGGGAAAGAGAGGAAGGAAGGAAGGAGGAAGGAAGGAAGGAAGGGGGAAAGAGAGGAAGGAAGGAAGGAGCAAGGCAGGAAGGGGGAAGGAAGGAAGGAAGGAAGGAAGGGGAAGGAGAGGAAGGAAGGAAGGAAGGGAGAAAGAGAGGAAGGAAGGAAGGAAGAAAGAGAGGAAGGAAGGAAGGGGGAAGGAGAGGAAGAAATGAAGGAAGGAAGGAAGGGGGAAGGAGGAAGGACGGGAGGAAGGACGGAAGGAAGGAGGAAGGAGAGGAAGGAAGGGGGAAGGAGAGGAAGGAAGGAAGGGGGAAGGAGAGGAAGGAAGGAAGGAAGGGGAAGGAGAGGAAGGAAGGAAGGAAGGGGGAAGGAGAGGAGAGGAAGGAAGGAAGGGGCAAGGAGAGGAAGGAAGGAAGGGGGAAGGAGAGGAAGGACGGAAGGAGAAGCAGAGGGGGCGGAAAGGGAGGGAGGGGGGGGGGGCGCAAAGGGAGGGGCGGGGGAGGAGTAGAGAAAGGAAGAGGGAGTGGGAGGACAGGAGGGGGAGTAGGGAAGGGGAGAGGATAGAAAGGAAGGGAGGGGGAGAGCCAGGAAGAGGGAGTAATAGAGGGAAAGTGGGAGGGAGGTGTGGGAGGGAGGTGAGGTAGGGGAGTATAGGGGATATAGGGAGGTAGGGAATGCAGGAGGGGAGGAGCGGCAAGAAAATGTTAAAACCCTACACTTCAAAACCAAGCAAGATCGAAATGACGCCCACGATGACATAATAAACCATTAACAATTATTCACACGGTCACAAATAAAGCACACATAACGATGCCTTCACGAACTTACCTAGAGGTATACGGAAAGCAAAGTAGGGTTGAGTCCATTGTCACGTAGTCTCCCTCGATGTAGATTTCACGACTTCATTAACACGCTTCTAACGATTTCGGACATCTCCAATCCTTCCCAGTCTTCATAATTAAGCAAGCACGCACACACTACCGCGAGTAACACACAATAATAACACATTATCCGCACAAAACCGCGAGAAAACACGAGAACAATACAGTATCCATGCAGAGGCCGGCGAAGATGGACGGTGTGGCAAGCTGAGTGAGTTGTGTGAAGGTGGGAGGAGAGGAGAGGGAGTGAGGGATGCCAACATTACAGTACTATATACCATCTAATGACTAACTCCGTACCAGGACGGTAAATGATCTAATTAAACAACAATATTACAGAAGAGTACACTAATATAATATATATTTTACATCTTAAACGTGTCTGTGATATCATAACTATATATACAAATTATGCACTAGGTATTATAGGAGTGAAATACGAGAATGTTGGCACCCCTGCACACAACACTAACCAAGCTTATGTTACTCTGTCATCCTTTAAAGGCGCAAATTAAAGGTCACGGGATAGAGCTCTTTAACCAGTAAAGGACCTATTACACAAACATAGGAACCATTCACCAAACTGAAATGTTCCTTCTTTGTATATTTGTTGTATTAAATGTATTGTGGAATAATACGACTTAAATATATAACTCGGCACCTGCAGCCTAGCCAGATGCGCGCTTTCGTTTCCATCTACACTAGTCACTTTTCACAATCCTTCATTTACGAGCTTGAAATATTCCGCATGATGACCTATATGACCAAAGCTTGACCGATTGATAACGAAACGCAGTGGTGGTCGGGAAACCTAAGAGAAAACGAAATACACTTGTACGTTGATGGCTAAACTAAGATAATTGGTAAAAACATACATACTCTTATACTGTAGTGTGCTTGATTGACTACCTGCAAGATTAACCCCTTCAGCACGATGATGCCCATGTTATCTATTAGTTTTTAAGACGTGTTATGCAGTTTACGAAGGACCTGTGCTACTCAGAGGGTTTATTAAGTTTGCATTTACCCCTTTGAGTCCAAGAGGTAGATTATAAGCTAATGAAAATCGTCCAATCGTAACCAGAATATGATTGAAACTACGTCATCGTACTGAAGCGGTTAAGATGAAGGGGGGGGGGGGGGGGTGTTCTGGACCCTCTTCTCCCTCATAATTAGTCCCATTTGATATTTTAAGACATTCCCCAAAAAAATTTGACGATTTTAAGACCTTTAGTGACATTTATATATTGATTTTGTTCCTGCCGAGCGATAGCCAGCCTTCAATTTAGGTGGGATGCAAAAGAGAATAAAAAAAGGATAACATATGTATACAGAGAGAGCTCCTGGTTATGACTCGACCTGGGTGCCTCAATGTTCAGGCGTCGGCTGTGTCATCTACGCTGCCAATCTCCCTAGTATAGGGTATTCCACCGGGGACTATTTAACCAAATATATTCCTTATATAATGAACATTCCCTGTATATTTTTACCCACACCTATCTATGTCTTCTTTTATGGGAAGTTGTGTCGTTTTTTTTTTTTTTTTGGTCTATTAATAAATATACTTTTATTTTTTAGTTTCCTTGCTAGACCTCCACCAAGCTTAGAAAAACACCCCCTACTGTAGATACTCCTTTAAGATATTTGTTTACATTCGGCCGGTTCCTCTTAATATCTCAGGCTCGCTATCGATCGGCAGAAAAAAACCGATACCTAAATGGCACAAAAGGTCTTAAAATTGACAACGAAATGGGGCGAAAGGTGTTAAAAATCGCCAAACTAATGGGCCGCACGTCATATAATCTCAAAACAAATGAGACTTAACACGAGGGAGAAAAGGGACCAGAAAAACGACCAATCTCCCCTTAACTTCGTATTTCTGTACTATATTTGTGTCTGTTTGCTTCCTTTGTTGTTTATCTATAGTTAGCTGACAGTTTGTTTGTTGTTGTCTATAGTACTTAACCCCTTCTGTACCAGCGACCTCTTTTTAACTATCTACCTAACGAGCTATATTTAGACCTTTTTGTGGAAGATTTAGAAGGATCGTTGGTAGTCCAAAGGGTCAAGTGAGATTGTTCGAAGCCCGTTAATGCCGACTTGCGAGTTTCGTTCTATAAGGAAGTTGGAGGTGTAGACAACGATATTTAACATAATTTACAGCTAAAATACGGTCGTAGTACATATATAAATACATAAAACCCAATGCAACATACAATTTATCCATCAGAAACGTACATTATTATTGCATTTCTATTTAATATCGATGTTCACGGCTCCAACTTCCTTATAGCCTGTAACTCACAAGTGGTCAATTATTGCATAGGCCCTTTTGAAACAAAATAAAGTCGTCTAATAGTAGCCAGAATAAAGTTAAAATAACGTCACCGGTACAGAAGAGGTTAACCATTGTATTTCTTATATACAGTATTAGGAGTACTTTTTTTTTTTTTTTTTTTTTTTTTTTTTCTATATTCCAACTACTCCCTCTCGGGCATAGGCTGAGAGCCTGTACATTCCACCGCTCAACACGGTGAAGCCCGTGAGGTCTTGTTCCAGCCTGGGGAGTGAGACATGTGAAGCATCCATCATGGCTCAAAGCAGCTCCATCTCTGAAGCGGCTGGTTGCTTCGCTCAACTGCTTCACCGTCTCACCCTCCAGACTCAGACCCTCACTCTCAGAACGCCACCTATTGAGCAGTGAACTCACTAGGCATTGTCCCCCTGTAACATATTTTGAATATGGGAATATTCATACAGTGTTATTTAATCAGGGAACAATGAGGGTATTTTTTTGGCATTTCGGTGGGCTTTGTGGTAATGCACTGATACTAGGTATAGCACAAATTCAATCCCAATAATATCTTCCCATTGACATATCGGGATTTGAACCCGGGTCCATTGGATTACCAATCCAGTGGCATGACCACTCCACCACACCTCCCCTAAACATTGGTTTAAACATTTTCATAAGTGTCTTCTTGTATATTTACTTTGTCATCTAAACTTTACTTAACTTAGGCGTCGGAAAACCTTGTATTTCTTCTTTACGTAACTGTCTTTAATTTACAAATCAAGTGTGTATTTCGTACAATGTTGATTTGTGACACTATGGCCACTTTGGTCACTATACCCTATATCTGGCCATCAATCAAACTAATCCGATAATATATGCCGGACATGAGGCTTCTGTTAGCGCGCCTATTGAGAGTGGCGACAACTATCATATATATAAACAGTTTATCACAACCAAAACACAACATAACACAGCAGCCACCTGTAAAGCCGGTATCACACGAGCGCGTTTATAGTCAACATTCGATAATCAAGTTTTTCTGGCAACATTTCTGGAATATTTTGCACTGGTATCGGAAACTAGCCTGACAGTAGATAAATTTAGGTAATATTTATGTTACCTCATAAGCTGCCAGACCAGTGTTGAGGGAAAAACCACTCGTGTGATATATACCGGCTTAACAAGAGACCAGGGTTCGAATACTAAGCTAGTGTAACAGGTGCTCAAACTTAGAGTGACATACGAAACGTATAATGAACGCTAGCTCAGGCAATGGCTTAATAGGGGTTAAGGGCAGATGGGCCCGTTGTCTGGTCCCACTTTTTCCTAATTTTTAGCCCCATTAGTTGTCAGATTTAAAGACGTATGCCCCATTAGTTTGGCGATTTTAAGACCACTCGCCCCTTTTCTTTGTAAATATTAAGTCTATTTCGTGTTCTATAGCTGTCGAATTTTTCCTGGCGAGCGATAGCGAGCCTGAAATTTTGAAAAAACCGGCCTTTGGCCGGAGATTTTCCTACCGAAAAAACAAATATATCTTGAAGGTGGGTCCTGGGGTTGTTTTTTAAAGTTTGATGGAGATCTAGGGAGGAAAACATCAAATACCTAAATATATGAAAACCCCAAAAAGTGAACCCTCCCCCTTAAATACTTTGTTTATTGTTGATGTTTTCCTTATGTTAGGTTGCTCCTTAAACTATACAAAGTGCCTCTCAGACCTCCTCAAACTAAATTCGTACATGTTTGGTGGAAAAATGGTCAGTTTCTCATAAAGTGCAGATTTGCTATCGCTCGCCCAAGAAAAACCCGACGCCAGAATGAGGCATAATATCATGATCACCAAACCAATTGGGCAAAACGTCTTATAAAATCAAAATAAAAGGAACGAAACAGGTAAAAAGGTCCATAATAAAGCCTGGCACCAAGTAGGGTTAAGTATAAGGGGACATGGGCTGGTTTTCTGGATCACTTTCTCCCTCGTATTTAGACCCATTAGTTTTGAGATATTAAGACATTCGGTCCATTAGTTTGACGATTTTAACACATTTCGCCCAATTTAATTTTAAATTTTAAGACTTTTCGTGCCATGTAGGTGTCGAATAGTTTCCTGGCGATAGCGAGCCTGTAATTTTAAGAGGGAACGGCCTTTGGCCGGGACATTTTTCTACCGAAAAGTTTACAAATATATCTTGAAGGTGGGTCTACCGGGCCTTTTTTTAAGCTTGATGGAGGTCTAGCGAGGAAACAAAAAATTATATGAATAACTGAATAAATGGAAAAAACAAAAAAAACGCCACTATCCCTTTAAGATGTATATAATGCCTACAATGTATATGCTACAATTCCGTTACTCGAGCCAGTTTATATGACTTGTAGATATACCGGTATAGATGTAATGCCTACAATGTATATGCTACAATTCCGTTACCCGAGCCAGTTTATATGACCTGTAGATATACCGGTATAGATAAACACCAAATTATAAACTGTTCCTGGTTAATATATTGAAAGTGTCTTTAAATATTTGCCACTGATTTTGGTCAATATCCTACATTATATGACTTATGAAACTTAAGCCGGTATCACACGAGCGCTTTTTCCCTCAACATTTATCTTCAACGCTGGTCTGGCAGCTTATGAAGTCAACATTTCAAATGTTTCTGTCACCTACAGTAAGTTCATCTACCATCAGTCTAGTTTCCGATACCAGTGCAAAGGATCCCAGAAATGTTGCCAAAAAAATGTTGATCATCGAATGTTGACTATAAAAGCTCTCTTGTGATACCGACTTAAATAGGAACTGGAACACAACTGTCAACATGTTTCAAAACAACAACAATACACATGATAAAATAACAACAACAATACATGATAAAATAACAAGAACAATACACATGATAAAATAACACATTTTTCGGTAGAAAAATGTGTTATTTTATACAATACACATGATAAAATAACAACAACAATACACATGATAAAATAACAACAATACACATGATAAAATAACAACAACACTACACATGATAAAATAACAACAACAATACATGATAAAATAACAACAACAATACACATGATAAAATAACAACAACAATACACATGATAAAATAACAACAATACACATGATAAAATAACAACAACAATACACATGATAAAATAACAACAACAATACACATGATAAAATAACAACAACAATACACATGATAAAATAACTCCTTCATTGTTTTTAAACTATAAGACTTTCGGCTCATTAGTTTGGCGATTTTAAGACTTTACGCCGTAAATCTTTATCAATATTAAGACCTTTCGTGCCATTTAGGTGTCGACTTTATTCCTGGCGAGCGATAGCGAGCCTGTAATTTTAAGGGTAATCGGCCTTCGGCCCGGACATTTTTCTACCGAAAAATGTAAAACATTATCTTGAAGGTGGATCTAGTGGGTGTTTTTTACAACTTGATGGAAGTCTAGTGAGGAAACTAAAGACATAGTAAACAGATAAAAACAATAAGTACATAAATACGCCCATCTCCCCTTAACATACATGTTTAATAAAATACGAATATGACTACAAAATAACTATTATTGAAACAGTGAAAACGACTGTATTAATGAATTAATAATAAATGTGACCAAAGTATATTAATGACTGCAAAAATAAACATAAAAATCACTAAAATAAGATAAAAAGAACAATCTACATACCTTGACTCGACCTGGGCGCCTCAATGTTCAGGCGTCGGCTGTGTCATCTACGCTGCCTACCTACCTATTATATGTATTCATCAGGGACTATTTAACCAGATTTGTTCCGTATAAAATGAGTACGTACTTTAATTGTTAAAATCTACTTAATAATTGTCCGTCAGTTTATTGACTTTGTTTTTGGTCATTACTTAATTCATACATTTTAGCATTTTTCCTTCAGGTTTGCTAAAAAATGTCATGGCCGAAGGCTTGCTATCGCTCGCCAGGAAAAAATCGACACCTAAATGGCACGAAAGGTCATAAAATTGACAACTAAATTGGGCGAAAGGTGTTAAAATCGCCAAACTAATGGACCAAACGTCTTATAATCTCAAAACAAATGGGGCTTAACACGAGGGAGAAAGGTGACCAGAAAAACGGCCCATCTCTCCTTAAGAATTTACAGTTACCGTATAAGAAGGATTGTGAAAATGGATTCATTCTTGGGTTAAAATGTTGTACTGGTATTAAGGGGGTGTTTGTTCTAGACCCTCTTTAACCCCTTCCGTACCGGCGACTTCTTTTACATCACATTCTGGCAACTATTAGACGATTTGTATTCAGCTTACGAAGGATCTCTAGCAATAATAAGGCTTCAAACTATCTCAACTAACCCTTTTAGCTACCACCGATCCTTCCCAAGCTGCATAATATAGTCTAAATATAGCTACAATAAAATATAACACACGTCGCTGGTACTCAAAGGGTTAAGGTGCTTGCACCATTAGTTTGACGATTTTAAGACGTTTTGCTCCATGTGTTTTTCTATTTAAATACTTTTCGTGCCATATAGCTGTCGATTTTTTCCTGGCGAGCGAAAGCGAGCCTGCATGTAATTTAGCCGATTACCCGACTAAGAAAAACGAGGACCAGGAAACATAATATGTTCTTCTATAGGACTGTTGATGTCAATATTCGAAGGTCAACCTATTATGGAATCCCTTGCATTGGTATCGGAAACTAGATTGAAGATTAATTAAGTTCTCGGACACGAAACTCAAGGGAGTAACTCACGAACCACACACTCTGTTGTCGAGTTTTATGGATGTTTGGAGAGGGAGTGTAGTTGGAAAATAGGGCAAAAAAAGAGAACAAAACAACGTAAAACAGTCGAGGGTATTTTAGAACATTTTAGTATTGGTATCATGTTGGGTATTCCAAATTATACTATTTCGTAAAAAATCCCTAATTTCAGGTTTATGTTTGACGAAATTATTAGACGTTTAATAAAATACGAATATGACTACAAAATAACTATTATTGAAACAGTTAAAAGGACTGTAATAATGAATTAATAATAAATGTGACCAAAGTATATTAATGAATGCAAAAATAATCATAAAAATCACTAAAATAAGATAAAAAGAACAATCTACATACCTTGACTCGACCTGGGCGCCTCAATGTTCAGGCGTCGGCTGTGTCATCTACGCTGCCTACCTACCTATTATATGTATTCATCAGGGACTATTTAACCAGATTTGTTCCGTATAAAATGAGTACGTACTTTAATTGTTCAAATCTACTTAATTGTCTGTCAGTATATTGACTTTGTTTTTGGTCATTACTTAATTCATACATTTTAGCATTTTTCCTTCAGGTTTGCTATCGCTCATCCAGAAAAAAATTGAAACCTGAATGAAGAGAAATATCTAATAATCGTCAAAAAGACTGCCTGTTACTAGAATATATTTACTTGTAAAGGGTTACATATAAACCTAATTTAAGGTACGTTGGAGGTAACATACATAATAACATAAGAAAAATTACAATCTATAGAAGGCCTACTACCAATGCATACGAAGCTTGGAGAAGTTGAGTCCAAGGAAGCCGGACAATAAACTGAGCAAGACAGTTTAAGGGAAAATGGGCCCTTTTTTTGGTCTATTAATTCATGTATTCCTTTATTTCTTAGTTTCCTCGCTACACCTCCATCAAGCTAAGAAAAACACCCCCTAGACCCGCTTTCAAGATAAACGTGTACATTTTTCGGTAGAAAAATGTCATGGCCGAAGGCTTGCTATCGCTCGCCAGGAAAAAATCGACACCTAAATGGCACGAAAGGTCATAAAATTGACAACTAAATTGGGCGAAAGGTGTTAAAATCGCCAAACTAATGGACCAAACATCTTATAATCTCAAAACAAATGGGGCTTAACACGAGGGAGAAAGGTGACCAGAAAAACGGCCCATCTCTCCTTAAGAATTTACAGTTACCGTATAAGAAGGATTGTGAAAATGGATTCATTCTTGGGTTAAAATGTTGTACTGGTATTAAGGGGGTGTTTGTTCTAGACCCTCTTTAACCCCTTCCGTACCGGCGACTTCTTTTACATCACATTCTGGCAACTATTAGACGATTTGTATTCAGCTTACGAAGGATCTCTAGCAATAATAAGGCTTCAAACTATCTCAACTAACCCTTTTAGCTACCACCGATCCTTCCCAAGCTGCATAATATAGTCTAAATATAGCTACAATAAAATATAACACACGTCGCTGGTACTCAAAGGGTTAAGGTGCTTGCACCATTAGTTTGACGATTTTAAGACGTTTTGCTCCATGTGTTTTTCTATTTAAATACTTTTCGTGCCATATAGCTGTCGATTTTTTCCTGGCGAGCGAAAGCGAGCCTGCATGTAATTTAGCCGATTACCCGACTAAGAAAAACGAGGACCAGGAAACATAATATGTTCTTCTATAGGACTGTTGATGTCAATATTCGAAGGTCAACCTATTATGGAATCCCTTGCATTGGTATCGGAAACTAGATTGAAGATTAATTAAGTTCTCGGACACGAAACTCAAGGGAGTAACTCACGAACCACACACTCTGTTGTCCAGTTTTATGGATGTTTGGAGAGGGAGTGTAGTTGGAAAATAGGGCAAAAAAAGAGAACAAAACAACGTAAAACAGTCGAGGGTATTTTAGAACATTTTAGTATTGGTATCATGTTGGGTATTCCAAATTATACTATTTCGTAAAAAATCCCTAATTTCAGGTTTATGTTTGACGAAATTATTAGACGTTTAATAAAATACGAATATGACTACAAAATAACTATTATTGAAACAGTTAAAAGGACTGTAATAATGAATTAATAATAAATGTGACCAAAGTATATTAATGACTGCAAAAATAATCATAAAAATCACTAAAATAAGATAAAAGAACAATCTACATACCTTGACTCGACCTGGGCGCCTCAATGTTCAGGCGTCGGCTGTGTCATCTACGCTGCCTACCTACCTATTATATGTATTCATCAGGGACTATTTAACCAGATTTGTTCCGTATAAAATGAGTACGTACTTTAATTGTTCAAATCTACTTAATTGTCTGTCAGTATATTGACTTTGTTTTTGGTCATTACTTAATTCATACATTTTAGCATTTTTCCTTCAGGTTTGCTATCGCTCATCCAGAAAAAAATTGAAACCTGAATGAAGAGAAATATCTAATAATCGTCAAAAAGACTGCCTGTTACTAGAATATATTTACTTGTAAAGGGTTACATATAAACCTAATTAAGGTACGTTGGAGGTAACATACATAATAACATAAGAAAAATTACAATCTATAGAAGGCCTACTACCAATGCATACGAAGCTTGGAGAAGTTGAGTCCAAGGAAGCCGGACAATAAACTGAGCAAGACAGTTTAAGGGGAAATGGGCCCTTTTTTTGGTCTATTAATTCATGTATTCCTTTATTTCTTAGTTTCCTCGCTACACCTCCATCAAGCTAAGAAAAACACCCCTAGACCCGCTTTCAAGATAAACGTGTACATTTTTCGGTAGAAAAATGTCATGGCCGAAGGCTTGCTATCGCTCGCCAGGAAAAAATCGACACCTAAATGGCACGAAAGGTCATAAAATTGACAACTAAATTGGGCGAAAGGTGTTAAAATCGCCAAACTAATGGACCAAACATCTTATAATCTCAAAACAAATGGGGCTTAACACGAGGGAGAAAGGTGACCAGAAAAACGGCCCATCTCTCCTTAAGAATTTACAGTTACCGTATAAGAAGGATTGTGAAAATGGATTCATTCTTGGGTTAAAATGTTGTACTGGTATTAAGGGGGTGTTTGTTCTAGACCCTCTTTAACCCCTTCCGTACCGGCGACTTCTTTTACATCACATTCTGGCAACTATTAGACGATTTGTATTCAGCTTACGAAGGATCTCTAGCAATAATAAGGCTTCAAACTATCTCAACTAACCCTTTTAGCTACCACCGATCCTTCCCAAGCTGCATAATATAGTCTAAATATAGCTACAATAAAATATAACACACGTCGCTGGTACTCAAAGGGTTAAGGTGCTTGCACCATTAGTTTGACGATTTTAAGACGTTTTGCTCCATGTGTTTTTCTATTTAAATACTTTTCGTGCCATATAGCTGTCGATTTTTTCCTGGCGAGCGAAAGCGAGCCTGCATGTAATTTAGCCGATTACCCGACTAAGAAAAACGAGGACCAGGAAACATAATATGTTCTTCTATAGGACTGTTGATGTCAATATTCGAAGGTCAACCTATTATGGAATCCCTTGCATTGGTATCGGAAACTAGATTGAAGATTAATTAAGTTCTCGGACACGAAACTCAAGGGAGTAACTCACGAACCACACACTCTGTTGTCCAGTTTTATGGATGTTTGGAGAGGGAGTGTAGTTGGAAAATAGGGCAAAAAAAGAGAACAAAACAACGTAAAACAGTCGAGGGTATTTTAGAACATTTTAGTATTGGTATCATGTTGGGTATTCCAAATTATACTATTTCGTAAAAAATCCCTAATTTCAGGTTTATGTTTGACGAAATTATTAGACGCTTAATAAAATACGAATATGACTACAAAATAACTATTATTGAAACAGTTAAAAGGACTGTAATAATGAATTAATAATAAATGTGACCAAAGTATATTAATGACTGCAAAAATAATCATAAAAATCACTAAAATAAGATAAAAAGAACAATCTACATACCTTGACTCGACCTGGGCGCCTCAATGTTCAGGCGTCGGCTGTGTCATCTACGCTGCCTACCTACCTATTATATGTATTCATCAGGGACTATTTAACCAGATTTGTTCCGTATAAAATGAGTACGTACTTTAATTGTTCAAATCTACTTAATTGTCTGTCAGTATATTGACTTTGTTTTTGGTCATTACTTAATTCATACATTTTAGCATTTTTCCTTCAGGTTTGCTATCGCTCATCCAGAAAAAAATTGAAACCTGAATGAAGAGAAATATCTAATAATCGTCAAAAAGACTGCCTGTTACTAGAATATATTTACTTGTAAAGGGTTACATATAAACCTAATTAAGGTACGTTGGAGGTAACATACATAATAACATAAGAAAAATTACAATCTATAGAAGGCCTACTACCAATGCATACGAAGCTTGGAGAAGTTGAGTCCAAGGAAGCCGGACAATAAACTGAGCAAGACAGTTTAAGGGGAAATGGGCCCTTTTTTTGGTCTATTAATTCATGTATTCCTTTATTTCTTAGTTTCCTCGCTACACCTCCATCAAGCTAAGAAAAACACCCCTAGACCCGCTTTCAAGATAAACGTGTACATTTTTCGGTAGAAAAATGTCATGGCCGAAGGCTTGCTATCGCTCGCCAGGAAAAAATCGACACCTAAATGGCACGAAAGGTCATAAAATTGACAACTAAATTGGGCGAAAGGTGTTAAAATCGCCAAACTAATGGACCAAACATCTTATAATCTCAAAACAAATGGGGCTTAACACGAGGGAGAAAGGTGACCAGAAAAACGGCCCATCTCTCCTTAAGAATTTACAGTTACCGTATAAGAAGGATTGTGAAAATGGATTCATTCTTGGGTTAAAATGTTGTACTGGTATTAAGGGGGTGTTTGTTCTAGACCCTCTTTAACCCCTTCCGTACCGGCGACTTCTTTTACATCACATTCTGGCAACTATTAGACGATTTGTATTCAGCTTACGAAGGATCTCTAGCAATAATAAGGCTTCAAACTATCTCAACTAACCCTTTTAGCTACCACCGATCCTTCCCAAGCTGCATAATATAGTCTAAATATAGCTACAATAAAATATAACACACGTCGCTGGTACTCAAAGGGTTAAGGTGCTTGCACCATTAGTTTGACGATTTTAAGACGTTTTGCTCCATGTGTTTTTCTATTTAAATACTTTTCGTGCCATATAGCTGTCGATTTTTTCCTGGCGAGCGAAAGCGAGCCTGCATGTAATTTAGCCGATTACCCGACTAAGAAAAACGAGGACCAGGAAACATAATATGTTCTTCTATAGGACTGTTGATGTCAATATTCGAAGGTCAACCTATTATGGAATCCCTTGCATTGGTATCGGAAACTAGATTGAAGATTAATTAAGTTCTCGGACACGAAACTCAAGGGAGTAACTCACGAACCACACACTCTGTTGTCCAGTTTTATGGATGTTTGGAGAGGGAGTGTAGTTGGAAAATAGGGCAAAAAAAGAGAACAAAACAACGTAAAACAGTCGAGGGTATTTTAGAACATTTTAGTATTGGTATCATGTTGGGTATTCCAAATTATACTATTTCGTAAAAAATCCCTAATTTCAGGTTTATGTTTGACGAAATTATTAGACGTTTAATAAAATACGAATATGACTACAAAATAACTATTATTGAAAACAGTTAAAAGGACTGTAATAATGAATTAATAATAAATGTGACCAAAGTATATTAATGACTGCAAAAATAATCATAAAAATCACTAAAATAAGATAAAAAGAACAATCTACATACCTTGACTCGACCTGGGCGCCTCAATGTTCAGGCGTCGGCTGTGTCATCTACGCTGCCTACCTACCTATTATATGTATTCATCAGGGACTATTTAACCAGATTTGTTCCGTATAAAATGAGTACGTACTTTAATTGTTCAAATCTACTTAATTGTCTGTCAGTATATTGACTTTGTTTTTGGTCATTACTTAATTCATACATTTTAGCATTTTTCCTTCAGGTTTGCTATCGCTCATCCAGAAAAAAATTGAAACCTGAATGAAGAGAAATATCTAATAATCGTCAAAAAGACTGCCTGTTACTAGAATATATTTACTTGTAAAGGGTTACATATAAACCTAATTAAGGTACGTTGGAGGTAACATACATAATAACATAAGAAAATTACAATCTATAGAAGGCCTACTACCAATGCATACGAAGCTTGGAGAAGTTGAGTCCAAGGAAGCCGGACAATAAACTGAGCAAGACAGTTTAAGGGGAAATGGGCCCTTTTTTTGGTCTATTAATTCATGTATTCCTTTATTTCTTAGTTTCCTCGCTACACCTCCATCAAGCTAAGAAAAACACCCCCTAGACCCGCTTTCAAGATAAACGTGTACATTTTTCGGTAGAAAAATGTCATGGCCGAAGGCTTGCTATCGCTCGCCAGGAAAAAATCGACACCTAAATGGCACGAAAGGTCATAAAATTGACAACTAAATTGGGCGAAAGGTGTTAAAATCGCCAAACTAATGGACCAAACATCTTATAATCTCAAAACAAATGGGGCTTAACACGAGGGAGAAAGGTGACCAGAAAAACGGCCCATCTCTCCTTAAGAATTTACAGTTACCGTATAAGAAGGATTGTGAAAATGGATTCATTCTTGGGTTAAAATGTTGTACTGGTATTAAGGGGGTGTTTGTTCTAGACCCTCTTTAACCCCTTCCGTACCGGCGACTTCTTTTACATCACATTCTGGCAACTATTAGACGATTTGTATTCAGCTTACGAAGGATCTCTAGCAATAATAAGGCTTCAAACTATCTCAACTAACCCTTTTAGCTACCACCGATCCTTCCCAAGCTGCATAATATAGTCTAAATATAGCTACAATAAAATATAACACACGTCGCTGGTACTCAAAGGGTTAAGGTGCTTGCACCATTAGTTTGACGATTTTAAGACGTTTTGCTCCATGTGTTTTTCTATTTAAATACTTTTCGTGCCATATAGCTGTCGATTTTTTCCTGGCGAGCGAAAGCGAGCCTGCATGTAATTTAGCCGATTACCCGACTAAGAAAAACGAGGACCAGGAAACATAATATGTTCTTCTATAGGACTGTTGATGTCAATATTCGAAGGTCAACCTATTATGGAATCCCTTGCATTGGTATCGGAAACTAGATTGAAGATTAATTAAGTTCTCGGACACGAAACTCAAGGGAGTAACTCACGAACCACACACTCTGTTGTCCAGTTTTATGGATGTTTGGAGAGGGAGTGTAGTTGGAAAATAGGGCAAAAAAAGAGAACAAAACAACGTAAAACAGTCGAGGGTATTTTAGAACATTTTAGTATTGGTATCATGTTGGGTATTCCAAATTATACTATTTCGTAAAAAATCCCTAATTTCAGGTTTATGTTTGACGAAATTATTAGACGTTTAATAAAATACGAATATGACTACAAAATAACTATTATTGAAACAGTTAAAAGGACTGTAATAATGAATTAATAATAAATGTGACCAAAGTATATTAATGACTGCAAAAATAATCATAAAAATCACTAAAATAAGATAAAAAGAACAATCTACATACCTTGACTCGACCTGGGCGCCTCAATGTTCAGGCGTCGGCTGTGTCATCTACGCTGCCTACCTACCTATTATATGTATTCATCAGGGACTATTTAACCAGATTTGTTCCGTATAAAATGAGTACGTACTTTAATTGTTCAAATCTACTTAATTGTCTGTCAGTATATTGACTTTGTTTTTGGTCATTACTTAATTCATACATTTTAGCATTTTTCCTTCAGGTTTGCTATCGCTCATCCAGAAAAAAATTGAAACCTGAATGAAGAGAAATATCTAATAATCGTCAAAAAGACTGCCTGTTACTAGAATATATTTACTTGTAAAGGGTTACATATAAACCTAATTAAGGTACGTTGGAGGTAACATACATAATAACATAAGAAAATTACAATCTATAGAAGGCCTACTACCAATGCATACGAAGCTTGGAGAAGTTGAGTCCAAGGAAGCCGGACAATAAACTGAGCAAGACAGTTTAAGGGGAAATGGGCCCTTTTTTTGGTCTATTAATTCATGTATTCCTTTATTTCTTAGTTTCCTCGCTACACCTCCATCAAGCTAAGAAAAACACCCCCTAGACCCGCTTTCAAGATAAACGTGTACATTTTTCGGTAGAAAAATGTCATGGCCGAAGGCTTGCTATCGCTCGCCAGGAAAAAATCGACACCTAAATGGCACGAAAGGTCATAAAATTGACAACTAAATTGGGCGAAAGGTGTTAAAATCGCCAAACTAATGGACCAAACATCTTATAATCTCAAAACAAATGGGGCTTAACACGAGGGAGAAAGGTGACCAGAAAAACGGCCCATCTCTCCTTAAGAATTTACAGTTACCGTATAAGAAGGATTGTGAAAATGGATTCATTCTTGGGTTAAAATGTTGTACTGGTATTAAGGGGGTGTTTGTTCTAGACCCTCTTTAACCCCTTCCGTACCGGCGACTTCTTTTACATCACATTCTGGCAACTATTAGACGATTTGTATTCAGCTTACGAAGGATCTCTAGCAATAATAAGGCTTCAAACTATCTCAACTAACCCTTTTAGCTACCACCGATCCTTCCCAAGCTGCATAATATAGTCTAAATATAGCTACAATAAAATAACACACGTCGCTGGTACTCAAAGGGTTAAGGTGCTTGCACCATTAGTTTGACGATTTTAAGACGTTTTGCTCCATGTGTTTTTCTATTTAAATACTTTTCGTGCCATATAGCTGTCGATTTTTTCCTGGCGAGCGAAAGCGAGCCTGCATGTAATTTAGCCGATTACCCGACTAAGAAAAACGAGGACCAGGAAACATAATATGTTCTTCTATAGGACTGTTGATGTCAATATTCGAAGGTCAACCTATTATGGAATCCCTTGCATTGGTATCGGAAACTAGATTGAAGATTAATTAAGTTCTCGGACACGAAACTCAAGGGAGTAACTCACGAACCACACACTCTGTTGTCCAGTTTTATGGATGTTTGGAGAGGGAGTGTAGTTGGAAAATAGGGCAAAAAAAGAGAACAAAACAACGTAAAACAGTCGAGGGTATTTTAGAACATTTTAGTATTGGTATCATGTTGGGTATTCCAAATTATACTATTTCGTAAAAAATCCCTAATTTCAGGTTTATGTTTGACGAAATTATTAGACGTTTAATAAAATACGAATATGACTACAAAATAACTATTATTGAAACAGTTAAAAGGACTGTAATAATGAATTAATAATAAATGTGACCAAAGTATATTAATGACTGCAAAAATAATCATAAAAATCACTAAAATAAGATAAAAAGAACAATCTACATACCTTGACTCGACCTGGGCGCCTCAATGTTCAGGCGTCGGCTGTGTCATCTACGCTGCCTACCTACCTATTATATGTATTCATCAGGGACTATTTAACCAGATTTGTTCCGTATAAAATGAGTACGTACTTTAATTGTTCAAATCTACTTAATTGTCTGTCAGTATATTGACTTTGTTTTTGGTCATTACTTAATTCATACATTTTAGCATTTTTCCTTCAGGTTTGCTATCGCTCATCCAGAAAAAAATTGAAACCTGAATGAAGAGAAATATCTAATAATCGTCAAAAAGACTGCCTGTTACTAGAATATATTTACTTGTAAAGGGTTACATATAAACCTAATTAAGGTACGTTGGAGGTAACATACATAATAACATAAGAAAAATTACAATCTATAGAAGGCCTACTACCAATGCATACGAAGCTTGGAGAAGTTGAGTCCAAGGAAGCCGGACAATAAACTGAGCAAGACAGTTTAAGGGGAAATGGGCCCTTTTTTTGGTCTATTAATTCATGTATTCCTTTATTTCTTAGTTTCCTCGCTACACCTCCATCAAGCTAAGAAAAACACCCCCTAGACCCGCTTTCAAGATAAACGTGTACATTTTTCGGTAGAAAAATGTCATGGCCGAAGGCTTGCTATCGCTCGCCAGGAAAAAATCGACACCTAAATGGCACGAAAGGTCATAAAATTGACAACTAAATTGGGCGAAAGGTGTTAAAATCGCCAAACTAATGGACCAAACATCTTATAATCTCAAAACAAATGGGGCTTAACACGAGGGAGAAAGGTGACCAGAAAAACGGCCCATCTCTCCTTAAGAATTTACAGTTACCGTATAAGAAGGATTGTGAAAATGGATTCATTCTTGGGTTAAAATGTTGTACTGGTATTAAGGGGGTGTTTGTTCTAGACCCTCTTTAACCCCTTCCGTACCGGCGACTTCTTTTACATCACATTCTGGCAACTATTAGACGATTTGTATTCAGCTTACGAAGGATCTCTAGCAATAATAAGGCTTCAAACTATCTCAACTAACCCTTTTAGCTACCACCGATCCTTCCCAAGCTGCATAATATAGTCTAAATATAGCTACAATAAAATATAACACACGTCGCTGGTACTCAAAGGGTTAAGGTGCTTGCACCATTAGTTTGACGATTTTAAGACGTTTTGCTCCATGTGTTTTTCTATTTAAATACTTTTCGTGCCATATAGCTGTCGATTTTTTCCTGGCGAGCGAAAGCGAGCCTGCATGTAATTTAGCCGATTACCCGACTAAGAAAAACGAGGACCAGGAAACATAATATGTTCTTCTATAGGACTGTTGATGTCAATATTCGAAGGTCAACCTATTATGGAATCCCTTGCATTGGTATCGGAAACTAGATTGAAGATTAATTAAGTTCTCGGACACGAAACTCAAGGGAGTAACTCACGAACCACACACTCTGTTGTCCAGTTTTATGGATGTTTGGAGAGGGAGTGTAGTTGGAAAATAGGGCAAAAAAAGAGAACAAAACAACGTAAAACAGTCGAGGGTATTTTAGAACATTTTAGTATTGGTATCATGTTGGGTATTCCAAATTATACTATTTCGTAAAAAATCCCTAATTTCAGGTTTATGTTTGACGAAATTATTAGACGTTTAATAAAATACGAATATGACTACAAAATAACTATTATTGAAACAGTTAAAAGGACTGTAATAATGAATTAATAATAAATGTGACCAAAGTATATTAATGACTGCAAAAATAATCATAAAAATCACTAAAATAAGATAAAAAGAACAATCTACATACCTTGACTCGACCTGGGCGCCTCAATGTTCAGGCGTCGGCTGTGTCATCTACGCTGCCTACCTACCTATTATATGTATTCATCAGGGACTATTTAACCAGATTTGTTCCGTATAAAATGAGTACGTACTTTAATTGTTCAAATCTACTTAATTGTCTGTCAGTATATTGACTTTGTTTTTGGTCATTACTTAATTCATACATTTTAGCATTTTTCCTTCAGGTTTGCTATCGCTCATCCAGAAAAAAATTGAAACCTGAATGAAGAGAAATATCTAATAATCGTCAAAAAGACTGCCTGTTACTAGAATATATTTACTTGTAAAGGGTTACATATAAACCTAATTAAGGTACGTTGGAGGTAACATACATAATAACATAAGAAAAATTACAATCTATAGAAGGCCTACTACCAATGCATACGAAGCTTGGAGAAGTTGAGTCCAAGGAAGCCGGACAATAAACTGAGCAAGACAGTTTAAGGGGAAATGGGCCCTTTTTTTGGTCTATTAATTCATGTATTCCTTTATTTCTTAGTTTCCTCGCTACACCTCCATCAAGCTAAGAAAAACACCCCCTAGACCCGCTTTCAAGATAAACGTGTACATTTTTCGGTAGAAAAATGTCATGGCCGAAGGCTTGCTATCGCTCGCCAGGAAAAAATCGACACCTAAATGGCACGAAAGGTCATAAAATTGACAACTAAATTGGGCGAAAGGTGTTAAAATCGCCAAACTAATGGACCAAACATCTTATAATCTCAAAACAAATGGGGCTTAACACGAGGGAGAAAGGTGACCAGAAAAACGGCCCATCTCTCCTTAAGAATTTACAGTTACCGTATAAGAAGGATTGTGAAAATGGATTCATTCTTGGGTTAAAATGTTGTACTGGTATTAAGGGGGTGTTTGTTCTAGACCCTCTTTAACCCCTTCCGTACCGGCGACTTCTTTTACATCACATTCTGGCAACTATTAGACGATTTGTATTCAGCTTACGAAGGATCTCTAGCAATAATAAGGCTTCAAACTATCTCAACTAACCCTTTTAGCTACCACCGATCCTTCCCAAGCTGCATAATATAGTCTAAATATAGCTACAATAAAATATAACACACGTCGCTGGTACTCAAAGGGTTAAGGTGCTTGCACCATTAGTTTGACGATTTTAAGACGTTTTGCTCCATGTGTTTTTCTATTTAAATACTTTTCGTGCCATATAGCTGTCGATTTTTTCCTGGCGAGCGAAAGCGAGCCTGCATGTAATTTAGCCGATTACCCGACTAAGAAAAACGAGGACCAGGAAACATAATATGTTCTTCTATAGGACTGTTGATGTCAATATTCGAAGGTCAACCTATTATGGAATCCCTTGCATTGGTATCGGAAACTAGATTGAAGATTAATTAAGTTCTCGGACACGAAACTCAAGGGAGTAACTCACGAACCACACACTCTGTTGTCCAGTTTTATGGATGTTTGGAGAGGGAGTGTAGTTGGAAAATAGGGCAAAAAAGAGAACAAAACAACGTAAAACAGTCGAGGGTATTTTAGAACATTTTAGTATTGGTATCATGTTGGGTATTCCAAATTATACTATTTCGTAAAAAATCCCTAATTTCAGGTTTATGTTTGACGAAATTATTAGACGTTTAATAAAATACGAATATGACTACAAAATAACTATTATTGAAACAGTTAAAAGGACTGTAATAATGAATTAATAATAAATGTGACCAAAGTATATTAATGACTGCAAAAATAATCATAAAAATCACTAAAATAAGATAAAAACAACAATCTACATACCTTGACTCGACCTGGGCGCCTCAATGTTCAGGCGTCGGCTGTGTCATCTACGCTGCCTACCTACCTATTATATGTATTCATCAGGGACTATTTAACCAGATTTGTTCCGTATAAAATGAGTACGTACTTTAATTGTTCAAATCTACTTAATTGTCTGTCAGTATATTGACTTTGTTTTTGGTCATTACTTAATTCATACATTTTAGCATTTTTCCTTCAGGTTTGCTATCGCTCATCCAGAAAAAAATTGAAACCTGAATGAAGAGAAATATCTAATAATCGTCAAAAAGACTGCCTGTTACTAGAATATATTTACTTGTAAAGGGTTACATATAAACCTAATTAAGGTACGTTGGAGGTAACATACATAATAACATAAGAAAAATTACAATCTATAGAAGGCCTACTACCAATGCATACGAAGCTTGGAGAAGTTGAGTCCAAGGAAGCCGGACAATAAACTGAGCAAGACAGTTTAAGGGGAAATGGGCCCTTTTTTTTGGTCTATTAATTCATGTATTCCTTTATTTCTTAGTTTCCTCGCTACACCTCCATCAAGCTAAGAAAAACACCCCCTAGACCCGCTTTCAAGATAAACGTGTACATTTTTCGGTAGAAAAATGTCATGGCCGAAGGCTTGCTATCGCTCGCCAGGAAAAAATCGACACCTAAATGGCACGAAAGGTCATAAAATTGACAACTAAATTGGGCGAAAGGTGTTAAAATCGCCAAACTAATGGACCAAACATCTTATAATCTCAAAACAAATGGGGCTTAACACGAGGGAGAAAGGTGACCAGAAAAACGGCCCATCTCTCCTTAAGAATTTACAGTTACCGTATAAGAAGGATTGTGAAAATGGATTCATTCTTGGGTTAAAATGTTGTACTGGTATTAAGGGGGTGTTTGTTCTAGACCCTCTTTAACCCCTTCCGTACCGGCGACTTCTTTTACATCACATTCTGGCAACTATTAGACGATTTGTATTCAGCTTACGAAGGATCTCTAGCAATAATAAGGCTTCAAACTATCTCAACTAACCCTTTTAGCTACCACCGATCCTTCCCAAGCTGCATAATATAGTCTAAATATAGCTACAATAAAATATAACACACGTCGCTGGTACTCAAAGGGTTAAGGTGCTTGCACCATTAGTTTGACGATTTTAAGACGTTTTGCTCCATGTGTTTTTCTATTTAAATACTTTTCGTGCCATATAGCTGTCGATTTTTTCCTGGCGAGCGAAAGCGAGCCTGCATGTAATTTAGCCGATTACCCGACTAAGAAAAACGAGGACCAGGAAACATAATATGTTCTTCTATAGGACTGTTGATGTCAATATTCGAAGGTCAACCTATTATGGAATCCCTTGCATTGGTATCGGAAACTAGATTGAAGATTAATTAAGTTCTCGGACACGAAACTCAAGGGAGTAACTCACGAACCACACACTCTGTTGTCCAGTTTTATGGATGTTTGGAGAGGGAGTGTAGTTGGAAAATAGGGCAAAAAAAGAGAACAAAACAACGTAAAACAGTCGAGGGTATTTTAGAACATTTTAGTATTGGTATCATGTTGGGTATTCCAAATTATACTATTTCGTAAAAAATCCCTAATTTCAGGTTTATGTTTGACGAAATTATTAGACGTTTAATAAAATACGAATATGACTACAAAATAACTATTATTGAAACAGTTAAAAGGACTGTAATAATGAATTAATAATAAATGTGACCAAAGTATATTAATGACTGCAAAAATAATCATAAAAATCACTAAAATAAGATAAAAACAACAATCTACATACCTTGACTCGACCTGGGCGCCTCAATGTTCAGGCGTCGGCTGTGTCATCTACGCTGCCTACCTACCTATTATATGTATTCATCAGGGACTATTTAACCAGATTTGTTCCGTATAAAATGAGTACGTACTTTAATTGTTCAAATCTACTTAATTGTCTGTCAGTATATTGACTTTGTTTTTGGTCATTACTTAATTCATACATTTTAGCATTTTTCCTTCAGGTTTGCTATCGCTCATCCAGAAAAAAATTGAAACCTGAATGAAGAGAAATATCTAATAATCGTCAAAAAGACTGCCTGTTACTAGAATATATTTACTTGTAAAGGGTTACATATAAACCTAATTAAGGTACGTTGGAGGTAACATACATAATAACATAAGAAAAATTACAATCTATAGAAGGCCTACTACCAATGCATACGAAGCTTGGAGAAGTTGAGTCCAAGGAAGCCGGACAATAAACTGAGCAAGACAGTTTAAGGGGAAATGGGCCCTTTTTTTGGTCTATTAATTCATGTATGCCTTTATTTCTTAGTTTCCTCGCTACACCTCCATCAAGCTAAGAAAAACACCCCCTAGACCCGCTTTCAAGATAAACGTGTACATTTTTCGGTAGAAAAATGTCATGGCCGAAGGCTTGCTATCGCTCGCCAGGAAAAAATCGACACCTAAATGGCACGAAAGGTCATAAAATTGACAACTAAATTGGGCGAAAGGTGTTAAAATCGCCAAACTAATGGACCAAACATCTTATAATCTCAAAACAAATGGGGCTTAACACGAGGGAGAAAGGTGACCAGAAAAACGGCCCATCTCTCCTTAAGAATTTACAGTTACCGTATAAGAAGGATTGTGAAAATGGATTCATTCTTGGGTTAAAATGTTGTACTGGTATTAAGGGGGTGTTTGTTCTAGACCCTCTTTAACCCCTTCCGTACCGGCGACTTCTTTTACATCACATTCTGGCAACTATTAGACGATTTGTATTCAGCTTACGAAGGATCTCTAGCAATAATAAGGCTTCAAACTATCTCAACTAACCCTTTTAGCTACCACCGATCCTTCCCAAGCTGCATAATATAGTCTAAATATAGCTACAATAAAATATAACACACGTCGCTGGTACTCAAAGGGTTAAGGTGCTTGCACCATTAGTTTGACGATTTTAAGACGTTTTGCTCCATGTGTTTTTCTATTTAAATACTTTTCGTGCCATATAGCTGTCGATTTTTTCCTGGCGAGCGAAAGCGAGCCTGCATGTAATTTAGCCGATTACCCGACTAAGAAAAACGAGGACCAGGAAACATAATATGTTCTTCTATAGGACTGTTGATGTCAATATTCGAAGGTCAACCTATTATGGAATCCCTTGCATTGGTATCGGAAACTAGATTGAAGATTAATTAAGTTCTCGGACACGAAACTCAAGGGAGTAACTCACGAACCACACACTCTGTTGTCCAGTGTTTTGGATGTTTGGAGAGGGAGTGTAGTTGGAAAATAGGGCAAAAAAAGAGAACAAAACAACGTAAAACAGTCGAGGGTATTTTAGAACATTTTAGTATTGGTATCATGTTGGGTATTCCAAATTATACTATTTCGTAAAAAATCCCTAATTTCAGGTTTATGTTTGACGAAATTATTAGACGTTTAATAAAATACGAATATGACTACAAAATAACTATTATTGAAACAGTTAAAAGGACTGTAATAATGAATTAATAATAAATGTGACCAAAGTATATTAATGACTGCAAAAATAATCATAAAAATCACTAAAATAAGATAAAAACAACAATCTACATACCTTGACTCGACCTGGGCGCCTCAATGTTCAGGCGTCGGCTGTGTCATCTACGCTGCCTACCTACCTATTATATGTATTCATCAGGGACTATTTAACCAGATTTGTTCCGTATAAAATGAGTACGTACTTTAATTGTTCAAATCTACTTAATTGTCTGTCAGTATATTGACTTTGTTTTTGGTCATTACTTAATTCATACATTTTAGCATTTTTCCTTCAGGTTTGCTATCGCTCATCCAGAAAAAAATTGAAACCTGAATGAAGAGAAATATCTAATAATCGTCAAAAAGACTGCCTGTTACTAGAATATATTTACTTGTAAAGGGTTACATATAAACCTAATTAAGGTACGTTGGAGGTAACATACATAATAACATAAGAAAAATTACAATCTATAGAAGGCCTACTACCAATGCATACGAAGCTTGGAGAAGTTGAGTCCAAGGAAGCCGGACAATAAACTGAGCAAGACAGTTTAAGGGGAAATGGGCCCTTTTTTTGGTCTATTAATTCATGTATTCCTTTATTTCTTAGTTTCCTCGCTACACCTCCATCAAGCTAAGAAAAACACCCCCTAGACCCGCTTTCAAGATAAACGTGTACATTTTTCGGTAGAAAAATGTCATGGCCGAAGGCTTGCTATCGCTCGCCAGGAAAAAATCGACACCTAAATGGCACGAAAGGTCATAAAATTGACAACTAAATTGGGCGAAAGGTGTTAAAATCGCCAAACTAATGGACCAAACATCTTATAATCTCAAAACAAATGGGGCTTAACACGAGGGAGAAAGGTGACCAGAAAAACGGCCCATCTCTCCTTAAGAATTTACAGTTACCGTATAAGAAGGATTGTGAAAATGGATTCATTCTTGGGTTAAAATGTTGTACTGGTATTAAGGGGGTGTTTGTTCTAGACCCTCTTTAACCCCTTCCGTACCGGCGACTTCTTTTACATCACATTCTGGCAACTATTAGACGATTTGTATTCAGCTTACGAAGGATCTCTAGCAATAATAAGGCTTCAAACTATCTCAACTAACCCTTTTAGCTACCACCGATCCTTCCCAAGCTGCATAATATAGTCTAAATATAGCTACAATAAAATATAACACACGTCGCTGGTACTCAAAGGGTTAAGGTGCTTGCACCATTAGTTTGACGATTTTAAGACGTTTTGCTCCATGTGTTTTTCTATTTAAATACTTTTCGTGCCATATAGCTGTCGATTTTTTCCTGGCGAGCGAAAGCGAGCCTGCATGTAATTTAGCCGATTACCCGACTAAGAAAAACGAGGACCAGGAAACATAATATGTTCTTCTATAGGACTGTTGATGTCAATATTCGAAGGTCAACCTATTATGGAATCCCTTGCATTGGTATCGGAAACTAGATTGAAGATTAATTAAGTTCTCGGACACGAAACTTAAGGGAGTAACTCACGAACCACACACTCTGTTGTCCAGTGTTATGGATGTTTGGAGAGGGAGTGTAGTTGGAAAATAGGGCAAAAAAAGAGAACAAAACAACGTAAAACAGTCGAGGGTATTTTAGAACATTTTAGTATTGGTATCATGTTGGGTATTCCAAATTATACTATTTCGTAAAAAATCCCTAATTTCAGGTTTATGTTTGACGAAATTATTAGACGTTTAATAAAATACGAATATGACTACAAAATAACTATTATTGAAACAGTTAAAAGGACTGTAATAATGAATTAATAATAAATGTGACCAAAGTATATTAATGACTGCAAAAATAATCATAAAAATCACTAAAATAAGATAAAACAACAATCTACATACCTTGACTCGACCTGGGCGCCTCAATGTTCAGGCGTCGGCTGTGTCATCTACGCTGCCTACCTACCTATTATATGTATTCATCAGGGACTATTTAACCAGATTTGTTCCGTATAAAATGAGTACGTACTTTAATTGTTCAAATCTACTTAATTGTCTGTCAGTATATTGACTTTGTTTTTGGTCATTACTTAATTCATACATTTTAGCATTTTTCCTTCAGGTTTGCTATCGCTCATCCAGAAAAAAATTGAAACCTGAATGAAGAGAAATATCTAATAATCGTCAAAAAGACTGCCTGTTACTAGAATATATTTACTTGTAAAGGGTTACATATAAACCTAATTAAGGTACGTTGGAGGTAACATACATAATAACATAAGAAAAATTACAATCTATAGAAGGCCTACTACCAATGCATACGAAGCTTGGAGAAGTTGAGTCCAAGGAAGCCGGACAATAAACTGAGCAAGACAGTTTAAGGGGAAATGGGCCCTTTTTTTGGTCTATTAATTCATGTATTCCTTTATTTCTTAGTTTCCTCGCTACACCTCCATCAAGCTAAGAAAAACACCCCTAGACCCGCTTTCAAGATAAACGTGTACATTTTTCGGTAGAAAAATGTCATGGCCGAAGGCTTGCTATCGCTCGCCAGGAAAAAATCGACACCTAAATGGCACGAAAGGTCATAAAATTGACAACTAAATTGGGCGAAAGGTGTTAAAATCGCCAAACTAATGGACCAAACATCTTATAATCTCAAAACAAATGGGGCTTAACACGAGGGAGAAAGGTGACCAGAAAAACGGCCCATCTCTCCTTAAGAATTTACAGTTACCGTATAAGAAGGATTGTGAAAATGGATTCATTCTTGGGTTAAAATGTTGTACTGGTATTAAGGGGGTGTTTGTTCTAGACCCTCTTTAACCCCTTCCGTACCGGCGACTTCTTTTACATCACATTCTGGCAACTATTAGACGATTTGTATTCAGCTTACGAAGGATCTCTAGCAATAATAAGGCTTCAAACTATCTCAACTAACCCTTTTAGCTACCACCGATCCTTCCCAAGCTGCATAATATAGTCTAAATATAGCTACAATAAAATATAACACACGTCGCTGGTACTCAAAGGGTTAAGGTGCTTGCACCATTAGTTTGACGATTTTAAGACGTTTTGCTCCATGTGTTTTTCTATTTAAATACTTTTCGTGCCATATAGCTGTCGATTTTTTCCTGGCGAGCGAAAGCGAGCCTGCATGTAATTTAGCCGATTACCCGACTAAGAAAAACGAGGACCAGGAAACATAATATGTTCTTCTATAGGACTGTTGATGTCAATATTCGAAGGTCAACCTATTATGGAATCCCTTGCATTGGTATCGGAAACTAGATTGAAGATTAATTAAGTTCTCGGACACGAAACTTAAGGGAGTAACTCACGAACCACACACTCTGTTGTCCAGTGTTATGGATGTTTGGAGAGGGAGTGTAGTTGGAAAATAGGGCAAAAAAAGAGAACAAAACAACGTAAAACAGTCGAGGGTATTTTAGAACATTTTAGTATTGGTATCATGTTGGGTATTCCAAATTATACTATTTCGTAAAAAATCCCTAATTTCAGGTTTATGTTTGACGAAATTATTAGACGTTTAATAAAATACGAATATGACTACAAAATAACTATTATTGAAACAGTTAAAAGGACTGTAATAATGAATTAATAATAAATGTGACCAAAGTATATTAATGACTGCAAAAATAATCATAAAAATAACTAAAATAAGATAAAAAGAACAATCTACATACCTTGACTCGACCTGGGCGCCTCAATGTTCAGGCGTCGGCTGTATCATCTACGCTGCCTACCTCCCTATTATATGTATTCATCAGGGACTATTTAACCAGATTTGTTCCGTATAAAATGAGTACGTACTTTAATTGTTCAAATTTACTTAATTGTCTGTCAGTATATTGACTTTGTTTTTGGTCATTACTTAATTCATACATTTTAACATTTTTCCTTCAGGTTTGCTATCGCTCATCCAGAAAAAAATTGAAACCTGAATGAAGAGAAATATCTAATAATCGTCAAAAAGACTGCCTGTTACTAGAATATATTTACTTGTAAAGGGTTACATATAAACCTAATTAAGGTACGTTGGAGGTAACATACATAATAACATAAGAAAAATTACAATCTATAGAAGGCCTACTACCAATGCATACGAAGCTTGGAGAAGTTGAGTCCAAGGAAGCCGGACAATAAACTGAGCAAGACAGTTTCAGGGGAAATGGGCCCTTTTTTTGGTCTCTTAATTCATGTATTCCTTTATTTCTTAGTTTCCTCGCTACACCTCCATCAAGCTAAGAAAAACACCCCCTAGACCCGCTTTCAAGATAAACGTGTACATTTTTCGGTAGAAAAATGTCATGGCCGAAGGCTTGCTATCGCTCGCCAGGAAAAAATCGGCACCTAAATGGCACGAAAGGTCATAAAATTGACAACTAAATTGGGCGAAAGGTGTTAAAATCGCCAAACTAATGGACCAAACATCTTATAATCTCAAAACAAATGGGGCTTAACACGAGGGAGAAAGGTGACCAGAAAAACGGCCCATCTCTCCTTAAGAATTTACAGTTACCGTATAAGAAGGATTGTGAAAATGGATTCATTCTTGGGTTAAAATGTTGTACTGGTATTAAGGGGGTGTTTGTTCTAGACCCTCTTTAACCCCTTCCGTACCGGCGACTTCTTTTACATCACATTCTGGCAACTATTAGACGATTTGTATTCAGCTTACGAAGGATCTCTAGCAATAATAAGGCTTCAAACTATCTCAACTAACCCTTTTAGCTACCACCCATCCTTCCCAAGCTGCATAATATAGTCTAAATATAGCTACAATAAAATATAACACACGTCGCTGGTACTCAAAGGGTTAAGGTGCTTGCACCATTAGTTTGACGATTTTAAGACGTTTTGCTCCATGTGTTTTTCTATTTAAATACTTTTCGTGCCATATAGCTGTCGATTTTTTCCTGGCGAGCGAAAGCGAGCCTGCATGTAATTTAGCCGATTACCCGACTAAGAAAAACGAGGACCAGGAAACATAATATGTTCTTCTATAGGACTGTTGATGTCAATATTCGAAGGTCAACCTATTATGGAATCCCTTGCATTGGTATCGGAAACTAGATTGAAGATTAATTAAGTTCTCGGACACGAAACTCAAGGGAGTAACTCACGAACCACACACTCTGTTGTCCAGTTTTATGGATGTTTGGAGAGGGAGTGTAGTTGGAAAATAGGGCAAAAAAAGAGAACAAAACAACGTAAAACAGTCGAGGGTATTTTAGAACATTTTAGTATTGGTATCATGTTGGGTATTCCAAATTATACTATTTCGTAAAAAATCCCTAATTTCAGGTTTATGTTTGACGAAATTATTAGACGTTTAATAAAATACGAATATGACTACAAAATAACTATTATTGAAACAGTTAAAAGGACTGTAATAATGAATTAATAATAAATGTGACCAAAGTATATTAATGACTGCAAAAATAATCATAAAAATCACTAAAATAAGATAAAAAGAACAATCTACATACCTTGACTCGACCTGGGCGCCTCAATGTTCAGGCGTCGGCTGTGTCATCTACGCTGCCTACCTACCTATTATATGTATTCATCAGGGACTATTTAACCAGATTTGTTCCGTATAAAATGAGTACGTACTTTAATTGTTCAAATCTACTTAATTGTCTGTCAGTATATTGACTTTGTTTTTGGTCATTACTTAATTCATACATTTTAGCATTTTTCCTTCAGGTTTGCTATCGCTCATCCAGAAAAAAATTGAAACCTGAATGAAGAGAAATATCTAATAATCGTCAAAAAGACTGCCTGTTACTAGAATATATTTACTTGTAAAGGGTTACATATAAACCTAATTAAGGTACGTTGGAGGTAACATACATAATAACATAAGAAAAAATTACAATCTATAGAAGGCCTACTACCAATGCATACGAAGCTTGGAGAAGTTGAGTCCAAGGAAGCCGGACAATAAACTGAGCAAGACAGTTTAAGGGGAAATGGGCCCTTTTTTTGGTCTATTAATTCATGTATTCCTTTATTTCTTAGTTTCCTCGCTACACCTCCATCAAGCTAAGAAAAACACCCCCTAGACCCGCTTTCAAGATAAACGTGTACATTTTTCGGTAGAAAAATGTCATGGCCGAAGGCTTGCTATCGCTCGCCAGGAAAAAATCGACACCTAAATGGCACGAAAGGTCATAAAATTGACAACTAAATTGGGCGAAAGGTGTTAAAATCGCCAAACTAATGGACCAAACATCTTATAATCTCAAAACAAATGGGGCTTAACACGAGGGAGAAAGGTGACCAGAAAAACGGCCCATCTCTCCTTAAGAATTTACAGTTACCGTATAAGAAGGATTGTGAAAATGGATTCATTCTTGGGTTAAAATGTTGTACTGGTATTAAGGGGGTGTTTGTTCTAGACCCTCTTTAACCCCTTCCGTACCGGCGACTTCTTTTACATCACATTCTGGCAACTATTAGACGATTTGTATTCAGCTTACGAAGGATCTCTAGCAATAATAAGGCTTCAAACTATCTCAACTAACCCTTTTAGCTACCACCGATCCTTCCCAAGCTGCATAATATAGTCTAAATATAGCTACAATAAAATATAACACACGTCGCTGGTACTCAAAGGGTTAAGGTGCTTGCACCATTAGTTTGACGATTTTAAGACGTTTTGCTCCATGTGTTTTTCTATTTAAATACTTTTCGTGCCATATAGCTGTCGATTTTTTCCTGGCGAGCGAAAGCGAGCCTGCATGTAATTTAGCCGATTACCCGACTAAGAAAAACGAGGACCAGGAAACATAATATGTTCTTCTATAGGACTGTTGATGTCAATATTCGAAGGTCAACCTATTATGGAATCCCTTGCATTGGTATCGGAAACTAGATTGAAGATTAATTAAGTTCTCGGACACGAAACTCAAGGGAGTAACTCACGAACCACACACTCTGTTGTCCAGTTTTATGGATGTTTGGAGAGGGAGTGTAGTTGGAAAATAGGGCAAAAAAAGAGAACAAAACAACGTAAAACAGTCGAGGGTATTTTAGAACATTTTAGTATTGGTATCATGTTGGGTATTCCAAATTATACTATTTCGTAAAAAATCCCTAATTTCAGGTTTATGTTTGACGAAATTATTAGACGTTTAATAAAATACGAATATGACTACAAAATAACTATTATTGAAACAGTGAAAAGGACTGTAATAATGAATTAATAATAAATGTGACCAAAGTATATTAATGACTGCAAAAATAATAATAAAAATCACTAAAATAAGATAAAAAGAACAATCTACTCGACCTGGGCGCCTCAATGTTCAGGCGTCGGCTGTGTCATCTACGCTGCCTACCTCCCTATTATATGTATTCCATCAGGGACTATTTAACCAGATTTTTTCCGTATAAAATGAGTACGTACTTTAATTGTTAAAATCTACTTAATAATTGTCCGTCAGTTTATTGACTTTGTTTTTGGTCATTACTTAATTCATACATTTTAGCATTTTTCCTTCAGGTTTGCTATCGCTCACCCAGAAAGAAAAAAAATGAAACCTGAATGAAGAGAAATGTCTGATAATCGTCAAAAATAATTAATCGAGATATACAGTATATGTATTCTGAGGTTAAGGAGAGAATTTATTTTTCGCGGCATTTACGTGTCGATGTTTCTTGGCAAACAATAGAGAGCCTGTAATCTAGGAGGAACCAGCCTTTGGCAGGCAGCAAATTCATCTCGAAGGAGGAACTTGGGGGTGTTTTTTTTTTATGTTTGATAGAGGTCTAGGGAACGAACACAAATGTCCCCTTAAACATCATCTTAGCTGGAGAACTTTAGTGACAACGTTTCGCCGGTGTGTGAACGAGACGACATCAAGACTGCCTGTTACTAGAATATTTTTACTTGGAAAGGGTTACATATAAGCCTAATTTAAGGTAAGTTGGAGTTAACATACATAAGAACAATGCCAATCTATAAAAGGCCTACTACCGATGTATGCGAAGCTTGGAGAGGTTGAGACCTAGGAAGGCGGACAATAAACTGAGCAAGACAGTTTAAGGGGAAATGGGCCGTTTTTTTGGTCTATTAATTCATGTAGTACTTTATTTCTTAGTTTCCTCGCTACACCTCCATCAAGCTAAGAAGAAAAGAAAACCTAGACCCCCTTTCAAGATAAACGTGTACATTTTTCGGTAGAAAAATGTCATGGCCGAAGGCTTGCTATCGCTCGCCAGGAAAAAATCGACACCTAAATGGCACGAAAAGTCTTATAATTGACAACTAAATTGGGCGAAAGGTGTTAAAATCGCCAAACTAATGGACCAAACGTCTTATAATCTCAAAACAAATGGGGCTTAACACGAAGGAGAAAGGTGACCAGAAAAACGGCCCATCTCCCCTTAAGAATTTACAGTTACCGTATGAGAAGGATTGTGAAAATGGATTCATTTTTGGGTTAAAATGTTGTACTGGTATTAAGGGGATGTTTTTTCTAGACCCTCTTTAACCCCTTCCGTACCGGCGACTTCTTTTACATCACATTCTGGCAACTATTAGACGATTTGTATTCAGCTTACGATGGATCTCTAGCAATAATAAGGCTTCAAACTATCTCAACTAACCCTTTTAGCTACCACCGATCCTTCCTAAGCTGCATAATATAGTCTAAATATAGCTACAATAAAATATATCACACGTCGCTGGTACTCAAAGGGTGCTTGCACCGTTAGTTTGACGATTTTAAGACTTTTTGCTCCATGTTTTTGTCTATTTTAAGACTTTTCGTGCCATATAGATGTCAAATTTTTCCTGGCGAGCAAAAACGAGCCTGCATGTAATATAGCCGATTGCCCGACCAAGAAAAATTATGACCAGGAAACATATCTTCTTCTATAGGACTGTTGTTGCCAATATTCGAAGGTCAACCTATTATGGAATCCCTTGCATTGGTATCCGAAACTAGATTGAAGATTAATTAAGTTCTCGGACACGAAACTCAAGGGAGAAATGCACGAACCACACACTCTGTTGTCCAGTTTTATGGATGTTTGGAGAGGGAGTGTATTATATAGGACAAAAAAGAGAAAACAACGTAAAACAGTCGAGGGTATTTTAGAACATTTTAGTATTGGTATCATGTTGGGTATTCCAAATTATACTATTTCGTAAAAAAAAACTAATTTCAGGTTTATGTTATATATACAGTATATATATATATATATATATATATATATATATATATATATATATATATATATATATATATAAAACAAACAGGTCTACATAACCAGGTAATCACACACGGACACACACACATATATACACAGACAACACATACGACTGAATCCATTCCTTATTGTATAATTATTTGAAGTAGGAAAACCTAATGCGAGTGCTAAGTGAAGACAAGTTGAAAAACTATTAAAATCACAAATTATTACTTACTTCAGAAGCTTTTACTGGCTCACGCTGTCCAGTCTGAAACACAAATGCTATTATTAATAAGATAAGTTAAACAATAGTGTTATGCAAAATATTTGTTGTGACTTACAGTGCATAATAGCCTCAAATTTATAGTAAACAAAATGCAGTAATACATTTTGGTTTTAAATATTACTGATAATTTCCCAAAACTATAACAAATACAGTAAATATAACTGAGTGCGGGAAAGAGCTTAGCCCGTATTGCTTATTTGTGCTAAGATTATGCAAAATAGGTATGGCATAAATAGGTATGGCATCAATAGGTATGGCATAAATAGGTATGGCATCAATAGGTATGGCATCAGTAGGTATGGCATAAATAGGTATGGCATAAATAGGTATGGCATAAATAGGTATGGCATAAATAGGTATGGCATAAATAGGTATGGCATAAATAGTCTACAATGAGAACACTCGTATTTTAACAATTAACGTGCAGTAAGAATTCAGATTCAATTGAATATGTCAATATGGTACGAAAATGTCTTGAACTCTAAATTAACCCTGCTTGGTCAGAGACAGGTCTCCCCGATTTCTCCCCGATTTCGCACCATTATTTTGGAGATTTTAAGTAGTTTCACCCCATTACTTTGGCAATAATAAGACGCTTCATCCCATTTTTGTGTCAATTTATTTTTTCTGGGTGACCGATAACGATCCTAACTGTAACTAGAAGAAATCGGCCTTCGGCCAAATTATTTTTCTATCGAAAAACCGACAAACTTAGCTTAAAGGGAGTCTGGGTGGAACTTTTTTATTTTGAAGAATGTCTTGGAAGGCGTTTTTGTTAGCCTAGGAGACAACATATAATGCAGTACTCGACACTAGCTAAAGCAAGTATAATCCTCAATAATATTAATTAAGCAAAACATCATAATAACCCACAGGGATCGGACTAGACAAGGTTAACTGAAGAAGAGCTTGTCGAACCCTTAAAAATAAGAGATTCTTCCCAAATATAAAAAAAAAAAAAAAATCGTCGGGATGAAATAGTGAACATTATATAATAGTTATAATGGTATAATGAAGGTATTATAATGTAAAACTTGCAAAATAAATAAACCAAAACGTATACGAACACAGTAAAAAGACAAAACAACTAATCAAAATCGCTATATGGAAACAACGCTTAATTAAGAACACAATCCACCACATAGGGTTTACATTATTACATGAGCAAGTTAATCTGTTTCCCAAGCAAACTAATCGCACACATAACAGCGCACTATCGTCACGTTCAAGGAATTATTCAATTTGGGAAGTCGGGGACGTTCTGGTAAATTTGACTAAACTCTGCATTAATAAAGAAACTACAATTAGTGTCAAAATGTCCTATTAAAATTAAATTTGCAACTTGACAAGACATTAATAATAGTATAAAATACAAATGGCTATCACTAACGATAGTGCATAAGATAAATGGGTTTAATGATAGTGATATACCTTTCTGTCCTAATATTATACGGGTCTCTTAACTGCCAATATACCTCATTGATAAGGGTATATTATTATGGATACTTGATATACCCGTATCCAACTCATATTATTAGTGTGAACATGTGATGTTCTTATAAGCTAACGTACAGTTGGAAACAATTGAGCCTGGCACTAATGATCTGGACGGTACTTGCAGGTTTGTTATTGCTCACTCAGAAACAAACTTACACCTGAATGATGCAAAACCTTATCAAATCTCCACACTAATCGGGCTAACGTCTTAAAAGTGTACACACTAATGCAGTGAAACAGGGCAGGTCCAAAATTACTCCCGCCATACTAGATAGAGTTGTTGTTGTTGTTGTTGTTCCCCAGGCTGTCTGGCCGAACAGCCCCAAGGTCTCGAGCAAGGCCAAGGCCATAAACGAGCGCCCCCACAAAATCCTCCCTGCTTACCACTAACAAAGCCCGGGTGACCGAAGCCACTCCAAGGCAGGGAGCGGAGGAGGGTGCGGAAACGCCCGGGAAACCAAAGCCCCACCCAAGGCCCTGTGCCCCTCAGCAATTATGAAGGGAAAGTTGAGGGGCAAGGGAAAAATGTGACGCATTGGCTCCCAATCTGCCAACTTCTAGGTTGGCAGTAGGGAGGTCAATCCACAGAAAAGACGCCGCCACTTGAGATCTAGAAGATATATAAGTAAAAGGAACAGTCAGAGTAAGCTATGGGTATGGCAGAGATCGCTCAGTTCTCACTCGGATAGACCAGCCCATCACCACATGACTAGAACCCAATCCTCTCAGCATCAGCTAAGAAAGGCCCTAAAAAGCCGCCTTTGGCGGGGGGATAGCTCCCCTATTTCAACTCCTTTCGGGGTTGGGCACCCGCCCTACTAGATAGAGTTGACAGCAATACATGTACTTGTATGTTACAACCCCTTAACCCTGGTCAGTTTTATAAAAGCTATGCCACCCAGATACAAACAAAACATATTAAAATATAACAAAAAATAATATAATGAAATACGAACAAACATATAAAACAACATCAGTCAAATACTAGTTCAAATCTAATTTCGTGCCACCTATAAGTGGCACGAAAGGTCATGATATTGACAGAGAAATGGGGCAAAAAGCCTTAAAACCGCCAAACTAATGGGTCGAACTTCTGAAAACTAATGTGGCTATACATGAGGGAGAATAAGGGCCCCCCCCCCCCCCTTAGTGAGGGGTGCATAACAACACAATCCCCCCTCCCTCCCCCTTACTTTTAACTGGTTGTCGGTTTCCTTCTATATTTTGCTGACAGGTTGTTTGTAGTTGTGTTCGACATTTATCTATTTATATCTTACATATTACGAGTAATTGATGTGCTTCTGATCCTTACTTAACTGTATGTCAGTATACCTATTTGATTTTCAGCTTTACTTTAACTGCTTGTTTTCTATCTCTACATAACTTTCCGCCTTTGTGTATGTGTTTGTGTGTGTGTGTATGTTTGTGACAGAGGGAGATTCTGTGTGTGTGTGTTTTTTTGTTTTTGTATTGTTTAAAACAAGTATAAAGTATATACTTGGAGCAATGCACAGTTCTTTCACAATTTACACAACGTGAACACTTTATCACTCTGGCCACACTAACTCATCTGGCCATCCATCAAACTAATCAGACAAACAATGTCGGACACGAGGATTCTGTGACATTATTATTTGTTTTATTAACTCAGTTTGATTGTCCTTACTTTGTTAACTAAGTTACTAAGTTAACAATCAGTTTGATTTGATTTCACTATGTCTGAACTTGAATATTTATTTAATTATTTCATTTCATACATAATATGAGTGTTTTGGTTTCCATCCCTACTTACAGTAATTGTGTTACTATTGACTTACTTTACTTTGCATAATTCCTGAACTATTTAACCTGTTTTATTTCATATATAATGCATAATTGATTATGAAACTTAACTTAACTCTCTTGAATCAAATGACGTCAAATTGATTATTCTTTCGTTTCTGTCTGTTTTAGTTACTAGTAGCTATATGCTAACTTTCTTTGATTTGCAACAACTGAAATTTAATAAGGCACATTAGATGAAAACAACATATCAATGGACAGAATGAGAGAGAGAGAGAGAGAGAGAGAGAGAGAGAGAGAGAGAGAGAGAGAGAGAGAGAGAGAGAGAGAGAGGAGAGAGAGTTATATATAAAAATGAAAGCACAAAATATTTGATTAACGGAATTAAAATAAGGAATGTAAACTAAGAATGTAAACTAAGAAACGGAGCTTGGAGTAACTATAACAAGCGATTTAAAACCTGTCCAGCAATATCGCAGAAGTTGTTAAAAAGCAAATATAGCTATAGGTTATTGAGAGATCTTTTGAATACAAATACAAAATGTTATAGACACTATATATTTCATGGTTTGTACACATTTGGAATATTGTGTCCAGTTTGGGAGAAATACCCGAATGTGCTCGAGTAAGTATGATGTATTATCATACATAATACAATAGCCTAGTTTTGTTTTCTGACCACAGTCTTTCTGTAACTGAAACCTAGCAATTGATGGTTGTGGCAATCTATTTCTTACAAGCAGCCTAGTAAGGACCATTAGGTCTGTAACAGCTTGCATTCCTTTGTTTTTCTTTGTATATTGACTATCGGAGTTCATTGTTATAGCATCAATGAATGAAAGAATGCAGAATAACAGAGTTTGTTCATTAAGTTTATTTAGCCTACTATTAAATATTCATCATTCAATAAAGATGAATCTATATATCTATTTACTCAGGCCCATTCCCCATTTTCTCGTGTGTATATGTTTTTTTTTTTTTTTTTTTTTTTTTTCTGGGGGTGGCCGATTCGAGACAGAGCCAGAACAGGGACAACACAGCAGCAAACACAATGAACACACAAAATAAAACACAAATTCACACACATTTTAGATGAATGGTTGCAAAAAAAAAAAGAAAAAAAAAAAAAAAAAAGATAAATAAAACGGCTAAAACATGGATAAAGGGAGGTGATCATCCTGGGTGCCTCAATGTTCAGGCGTCGGCTGTGTCATCTACGCTGCCAATCTCCCTAGTAATGAGTCAAACGCTTTATAATCTCAAAACAAATGGGGATACTATGACCTATTATGTAGCTTACTATCCCACCTTCGGCACACACTACATAGGAACTGGAACAACACAACAACTGTCTACACGTTTAACAACAACATCAATAATAATATACATGATCAAAATAACTTAAGGGGAGATGGGCTGATTTTTATGGCACTCTCTCTCCTTCGTGCTTAACCTAATTGTTTTTAAATTCTAAGACGTTCGGCCCATTAGTTTGGTAATTTTATGACTTTACGCCCCATTTGTTGTCAATATTAAGATCTTTCGTGCCATACAGGCGTCGATTTTTTGTTTTTGTTTTTTGTTTTGTTTTTTGGCGCGCGATAGCGAGCCGTAGTTTTAGAGTAACTGGTCCTCGGCCAGGAAATTTTTCTATCGAAAAATGTACACATTTATCATGAAGGGGGGGTTTAAGTTTTTTTTTTACAACTTGATTGAGATCTAGTGAGGAAACTAAATAAATAGTATAAAGATAAAAACAATAAACAAATAAATCCCCCCATCCTCCCTTAAGAAACATGGTTATAATGAAATATGACTGACTACAAAAGAAAGATTATTGAAACAGGGAAAAGGACTGTAAAATGAATAAATAATGTGGCAAACTATGTTAATGACTGCACAAATAATCATAAATATCAATAAAATATGATAATAGGAAGAAGATTTGTATGACCTGGGCGCCTCAATGTTCAGGCGTCGGCTGTGTCACCTAAGCTGTCAGTCTCCCTGTTATATCATAGTCCACCCGAGAATATGTGTTTTATTTTTCTGGAACCCCTTCTCCCTCATTCTTAGCCACATTAGTTTTCAATTTTCAAGAAAATCGCCCCTTTAGTTTCACGATGTTAAGACTTTTCGCACATTTCTTTGCCAATACTAAGCCTTTTCGCGCCATTTAGGTGACGACTGTATCCTGCCACGCGTTAACGGGCCTGTATATTAGTAGGGGACATTATTCTAGCTAAAAATGTACAACTTCATCTTGAAGGCTCTTGGGGTCATTGTTAAGCTTGAGACGGACATATTTAATGGTTGTGTTAGTACGTCCTAGTGCGCTTCAAATGCTCGGATCCAGTTAGGGGACATCTCAACGACGCATACAGACTAATAACACATAACTAAGCCACTCCAACAGCTTCCTCTCTCTCTCCAACACTCCCCTTTCAAAACTCTTCATTAAGTAGATACTAGGAGACGTTACAAAGGCATATCCCTCAATACTTTCACCAGACTTTGCACCATGTTTACTTCTTTCCTTCATTACATACTAGGAACATGTATACTGTTTGTCATCCATACTTAACCGTCTTCTTGCTTACTTACATATTAACTTTAACCTTGCTGTCTGTCTGTATACTTACTTTGCTATCACCTATATTAACTGTTATTCGCCTTAGTTACTTTGTTTGTTATCCTTAATCAACAATGTATATACTTGTTCCAAATTGATTTTAATATTTGTTAAGCGATTTTTGTTTCAATCAGTCTATCGTCCGTAGCATGTTCAGTTACTACACTTCTTATTTAGTCTGCGTACATTGTTTTTTGTTCTTCTTTTCTGTACCTCCTTCTTCCAAATGTTTAACCCCTTTAGTTTTTGAGATTTTAAGACGGTCGCCCCATTACACAAATGCAGAAAAATATTTATGAAGAACAAGTAAACAGCGAGTGTTAATATAAGATGAAAACAGTAAACAGAGACATTTAACCCTTCCTGCCCGGTTGTTATTTTAAAGAATACATACCAATTATCCCCTTCTATCACGTGACTTGTTAATAAATCATTTAATAGATAATTTATTTGTATTCTCATTAGGCCCTGGTGATTAAACAAGTAAACAGCGAGTGTTAATATAAGATGATAAAAGTAAACAGAGAGGCATTTAAGTAAAGAAGAAATACCAATTATACCCTTCTATCACGTGACAATGTTAATAAATCATTTAATAGATAATTTATGTGTATTCTCATTAGGCCCTGGTGATGAAACAAGATGGTTTTGAAAAGATAGCTATAATAGAGAACTCAAGCTTTGGTTTCCTACGCTGGTGCATCTATTCCGTATTTGCCTCTGCTGTCCAAGCTTCAAATCAATTGCCTATATATATATATATATATATATATATACCGCATATATATATATATATATATGTATATATATATATATATATATATAAAGCGAGAGAGAGACAGAGAGAGAGAGAGAGAGATATTAATACAATATGACATTGATTGAAATACTGTACAATGTATATGTATATATAAAAAAAGGAAGTGAAGTATATTTATGACTCGACCTGGGCGCCTCAATGTTCAGGCGTCGGCTGTGTCATCTACGCTGCCAACCTCCCTATTATATGTTATTCCACCCGGGACTATTTAACCAGAATTGTTCCCTATAAAATGAGTACTTACTTCAATTGTTCAAATCTACTTAATTGTCTGTTAATATATTGACTTTGTTTGTTGTCATTACATAATCATTAATTGCATATTTTAGCATTTGTCCTCAAATTACAGGCTTGCTAACGCTCACCCAGAACAAACTAGAAACCTGAATGGGGAGAAATATCTAACAATCGCCAAAAGCAATTACGGTACTCGAGATGTATTAAAATTGCCAGTCTTACTAATCTAAACATTCGGGATTAGGAGGGGGGGAGGGGGGGGGGGGTCCAACAAGACATGCTTTGTAAACTGATCAAAATTTTCAAATAACAGCCAAAATTAAATGCTGCAAGGCGAAACCACCACGTCATTTAAACCTATCTGTTCCAACGCTGTTTTAATCGACCCATATATGTTGCTCCATTACTTTCGGAATTTTTCAGACGTTTTGACCAATTAGGTTAGTGATCAGAGACCTTTTTTGCCTCATTCAGGTGTCGATACTTTTTGGGTGAGCTATAGCGAGTCTGCCATTTAGGAGATAGAGGCCATGACAACGTTGTACCGAAAAATGTACAAATTTAGCTTGTAAAGATAGCGAGGAGCGTGTTTTAGCTTGAATATGGTATGGAGAGGCCGTGTTTTAGTCCATGGCACAACATAATAATACATTGCTCGATAATGGGAAATGTAATGAAACCCTTAATATATATATTGAACAACAATATAATTATAACCCCCAATAAGTCGGAGAGAGTGTTTATCTCAGTAAGGTAAAACCTATCGCCTTGGTGAACGAAATACATCACTACATTTAGTGACGGGGGGGGGGGGGGTCCCCCTTCTCCCTCGTATGTATTCTCACTATAGGTAGCGACAACGAACTTGACATTAATCTGGACTCCTTAACTTCTTATATATGGAAATGAATGAAATCAATCGGGCTGACGTTTCTATCATTTGGGAAGAGTCCACCAGGAAATAGGTGTGGATATTTACAGCCAGTTTGCTCTAGGTCCTTTTGAGTTACAGAGAGGTCAGGGATCAAGATTTGTTTCAAGTTCGTTGGCGCTACCTATAGTTTTGGAAGTTTAGGATATTGGCCCCATTAGTTTGGTGATTATCAGACCTGATCTGCCATTTGGGTGTAGATTTGTTCCTAGCGAGCGATAGTGAGCCTGCAATTTAGGAAGAGTTGGGTTTCAGCTGGGGCATTTTTTACCGATAAACGCACAAATGTAACTCGAAGGGTGGTCTTGGGGGTATATTTTAAAAGTTTGATGGAGGTCTAAGGAGGAAACAATAAAACAGTATGGAAAAAACATAAATAAATAAATTGAAACAAATAATGTCACAGACGTATTTCAAACACTCGTCTGTCTTTCGTCATGCTTATTGTAAATTACCATGTACTATAGTCGGTTTCATTTCAGCTGACGGTAAATTGAATCCTTTTGTAACTTATTTCTCGATAGTTAAAGGGAAAATGGTAAACTACTATGTCTCTTCATCATATAGTACTACCAAGTGTTCATCATTAACAGCATATTTCACTACAAAATCTTCATAATAGTTAAGACATCAAGAGGAAGACATGGCACTTTACCGTCACCTGGAAAGAAACAGAGCGGTTGTTCCGAAGATGCATTAACCCTTTCAAGCTTCGATCACGCATTTCCGTCATGTTTTCTGGTTATTATTAGACAGTTTTATTGAGATTAGGAAGGGTATATGCAAGTCAGAAAGTTAATTGAGCCAGTCTGTACGCTTATAATGTCCATAGATCCTTCTTAAACTGTATATAACCGTCTACTGATAGCCATTATTAACTGTAAAAAGGCGTAATAATCTTTAGAGGGTTAATAAATGTCTACACATCTGCAGCTAAGCCATTGAATTGACTGTCAGTTGACTTAAGGGGAGATTGGCCGTTTTTCTGGTCCCCATTCCCCCTCATGTTTAATCCCATTAGTGTTTAGATTTTAAGAAGTTCAGCCCATTAGTTTGGCGATATAAACACCTTTCCCCCCATTTTGTTGTCAATTTTAAGAACTTACGTGCCATTTAGGTGTCGATTTTTTTCTGGCGTGCGATAGCGAGCCTGTAATTTTAGGAGGGAGATAGTGAGCCTGTCATTAGTGTCCAGATCATTTGTACCAGGTTCATTATTGTTACCAACTGTACGTGTGTTCAGAAGAATGTCATATGTACACACTAAATAAGGGTAGGGAAAGGGTGTTTAATATCATCCTTCTTATTGAAAATACACACTAAATAAGGGTAGGGAAAGGGTGTTTAATATCATCCTTCTTATTGAAAATACACACTAAATAAGGGTAGGGAAAGGGTGTTTAATATCATCCTTCTTATTTAAAATAAAAATATGATAAAAGGGAGGGAAACAAACAAAACTGACTCGACCTGGGCGCCTCAATGTACAGGCGTCGGCTGTGTCATCTACACTGCCAATCTCCCTATTACATCATATACACCAGGGACTATTTAACCAGAGTTATTCCTTATATAATGAATACTTACTTGAATGTTCAAATATACTTAAGGAAAGATGGGCCTATTATCTGGCTCCCTTTCTTCCTCGTGCTTAACCCCATTAGTTTTGACATTTTAAGACGTTTGCCCCATTAGTATATGTCGATTTTAAGACCTTTCGCCCATTTCTTTGTAAATTCTTAGACTTTCCGTGCCCTTTACGTGTCGATTTTTTTTCCTGGTGAGTGATAGCAAGCCTGTAATTGTGGAGGAACCGGCATTCGGCCGTAACATTTATCTGCAGACAAAACTACAAATTAATCTCGAAGGGGGATCTAATGGACGTTTTTTTTTTAATTTGATGGAGGTCTATGGAGGAAACTAAGAAAAATAAATGAATATATAAATAAATAGACTGAACAAATAACCACTGTCCCCTTAATTGTGTTTGAGTAGTTACTTTGTTTTCGTCCCTCACGTATCAGTAGGTTCTCTTCTAATTCGGTGTAGTGTTTATTTATTCCAACCCAAATATTATGCGACGACTTAAATTGTCCAATCTTACTTTAAGTGTTTGTTAACTTCCTTAGTTTATCATCCTTACTTAGCTGAAAAGGTTGTTTTTAGTTGTTTTCAGTATATAACCCTTTTATGTCTTGCATAATATGAATACTTTGTTTGTCATCCATACTTAACTGTCTGCCAGTCTACCTATTTTGATTTTCATCTTTACTTAAACTATTTGAGGGTGAAAACATTGGTTTTCATCATAAAAATATAATCTTTAGGTAACTGTGTGGAAATAATTATGGTGTGCTTGTATAGTGCAGTGATGTGAATGGGAGGAGGTGTTTGTGAGAGCTAGCTGGATAACTCTGTAGGTGAGACATAAACAGTGAGGGAAGCTAGGCAAATGAAACAGGTGTGCCAGCAACTTCATATAAGGTATGTGATGTTAAGGGGGAGGTACTCGCTTTTCTGGATCCCCTTCTCCCTCAATTTTAGACCCATTAGTTTTGCGATATTAAGACGTTCGGTCACAAGTTTGGCAAATTTTACATCTTTCGCCCCATTACTTTGTCAATATTAAGGCCTTTCGTGCCGTTTAGGTGTTGATTATTTCCTGGCGAGCGTAAGCGAGCCTGTGATTTTTTAAGGAGCCGGCCTTCGGCCGGGAAAATGTTCTACCGAAAAATGTACAACTATATCTTGAAAGGGGCCATAGGGGGTGTTCTTCTTTAAAGTTTGATGGAGGTCTAACGAGGAAACTCATAATTAAATAAATAAATTAATAAATAGCCCCCAAAAAACAAGCTCTAGCCCCTTAAGCCCGACAGTCCATAAAGGCTCTTATTATTAAAGCCTCTTAAGCCCGACAGTCCATAAAGGTTGGCTAAATAATATGCGATGTATTATGCCCAACAGTCCATAAAGGCTGGCTCAGAGATGCAAACGTTGTGTGGGAGTCATGTGGTCAATGGCTTGATATCATTGGTGTTGATCGACCTCATTCAGAAGCCTAGATTTGCTCAACGAGGTCATCCAAAATCAAAAGGAAAAAACAGTAATGATTTGGATTGATACTGATGTGCTCTGGGAAGATTTAGGATGGTCACTTTGGTCTATATCTAGCCATCAATCAAACGAATTGGATACAAAATATCGGCCACATGGCTCCAGAATAATCTAGGCAAGCCAACAAACAGGGCTTAGACATGGCAGATGAATTTCAATATACATAAATGCAAAGTGTTCCACATCGGCAGTAAAAATGAAAGTGCAAACTATTTGATTAACGGAATTTAACTAAGGAATGTAAACTAAGAAACGGATCTTGGAGTAACTATAACAAGCGATTTAAAACCTGCCAAGCAATATCGCAGAAGTTGCTGAAAAGCAAATATATCTTTAGGCTTCGTTGGGAGATCTTTTGAATATAATAAATCAGAAAACGTTATACGCACTTTATATATATCATGGTTGGTCAGCATTTAGAATATTGTGTCCAATTTGGGAGTAACGTCCGAATGTGCCCAAGTAATATGACCGTTTCAGTATCGTACATACTATAGTATTGTTTTCTGACCACAGTCTTTCTGGAGCTGAAACCTTGCAATTGATGGCTGTGGCAATCTATTTCTTACAAGCAGCCTAGCAAGAAGCATTAGGTCTGTTGTTGCTTGCATTCCTTTCTATATTGTATGACGGAGTTCATTGTTTTAGCATCAATGAACGAAAGAATGCAAAATAACGAGTTGATTCATTAAGCATATGTAGCCTACTATTCAACATTTATCATTCAATAAAGATGAATGGTTGCAAAAAAAAAAAAAAAAAAAAAAAAAAAAGGATAAAGCGAGTGTGCACGTCCTTGACTCGACCTGGGCGCCTAAATGTTCAGGCGTCGGCTGTGTCATCTACGCTGCCAATCTCCCTAGTATAGGGTATTCCACCGGGGACTATTTAACTAAATATATTCCTTATATAATGAACATTCCCTGTATTTCTTTTACCCATACCTAGCCATATGTCTTCTTTTAACTTCGTATTTCTGTATGTGTGTCTGTTTGCTTCCTTTGTTGTTTATCTATAGTTAGCTGACAGTTTGTTTGTTGTTGTCTATAGTACTTAACCCCTTCTGTACCAGCGACCTCTTTTTCACTATCTACCTAACGAGCTATATTTAGACCTTTTTGTGGAAGATTTAGAAGGATCGTTGGTAGTCCAAAGGGTCAAGTGAGATTGTTCGAAGCCCGTTAATGCCGACTTGCGAGTTTCGTTCTATAAGGAAGTTGGAGGTGTAGACAACGATATTTAACATAATTTACAGCTAAAATACGGTCGTAGTACATATATAAATACATAAAACCCAATGCAACATACAATTTATCCATCAGAAACGTACATTATTATTGCATTTCTATTTAATATCGATGTTCACGGCTCCAACTTCCTTATAGCCTGTAACTCACAAGTGGTCAATTATTGCATAGGCCCTTTTGAAACAAAATAAAGTCGTCTAATAGTAGCCAGAATAAAGTTAAAATAACGTCACCGGTACAGAAGAGGTTAACCATTGTATTTCTTATATACAGTATTAGGAGTACTTCTTGGTTTAAACATTTTCATAAGTTTCTTCTTGTATATTTACTTTGTCATCTAAACTTTACTTAACTTAGGCGTCGGAAAACCTTGTATTTCTTCTTTACGTAACTGTCTTTAATTTACAAATCAAGTGTGTATTTCGTACAATGTTGATTTGTGACACTATGGCCACTTTGGTCACTATACCCTATATCTGGCCATCAATCAAACTAATCCGATAATATATGCCGGACATGAGGCTTCTGTTAGCGCGCCTATTGAGAGTGGCGACAACTATCATATATATAAACAGTTTATCACAACCAAAACACAACATAACACAGCAGCCACCTGTAAAGCCGGTATCACACGAGCGCGTTTATAGTCAACATTCGATAATCAAGTTTTTCTGGCACCATTTCTGGAATATTTTGCACTGGTATCGGAAACTAGCCTGACTGTAGATACATTTAGGTAATATTTATGTTACCTCATAAGCTGCCAGACCAGTGTTGAGGGGAAAACCGCTCGTGTGATATATACCGGCTTAACAAGAGACCAGGGTTCGAATACTAAGCTAGTGTAACAGGTGCTCAAACTTAGAGTGACATACGAAACGTATAATGAACACTAGCTCAGGCAATGGCTTAATAGGGGTTAAGGGCAGATGGGCCCGTTGTCTGGTCCCACTTTTTCCTAATTTTTAGCCCCATTAGTTGTCAGATTTAAAGACGTATGCCCCATTAGTTTGGCGATTTTAAGACCACTCGCCCCTTTTCTTTGTCAATATTAAGTCTATTTCGTGTTCTATAGCTGTCGAATTTTTCCTGGCGAGCGATAGGGAGCCTGAAATTTTGGAAAACCGGCTTTCGGCCGGAGATTTTCCTACCGAAAAATTTACAAATATATCTTGAAGGTGGGTCCTGGGGTTGTTTTTTAAAGTTTGATGGAGATCTAGGGAGGAAAACATCAAATTCCTAAATATATGAAAACCCCAAAAAGTGAAGCCTCCCCCTTAATTACTTTGTTTATTGTTGATGTTTTCCTTATGTTAGGTTGCTCCTTAAACTATACAAAATGCCTCTCAGACCTCCTCAAACTAAATTCGTACATGTTTGGTGGAAAAATGGTCAGTTTCTCATAAAGTGCAGATTTGCTATCGCTCGCCCAAGAAAAACCCGACGCCAGAATGAGGCATAATATCATGATCACCAAACCAATTGGGCAAAACGTCTTATAAAATCAAAATAAAAGGAACGAAACCGGTAAAAAGGTCCATAATAAAGCCTGGCACCAAGTAGGGTTAAGTATAAGGGGACATGGGCTGGTTTTCTGGATCACTTTCTCCCTCGTATTTAGACCCATTAGTTTTTGAGATATTAAGACATTCGGTCCATTAGTTTGACGATTTTAACACATTTCGCCCAATTTAATTTTAAATTTTAAGACTTTTCGTGCCATGTAGGTGTCGAATTGTTTCCTGGCGATAGCGAGCCTGTAATTTTAAGAGGGAACGGCCTTTGGCCGGGACATTTTTCTACCGAAAAGTTTACAAATATATCTTGAAGGGGGGTCTACCGGGCCTTTTTTTAAGCTTGATGGAGGTCTAGCGAGGAAACAAAAAATTATATGAATAACTGAATAAATGGAAAAAACAAAAAAAACGCCACTATCCCTTTAAGATGTATATAATGCCTACAATGTATATGCTACAATTCCGTTACTCGAGCCAGTTTATATGACCTGTAGATATACCGGTATAGATGTAATGCCTACAATGTATATGCTACAATTCCGTTACCCGAGCCAGTTTATATGACCTGTAGATATACCGGTATAGATAAACACCAAATTATAAACTGTTCCTGATTAATATATTGAAAGTGTCTTTAAATATTTGCCACTGATTTTGGTCAATATCCTACATTATATGACTTATGAAACTTAAGCCGGTATCACACGAGCGCTTTTTCCCTCAACATTTATCTTCAACGCTGGTCTGGCAGCTTATGAAGTCAACATTTCAAATATTTCTGTCTCCTAAGTTCATCTACCATCAGTCTAGTTTCCGATACCAGTGCAAAGGATCCCAGAAATGTTGACAGAAAAATGTTGATCATCGAATGTTGACTATAAAAGCTCTCTTGTGATACCGACTTAAATAGGAACTGGAACACAACTGTCAACATGTTTCAAAACAACAACAATACACATGATAAAATAACAACAACAATACATGATAAAATAACAAGAACAATACACATGATAAAATAACACATTTTTCGGTAGAAAAATGTGTTATTTTATACAATACACATGATAAAATAACAACAACAATACACATGATAAAATAACAACAATACACATGATAAAATAACAACAACAATACACATGATAAAATAACAACAACAATACATGATAAAATAACAAGAACAATACACATGATAAAATAACAACAACAATACACATGATAAAATAACAACAATACACATGATAAAATAACAACAACAATACACATGATAAAATAACAACAATACACATGATAAAATAACAACAACAATACACATGATAAAATAACAACAACAATACACATGATAAAATAACAACAACAATACACATGATAAAATAACTCCTTCATTGTTTTTAAACTATAAGACTTTCGGCTCATTAGTTTGGCGATTTTAAGACTTTACGCCGTAAATCTTTATCAATATTAAGACCTTTCGTGCCATTTAGGTGTCGACTTTATTCCTGGCGAGCGATAGCGAGCCTGTAATTTTAACGGTAATCGGCCTTCGGCCCGGACATTTTTCTACCGAAAAATGTAAAACATTATCTTGAAGGTGGATCTAGTGGGTGTTTTTTACAACTTGATGGAAGTCTAGTGAGGAAACTAAAGACATTGTAAACAGATAAAAACAATAAGTGCATAAATACGCCCATCTCCCCTTAACATACATGTTTAATAAAATACGAATATGACTACAAAATAACTATTATTGAAACAGTTAAAAGGACTGTATTAATGAATTAATAATAAATGTGACCAAAGTATATTAATGACTGCAAAAATAATCATAAAAATCACTAAAATAAGATAAAAAGAACAATCTACATACCTTGACTCGACCTGGGCGCCTCAATGTTCAGGCGTCGGCTGTATCATCTACGCTGCCTACCTACCTATTATATGTATTCATCAGGGACTATTTAACCAGATTTGTTCCGTATAAAATGAGTACGTACTTTAATTGTTAAAATCTACTTAATAATTGTCCGTCAGTTTATTGACTTTGTTTTTGGTCATTACTTAATTCATACATTTTAGCATTTTTCCTTCAGGTTTGCTATCGCTCATCCAGAAAAAAATTGAAACCTGAATGAAGAGACATATCTAATAATCGTCAAAAAGACTGACTGTTACTAGAATATATTTACTTGTAAAGGGTTACATATAAACCTAATTTAAGGTACGTTGGAGGTAACATACATAATAACATAAGAAAAATTACAATCTATAGAAGGCCTACTACCAATGCATACGAAGCTTGGAGAAGTTGAGTCCAAGGAAGCCGGACAATAAACTGAGCAAGACAGTTTAAGGGGAAATGGGCCCTTTTTTTGGTCTCTTAATTCATGTATTCCTTTATTTCTTAGTTTCCTCGCTACACCTCCATCAAGCTAAGAAAAACACCCCCTAGACCCGCTTTCAAGATAAACGTGTACATTTTTCGGTAGAAAAATGTCATGGCCGAAGGCTTGCTATCGCTCGCCAGGAAAAAATCGACACCTAAATGGCACGAAAGGTCATAAAATTGACAACTAAATTGGGCGAAAGGTGTTAAAATCGCCAAACTAATGGACCAAACATCTTATAATCTCAAAACAAATGGGGCTTAACACGAGGGAGAAAGGTGACCAGAAAAACGGCCCATCTCTCCTTAAGAATTTACAGTTACCGTATAAGAAGGATTGTGAAAATGGATTCATTCTTGGGTTAAAATGTTGTACTGGTATTAAGGGGGTGTTTGTTCTAGACCCTCTTTAACCCCTTCCGTACCGGCGACTTCTTTTACATCACATTCTGGCAACTATTAGACGATTTGTATTCAGCTTACGAAGGATCTCTAGCAATAATAAGGCTTCAAACTATCTCAACTAACCCTTTTAGCTACCACCGATCCTTCCCAAGCTGCATAATATAGTCTAAATATAGCTACAATAAAATATAACACACGTCGCTGGTACTCAAAGGGTTAAGGTGCTTGCACCATTAGTTTGACGATTTTAAGACGTTTTGCTCCATGTGTTTTTCTATTTAAATACTTTTCGTGCCATATAGCTGTCGATTTTTTCCTGGCGAGCGAAAGCGAGCCTGCATGTAATTTAGCCGATTACCCGACTAAGAAAAACGAGGACCAGGAAACATAATATGTTCTTCTATAGGACTGTTGATGTCAATATTCGAAGGTCAACCTATTATGGAATCCCTTGCATTGGTATCGGAAACTAGATTGAAGATTAATTAAGTTCTCGGACACGAAACTCAAGGGAGTAACTCACGAACCACACACTCTGTTATCGAGTTTTATGGATGTTTGGAGAGGGAGTGTAGTTGGAAAATAGGGCAAAAAAAGAGAACAAAACAACGTAAAACAGTCGAGGGTATTTTAGAACATTTTAGTATTGGTATCATGTTGGGTATTCCAAATTATACTATTTCGTAAAAAATCCCTAATTTCAGGTTTATGTTTGACGAAATTATTAGACGTTTAATAAAATACGAATATGACTACAAAATAACTATTATTGAAACAGTTAAAAGGACTGTAATAATGAATTAATAATAAATGTGACCAAAGTATATTAATGACTGCAAAAATAATCATAAAAATCACTAAAATAAGATAAAAAGAACAATCTACATACCTTGACTCGACCTGGGCGCCTCAATGTTCAGGCGTCGGCTGTGTCATCTACGCTGCCTACCTACCTATTATATGTATTCATCAGGGACTATTTAACCAGATTTGTTCCGTATAAAATGAGTACGTACTTTAATTGTTCAAATCTAGTTAATTGTCTGTCAGTATATTGACTTTGTTTTTGGTCATTACTTAATTCATACATTTTAGCATTTTTCCTTCAGGTTTGCTATCGCTCATCCAGAAAAAAATTGAAACCTGAATGAAGAGAAATATCTAATAATCGTCAAAAAGACTGCCTGTTACTAGAATATATTTACTTGTAAAGGGTTACATATAAACCTAATTAAGGTACGTTGGAGGTAACATACATAATAACATAAGAAAAATTACAATCTATAGAAGGCCTACTACCAATGCATACGAAGCTTGGAGAAGTTGAGTCCAAGGAAGCCGGACAATAAACTGAGCAAGACAGTTTAAGGGGAAATGGGCCCTTTTTTTGGTCTATTAATTCATGTATTCCTTTATTTCTTAGTTTCCTCGCTACACCTCCATCAAGCTAAGAAAAACACCCCTAGACCCGCTTTCAAGATAAACGTGTACATTTTTCGGTAGAAAAATGTCATGGCCGAAGGCTTGCTATCGCTCGCCAGGAAAAAATCGACACCTAAATGGCACGAAAGGTCATAAAATTGACAACTAAATTGGGCGAAAGGTGTTAAAATCGCCAAACTAATGGACCAAACGTCTTATAATCTCAAAACAAATGGGGCTTAACACGAGGGAGAAAGGTGACCAGAAAAACGGCCCATCTCTCCTTAAGAATTTACAGTTACCGTATAAGAAGGATTGTGAAAATGGATTCATTCTTGGGTTAAAATGTTGTACTGGTATTAAGGGGGTGTTTGTTCTAGACCCTCTTTAACCCCTTCCGTACCGGCGACTTCTTTTACATCACATTCTGGCAACTATTAGACGATTTGTATTCAGCTTACGAAGGATCTCTAGCAATAATAAGGCTTCAAACTATCTCAACTAACCCTTTTAGCTACCACCGATCCTTCCCAAGCTGCATAATATAGTCTAAATATAGCTACAATAAAATATAACACACGTCGCTGGTACTCAAAGGGTTAAGGTGCTTGCACCATTAGTTTGACGATTTTAAGACGTTTTGCTCCATGTGTTTTTCTATTTAAATACTTTTCGTGCCATATAGCTGTCGATTTTTTCCTGGCGAGCGAAAGCGAGCCTGCATGTAATTTAGCCGATTACCCGACTAAGAAAAACGAGGACCAGGAAACATAATATGTTCTTCTATAGGACTGTTGATGTCAATATTCGAAGGTCAACCTATTATGGAATCCCTTGCATTGGTATCGGAAACTAGATTGAAGATTAATTAAGTTCTCGGACACGAAACTCAAGGGAGTAACTCACGAACCACACACTCTGTTGTCCAGTTTTATGGATGTTTGGAGAGGGAGTGTAGTTGGAAAATAGGGCAAAAAAAGAGAACAAAACAACGTAAAACAGTCGAGGGTATTTTAGAACATTTTAGTATTGGTATCATGTTGGGTATTCCAAATTATACTATTTCGTAAAAAATCCCTAATTTCAGGTTTATGTTTGACGAAATTATTAGACGTTTAATAAAATACGAATATGACTACAAAATAACTATTATTGAAACAGTTAAAAGGACTGTAATAATGAATTAATAATAAATGTGACCAAAGTATATTAATGACTGCAAAAATAATCATAAAAATCACTAAAATAAGATAAAAAGAACAATCTACATACCTTGACTCGACCTGGGCGCCTCAATGTTCAGGCGTCGGCTGTGTCATCTACGCTGCCTACCTACCTATTATATGTATTCATCAGGGACTATTTAACCAGATTTGTTCCGTATAAAATGAGTACGTACTTTAATTGTTCAAATCTAGTTAATTGTCTGTCAGTATATTGACTTTGTTTTTGGTCATTACTTAATTCATACATTTTAGCATTTTTCCTTCAGGTTTGCTATCGCTCATCCAGAAAAAAATTGAAACCTGAATGAAGAGAAATATCTAATAATCGTCAAAAAGACTGCCTGTTACTAGAATATATTTACTTGTAAAGGGTTACATATAAACCTAATTAAGGTACGTTGGAGGTAACATACATAATAACATAAGAAAATTACAATCTATAGAAGGCCTACTACCAATGCATACGAAGCTTGGAGAAGTTGAGTCCAAGGAAGCCGGACAATAAACTGAGCAAGACAGTTTAAGGGGAAATGGGCCCTTTTTTTGGTCTATTAATTCATGTATTCCTTTATTTCTTAGTTTCCTCGCTACACCTCCATCAAGCTAAGAAAAACACCCCCTAGACCCGCTTTCAAGATAAACGTGTACATTTTTCGGTAGAAAAATGTCATGGCCGAAGGCTTGCTATCGCTCGCCAGGAAAAAATCGACACCTAAATGGCACGAAAGGTCATAAAATTGACAACTAAATTGGGCGAAAGGTGTTAAAATCGCCAAACTAATGGACCAAACATCTTATAATCTCAAAACAAATGGGGCTTAACACGAGGGAGAAAGGTGACCAGAAAAACGGCCCATCTCTCCTTAAGAATTTACAGTTACCGTATAAGAAGGATTGTGAAAATGGATTCATTCTTGGGTTAAAATGTTGTACTGGTATTAAGGGGGTGTTTGTTCTAGACCCTCTTTAACCCCTTCCGTACCGGCGACTTCTTTTACATCACATTCTGGCAACTATTAGACGATTTGTATTCAGCTTACGAAGGATCTCTAGCAATAATAAGGCTTCAAACTATCTCAACTAACCCTTTTAGCTACCACCGATCCTTCCCAAGCTGCATAATATAGTCTAAATATAGCTACAATAAAATATAACACACGTCGCTGGTACTCAAAGGGTTAAGGTGCTTGCACCATTAGTTTGACGATTTTAAGACGTTTTGCTCCATGTGTTTTCCTATTTAAATACTTTTCGTGCCATATAGCTGTCGATTTTTTCCTGGCGAGCGAAAGCGAGCCTGCATGTAATTTAGCCGATTACCCGACTAAGAAAAACGAGGACCAGGAAACATAATATGTTCTTCTATAGGACTGTTGATGTCAATATTCGAAGGTCAACCTATTATGGAATCCCTTGCATTGGTATCGGAAACTAGATTGAAGATTAATTAAGTTCTCGGACACGAAACTCAAGGGAGTAACTCACGAACCACACACTCTGTTGTCCAGTTTTATGGATGTTTGGAGAGGGAGTGTAGTTGGAAAATAGGGCAAAAAAAGAGAACAAAACAACGTAAAACAGTCGAGGGTATTTTAGAACATTTTAGTATTGGTATCATGTTGGGTATTTCAAATTATACTATTTCGTAAAAAATCCCTAATTTCAGGTTTATGTTTGACGAAATTATTAGACGCTTAATAAAATACGAATATGACTACAAAATAACTATTATTGAAACAGTTAAAAGGACTGTAATAATGAATTAATAATAAATGTGACCAAAGTATATTAATGACTGCAAAAATAATCATAAAAATCTCTAAAATAAGATAAAAAGAACAATCTACATACCTTGACTCGACCTGGGCGCCTCAATGTTCAGGCGTCGGCTGTGTCATCTACGCTGCCTACCTCCCTATTATATGTATTCATCAGGGACTATTTAACCAGATTTGTTCCGTATAAAATGAGTACGTACTTTAATTGTTCAAATCTACTTAATTGTCTGTCAGTATATTGACTTTGTTTTTGGTCATTACCTAATTCATACATTTTAGCATTTTTCCTTCAGGTTTGCTATCGCTCATCCAGAAAAAAATTGAAACCTGAATGAAGAGAAATATCTAATAATCGTCAAAAAGACTGCCTGTTACTAGAATATATTACTTGTAAAGGGTTACATATAAACCTAATTAAGGTACGTTGGAGGTAACATACATAATAACATAAGAAAAATTACAATCTATAGAAGGCCTACTACCAATGCATACGAAGCTTGGAGAAGTTGAGTCCAAGGAAGCCGGACAATAAACTGAGCAAGACAGTTTAAGGGGAAATGGGCCCTTTTTTTGGTCTATTAATTCATGTATTCCTTTATTTCTTAGTTTCCTCGCTACACCTCCATCAAGCTAAGAAAAACACCCCCTAGACCCGCTTTCAAGATAAACGTGTACATTTTTCGGTAGAAAAATGTCATGGCCGAAGGCTTGCTATCGCTCGCCAGGAAAAAATCGACACCTAAATGGCACGAAAGGTCATAAAATTGACAACTAAATTGGGCGAAAGGTGTTAAAATCGCCAAACTAATGGACCAAACATCTTATAATCTCAAAACAAATGGGGCTTAACACGAGGGAGAAAGGTGACCAGAAAAACGGCCCATCTCTCCTTAAGAATTTACAGTTACCGTATAAGAAGGATTGTGAAAATGGATTCATTCTTGGGTTAAAATGTTGTACTGGTATTAAGGGGGTGTTTGTTCTAGACCCTCTTTAACCCCTTCCGTACCGGCGACTTCTTTTACATCACATTCTGGCAACTATTAGACGATTTGTATTCAGCTTACGAAGGATCTCTAGCAATAATAAGGCTTCAAACTATCTCAACTAACCCTTTTAGCTACCACCGATCCTTCCCAAGCTGCATAATATAGTCTAAATATAGCTACAATAAAATATAACACACGTCGCTGGTACTCAAAGGGTTAAGGTGCTTGCACCATTAGTTTGACGATTTTAAGACGTTTTGCTCCATGTGTTTTCCTATTTAAATACTTTTCGTGCCATATAGCTGTCGATTTTTTCCTGGCGAGCGAAAGCGAGCCTGCATGTAATTTAGCCGATTACCCGACTAAGAAAAACGAGGACCAGGAAACATAATATGTTCTTCTATAGGACTGTTGATGTCAATATTCGAAGGTCAACCTATTATGGAATCCCTTGCATTGGTATCGGAAACTAGATTGAAGATTAATTAAGTTCTCGGACACGAAACTCAAGGGAGTAACTCACGAACCACACACTCTGTTGTCCAGTTTTATGGATGTTTGGAGAGGGAGTGTAGTTGGAAAATAGGGCAAAAAAAGAGAACAAAACAACGTAAAACAGTCGAGGGTATTTTAGAACATTTTAGTATTGGTATCATGTTGGGTATTTCAAATTATACTATTTCGTAAAAAATCCCTAATTTCAGGTTTATGTTTGACGAAATTATTAGACGCTTAATAAAATACGAATATGACTACAAAATAACTATTATTGAAACAGTTAAAAGGACTGTAATAATGAATTAATAATAAATGTGACCAAAGTATATTAATGACTGCAAAAATAATCATAAAAATCACTAAAATAAGATAAAAAGAACAATCTACATACCTTGACTCGACCTGGGCGCCTCAATGTTTAGGCGTCGGCTGTGTCATCTACGCTGCCTACCTACCTATTATATGTATTCATCAGGGACTATTTAACCAGATTTGTTCCGTATAAAATGAGTACGTACTTTAATTGTTCAAATCTACTTAATTGTCTGTCAGTATATTGACTTTGTTTTTGGTCATTACTTAATTCATACATTTTAGCATTTTTCCTTCAGGTTTGCTATCGCTCATCCAGAAAAAAATTGAAACCTGAATGAAGAGAAATATCTAATAATCGTCAAAAAGACTGCCTGTTACTAGAATATATTTACTTGTAAAGGGTTACATATAAACCTAATTAAGGTACGTTGGAGGTAACATACATAATAACATAAGAAAATTACAATCTATAGAAGGCCTACTACCAATGCATACGAAGCTTGGAGAAGTTGAGTCCAAGGAAGCCGGACAATAAACTGAGCAAGACAGTTTAAGGGGAAATGGGCCCTTTTTTTGGTCTATTAATTCATGTATTCCTTTATTTCTTAGTTTCCTCGCTACACCTCCATCAAGCTAAGAAAAACACACCCTAGACCCGCTTTCAAGATAAACGTGTACATTTTTCGGTAGAAAAATGTCATGGCCGAAGGCTTGCTATCGCTCGCCAGGAAAAAATCGACACCTAAATGGCACGAAAGGTCATAAAATTGACAACTAAATTGGGCGAAAGGTGTTAAAATCGCCAAACTAATGGACCAAACATCTTATAATCTCAAAACAAATGGGGCTTAACACGAGGGAGAAAGGTGACCAGAAAAACGGCCCATCTCTCCTTAAGAATTTACAGTTACCGTATAAGAAGGATTGTGAAAATGGATTCATTCTTGGGTTAAAATGTTGTACTGGTATTAAGGGGGTGTTTGTTCTAGACCCTCTTTAACCCCTTCCGTACCGGCGACTTCTTTTACATCACATTCTGGCAACTATTAGACGATTTGTATTCAGCTTACGAAGGATCTCTAGCAATAATAAGGCTTCAAACTATCTCAACTAACCCTTTTAGCTACCACCGATCCTTCCCAAGCTGCATAATATAGTCTAAATATAGCTACAATAAAATATAACACACGTCGCTGGTACTCAAAGGGTTAAGGTGCTTGCACCATTAGTTTGACGATTTTAAGACGTTTTGCTCCATGTGTTTTTCTATTTAAATACTTTTCGTGCCATATAGCTGTCGATTTTTTCCTGGCGAGCGAAAGCGAGCCTGCATGTAATTTAGCCGATTACCCGACTAAGAAAAACGAGGACCAGGAAACATAATATGTTCTTCTATAGGACTGTTGATGTCAATATTCGAAGGTCAACCTATTATGGAATCCCTTGCATTGGTATCGGAAACTAGATTGAAGATTAATTAAGTTCTCGGACACGAAACTCAAGGGAGTAACTCACGAACCACACACTCTGTTGTCCAGTTTTATGGATGTTTGGAGAGGGAGTGTAGTTGGAAAATAGGGCAAAAAAAGAGAACAAAACAACGTAAAACAGTCGAGGGTATTTTAGAACATTTTAGTATTGGTATCATGTTGGGTATTTCAAATTATACTATTTCGTAAAAAATCCCTAATTTCAGGTTTATGTTTGACGAAATTATTAGACGCTTAATAAAATACGAATATGACTACAAAATAACTATTATTGAAACAGTTAAAAGGACTGTAATAATGAATTAATAATAAATGTGACCAAAGTATATTAATGACTGCAAAAATAATCATAAAAATCACTAAAATAAGATAAAAAGAACAATCTACATACCTTGACTCGACCTGGGCGCCTCAATGTTCAGGCGTCGGCTGTGTCATCTACGCTGCCTACCTACCTATTATATGTATTCATCAGGGACTATTTAACCAGATTTGTTCCGTATAAAATGAGTACGTACTTTAATTGTTCAAATCTACTTAATTGTCTGTCAGTATATTGACTTTGTTTTTGGTCATTACTTAATTCATACATTTTAGCATTTTTCCTTCAGGTTTGCTATCGCTCATCCAGAAAAAAATTGAAACCTGAATGAAGAGAAATATCTAATAATCGTCAAAAAGACTGCCTGTTACTAGAATATATTTACTTGTAAAGGGTTACATATAAACCTAATTAAGGTACGTTGGAGGTAACATACATAATAACATAAGAAAAATTACAATCTATAGAAGGCCTACTACCAATGCATACGAAGCTTGGAGAAGTTGAGTCCAAGGAAGCCGGACAATAAACTGAGCAAGACAGTTTAAGGGGAAATGGGCCCTTTTTTTGGTCTATTAATTCATGTATTCCTTTATTTCTTAGTTTCCTCGCTACACCTCCATCAAGCTAAGAAAAACACCCCCTAGACCCGCTTTCAAGATAAACGTGTACATTTTTCGGTAGAAAAATGTCATGGCCGAAGGCTTGCTATCGCTCGCCAGGAAAAAATCGACACCTAAATGGCACGAAAGGTCATAAAATTGACAACTAAATTGGGCGAAAGGTGTTAAAATCGCCAAACTAATGGACCAAACATCTTATAATCTCAAAACAAATGGGGCTTAACACGAGGGAGAAAGGTGACCAGAAAAACGGCCCATCTCTCCTTAAGAATTTACAGTTACCGTATAAGAAGGATTGTGAAAATGGATTCATTCTTGGGTTAAAATGTTGTACTGGTATTAAGGGGGTGTTTGTTCTAGACCCTCTTTAACCCCTTCCGTACCGGCGACTTCTTTTACATCACATTCTGGCAACTATTAGACGATTTGTATTCAGCTTACGAAGGATCTCTAGCAATAATAAGGCTTCAAACTATCTCAACTAACCCTTTTAGCTACCACCGATCCTTCCCAAGCTGCATAATATAGTCTAAATATAGCTACAATAAAATATAACACACGTCGCTGGTACTCAAAGGGTTAAGGTGCTTGCACCATTAGTTTGACGATTTTAAGACGTTTTGCTCCATGTGTTTTCCTATTTAAATACTTTTCGTGCCATATAGCTGTCGATTTTTTCCTGGCGAGCGAAAGCGAGCCTGCATGTAATTTAGCCGATTACCCGACTAAGAAAAACGAGGACCAGGAAACATAATATGTTCTTCTATAGGACTGTTGATGTCAATATTCGAAGGTCAACCTATTATGGAATCCCTTGCATTGGTATCGGAAACTAGATTGAAGATTAATTAAGTTCTCGGAACACGAAACTCAAGGGAGTAACTCACGAACCACACACTCTGTGTCCAGTTTTATGGATGTTTGGAGAGGGAGTGTAGTTGGAAAATAGGGCAAAAAAAGAGAACAAAACAACGTAAAACAGTCGAGGGTATTTTAGAACATTTTAGTATTGGTATCATGTTGGGTATTTCAAATTATACTATTTCGTAAAAAATCCCTAATTTCAGGTTTATGTTTGACGAAATTATTAGACGCTTAATAAAATACGAATATGACTACAAAATAACTATTATTGAAACAGTTAAAAGGACTGTAATAATGAATTAATAATAAATGTGACCAAAGTATATTAATGACTGCAAAAATAATCATAAAAATCACTAAAATAAGATAAAAAGAACAATCTACATACCTTGACTCGACCTGGGCGCCTCAATGTTTCAGGCGTCGGCTGTGTCATCTACGCTGCCTACCTACCTATTATATGTATTCATCAGGGACTATTTAACCAGATTTGTTCCGTATAAAATGAGTACGTACTTTAATTGTTCAAATCTACTTAATTGTCTGTCAGTATATTGACTTTGTTTTTGGTCATTACTTAATTCATACATTTTAGCATTTTTCCTTCAGGTTTGCTATCGCTCATCCAGAAAAAAATTGAAACCTGAATGAAGAGAAATATCTAATAATCGTCAAAAAGACTGCCTGTTACTAGAATATATTTACTTGTAAAGGGTTACATATAAACCTAATTAAGGTACGTTGGAGGTAACATACATAATAACATAAGAAAAATTACAATCTATAGAAGGCCTACTACCAATGCATACGAAGCTTGGAGAAGTTGAGTCCAAGGAAGCCGGACAATAAACTGAGCAAGACAGTTTAAGGGGAAATGGGCCCTTTTTTTGGTCTATTAATTCATGTATTCCTTTATTTCTTAGTTTCCTCGCTACACCTCCATCAAGCTAAGAAAAACACACCCTAGACCCGCTTTCAAGATAAACGTGTACATTTTTCGGTAGAAAAATGTCATGGCCGAAGGCTTGCTATCGCTCGCCAGGAAAAAATCGACACCTAAATGGCACGAAAGGTCATAAAATTGACAACTAAATTGGGCGAAAGGTGTTAAAATCGCCAAACTAATGGACCAAACATCTTATAATCTCAAAACAAATGGGGCTTAACACGAGGGAGAAAGGTGACCAGAAAAACGGCCCATCTCTCCTTAAGAATTTACAGTTACCGTATAAGAAGGATTGTGAAAATGGATTCATTCTTGGGTTAAAATGTTGTACTGGTATTAAGGGGGTGTTTGTTCTAGACCCTCTTTAACCCCTTCCGTACCGGCGACTTCTTTTACATCACATTCTGGCAACTATTAGACGATTTGTATTCAGCTTACGAAGGATCTCTAGCAATAATAAGGCTTCAAACTATCTCAACTAACCCTTTTAGCTACCACCGATCCTTCCCAAGCTGCTAATATAGTCTAAATATAGCTACAATAAAATATAACACACGTCGCTGGTACTCAAAGGGTTAAGGTGCTTGCACCATTAGTTTGACGATTTTAAGACGTTTTGCTCCATGTGTTTTTCTATTTAAATACTTTTCGTGCCATATAGCTGTCGATTTTTTCCTGGCGAGCGAAAGCGAGCCTGCATGTAATTTAGCCGATTACCCGACTAAGAAAAACGAGGACCAGGAAACATAATATGTTCTTCTATAGGACTGTTGATGTCAATATTCGAAGGTCAACCTATTATGGAATCCCTTGCATTGGTATCGGAAACTAGATTGAAGATTAATTAAGTTCTCGGACACGAAACTCAAGGGAGTAACTCACGAACCACACACTCTGTTGTCCAGTTTTATGGATGTTTGGAGAGGGAGTGTAGTTGGAAAATAGGGCAAAAAAAGAGAACAAAACAACGTAAAACAGTCGAGGGTATTTTAGAACATTTTAGTATTGGTATCATGTTGGGTATTCAAATTATACTATTTCGTAAAAAATCCCTAATTTCAGGTTTATGTTTGACGAAATTATTAGACGCTTAATAAAATACGAATATGACTACAAAATAACTATTATTGAAACAGTTAAAAGGACTGTAATAATGAATTAATAATAAATGTGACCAAAGTAATATTAATGACTGCAAAAATAATCATAAAAATCACTAAAATAAGATAAAAAGAACAATCTACATACCTGACTCGACCTGGGCGCCTCACTGTTCAGGCGTCGGCTGTGTCATCTACGCTGCCTACCTACCTATTATATGTATTCATCAGGGACTATTTAACCAGATTTGTTCCGTATAAAATGAGTACGTACTTTAATTGTTCAAATCTACTTAATTGTCTGTCAGTATATTGACTTTGTTTTTGGTCATTACTTAATTCATACATTTTAGCATTTTTCCTTCAGGTTTGCTATCGCTCATCCAGAAAAAAATTGAAACCTGAATGAAGAGAAATATCTAATAATCGTCAAAAAGACTGCCTGTTACTAGAATATATTTACTTGTAAAGGGTTACATATAAACCTAATTAAGGTACGTTGGAGGTAACATACATAATAACATAAGAAAAATTACAATCTATAGAAGGCCTACTACCAATGCATACGAAGCTTGGAGAAGTTGAGTCCAAGGAAGCCGGACAATAAACTGAGCAAGACAGTTTAAGGGGAAATGGGCCCTTTTTTTGGTCTATTAATTCATGTATTCCTTTATTTCTTAGTTTCCTCGCTACACCTCCATCAAGCTAAGAAAAACACCCCCTAGACCCGCTTTCAAGATAAACGTGTACAATTTTCGGTTAGAAAAATGTCATGGCCGAAGGCTTGCTATCGCTCGCCAGGAAAAAATCGACACCTAAATGGCACGAAAGGTCATAAAATTGACAACTAAATTGGGCGAAAGGTGTTAAAATCGCCAAAACTAATGGAGCAAACATCTTATAATCTCAAAACAAATGGGGCTTAACACGAGGGAGAAAAGGGTCCAGAAAACCGGCCCATCCCTCCTTAAGAATTTACAGTTACCGTATAAGAAGGATTGTGAAAATGGATTCATTCTTGGGTTAAAATGTTGTACTGGTATTAAGGGGGTGTTTGTTCTAGGACCCTCTTTAACCCCTTCCGTACCGGCGACTTCTTTTACATCACATTCTGGCAACTATTAGACGATTTGTATTCAGCTTACGAAGGATCTCTAGCAATAATAAGGCTTCAAACTATCTCAACTAACCCTTTTAGCTACCACCGATCCTTCCCAAGCTGCATAATATAGTCTAAATATAGCTACAATAAAATATAACACACGTCGCTGGTACTCAAAGGGTTAAGGTGCTTGCACCATTAGTTTGACGATTTTAAGACGTTTTGCTCCATGTGTTTTTCTATTTAAATACTTTTCGTGCCATATAGCTGTCGATTTTTTCCTGGCGAGCGAAAGCGAGCCTGCATGTAATTTAGCCGATTACCCGACTAAGAAAAACGAGGACCAGGAAACATAATATGTTCTTCTATAGGACTGTTGATGTCAATATTCGAAGGTCAACCTATTATGGAATCCCTTGCATTGGTATCGGAAACTAGATTGAAGATTAATTAAGTTCTCGGACACGAAACTCAAGGGAGTAACTCACGAACCACACACTCTGTTGTCCAGTTTTATGGATGTTTGGAGAGGGAGTGTAGTTGGAAAATAGGGCAAAAAAAGAGAACAAAACAACGTAAAACAGTCGAGGGTATTTTAGAACATTTTAGTATTGGTATCATGTTGGGTATTTCAAATTATACTATTTCGTAAAAAATCCCTAATTTCAGGTTTATGTTTGACGAAATTATTAGACGCTTAATAAAATACGAATATGACTACAAAATAACTATTATTGAAACAGTTAAAAGGACTGTAATAATGAATTAATAATAAATGTGACCAAAGTATATTAATGACTGCAAAAATAATCATAAAAATCACTAAAATAAGATAAAAAGAACAATCTACATACCTTGACTCGACCTGGGCGCCTCAATGTTCAGGCGTCGGCTGTGTCATCTACGCTGCCTACCTACCTATTATATGTATTCATCAGGGACTATTTAACCAGATTTGTTCCGTATAAAATGAGTACGTACTTTAATTGTTCAAATCTACTTAATTGTCTGTCAGTATATTTGACTTTGTTTTTGGTCATTACTTAATTCATACATTTTAGCATTTTTCCTTCAGGTTTGCTATCGCTCATCCAGAAAAAAATTGAAACCTGAATGAAGAGAAATATCTAATAATCGTCAAAAAGACTGCCTGTTACTAGAATATATTTACTTGTAAAGGGTTACATATAAACCTAATTAAGGTACGTTGGAGGTAACATACATAATAACATAAGAAAAATTACAATCTATAGAAGGCCTACTACCAATGCATACGAAGCTTGGAGAAGTTGAGTCCAAGGAAGCCGGACAATAAACTGAGCAAGACAGTTTAAGGGGAAATGGGCCCTTTTTTTGGTCTATTAATTCATGTATTCCTTTATTTCTTAGTTTCCTCGCTACACCTCCATCAAGCTAAGAAAAACACCCCCTAGACCCGCTTTCAAGATAAACGTGTACATTTTTCGGTAGAAAAATGTCATGGCCGAAGGCTTGCTATCGCTCGCCAGGAAAAAATCGACACCTAAATGGCACGAAAGGTCATAAAATTGACAACTAAATTGGGCGAAAGGTGTTAAAATCGCCAAACTAATGGACCAAACATCTTATAATCTCAAAACAAATGGGGCTTAACACGAGGGAGAAAGGTGACCAGAAAAACGGCCCATCTCTCCTTAAGAATTTACAGTTACCGTATAAGAAGGATTGTGAAAATGGATTCATTCTTGGGTTAAAATGTTGTACTGGTATTAAGGGGGTGTTTGTTCTAGACCCTCTTTAACCCCTTCCGTACCGGCGACTTCTTTTACATCACATTCTGGCAACTATTAGACGATTTGTATTCAGCTTACGAAGGATCTCTAGCAATAATAAGGCTTCAAACTATCTCAACTAACCCTTTTAGCTACCACCGATCCTTCCCAAGCTGCATAATATAGTCTAAATATAGCTACAATAAAATATAACACACGTCGCTGGTACTCAAAGGGTTAAGGTGCTTGCACCATTAGTTTGACGATTTTAAGACGTTTTGCTCCATGTGTTTTTCTATTTAAATACTTTTCGTGCCATATAGCTGTCGATTTTTTCCTGGCGAGCGAAAGCGAGCCTGCATGTAATTTAGCCGATTACCCGACTAAGAAAAACGAGGACCAGGAAACATAATATGTTCTTCTATAGGACTGTTGATGTCAATATTCGAAGGTCAACCTATTATGGAATCCCTTGCATTGGTATCGGAAACTAGATTGAAGATTAATTAAGTTCTCGGACACGAAACTCAAGGGAGTAACTCACGAACCACACACTCTGTTGTCCAGTTTTATGGATGTTTGGAGAGGGAGTGTAGTTGGAAAATAGGGCAAAAAAAGAGAACAAAACAACGTAAAACAGTCGAGGGTATTTTAGAACATTTTAGTATTGGTATCATGTTGGGTATTCCAAATTATACTATTTCGTAAAAAATCCCTAATTTTCAGGTTTATGTTTGACGAAATTATTAGACGCTTAATAAAATACGAATATGACTACAAAATAACTATTATTGAAACAGTTAAAAGGACTGTAATAATGAATTAATAATAAATGTGACCAAAGTATATTAATGACTGCAAAATAATCATAAAAATCACTAAAATAAGATAAAAAGAACAATCTACATACCTTGACTCGACCTGGGCGCCTCAATGTTCAGGCGTCGGCTGTGTCATCTACGCTGCCTACCTACCTATTATATGTATTCATCAGGGACTATTTAACCAGATTTGTTCCGTATAAAATGAGTACGTACTTTAATTGTTCAAATCTACTTAATTGTCTGTCAGTATATTGACTTTGTTTTTGGTCATTACTTAATTCTACATTTAGCATTTTTCCTTCAGGTTTGCTATCGCTCATCCAGAAAAAAATTGAAACCTGAATGAAGAGAAATATCTAATAATCGTCAAAAAGACTGCCTGTTACTAGAATATATTTACTTGTAAAGGGTTACATATAAACCTAATTAAGGTACGTTGGAGGTAACATACATAATAACATAAGAAAAATTACAATCTATAGAAGGCCTACTACCAATGCATACGAAGCTTGGAGAAGTTGAGTCCAAGGAAGCCGGACAATAAACTGAGCAAGACAGTTTAAGGGGAAATGGGCCCTTTTTTTGGTCTATTAATTCATGTATTCCTTTATTTCTTAGTTTCCTTGCTAGACCTCCATCAAGCTAAGAAAAAACACCCCCTAGACCCGCTTTCAAGATACATTTTTCGGTAGAAAAATGTCACGGCCGAAGGCTTGCTATCGCTCGCCAGGAAAAAAATCGACACCTAAATGGCACGAAAGGTCATAAAATTGACAACTAAATTGGGCGAAAGGTGTTAAAATCGCCAAACTAATGGACCAAACATCTTATAATCTCAAAACAAATGGGGCTTAACACGAGGGAGAAAGGTGACCAGAAAATCGGTCCATCTCCTCTTAAGAATTTACAGTTACCGTATAAGAAGGATTGTGAAAATGGATTCATTCTTGGGTTAAAATGTTGTCCTGGTATTAAGGGGGTGTTTGTTCTAGACCCTCTTTAACCCCTTCCGTACCGGCGACTTCTTTTACATCACATTCTGGCAACTATTAGACGATTTGTATTCAGCTTACGAAGGATCTCTAGCAATAATAAGGCTTCAAACTATCTCAACTAACCCTTTTAGCTACCACCGATCCTTCCCAAGCTGCATAATATAGTCTAAATATAGCTACAATAAAATATAACACACGTCGCTGGTACTCAAAGGGTTAAGGTGCTTGCACCATTAGTTTGACGATTTTAAGACGTTTTGCTCCATGTGTTTTTCTATTTAAATACTTTTCGTGCCATATAGCTGTCGATTTTTTCCTGGCGAGCGAAAGCGAGCCTGCATGTAATTTAGCCGATTACCCGACTAAGAAAAACGAGGACCAGGGAAACATAATATGTTCTTCTATAGGACTGTTGATGTCAATATTCGAAGGTCAACCTATTATGGAATCCCTTGCATTGGTATCGGAAACTAGATTGAAGATTAATTAAGTTCTCGGACACGAAACTCAAGGGAGTAACTCACGAACCACACACTCTGTTGTTCAGTTTTATGGATGTTTGGAGAGGGAGTGTAGTTGGAAAATAGGGCAAAAAAAAGAGAACAAAAACAACGTAAAACAGTCGAGGGTATTTTAGAACATTTTAGTATTGGTATCATGTTGGGTATTTCAAATTATACTATTCGTAAAAAATCCCTAATTTCAGGTTTATGTTTGACGAAATTATTAGACGCTTAATAAAATACGAATATGACTACAAAATAACTATTATTGAAACAGTTAAAAGGACTGTAATAATGAATTAATAATAAATGTGACCAAAGTATATTAATGACTGCAAAAATAATCATAAAAAATCACTAAAATAAGATAAAAAGAACAATCTACATACCTTGACTCGACCTGGGCGCCTCAATGTTCAGGCGTCGGCTGTGTCATCTACGCTGCCTACCTACCTATTATATGTATTCATCAGGGACTATTTAACCAGATTTGTTCCGTATAAAATGAGTACGTACTTTAATTGTTAAAATCTAGTTAATTGTCTGTCAGTATATTGACTTTGTTTTTGGTCATTACTTAATTCATACATTTTAGCATTTTTCCTTCAGGTTTGCTATCGCTCATCCAGAAAAAAATTGAAACCTGAATGAAGAGAAATATCTAAACATCGTCAAAAAGACTGCCTGTTACTAGGATATATTTACTTGTAAAGGGTTACATATAAACCAAATATAAGGAACGTAGGAGGTAACATACATAATAACATAAGAAAAATTACAATCTATAGAAGGCCTACTACCAATGCATACGAAGCTTGGAGAAGTTGAGTCCAAGGAAGCCGGACAATAAACTGAGCAAGACAGTTTTAAGGGGAAATGGGCCCTTTTTTTGGTCTATTAATTCATGTATTCCTTATTTCTTAGTTCCTCGCTACACCTCCATCAAGCTAAGGAAAAACACCCCTAGACCCGCTTTCAAGATAAACGTGTACATTTTTCGGTAGAGAAAAATGTCATTTGGCCGAAGGCTTGCTATCGCTCGCCAGGAATAAAATCGACACCTAAATGGCACGATCAAAGGGTCATAAAATTGGACAACTAAAATTGGGCGAAACAGGTGTTAAAATTACGCCAAACTAATGGAACCAAACATCTTATAATCTCCAAAACCAAATGGGGCTTAACACGAG
>CM064482.1:68099292-68106792 GCA_032716605.1 Paralithodes platypus
CCTGAGCTCTCATCCTAACGGTCCTACCCCACTGTCGGTGACTGGACAGGCGGAACAGCAGCCGTCCCTGCACCACAAATACTGAAGCAGACAAAATGGATCCTGATGGTGCCAGCAAGCGACATCGATATTAAAGAAACAGAGACTATGCCAGTAGGAAGCATCATCCCCTGGATCGAAAAACTGGGTTATCAAGAGGTTTGCAGCAAATCGGAGGGTAAAAGAAGAAAGAAACAAGCAATTGGAGAAGGAAGTAGCGATGAAGATCGACACACGAGAATCAAAAAGAATACGAAACGGCGAGCCATGCAGGGCTACAGAGTACGTGATGCTGAGCAAGGGGAAAGCGGTGGAAAAGGGGCGGACGGAGAACTACAACGGGGCCGACAGCCGACGGTGAAGCGAACGACAGGGACAACCAGCATACGACGGAGGGACGACCCAGTCTCATATTTCCGGTGGACAACAAGCTCAGCTATCAGCAAAAGGTTACTGTGGACAATGAAGCTTGTCCGGGAGTATAAATCCTTCAGACCCACTCCTGAAAGATGGAAAACAACCGGTCATAGACCTGACAGTGGAAGTAAATGAAGCAGTTGAAATTTTAACTACAGTAGGGTATGAAGGAGTCTTCATGAAAATCCCTGAAGCACCACAAAATATGACCAACATAATAATATTCGAAAATATTCCAGTGTGGGTAGACCCAGAATTTTTGCTCGATTGATTCCTAAAATCGTTTGGGGCACGAAGGAACAAAGTGAGGGGCTAAGAAAAAAGTCAGGCAGTGTCCCTGATTAACGGAGATGCTCCAGAAAGTCTCTATGTGACGGTGACTCGGTTATAGTTATGTTGCACCATACCTTGAGGAAGAGTTTGATATGTTTGAAGTGCTCTAGGTGGGGGCACCAGGCTTGGATCTTGTCCACCTAGGGACCCTCGCTGTCGTTTCTGTGGGGGCAGCCATATCTCCACACGGATGTGTGTGAAAAAATCAACAGCCAGGATGGACGTGCGGCCACGATGTTTCAACCTGTGGTGGCCTCCATAATGCTCAGTCTGTCATTCTGCTCTAAAAGACCCGGGGCAAACAGACATCCTCATCCTCAACAGCGATCAGCGGTGGGAGATGATGCAACATCTACATCCTACAACAATCAGTTACCGCCCCGCCACAGGACTTCCCCACACCATCTTGACCAACACGTGGACAGCCCGGGGCGGATCGAACCTGGGTGTTCAGAAGAGACAAAGAACCCCTGGGGTAGGATGCCTAATCTCCCTGGTACCCGGGGGAATGGGTCCCAGGATGGGAAAGCCTGGCCCCAAAATGACCGTGCACCTGTTGACGGGGTAAGTTCAAGCCCCAGGTTCTGAAAGTACAGTGACAGAACATAGCGAAATGGCTGGCATACAACAAACCGTTTTTGAAGAAGTGTTTCAATACCGCCGGGGAGTTCGGAAACAAAGTTTAAATGGCTAGAAACAAACGTCAGCTATCTTAAAGATATGGTTAAAGGTAAGGGAAATGAAAAAAGGACCGAACCTGTAGCAACATCATCAGTGAGTGCCGAACCAGTCAACAACAGCATCAGTGATTACCGGACAACCAGTAGCAACAGCATCAGCGAGTCAAAACTCACGAGAAGTTACAGAAAAGAAGGCAAAGAAAGAACGTGAATCAACTAATTGTAAATTTAACCCGTGTAAAATGTAGAAATAAAACTCTGTACCCACACAAGCTGATGACGACTAACCTTGTAGTTCTCGAGAGTGCGCCTATCTTAAGTGTGAAGAATGCAGGGAGCAAAAGAATCAATTATTCCTTGACTGGGTAGCGTTTGCAAACCGACAAATGGATAAAATCATGACAAACATAGAAGGTGATGTCCGGAATCAATAACGGATACACCGAGTAACACTGGATCAAAATGAACTTAGAGTAGTTGCATTGAATTTTAAATGTGACTACGTTATAGAATTGATGAACTTGCATTATTATTTAAATAAATATGATATAGTATGTTATACTCCTCAAAGAGACTCGGGAAGGAATTTTTAACCTTGTTAAAGCTAAACTACGATATCCCAATATACTCGCAGCACCGGCTAGCGAAGGCATTAGGGGCTTATCAACCTGACGTGCCTAAATACCATCCCCTCGGAGCTTGTAGAAAACCCTCAATAAAACCGAACGGGGTAAAATCAGTTTACTATTAAATTATTTATGAAAGAGGGGTCAATACTTGTTGTTAACCTTTTAACGTATCTAAGAATTGTTTTTCCATTAACTCTCTACCTAATAGTGTATTTAATGATGTAACTCTTATTGCCGGGGACCTAAACCATCTCGGTCACAGGGAATTAGAGGGCGGGGAAACTACCAACACTAACGGGAGGAGATTCAATTCACTTATTGAAAGACGTATCCAGATATCAAATTGGCTATGGTGATCACAGGCAGCAACACACATACAGGGAGGGAGGCTAGACTATGCAGTGATTGATGTCATGTCCAAGGTTTGGACTGGGAGGATGGTTATGTTACACCGGAATTACTCAGCGACACCATTTTCTCTTTAGACATAAAGTATTCCTTTGGGTAAAGTGGACATAAAGTATAAAAGAAAAAGGATAATATTACCTCTAGACAAGATAACCTAATTTGTTAGCCAATAGTATTCGGGATTGGTTATAGAGACTATGAACCAATTTGTAACACAAAAATCAGTTTTATGAAGATATGGCCAAAATTATAGAAGAGTCATTAAGTGTTAAGGAGAAAGAAACATAAGGGAATATTCGTCAAACCGGAATAAATACTATAGATGACGCAAACATTAAAGGATTGGTCAAAAAAATGGCTTAAGCAAAAGCCATAAGAAGTGGGGGGAAGGCGGGAAGGGATTGACTCTACTAAAGACATCCGATCTACCTTGAGGCGTCCCGGGATTTGCGGGCAGGCCCCGTAAGTCTAGAAGTGAGAGGAGACTATTGGAAGAAATTTGCAAATAAGATTGGGAATACCACAAATATCATTGAAATCTGGAGAGAAGTTAATAAAGTACGGGGGAAAAGGAAAGTAATGTCCGCACAAACCACATCCACAACCAAAAAGGCAAACGAATTAATGGAAAAGTGGTCAACTGCACGCTCATTACCGGAGTTCACTGCCGCAGGACGTCAGGGAGGGATTAGAGGGTGTGGGAAAATGAGAGGAGAGAAACTATTTGGTTAACGCATTAAATAAATATAGCCACACATCACAGATGTAGAGTATAACAAGAGATGAACTCACTTATAGCAATTAAACAAGGTAATCTACAGCTCCCGGGGAAGACGGTATAAACCTTACGATGTATTAAACTGCCTAGCCCAGTATAGAAGAGAGCCCCCTCCTTTCGATTATTCAACATGAGTCTCATAAAGAGGTGGTAAACTAGTTGTATCCTAAAGCGGTGGAAAAAAGCTATAATCATCCATCCCATCCCTAAACCCAATGGGGTAGAGTAGACCCGTTTCCCTCCACATCGTTGATATGCTTCCAAAATGATGGAGAGAATCGTTTTGGAGAGCTATTATATATCACAGACGATAAATTGGTGCAACAATCTGTTCGGTTTTAGAAAAGGGTAGGGGTAACATCTGAATGCAGTCACTAAAGTGTCTGGCCAACCGATAAATGATTTACTGCAGGGTATAACGTGGATCTCAAGGGCGCCTTTTTTTGATAAACGCAAATTGAGAGGTATTTTTGTTTGAATTAGCTAACATGGGTGTATAAAGGAAAATTTATTAACATTTGGATAGGAGATATATTTATTTGGAAGGAAGGCGCAGGTGTGGTATCAACGGGGCTCTTTCTGAGGAAAGGAAACTTGAACCCTGGGTACAACCACAAGGCAGGGGTATTAAGTCCATTCCGTCTTTAATGTCCTAATGAATATGCTAGCTCAAGATATGCTGAGGGTCCAGGTGTTAAAATAACAATATACGCAGCGACGATATAAATGCTGCAAAGCAGTAGCGTTGAGAATATGCAATTGGCCCTCAAACAAAATTTGGGCAATTAAGCCAGACGCCTAGGGCTAGTAATTAATGAAGAAAAAAACTACAATTTCAGTGTCCGTGCCTATGGGCGCTAAACAATTAGCTGTGAAATGAAAAAAATATTGATCATGGTTCCGGAGCTATAAGTATCTAGGCATCATATATAGGATATAACATCAGACAGTAAAGAATGCCGATTTTACATCATATAACAAACACAATGTAAGCGACCGTATGGCAGCCCTTGAAAATCCCTAGCTTTGGAGTGGTACAGGTGTTGGTGTATCAGGTACTAAGGCGGGATGAATGTACCTCACCACTATTAGGTCCAGTGGTGGAAGTATGCCAGCCCCGTCCTCTTCTTGCCTTGGTGAAGGAAGGTTGGAATAAAATAGAAACTAAATCCAAAATGAGGCTATGCGGGTTTATATTAAACTGCCCCCAAAAATGCGATGGTAGCTGCTATGACATATATAGTTAAATTTAACAACCTTGCGACACAGAATAGCAGGAAGTAAACCTAGTATCGGCAATGAGACCATATACGGTGTCAGGTATGGTGAAAAATTGGCAACAAGGACGTCAACGATGGCATACGTAAAATTACGAACCTTCAGGAGGCAAGGCAAGAGGGGATAACCTAAAAGAACTAATACATAAAGTAGAGAAATTTGACCTAATAAATTTTCCTTTCCTGGATCGGAAGAGAGGGCACAAAACCTAACCTCCACCCTGGGAAGATAAAGGCGAGGAATATAAATATTTATCAAGCCTGGGGAAAAAGAAAAGTAATGTACGAGGACTGGGGAACTTAAAATAGTTGTTGAAGAAAAGATAAATGAATTAAAAGATGATAATGTTGTGGCGCAAGTAACTGCGATTGGCGTCTTGTCACAGAAAATGGGAGAGCAGGAATGTGCACGGATACTGGTGAGTGACGATGTAGGTAACGAGGGTAACATATACAGTGGAATTATTATTATAGAATAAGTAACAACGTGTCCTCTACGCAGGCAGAAATATGTGCTATGTTTATACGGGTTAAATAAGAAATAGAAGAGGGGGAGAAGGTGATTGTGTGCTTTTTCGTAGACAGTCGAAGTGCTTTGGAATCTCATGAACAGCAAAAAACCCGTGTATGAAAAGCCTGGTATCTCAGTGTCAGGTTATTATAGATGAACTAGTACGCAATAATGGGAGAATGGTAAAATTTACGGTGGATACCTTCACATGTTGGGATAATAAATAATGAAAGAGCGGACGAACGTGCTAAATATAGGAACGGGAGAAAAGACACAATAGATTACGAGTGCATTCAATCTTTAAGACAAATTAAATGTCAACAATTAGAAAAAAACAAAAAGGATGCGGAACTTTTTTGTATGATGCAAGAAAAACACGCGAATAGTGGTCATACATTCTACGATCACTATAATAACGTTGCACGGCGAACTAGCTTTATATACGGAAACTTAAGGAAGTGCTTGGAAGGACTCCTTGTTGCACAGCGACTTAGGTTAGGACTATTGGTTACATGTGGGAACTGTGGTGTTCCTAAAGGAGAACACGAATATGTTGTCAACTATGTAAAAAACCAGAAGAAGTCATACCTTAAATCATTATATAACTTGCACTGCCAACACCTAGCGAAAATATAGAAACAATTGGGGGGTCATAGATAAGGTCCATGAGTACAAATTTAATATGGATGTTCAATCATAATATGATTACTCAAATAATAGCCAAAAATGCAAAAAATATAATACAATCCGTAAGGTAAATCATACATAAAACAAAGTTATAGGATTTAGTGTTTAATGATTAGTATGTAATTGATAGCCTCATTATATCATTATTGGTTTATTACTAATAATAAATGTGTATGTAATACCACTGTATATTGTGAAATTTGTGTGTTATTGTATGAATTATTGTGTGTATAGGTATGTTAAGGTAGGTATAATGTACATGCACTGTGTGTGTGTGTGTTCGTGTGTGTGTGTGTGTGTAGTATGTAGGTATATGTATGTATAGTGTGTATATATTAGTGTACTATACTGTATAAATGTATTTATGTGTGTGTGGTGTATGTATGTGTGTGTATATGTAGGCATGTATTAAACTGGAGTGGGAGGGTCAATCTATTGACATTAATCAGGAAAGTATAAGGATTATAGCAAACCCACGCTAAGCCTAAGCCCATCTTAGCTAAGGGTCCGTCTTAAACATTTAGGGACAACTGGTTTTTTTGGCTAACAAGTCTCGAGATAAAAACCTTTACTAAATGTTTGTATTCATGTCTGTGTTTGATATTGTACATGTATAAATATGAGTAGGGTAAAAGACGTTTTATCACCTTTGCCCTTTTTTGAGACGTGTAAGTTATGTATTCCCATGTATTTATGCATTTCCTCAAATAAAGAATCAATCATCAATCAATCTCTCCTCTCTCTCTCTCTCTCTCTCATCTATGCAGTAAAGATAGGGATAAAACATTTGCTCTCTAACCCCCTACAGGTAAACGTTTTTTCCGTTTATTTTGACACACATAGGCCTACACGTATATATATATACACCTAGTAACGATATATACATATACAGGTATATATATTGCCAGTACCGGTAATGTGATTTTTTATATTTCAAATATATTTAGACCGGCTTTTGTAACTGCTTAGGAAGGGTCATGTTAGCTACGGTTCATTGAGATGGTTTGGTAAGCACTATAACTGATAGACAGTCCTTGCCTAATTTGAATAAGATCGCATAATAGTTCCAGTAAAATAAAATACTGCGACCGAAACTATTTCATTCGGTACCGTATATTAAATATCATTAAGATATGAATAGGGGTTTTACGGTCTATTCCCCACATTAGGAATTTGTAGTCGCACCCAAACAATGAAGTTCGTTAGCCCCACACCTTGAAGTCTTTTTCGCCCACACCTTTGAAGTTTGTTAGCCTACGCCACACTCTAAACTTGGCTGTCTAAGGATGCACCGTACCTCTTATTTTGTTTTATTAAGTGCATGGACGCCCAAATGTTGATCCCATTCATAATCAAATAATGCTATGGATAATTTGTGTTATCTCAATTTCCGGACTTAACTTAGTTGTTAAATATCTTCAGATTAATTTGGTTTAACTTTTCATCATATTCATATTACTAACTCTGTGTAATGTTGAGGTCTAAGCATTTTGTTTTAATCCACATTGTCTGAGACCCATTCAGTCATATAAGACTTCACATAAGTGGATTAGCGAGGGAGAAGAGAGAGAGAGAGAGAGAGAGAGAGAAAGAGAGGAGAGAGAGAGAGAGAGGCGAGAGGAGGAGAGAGAGAGAGAGGAGCGAGGGAGAATAGGCGAGAGGAGAGAGAGAGAGAGATAGAGAGTAGAGAGAGAATATATGAGAGCGAGAGAAGAGAGAGGTATATATAGCTCATATTCAA
>CM064482.1:68111792-68206483 GCA_032716605.1 Paralithodes platypus
ATTAGTAGTCGTATTCGTCTTCCCTATCTTTAAGTAATACCTTGCAATTTGTCTCAATGTCTAAACTTCATCTCTGCCCAATTTTTACACTGACCATTCGTGTAAGGTATCTAGATCCCATTGGAGGCACTATATGTTCACGCTATCTGAAATCTATTGGTTCTCCCTATTTGGATTCTACTATCTAATCCTATCTATACAACATGCTCAGGCCCCCAATCCCCATTTTGGGGGTAGCCAGCCTCAAGACAGAGCAAGACCGGAGAAAACACAAAAACAACCATAAAACAACCGAATCATAAACACAGAAGCTCCAAAAGCACAAAACTCAACTCAACCACCAAAAAAAACCCACATCCAGGGTCACCCAGGAGAAGACCCAGAGACCAGGGTCACCAAGCGTCGCCCTTTCCCACCTCAGCACTACTCCCCCGGGCCACTCCCCCGGCCCCGGCCCCCGACCACACAAGGAGAGGTTCCCGATCTCAGGGGCAAGGCAGGACATGCAGCGGAGCCAAAGCCACAAGCCCTGCCCCACAAAAGTTCCAGGCGCACCCCTTCATAATTGAATCGTCGCCCCGTCCCTCCACCGGGCCAGGCGCCCTGATGGGCTATTATCTAGTCCAACTTAAGCCTTACGAACCCCTACCTCCCAAATGACCACGGTGTTCACACTCTCAACTATTCAACAAGCATTTACTTTCCCTTCACTCCTGTCCACCACCACTTTCCCCTTGCCTGATCTATAGTCAACCCCCCCTTCCTCTCAAACGATGCGGTGACGGATTTTCCGAGAAAGAAATTAGAATCCGCACAGGACAACCAGGAAGGAGGGAACGACGACAGCGAGGACGGCAACCTACAAAGGAATTAAAAATACTAATCAGTCAAGAACCGCGAATTTGGATAAAGCTCCACCAACACGACCCAAATTCAAAACAGCCTAGGGATAACGACCGAGGACCGAGGCAAGCCATGAATGTAAATGTAGATCGAGACCAGAACCAAACATTCGATGAAAGAACGTTATGTGAGTTCTAAAACCGCAACTTTAAAGGTTTTCTATGCAAACGCTAGTAGGCCTCACGCAAGAAAATTTTCAGATTTAGAGGAAATAGTGTTTACAGAAAAATTATGATGTGAGTGGCATAACAGGAATCTTGGCTCAATACAGAAGATAGAGACTTTTTAGCAGAGTAGTTCACTGCAAGGTTATGTAATGTTTGAGAACAGCCGAATAAATAAAAATGGAGGTGGCGTTTATTTTATATCAAAGAAAGTCCTTAACCCGACCCTCGTGTCAAAAAACCTCCAAATTGTGAACCGTTCGACACATCTTTTGTGCTAATAAAAGAAGCTTAATAAAGGTACAAAAAATAATACTTGCGTTAATATACAGACCTCCAGCTCAAACAGAGCAAAACTGACCCGAGATGAATTTACGCAACAAAATTTTTTTTTTTGGGGCAGAGGTAAGTAAACCCACAAGACCTACCGTAATTTTTGGCGAATTTAATTTACCTGTGACCAAGTGGGGACATTACTCTTACTTCCAACTCCGGACATTGGACTTGTATACAGAACTTGCAAGAGACGTTCGCTTTATCAATGTGCTTCGGAACGCCGACCCGTGGTAATAACGTACTTGACATTGTACTTGGCAACAAAAGAAGAATTGATTAGAGAATTGAATGGTTGTGTGAATGAATTCAGTTTAACAAGGACCATCGTACGATAACTTTCACTTTAAAGTTTACTAGTAACGAACCAAATAGTAGCATCGAAAAAAGTCCCTAATTTCAAGGAAAGGCACACTTCCATAAAACTTAGAGCTATGTTTTAAAGAACACTGAATGGAGCTTTTTAATTAACCATTAACGACATAAATACATCTTGGAAGTATTATTCCCCCCCCCCCGAAAACCACTTACATAAAAGCAGTGCAAGGGCCGGCAAGTTACCATCGAAAATACGGCGTCCAGGCCCATAATAATAAGCCCAAATGGTGGAATAAAGATATTTCAAAACTGCCTGCTTGCTAAAAAAATTTGCTAATGCTAGATTAAAATCCTCACAAAATGACCGAGAAGAGAAAGGTGTGTGAGTGAAATTTGTAGAGCTACGACGCCGCAAAGCCAAAAAGTTAATTAAGCAGAGTAAAAAAGACCTTAGAGTTACCATATGCGAATCAAAGTAAAACAAACCCGAAAGAATTCTATAGTTATATCAGAAAGAAAAAAATGAAGTTACTTCAACTGTTGGACCGTTAGTCGATGAAAATGGAGAATACACCAAAGACGAAGTACAAATGAATAATGCCCTCAATACTTTCTTTGCATCAGTTTTTACAACAGAAGACCTCAGTGATATCCCTACACCATCGCCGATTCAGATTGATAATTCAGATGTTCTAAGCAATATCACCGTTACAGAGAGAGAAGTATTGAATTGTTTAGATAAACTCAAGGTAAATAAAACGCCAGGACCTGATACAATCTCGCCTAGAGTTCTAAAGGAAGCTAAGGATGAGCTCTCCAAACCACTGACATTACTATTCAATAAATCCTTGCAATCTGGAACTATGCCTGATCAGTGGAAGCTAGCCAACGTAACACCGATATTCAAACAAGGCAGCAAATCCCTACCCAGTAACTATCGTCCAATTAGCTTAACCTCAGTTGTATGTAAAATGCTAGAAACATTTATACGAGACAGACTCGTAAATCACTTAGAGGAAAATAACATACTTAAAGATACTCAACACGGCTTTCGTAAAAAACGTTCCTGATTAACAAACCTCTGAGACTTCTTCCACGATTATCCTCAATTTTACGATGAGAGTAAAGCTGTAGATATTATATACCTTGATTTTCAAAAGGCCTTTGACAAAGTTCCCCACAAACGTTTACTGCTAAAACTAAAAGCGCATGGAATACAAGACGGTGTGTTGAAATGGATAGAAAATTGGCTCAGCAACAGAAAGCAAAGGGTAGTCATAAACGGTAAGGCATCTAAATGGACCAATGTAAGTAGCGGGGTACCCCAGGGATCGGTACTAGGACCAATTATCTTTCTAATTTACATCAACGACATAGATGAGGGTCTCACCTGTTCAATCTCAAAATTTGCTGACGATACAAAAATTGCAAATAGCGTACTCTCAAAAGAACAAGTTGACGATATGCAACACAATCTAGATAAATTATCATGTTGGGCCCAAATTTGCAAATGAGTTTCAATGCGGATAAATGTAAAGTACTACATATCGGATACCTAAATGAGAAAGCCAAACTATTCGATGAATGGCACTCAGCTTAAGAATGTAAACAGAGAAACCGATCTGGGAGTAACAATATCGAGTAACCTAAAACCGAGTCAACAATGTTCAGAAGTTGTTAAGAAGGCAAACAAAATAATTGGCTTTATAGGCAGGTCATTTGAGCATAAATCCAAAGAAGTTTTCCTAACCCTTTACAATTCCTTAGTCCGCCCTCTTCTGGAATACTGAGTTCAATCCTGGTGCCCGTATTACCAAAAAGATATAAACAAGCTAGAACGAGTTCAACGTAGAGTTACCAAAATGATACCTAGCCTAAAGAACAAACCATACGAAGAGCGTCTTAGAGAATTAAATCTATTTCCTTTAACCCAGCGCAGATTAAGAGGTGACTTAATTCAAGTGTTCAAAATCATCAAAGGCATCGACAATATGAACTGTTAGTAAGTACTTCACTATCGACCAATCTAATTACACGCGGGGGAACGGTTGCAAAATTATTGGTAAATCTTTTAACTCGCACGAATCTAAGAATTTCTTCTTCAATAGAGTTGTCAACTTGTGGAATGGGCTTCCCCGAAACGTTATAGACTGCATCACCGTTGATTCATTTAAATCTCGCCTAGACAAATATCTCTCATCAAACCCGCGGACTGACTGCGTTTGTAAATGAATAACTTTATTTTATCCCCCCCTCAGTTACTAACCCTTCTGTCCTCTACTAACTTCCTAATCCTGCCACAGACATTAGTTCCAGGGCAGTAATTCCCTTTCCAATGTTCCCTTACCCACTCTAAACCACTGTTTGGACACTTGATCCTCAGTGTTTTGGAGGACAAGCAACCTAGAAGGGTCACTAGATCTGTTGTTGCTTGATTTCCTTTGTACTCCTTTGTACTTTATCATCCAAAGCTTGTATTACACAGTCTCTCCATCTCAATGGGGGTCTTCCTGCCCTTCTATCTCCCCTTGTACCTGACTCACATATTCTCTTTGTAAGCCTTTCATCTCCCATTCGTTCAACATGACCATACCAGCCCTATTTTGGTATCGTCTGCGAATTTACTATCTACTAGTACACCTAAATCAAGGTCATTTATGAATATAATAAACAACACGAGGACCCAATACAGATCCCTGAGGGACATCTTGACTGATCCCAACTATGATTTAGTACCATTCTGCTGACTCTCTTCCTACCAATAGCCATGACCTAATCCATCCCAACAACGACCCACCTATTCCATGCGCCTCAATTGTTCTCATCAATCTCTCATGAGGGATTCTGTCGAAAAGCTTTACTGAAATCTAAATATATTATATCATATGACTTGTCATTATCTACCGCTTCATACACCTATGAGAAAAAACTAAGCAAATTAGTAAGGCAAGAACGTCCCTGAGGAATCATGCTGAGGAGAATTATTTAATTAATGTTTCTAAGTGTTTTTAATTTTCCTAGCAATAATTGACTCCAGTAGCTTTCATATGATTGATGTACAAAGGAAATCAAGCAAACACAGTCCTAGTTACCCCTCTAGGCTGCTTGTCCTCCAAAACACTGAGGATCAAGTGTCCAAACAGTGGTTTAAAGTGGGTAAGGGAAAATTGGAAAGGGAAACTAATGCTCTGGAAAAATGTCCGTGGCAGGATAGGAAGTTAGTAGGGGACAGAGGGTTAGTAAAATAACACAGTTAAAGTAGTTTCGTTATCTGGGAAAAATATAGTAAGTCTTAGTAATATATACATACCAATAATCTTGATGAATCTGATGGGGGGGGGGAATAACGTTTAATTTACAAAACGCAGTCAGTCGCAGGTCTGATGCAAGATATTTGTCTAGGCAAGGGGGGATGGTGGTGGGAGAGGATGGTGGGAGAAGAGAAGGGGTGATAGGAGAGGAGGATGAATGGGAGAGAGGGAAGGGGTGGTGGGAAAAGGAGGGATGGTGATGAGAGAAGAGTAGAGATATGGGGAAAGAGAGGTGAGGGGAAAAAGCTACAGGGTAGGTTAGGAAGGCGATGTATAAGTGAGAAATAAGATGTTAAAAGGAAGGAAAGACGGAAGGAGGAGGAAGAGGAAGGAAGGAAGGAAGGAAAGGAGAGGAGGAGGGAGGAAGGAAGGAAGGAGAGGAAGGAGAGGTAGGAAGGAAGGAGGGAGAGGAAGGAAGGGAGGGAGTGAGAGAGAGAAGGAATGGGGAAGGAAGGGAAGGAAGGAAAAAGGAAAGGAAGGAAGGAAGGGGGAAGGAAGGAAGGGAGGAAAGGGAAAGGAGAGGAAGGAAGGAAAGGGTGTGAAGGAAGGAAGGAAGGAAGAAGGGGGAAGGAAGGAAGGAAAGAAGGGGAAGGAAGGAAGGGAGGGAGAGAATAGAGAGGGGAGGAAGGAAGGAAGGAAGAGGGGGAAGGAAGGAAGGAAGGGGGAAGAAGAGGAAGGAAGGAAGGAAGGAAGGAAGGGGGAAGGAGAGGAAGGGGGAAGGAGAGGAAGGGGGAAGGAGAGGAAGGAAGGAAGGAGGAAGGAAGGAAGGAGGAAAGGAAGGAAGGAAGGAGAGCAAGGAAGGGGGAAGGAGAGCAAGGAAGGGGGAAGGAGAGGAAGGGAGGGAAAAACTAAATAAGATGGTCACCAATTTTCCCATGGATTTTTTTATTTTTCCCTGTTAGTTTTCATCAATATACAGTGTTTGGAAATAAGTACAACCCTCGGCGAAACCGTTTTCCCCATTATACAACGATATAAGACACGCCGCCCGATAGTGGGGAGGGCTATGAAGTACAGGGAAAATGAGGGGTTAAATGCGTAAAACGGCGATTAAAACTTATTTTAGCAAAACTTGGCTCGGGTTTTAAGGTATTTATAAGGCCTAAAACCCAATATTTCGAAAATCCGAGCCAAGTTTTGGCCAAAGCTGGCTCGGATTTTGAGAGTTTGTAGACAACAAAATTACAGTAACCTCATTTAGAAATTTGGCTCAGGTTTTCCGAAATTGCAAAGCCATAAAACCCAAATTTTGGAAAACCCGAGCCAAGTTTTGGCAAAACTTGGCTCGGATTTTTCGAATTTTAAGAGTAAACAAATTACAGTAACCTAATTTAGAATTTTGGCTCATGTTTCCCTAAAATTACAAACCCCAAAAAGCATAATTTTGGAAAACCCGAGCCAATTTTTGGCAAAACTTGGATCGTATTTTGAGAATCGAAAAAGACTAACTAAATGTCGGAAATCGGCTCATGATTTCCCTAATTGCAAAGCCATATAACCAGATTTATCGAAAACGTAGCACTTATTTAAATCATAAGTACCGGTATCCAGTAACATAGACCTAGTACATTAGATACAAGCCTAATCCACACCTAACCTACAATGTGTCCGTAGTAGTCCTACCTAGTAGGCCTACGTGGGATACAACATGGCGGTTGGGCCGGCGCCATTTAGTAGCTTACCGGTATTCGGCCGTATCTGTAAATACGAATGAGAGTCACTTCGAGCGAATTCCTGATAGAGCGGATGCACAATCTAACCTAATTAACCTAACCTAACCTAACCTAACCTAACCTAATTAACCTAACCTAACTAACTAACCTAACCTAAATGCGCCTCCGCTCGAAGTGTCCAGATACCGTAAATACTACCGCAACTACGAATCTTGTTTCTGAGACCTAGTATATTAACCTAACCAAACAACCCAACCTATCGACAGAGATGGGCAGGTGAGTGGACTAAAAAGCTGGTGGACAGACCTCGGGAGACAGGTGAAAATGGCGTGTGTACGAATCGGTGCCGCCTATAGGGAGGTATTGACAACCATGTTACCACAAAATTCCATTTTAATACCATATATTTTTATTAGGATTTGCCGAGGCTTAAAACACATTTTCATATTATGTTTAGAGCATATAAAATCCATATTAGTTTTCAAATATTGCAAAATAATTGGTGACCAACTTATTTAGTTATACTGAAGGGAGGAAGGAAGGAAGGGGGAATGAGAGGAGGAAGGAAGGAGGAAGGAAGGAAGGGGGAAGGAAGGAAGAAGGGGAAAGGAGGAAGGAAGGAGCAAGGCAGGAAGGGGGAAGGAAGGAAGGAAGGGGAAGGAGAGGAAGGAAGAAAGGAAGGGAGAAAGAGAGGAAGGAAGGAAGGGGGAAAGAGAGGAAGGAATGAAGGGGGAAGGAGAGGAAGGAAAGAAGGGGGAAGGAGAGGAAGAAAGGAAGGAAGGAGGAAGGAAGGAAGGGGGAAGGAGGAAGGACGGAAGGAAGGGGGAAGGGGAGGAAGGAGGAAGGGGAGGAAGGAGGAAGGAAGGAAGGAAGGGGGAAGGAGGAAGGAAGGAAGGGGGAAGGAGAGGAAGGAAGGAAGGGAGGAGGTGGGAAGAGAGTGAGGAAGGAAGGAAGGGGGAAGGATAGGAAGGAAGGAAGGGGAAGGAGAGGAAGGAAGAAAGGAAGGAAGGGGGGAGGGAAAGGAAGGAGGGGGGAAGGAGAGGGAAGGAAGGAAGGGGGAAGGAGAGGAAGGAAGGAAGTGGGAAGAAGAGGAAGAAGGAAGGGGGAAAGAGAGGAAGGAACGAAGGGGGAGGAGAGGAAAGAAGGACGGGGGAAGGAAAGAAGGGGGAAGGACGGAAGGAAGGGGAAAGAGAGGAAGAGAGGAAGGAAAGGAACAAAGGAGACGAAGGAAGGAAGGGGGAAGGGAGAGGAAGGAAGGAAAGGGGAAGGAAGGAAGGAGGGAGGAAGGAAGGAGGAAGGAAGGAAGGAGGAAGGAAGGAAGGGGGAAGGAAGGAAGGAGGAAGGAAGGAAGGAAGGGGGAAGGAAGGAAGGAGAGCAAGGAGGAAGGAGAGAGGAAGGAAGGAAGGAGGAAGGAAGGAAGGGGGATGACAGGAAGGAAGGAAGGAAGGAAGGAAGGGGGAAGAGAGGGAATGAAGGAGGAAGGAAGGAAGGGGAAAAAGGAAGGAAGGAAGGCAAGGCAGGAAGGGGGAAGGAAGGAAGGGGAAGGAGAGGAGGAAGGGAAGGGAAAGAGAGGAAGGAAGGGGGAAAGAGAGGAAGGAAGGAAGGAAGGGGGAAAGAGAGGAAGGAAGGAAGGAGAGGAAGAAATGAAGGAAGGAGGAAGGAAGGAAGGAAGGAGGAAGGACGGAAGGAAGGGGGGTATATATTAAGCAAACCACCCACCAATTGTCATGACAATTTTGAAATGCATATTGGAATCCCTATAAACTGTACTTCATTTTTATGTAAGTTTGATAATTTGGAAAACTCGATTAAGGGAGAAAATTAACATTGAAAATGATGTGTAAAAAGTCTCCCATAAACGGCGGGCCGCTATGTTATTGTAGTTTGCGGCCTAATTTCGTCTGTTAATTCACTTTATTCTTAATTGGACCCCCAATGAAGTACAACAGATTATGATGACATAAGTGACGGGTGTTTAGAGGGGGCAGAGCTCCCCCTTCAACATATTACGTCCCACAGTAACTTCTATTAGGCTAGGCCTATATAAACAACCCAAGAATTTTCACAGATTTTTAAAATTTAATTTAGGATGTAATATAACCTATACTCCATGTTAAAATATGTGTCAACCCTCGAAAAATTCTATTAAGGGAGATACAGAACCTAAAACCTGTAACCTGTAACGATTTTTGTCCATGGTCTTCTCCCCATAGACGGCACACAACACGACTCGGCGGACCTCTTTCTCCCTGCCTTTCAGTCTAATTAACACTAGGAATTTACCTAATTTTATATCCAATGTACTATCCAACCAGCGGGGGTGTGGGGGCGGCAGCACCCACCCATAATACTAGGTTAGGTTAGGTAAGGTTGGTAGGTTAGGCTAGGCTAAAATCTTTAATGTTGCTTAATTGTTGGATAATGGATAATGAGCTTACTGGTTAAGTTCATTTTCTATCCCATGTATCATCCAACTTCTTTTGCCAAAACCTGACAGGGTTTTTTTTCATTTTGGGAGTTTCTTAAGTTGAAAAACAAGAAAACCTGACCCAACTTTTTGTTGCCACTTTCTGACTTTTATGAAGCTGAAAAATCTTAAAATCCGAGCCAACTTTTGCCAAAACTTGGCTCGATTTCTTTTCATTTTGGGGTTTTCTTAAGTTGAAAAACAACAAAACCCGAGCCAACTTTCATCATAAAAGCCATTATATCGCCTTTTTATGTCTTTAACCCCACATTTTCCTTGATCTTCATAGCCCTCCCCACTATCGGGCGCCGTGTCTTAAGATCGTTGGATAAAGGGGAAAACTAATTTTGCGGAGGTTGAAAATAATGTCAATCACTATATATTGATGCAAATAAACTAAAACTAAAAAGAAAATAATGAAAATAATTGGTGGGTGGTTTCCTTAATATTTTCCGGAAGGGTGAAGAGGAGGAAGGAGGAAGGAAGGAAGGAGGAAGGAAGGAAGGAGGAAGGAAGGAAGGGGGAAGGAGAGGAAGGAAGGAAGGAGGAAGGATAGGAAGGGAAGGAAGGAGGAAGGATAGGAAGGGAAGGAAGGAGGAAGGATAGGAAGGGAAGGAAGGAGGAAGGAGAAGCATGAAGGGAGGAGAAGCAGAGGCGGCGGAAAGGGAGGGGGGGGGGCGGAAAGGGAGGGGCGGGGGAGTAGAGAAAGGAAGAGGGAGTGGGAGGACAGGAGGGGGAGTAGGGAAGGGGAGAGGATAGAAAGGAAGGGAGGGGGAGAGCCAGGAAGAGGGAGTAATAGAGGGAAAGTGGGAGGGAGGTGAGGTAGGGGAGTATAGGGGAGGTAGGGAATGCAGGAGGGGAGGAACGGCAAGAAAATGTTAAAACCCTACACTTCAAAACCAAGCAAGATCGAAATGACGCCCACGATGACATAATAAACCATTAACAATTATTCACACGATCACAAATAAAGCACACATAACGATGCCTTCACGAACTTACCTAGAGGTATACGGAAAGCAAAGTAGGGTTGAGTCCATTGTCACGTAGTCTCCCTCGATGTAGATTTCACGACTTCATTAACACGCTTCTAACGATTTCGGACATCTCCAATCCTTCCCAGTCTACATAATTAAGCAAGCACGCACACAATACCGCGAGTAACACACAATAATAACACATTATCCGCACAAAACCGCGAGAAAACACGAGAACAATACAGTATCCATGCAGAGGCCGGCGAAGATGGACGGTGTGGCTAGCTGAGTGAGTTGTGTGAAGGTGGGAGGAGAGGAGAGGGAGTGAGGGATGCCAACATTACAGTACTATATACCATCTAATGACTAACTCCGTACCAGGACGGTAAATGTTCTAATTAAACAACAATATTACAGAAGAGTACACTAATATAATATATATTTTACATCTTAAACGTGTCTGTGATATCATAACTATATATACAAATTATGCACTAGGTATTATAGGAGTGAAATACGAGAATGTTGGCACCCCTGCACACACAACACTAACCAAGCTTATGTTACTCTGTCATCCTTTAAAGGCGCAAATTAAAGGTCACGGGATAGAGCTCTTTAACCAGTAAAGGACCTATTACACAAACATAGGAACCATTCACCAAACTTAAATGTTCCTTCTTTGTATATTTGTTGTATTAAATGTATTGTGGAATAATACGACTTAAATATATAACTCGGCACCTGCAGCCTAGCCAGATGCGCGCTTTCGTTTCCATCTACACTAGTCACTTTTCACAATCCTTCATTTACGAGCTTGAAATATTCCGCATGATGACCTATATGACCAAAGCTTGACCGATTGATAACGAAACGCAGTGGTGGTCGGGAAACCTAAGAGAAAACGAAATACACTTGTACGTTGATGGCTAAAGTAAGATAATTGGTAAAAACATACATACTCTTATACTGTAGTGTGCTTGATTGACTACCTGCAAGATTAACCCCTTCAGCACGATGATGCCCATGTTATCTATTAGTTTTTAAGACGTGTTATGCAGTTTACGAAGGACCTGTGCTACTCAGAGGGTTTATTAAGTTTGCATTTACCCCTTTGAGTCCAAGAGGTAGATTATAAGCTAAAGAAAATCGTCCAATCGTAACCAGAATATGATTGAAACTACGTCATCGTACTGAAGCGGTTAAGATGAAGGGAGGGGGGGGGGGGGGGGGGGGGGGGGTGTTCTGGACCCTCTTCTCCCTCATAATTAGTCCCATTTGATATTTTAAGACATTCCCCCAAATTTTGTTGACTATTTTAAGACCTTTAGTGACATTTATATATTGATTTTGTTCCTGCCGAGCGATAGCCAGCCTTCAATTTAGGTGGGTTGCAAAAGAGAATAAAAAAAGGATAACATATGTATACAGAGAGAGCTCCTGGTTATGACTCGACCTGGGTGCCTCAATGTTCAGGCGTCAGCTGTGTCATCTACGCTGCCAATCTCCCTAGTATAGGGTATTCCACCGGGGACTATTTAACCAAATATATTCCTTATATAATGAACATTCCCTGTATATTTTTACCCACACCTATCTATGTCTTCTTTTATGGGAAGTTGTGTCGTTTTTTTTTTTTTTTTTTGGTCTATTAATAAATATACTTTTATTTTTTAGTTTCCTTGCTAGACCTCCACCAAGCTTAGAAAAACACCCCCTACTGTAGATACTCCTTTAAGATATTTGTTTACATTCGGCCGGTTCCTCTTAATATCTCAGGCTCGCTATCGCTCAGCAGAAAAAACGATACCTAAATGGCACAAAAGGTCTTAAAATTGACAACGAAATGGGGCGAAAGGTGTTAAAATCGCCAAACTAATGGGCCGCACGTCATATAATCTCAAAACAAATGAGACTTAACACGAGGGAGAAAAGGGACCAGAAAAACGACCAATCTCCCCTTAACTTCGTATTTCTGTACTATATTTGTGTCTGTTTGCTTCCTTTGTTGTTTATCTATAGTTAGCTGACAGTTTGTTTGTTGTTGTCTATAGTACTTAACCCCTTCTGTACCAGCGACCTCTTTTTAACTATCTACCTAACGAGCTATATTTAGACCTTTTTGTGGAAGATTTAGAAGGATCGTTGGTAGTCCAAAGGGTCAAGTGAGATTGTTCGAAGCCCGTTAATGCCGACTTGCGAGTTTCGTTCTATAAGGAAGTTGGAGGTGTAGACAACGATATTTAACATAATTTACAGCTAAAATACGGTCGTAGTACATATATAAATACATAAAACCCAATTCAACATACAATTTATCCATCAGAAACGTACATTATTATTGCATTTCTATTTAATATCGATGTTCACGGCTCCAACTTCCTTATAGCCTGTAACTCACAAGTGGTCAATTATTGCATAGGCCCTTTTGAAACAAAATAAAGTCGTCTAATAGTAGCCAGAATAAAGTTAAAATAACGTCACCGGTACAGAAGAGGTTAACCATTGTATTTCTTATATACAGTATTAGGAGTACTTCTTGGTTTTAACATTTTCATAAGTTTCTTCTTGTATATTTACTTTGTCATCTAAACTTTACTTAACTTAGGCGTCGGAAAACCTTGTATTTCTTCTTTACGTAACTGTCTTTAATTTACAAATCAAGTGTGTATTTCGTACAATGTTGATTTGTGACACTATGGCCACTTTGGTCACTATACCCTATATCTGGCCATCAATCAAACTAATCCGATAATATATGCCGGACATGAGGCTTCTGTTAGCGCGCCTATTGAGAGTGGCGACAACTATCATATATATAAACAGTTTATCACAATCAAAACACAACATAACACAGCAGCCACCTGTAAAGCCGGTATCACACGAGCGCGTTTATAGTCAACATTCGATAATCAAGTTTTTCTGGCAACATTTCTGGAATATTTTGCACTGGTATCGGAAACTAGCCTGACTGTAGATACATTTAGGTAATATTTATGTTACCTCATAAGCTGCCAGACCAGTGTTGAGGGAAAAACCGCTCGTGTGATATATACCGGCTTAACAAGAGACCAGGGTTCGAATACTAAGCTAGTGTAACAGGTGCTCAAACTTAGAGTGACATACGAAACGTATAATGAACACTAGCTCAGGCAATGGCTTAATAGGGGTTAAGGGCAGATGGGCCCGTTGTCTGGTCCCACTTTTTCCTAATTTTTAGCCCCATTAGTTGTCAGATTTAAAGACGTATGCCCCATTAGTTTGGCGATTTTAAGACCACTCGCCCCTTTTCTTTGTCAATATTAAGTCTATTTCGTGTTCTATAGCTGTCGGAATTTTTCCTGGCGAGCGATAGGGAGCCTGAAATTTTGGAAAACCGGCTTTCGGCCGGAGATTTTCCTACCGAAAAATTTACAAATATATCTTGAAGGTGGGTCCTGGGGTTGTTTTTGTAAAGTGTGATGGAGGTCTAGGGAGGAAAACATCAAATACCTAAATATATGAAAAACCCCAAAAAGTGAAGCCTCCCCCTTAATTACTTTGTTTATTGTTGATGTTTTCCTTATGTTAGGTTGCTCCTTAAACTATACAAAATGCCTCTCAGACCTCCTCAAACTAAATTCGTACATGTTTGGTGGAAAAATGGTCAGTTTCTCATAAAGTGCAGATTTGCTATCGCTCGCCCAAGAAAAACCCGACGCCAGAATGAGGCATAATATCATGATCACCAAACCAATTGGGCAAAACGTCTTATAAAATCAAAATAAAAGGAACGAAACAGGTAAAAAGGTCCATAATAAAGCCTGGCACCAAGTAGGGTTAAGTATAAGGGGACATGGGCTGGTTTTCTGGATCACTTTCTCCCTCGTATTTAGACCCATTAGTTTTGAGATATTAAGACATTCGGTCCATTAGTTTGACGATTTTAACACATTTCGCCCAATTTAATTTTAAATTTTAAGACTTTTCGTGCCATGTAGGTGTCGAATTGTTTCCTGGCGATAGCGAGCCTGTAATTTTAAGAGGGAACGGCCTTTGGCCGGGACATTTTTCTACCGAAAAGTTTACAAATATATCTTGAAGGGGGGTCTACCGGGCCTTTTTTTAAGCTTGATGGAGGTCTAGCTAGGAAACAAAACATTATATGAATAACTGAATAAATGGAGAACAAAAAAAAACGCCACCCTTTCACGCACATATGACGCAGAGGTTGCCAGATTAGCAATAAGAAATAGAGTTCTCTCACTCTTATAATTACCTCTCCAAAATTAGTTTTCTGCCCACAGCTAACTCAAAGACAACTGCAGAGGTTGAAGTAACTAAACTAAAGGTTTCTAAATACCCCTGATTGTAACAAAGGCTTTAAAGTATCCCTAATAGGCTCAAATTGCGTCATATGTCGGAGAGGGTTAAGATGTATATAATGCCTACAATGTATATGCTACAATTCCGTTACCCGAGCCAGTTTATATGACCTGTAGATATACCGGTATAGATAAACACCAAATTATAAACTGTTCCTGGTTAATAAATTGAAAGTGTCTTTAAATATATGCCACTGATTTTGGTCAATATCCTACATTATATGACTTATGAAACTTAAGCCGGTATCACACGAGCGCTTTTTCCCTCAACATTTATCTTCAACGCTGGTCTGGCAGCTTATGAAGTCAACATTTCAAATGTTTCTGTCACCTACAGTAAGTTCATCTACCATCAGTCTAGTTTCCGATACCAGTGCAAAGGATCCCAGAAATGTTGCCAAAAAAATGTTGATCATCGAATGTTGACTATAAAAGCTCTCTTGTGATACCGACTTAAATAGGAACTGGAACACAACTGTCAACATGTTTCAAAACAACAACAATACACATGATAAATAACAACAATAATACATGATAAAATAACAAGAACAATACACATGATAAAATAACACATTTTTCGGTAGAAAAATGTGTTATTTTATACAATACACATGATAAAATAACAACAACAATACACATGATAAAATAACAACAATACACATGATAAAATAACAACAACACTACACATGATAAAATAACAACAACAATACATGATAAAATAACAACAACAATACACATGATAAAATAACAACAACAATACACATGATAAAATAACAACAATACACATGATAAAATAACAACAACAATACACATGATAAAATAACAACAACAAAGTGCAAAGGATCCCAGTGCAAAGGATCCCAGAAATGTTGCCAAAAAAATGTTGATCATCGAATGTTGACTATAAAAGCTCTCTTGTGATACCGACTTAAATAGGAACTGGAACACAACTGTCAACATGTTTCAAAACAACAACAATACACATGATAAAATAACAACAATAATACATGATAAAATAACAAGAACAATACACATGATAAAATAACAACAACAATACACATGATAAAATAACAACAATACACATGATAAAATAACAACAACACTACACATGATAAAATAACAACAACAATACATGATAAAATAACAACAACAATACACATGATAAAATAACAACAACAATACACATGATAAAATAACAACAATACACATGATAAAATAACAACAACAATACACATGATAAAATAACAACAACAATACACATGATAAAATAACAACAACAATACACATGATAAAATAACTCCTTCATTGTTTTTAAACTATAAGACTTTCGGCTCATTAGTTTGGCGATTTAAGACTTTACGCCCGTAAATCTTTATCAATATTAAGACCTTTCGTGCCATTTAGGTGTCGACTTTATTCCTGGCGAGCGATAGCGAGCCTGTAATTTTAAGGGTAATCGGCCTTCGGCCCGGACATTTTTCTACCGAAAAATGTAAAACATTATCTTGAAGGTGGATCTAGTGGGTGTTTTTTACAACTTGATGGAAGTCTAGTGAGGAAACTAAAGACATAGTAAACAGATCAAAACAATAAGTACATAAATACGCCCATCTCCCCTTACATACATGTTTAATAAAATACGAATATGACTACAAAATAACTATTATTGAAACAGTTAAAAGGACTGTAATAATGAATTAATAATAAATGTGACCAAAGTATATTAATGACTGCAAAAATAATCATAAAAATCACTAAAATAAGATAAAAAGAACAATCTACATACCTTGACTCGACCTGGGCGCCTCAATGTTCAGGCGTCGGCTGTGTCATCTACGCTGCCTACCTACCTATTATATGTATTCATCAGGGACTATTTAACCAGATTTGTTCCGTATAAAATGAGTACGTACTTTAATTGTTAAAATCTACTTAATAATTGTCCGTCAGTTATTGACTTTGTTTTTGGTCATTACTTAATTCATACATTTTAGCATTTTTCCTTCAGGTTTGCTATCGCTCATCCAGAAAAAAATTGAAACCTGAATGAAGAGAAATATCTAATAATCGTCAAAAAGACTGACTGTTACTAGAATATATTTACTTGTAAAGGGTTACATATAAACCTAATTTAAGGTACGTTGGAGGTAACATACATAATAACATAAGAAAAATTACAATCTATAGAAGGCCTACTACCAATGCATACGAAGCTTGGAGAAGTTGAGTCCAAGGAAGCCGGACAATAAACTGAGCAAGACAGTTTAAGGGGAAATGGGTCCTTTTTTTGGTCTATTAATTCATGTATTCCTTTATTTCTTAGTTTCCTCGCTACACCTCCATCAAGCTAAGAAAAACACCCCTAGACCCGCTTTCAAGATAAACGTGTACATTTTTCGGTAGAAAAATGTCATGGCCGAAGGCTTGCTATCGCTCGCCAGGAAAAAATCGACACCTAAATGGCACGAAAGGTCATAAAATTGACAACTAAATTGGGCGAAAGGTGTTAAAATCGCCAAACTAATGGACCAAACGTCTTATAATCTCAAAACAAATGGGGCTTAACACGAGGGAGAAAGGTGACCAGAAAAACGGCCCATCTCTCCTTAAGAATTTACAGTTACCGTATAAGAAGGATTGTGAAAATGGATTCATTCTTGGGTTAAAATGTTGTACTGGTATTAAGGGGGTGTTTGTTCTAGACCCTCTTTAACCCCTTCCGTACCGGCGACTTCTTTTACATCACATTCTGGCAACTATTAGACGATTTGTATTCAGCTTACGAAGGATCTCTAGCAATAATAAGGCTTCAAACTATCTCAACTAACCCTTTTAGCTACCACCGATCCTTCCCAAGCTGCATAATATAGTCTAAATATAGCTACAATAAAATATAACACACGTCGCTGGTACTCAAAGGGTTAAGGTGCTTGCACCATTAGTTTGACGATTTTAAGACGTTTTGCTCCATGTGTTTTTTCTATTTAAATACTTTTCGTGCCATATAGCTGTCGATTTTTTCCTGGCGAGCGAAAGCGAGCCTGCATGTAATTTAGCCGATTACCCGACTAAGAAAAACGAGGACCAGGAAACATAATATGTTCTTCTATAGGACTGTTGATGTCAATATTCGAAGGTCAACCTATTATGGAATCCCTTGCATTGGTATCGGAAACTAGATTGAAGATTAATTAAGTTCTCGGACACGAAACTCAAGGGAGTAACTCACGAACCACACACTCTGTTGTCCAGTTTTATGGATGTTTGGAGAGGGAGTGTAGTTGGAAAATAGGGCAAAAAAAGAGAACAAAACAACGTAAAACAGTCGAGGGTATTTTAGAACATTTTAGTATTGGTATCATGTTGGGTATTCCAAATTATACTATTTCGTAAAAAATCCCTAATTTCAGGTTTATGTTTGACGAAATTATTAGACGTTTAATAAAATACGAATATGACTACAAAATAACTATTATTGAAACAGTTAAAAGGACTGTAATAATGAATTAATAATAAATGTGACCAAAGTATATTAATGACTGCAAAAATAATCATAAAAATCACTAAAATAAGATAAAACAACAATCTACATACCTTGACTCGACCTGGGCGCCTCAATGTTCAGGCGTCGGCTGTGTCATCTACGCTGCCTACCTACCTATTATATGTATTCATCAGGGACTATTTAACCAGATTTGTTCCGTATAAAATGAGTACGTACTTTAATTGTTCAAATTTACTTAATTGTCTGTCAGTATATTGACTTTGTTTTTGGTCATTACTTAATTCATACATTTTAGCATTTTTCCTTCAGGTTTGCTATCGCTCATCCAGAAAAAAATTGAAACCTGAATGAAGAGAAATATCTAATAATCGTCAAAAAGACTGCCTGTTACTAGAATATATTTACTTGTAAAGGGTTACATATAAACCTAATTAAGGTACGTTGGAGGTAACATACATAATAACATAAGAAAAATTACAATCTATAGAAGGCCTACTACCAATGCATACGAAGCTGGGAGAAGTTGAGTCCAAGGAAGCCGGACAATAAACTGAGCAAGACAGTTTAAGGGGAAATGGGCCCTTTTTTTGGTCTCTTAATTCATGTATTCCTTTATTTCTTAGTTTCCTCGCTACACCTCCATCAAGCTAAGAAAAACACCCCCTAGACCCGCTTTCAAGATAAACGTGTACATTTTTCGGTAGAAAAATGTCATGGCCGAAGGCTTGCTATCGCTCGCCAGGAAAAAATCGACACCTAAATGGCACGAAAGGTCATAAAATTGACAACTAAATTGGGCGAAAGGTGTTAAAATCGCCAAACTAATGGACCAAACATCTTATAATCTCAAAACAAATGGGGCTTAACACGAGGGAGAAAGGTGACCAGCAAAACCGGCCCATCTCTCCTTAAGAATTTACAGTTACCGTATAAGAAGGATTGTGAAAATGGATTCATTCTTGGGTTAAAATGTTGTACTGGTATTAAGGGGGTGTTTGTTCTAGACCCTCTTTAACCCCTTCCGTACCGGCGACTTCTTTTACATCACATTCTGGCAACTATTAGACGATTTGTATTCAGCTTACGAAGGATCTCTAGCAATAATAAGGCTTCAAACTATCTCAACTAACCCTTTTAGCTACCACCGATCCTTCCCAAGCTGCATAATATAGTCTAAATATAGCTACAATAAAATATAACACACGTCGCTGGTACTCAAAGGGTTAAGGTGCTTGCACCATTAGTTTGACGATTTTAAGACGTTTTGCTCCATGTGTTTTTCTATTTAAATACTTTTCGTGCCATATAGCTGTCGATTTTTTCCTGGCGAGCGAAAGCGAGCCTGCATGTAATTTAGCCGATTACCCGACTAAGAAAAACGAGGACCAGGAAACATAATATGTTCTTCTATAGGACTGTTGATGTCAATATTCGAAGGTCAACCTATTATGGAATCCCTTGCATTGGTATCGGAAACTAGATTGAAGATTAATTAAGTTCTCGGACACGAAACTCAAGGGAGTAACTCACGAACCACACACTCTGTTGTCCAGTTTTATGGATGTTTGGAGAGGGAGTGTAGTTGGAAAATAGGGCAAAAAAAGAGAACAAAACAACGTAAAACAGTCGAGGGTATTTTAGAACATTTTAGTATTGGTATCATGTTGGGTATTCCAAATTATACTATTTCGTAAAAAATCCCTAATTTCAGGTTTATGTTTGACGAAATTATTAGACGTTTAATAAAATACGAATATGACTACAAAATAACTATTATTGAAACAGTTAAAAGGACTGTAATAATGAATTAATAATAAATGTGACCAAAGTATATTAATGACTGCAAAAATAATCATAAAAATCACTAAAATAAGATAAAAAGAACAATCTACATACCTTGACTCGACCTGGGCGCCTCAATGTTCAGGCGTCGGCTGTGTCATCTACGCTGCCTACCTACCTATTATATGTATTAATCAGGGACTATTTAACCAGATTTGTTCCGTATAAAATGAGTACGTACTTTAATTGTTCAAATTTACTTAATTGTCTGTCAGTATATTGACTTTGTTTTTGGTCATTACTTAATTCATACATTTTAGCATTTTTCCTTCAGGTTTGCTATCGCTCATCCAGAAAAAATTGAAACCTGAATGAAGAGAAATATCTAATAATCGTCAAAAAGACTGCCTGTTACTAGAATATATTACTTGTAAAGGGTTACATATAAACCTAATTAAGGTACGTTGGAGGTAACATACATAATAACATAAGAAAAATTACAATCTATAGAAGGCCTACTACCAATGCATACGAAGCTTGGAGAAGTTGAGTCCAAGGAAGCCGGACAATAAACTGAGCAAGACAGTTTAAGGGGAAATGGGCCCTTTTTTTGGTCTCTTAATTCATGTATTCCTTTATTTCTTAGTTTCCTCGCTACACCTCCATCAAGCTAAGAAAAACACCCCCTAGACCCGCTTTCAAGATAAACGTGTACATTTTTCGGTAGAAAAATGTCATGGCCGAAGGCTTGCTATCGCTCGCCAGGAAAAAATCGACACCTAAATGGCACGAAAGGTCATAAAATTGACAACTAAATTGGGCGAAAGGTGTTAAAATCGCCAAACTAATGGACCAAACATCTTATAATCTCAAAACAAATGGGGCTTAACACGAGGGAGAAAGGTGACCAGAAAAACGGCCCATCTCTCCTTAAGAATTTACAGTTACCGTATAAGAAGGATTGTGAAAATGGATTCATTCTTGGGTTAAAATGTTGTACTGGTATTAAGGGGGTGTTTGTTCTAGACCCTCTTTAACCCCTTCCGTACCGGCGACTTCTTTACATCACATTCTGGCAACTATTAGACGATTTGTATTCAGCTTACGAAGGATCTCTAGCAATAATAAGGCTTCAAACTATCTCAACTAACCCTTTTAGCTACCACCGATCCTTCCCAAGCTGCATAATATAGTCTAAATATAGCTACAATAAAATATAACACACGTCGCTGGTACTCAAAGGGTTAAGGTGCTTGCACCATTAGTTTGACGATTTTAAGACGTTTTGCTCCATGTGTTTTTCTATTTAAATACTTTTCGTGCCATATAGCTGTCGATTTTTTCCTGGCGAGCGAAAGCGAGCCTGCATGTAATTTAGCCGATTACCCGACTAAGAAAAACGAGGACCAGGAAACATAATATGTTCTTCTATAGGACTGTTGATGTCAATATTCGAAGGTCAACCTATTATGGAATCCCTTGCATTGGTATCGGAAACTAGATTGAAGATTAATTAAGTTCTCGGACACGAAACTCAAGGGAGTAACTCACGAACCACACACTCTGTTGTCCAGTTTTATGGATGTTTGGAGAGGGAGTGTAGTTGGAAAATAGGGCCAAAAAAAGAGAACAAAACAACGTAAAACAGTCGAGGGTATTTAGAACATTTTAGTATTGGTATCATGTTGGGTATTCCAAATTATACTATTTCGTAAAAAATCCCTAATTTCAGGTTTATGTTTGACGAAATTATTAGACGTTTAATAAAATACGAATATGACTACAAAATAACTATTATTGAAACAGTTAAAAGGACTGTAATAATGAATTAATAATAAATGTGACCAAAGTATATTAATGACTGCAAAAATAATCATAAAAATCACTAAAATAAGATAAAAAGAACAATCTACATACCTTGACTCGACCTGGGCGCCTCAATGTTCAGGCGTCGGCTGTGTCATCTACGCTGCCTACCTACCTATTATATGTATTCATCAGGGACTATTTAACCAGATTTGTTCCGTATAAAATGAGTACGTACTTTAATTGTTCAAATCTACTTAATTGTCTGTCAGTATATTGACTTTGTTTTTGGTCATTACTTAATTCATACATTTTAGCATTTTTCCTTCAGGTTTGCTATCGCTCATCCAGAAAAAAATTGAAACCTGAATGAAGAGAAATATCTAATAATCGTCAAAAAGACTGCCTGTTACTAGAATATATTTACTTGTAAAGGGTTACATATAAACCTAATTAAGGTACGTTGGAGGTAACATACATAATAACATAAGAAAAATTACAATCTATAGAAGGCCTACTACCAATGCATACGAAGCTTGGAGAAGTTGAGTCCAAGGAAGCCGGACAATAAACTGAGCAAGACAGTTTAAGGGGAAATGGGCCCTTTTTTTGGTCTATTAATTCATGTATTCCTTTATTTCTTAGTTTCCTCGCTACACCTCCATCAAGCTAAGAAAAACACCCCCTAGACCCGCTTTCAAGATAAACGTGTACATTTGTCGGTAGAAAAATGGCATGGCCGAAGGCTTGCTATCGCTCGCCAGGAAAAAAATCGACACCTAAATGGCACGAAAGGTCGTAAAATTGACAACTAAATTGGGCGAAAGGTGTTAAAATCGCCAAACTAATGGACCAAACATCTTATAATCTCAAAACAAATGGGGCTTAACACGAGGGAGAAAGGTGACCAGAAAAACGGCCCATCTCTCCTTAAGAATTTACAGTTACCGTATAAGAAGGATTGTGAAAATGGATTCATTCTTGGGTTAAAATGTTGTACTGGTATTAAGGGGGTGTTTGTTCTAGACCCTCTTTAACCCCTTCCGTACCGGCGACTTCTTTTACATCACATTCTGGCAACTATTAGACGATTTGTATTCAGCTTACGAAGGATCTCTAGCAATAATAAGGCTTCAAACTATCTCAACTAACCCTTTTAGCTACCACCGATCCTTCCCAAGCTGCATAATATAGTCTAAATATAGCTACAATAAAATATAACACACGTCGCTGGTACTCAAAGGGTTAAGGTGCTTGCACCATTAGTTTGACGATTTTAAGACGTTTTGCTCCATGTGTTTTTCTATTTAAATACTTTTCGTGCCATATAGCTGTCGATTTTTTCCTGGCGAGCGAAAGCGAGCCTGCATGTAATTTAGCCGATTACCCGACTAAGAAAAACGAGGACCAGGAAACATAATATGTTCTTCTATAGGACTGTTGATGTCAATATTCGAAGGTCAACCTATTATGGAATCCCTTGCATTGGTATCGGAAACTAGATTGAAGATTAATTAAGTTCTCGGACACGAAACTCAAGGGAGTAACTCACGAACCACACACTCTGTTGTCCAGTTTTATGGATGTTTGGAGAGGGAGTGTAGTTGGAAAATAGGGCAAAAAAAGAGAACAAAACAACGTAAAACAGTCGAGGGTATTTTAGAACATTTTAGTATTGGTATCATGTTGGGTATTCCAAATTATACTATTTCGTAAAAAATCCCTAATTTCAGGTTTATGTTTGACGAAATTATTAGACGTTTAATAAAATACGAATATGACTACAAAATAACTATTATTGAAACAGTTAAAAGGACTGTAATAATGAATTAATAATAAATGTGACCAAAGTATATTAATGACTGCAAAAATAATCATAAAAATCACTAAAATAAGATAAAAAGAACAATCTACATACCTTGACTCGACCTGGGCGCCTCAATGTTCAGGCGTCGGCTGTGTCATCTACGCTGCCTACCTACCTATTATATGTATTCATCAGGGACTATTTAACCAGATTTGTTCCGTATAAAATGAGTACGTACTTTAATTGTTCAAATCTACTTAATTGTCTGTCAGTATATTGACTTTGTTTTTGGTCATTACTTAATTCATACATTTTAGCATTTTTCCTTCAGGTTTGCTATCGCTCATCCAGAAAAAATTGAAACCTGAATGAAGAGAAATATCTAATAATCGTCAAAAAGACTGCCTGTTACTAGAATATATTTACTTGTAAAGGGTTACATATAAACCTAATTAAGGTACGTTGGAGGTAACATACATAATAACATAAGAAAAATTACAATCTATAGAAGGCCTACTACCAATGCATACGAAGCTTGGAGAAGTTGAGTCCAAGGAAGCCGGACAATAAACTGAGCAAGACAGTTTAAGGGGAAATGGGCCCTTTTTTTGGTCTATTAATTCATGTATTCCTTTATTTCTTAGTTTCCTCGCTACACCTCCATCAAGCTAAGAAAAACACCCCCTAGACCCGCTTTCAAGATAAACGTGTACATTTTTCGGTAGAAAAAATGTCATGGCCGAAGGCTTGCTATCGCTCGCCAGGAAAAAATCGACACCTAAATGGCACGAAAGGTCATAAAATTGACAACTAAATTGGGCGAAAGGTGTTTAAAATCGCCAAACTAATGGACCAAACATCTTATAATCTCAAAACAAATGGGGCTTAACACGAGGGAGAAAGGTGACCAGAAAAACGGCCCATCTCTCCTTAAGAATTTACAGTTACCGTATAAGAAGGATTGTGAAAATGGATTCATTCTTGGGTTAAAATGTTGTACTGGTATTAAGGGGGTGTTTGTTCTAGACCCTCTTTAACCCCTTCCGTACCGGCGACTTCTTTTACATCACATTCTGGCAACTATTAGACGATTTGTATTCAGCTTACGAAGGATCTCTAGCAATAATAAGGCTTCAAACTATCTCAACTAACCCTTTTAGCTACCACCGATCCTTCCCAAGCTGCATAATATAGTCTAAATATAGCTACAATAAAATATAACACACGTCGCTGGTACTCAAAGGGTTAAGGTGCTTGCACCATTAGTTTGACGATTTTAAGACGTTTTGCTCCATGTGTTTTTCTATTTAAATACTTTTCGTGCCATATAGCTGTCGATTTTTTCCTGGCGAGCGAAAGCGAGCCTGCATGTAATTTAGCCGATTACCCGACTAAGAAAAACGAGGACCAGGAAACATAATATGTTCTTCTATAGGACTGTTGATGTCAATATTCGAAGGTCAACCTATTATGGAATCCCTTGCATTGGTATCGGAAACTAGATTGAAGATTAATTAAGTTCTCGGACACGAAACTCAAGGGAGTAACTCACGAACCACACACTCTGTTGTCCAGTTTTATGGATGTTTGGAGAGGGAGTGTAGTTGGAAAATAGGGCAAAAAAAAGAGAACAAAACAACGTAAAACAGTCGAGGGTATTTTAGAACATTTTAGTATTGGTATCATGTTGGGTATTCCAAATTATACTATTTCGTAAAAAATCCCTAATTTCAGGTTTATGTTTGACGAAATTATTAGACGTTTAATAAAATACGAATATGACTACAAAATAACTATTATTGAAACAGTTAAAAGGACTGTAATAATGAATTAATAATAAATGTGACCAAAGTATATTAATGACTGCAAAAATAATCATAAAAATCACTAAAATAAGATAAAAAGAACAATCTACATACCTTGACTCGACCTGGGCGCCTCAATGTTCAGGCGTCGGCTGTGTCATCTACGCTGCCTACCTACCTATTATATGTATTCATCAGGGACTATTTAACCAGATTTGTTCCGTATAAAATGAGTACGTACTTTAATTGTTCAAATCTACTTAATTGTCTGTCAGTATATTGACTTTGTTTTTGGTCATTACTTAATTCATACATTTTAGCATTTTTCCTTCAGGTTTGCTATCGCTCATCCAGAAAAAAATTGAAACCTGAATGAAGAGAAATATCTAATAATCGTCAAAAAGACTGCCTGTTACTAGAATATATTTACTTGTAAAGGGTTACATATAAACCTAATTAAGGTACGTTGGAGGTAACATACATAATAACATAAGAAAAATTACAATCTATAGAAGGCCTACTACCAATGCATACGAAGCTTGGAGAAGTTGAGTCCAAGGAAGCCGGACAATAAACTGAGCAAGACAGTTTAAGGGGAAATGGGCCCTTTTTTTGGTCTATTAATTCATGTATTCCTTTATTTCTTAGTTTCCTCGCTACACCTCCATCAAGCTAAGAAAAACACCCCTAGACCCGCTTTCAAGATAAACGTGTACATTTTTCGGTAGAAAAATGTCATGGCCGAAGGCTTGCTATCGCTCGCCAGGAAAAAATCGACACCTAAATGGCACGAAAGGTCATAAAATTGACAACTAAATTGGGCGAAAGGTGTTAAAATCGCCAAACTAATGGACCAAACATCTTATAATCTCAAAACAAATGGGGCTTAACACGAGGGAGAAAGGTGACCAGAAAAACGGCCCATCTCTCCTTAAGAATTTACAGTTACCGTATAAGAAGGATTGTGAAAATGGATTCATTCTTGGGTTAAAATGTTGTACTGGTATTAAGGGGGTGTTTGTTCTAGACCCTCTTTAACCCCTTCCGTACCGGCGACTTCTTTTACATCACATTCTGGCAACTATTAGACGATTTGTATTCAGCTTACGAAGGATCTCTAGCAATAATAAGGCTTCAAACTATCTCAACTAACCCTTTTAGCTACCACCGATCCTTCCCAAGCTGCATAATATAGTCTAAATATAGCTACAATAAAATATAACACACGTCGCTGGTACTCAAAGGGTTAAGGTGCTTGCACCATTAGTTTGACGATTTTAAGACGTTTTGCTCCATGTGTTTTTCTATTTAAATACTTTTCGTGCCATATAGCTGTCGATTTTTTCCTGGCGAGCGAAAGCGAGCCTGCATGTAATTTAGCCGATTACCCGACTAAGAAAAACGAGGACCAGGAAACATAATATGTTCTTCTATAGGACTGTTGATGTCAATATTCGAAGGTCAACCTATTATGGAATCCCTTGCATTGGTATCGGAAACTAGATTGAAGATTAATTAAGTTCTCGGACACGAAACTCAAGGGAGTAACTCACGAACCACACACTCTGTTGTCCAGTTTTATGGATGTTTGGAGAGGGAGTGTAGTTGGAAAATAGGGCAAAAAAAGAGAACAAAACAACGTAAAACAGTCGAGGGTATTTTAGAACATTTTAGTATTGGTATCATGTTGGGTATTCCAAATTATACTATTTCGTAAAAATCCCTAATTTCAGGTTTATGTTTGACGAAATTATTAGACGCTTAATAAAATACGAATATGACTACAAAATAACTATTATTGAAACAGTTAAAAGGACTGTAATAATGAATTAATAATAAATGTGACCAAAGTATATTAATGACTGCAAAAATAATCATAAAAATCACTAAAATAAGATAAAAAGAACAATCTACATACCTTGACTCGACCTGGGCGCCTCAATGTTCAGGCGTCGGCTGTGTCATCTACGCTGCCTACCTACCTATTATATGTATTCATCAGGGACTATTTAACCAGATTTGTTCCGTATAAAATGAGTACGTACTTTAATTGTTCAAATCTACTTAATTGTCTGTCAGTATATTGACTTTGTTTTTGGTCATTACTTAATTCATACATTTTAGCATTTTTCCTTCAGGTTTGCTATCGCTCATCCAGAAAAAAATTGAAACCTGAATGAAGAGAAATATCTAATAATCGTCAAAAAGACTGCCTGTTACTAGAATATATTTACTTGTAAAGGGTTACATATAAACCTAATTAAGGTACGTTGGAGGTAACATACATAATAACATAAGAAAAATTACAATCTATAGAAGGCCTACTACCAATGCATACGAAGCTTGGAGAAGTTGAGTCCAAGGAAGCCGGACAATAAACTGAGCAAGACAGTTTAAGGGGAAATGGGCCCTTTTTTTGGTCTATTAATTCATGTATTCCTTTATTTCTTAGTTTCCTCGCTACACCTCCATCAAGCTAAGAAAAACACCCCCTAGACCCGCTTTCAAGATAAACGTGTACATTTTTCGGTAGAAAAATGTCATGGCCGAAGGCTTGCTATCGCTCGCCAGGAAAAAATCGACACCTAAATGGCACGAAAGGTCATAAAATTGACAACTAAATTGGGCGAAAGGTGTTAAAATCGCCAAACTAATGGACCAAACATCTTATAATCTCAAAACAAATGGGGCTTAACACGAGGGAGAAAGGTGACCAGAAAAACGGCCCATCTCTCCTTAAGAATTTACAGTTACCGTATAAGAAGGATTGTGAAAATGGATTCATTCTTGGGTTAAAATGTTGTACTGGTATTAAGGGGGTGTTTGTTCTAGACCCTCTTTAACCCCTTCCGTACCGGCGACTTCTTTTACATCACATTCTGGCAACTATTAGACGATTTGTATTCAGCTTACGAAGGATCTCTAGCAATAATAAGGCTTCAAACTATCTCAACTAACCCTTTTAGCTACCACCGATCCTTCCCAAGCTGCATAATATAGTCTAAATATAGCTACAATAAAATATAACACACGTCGCTGGTACTCAAAGGGTTAAGGTGCTTGCACCATTAGTTTGACGATTTTAAGACGTTTTGCTCCATGTGTTTTTCTATTTAAATACTTTTCGTGCCATATAGCTGTCGATTTTTTCCTGGCGAGCGAAAGCGAGCCTGCATGTAATTTAGCCGATTACCCGACTAAGAAAAACGAGGACCAGGAAACATAATATGTTCTTCTATAGGACTGTTGATGTCAATATTCGAAGGTCAACCTATTATGGAATCCCTTGCATTGGTATCGGAAACTAGATTGAAGATTAATTAAGTTCTCGGACACGAAACTCAAGGGAGTAACTCACGAACCACACACTCTGTTGTCCAGTTTTATGGATGTTTGGAGAGGGAGTGTAGTTGGAAAATAGGGCAAAAAAAAGAGAACAAAACAACGTAAAACAGTCGAGGGTATTTTAGAACATTTTAGTATTGGTATCATGTTGGGTATTCCAAATTATACTATTTCGTAAAAAATCCCTAATTTCAGGTTTATGTTTGACGAAATTATTAGACGCTTAATAAAATACGAATATGACTACAAAATAACTATTATTGAAACAGTTAAAAGGACTGTAATAATGAATTAATAATAAATGTGACCAAAGTATATTAATGACTGCAAAAATAATCATAAAAATCACTAAAATAAGATAAAAAGAACAATCTACATACCTTGACTCGACCTGGGCGCCTCAATGTTCAGGCGTCGGCTGTGTCATCTACGCTGCCTACCTACCTATTATATGTATTCATCAGGGACTATTTAACCAGATTTGTTCCGTATAAAATGAGTACGTACTTTAATTGTTCAAATCTACTTAATTGTCTGTCAGTATATTGACTTTGTTTTTGGTCATTACTTAATTCATACATTTTAGCATTTTTCCTTCAGGTTTGCTATCGCTCATCCAGAAAAAAATTGAAACCTGAATGAAGAGAAATATCTAATAATCGTCAAAAAGACTGCCTGTTACTAGAATATATTTACTTGTAAAGGGTTACATATAAACCTAATTAAGGTACGTTGGAGGTAACATACATAATAACATAAGAAAAATTACAATCTATAGAAGGCCTACTACCAATGCATACGAAGCTTGGAGAAGTTGAGTCCAAGGAAGCCGGACAATAAACTGAGCAAGACAGTTTAAGGGGAAATGGGCCCTTTTTTTGGTCTATTAATTCATGTATTCCTTTATTTCTTAGTTTCCTCGCTACACCTCCATCAAGCTAAGAAAAACACCCCCTAGACCCGCTTTCAAGATAAACGTGTACATTTTTCGGTAGAAAAATGTCATGGCCGAAGGCTTGCTATCGCTCGCCAGGAAAAAATCGACACCTAAATGGCACGAAAGGTCATAAAATTGACAACTAAATTGGGCGAAAGGTGTTAAAATCGCCAAACTAATGGACCAAACATCTTATAATCTCAAAACAAATGGGGCTTAACACGAGGGAGAAAGGTGACCAGAAAAACGGCCCATCTCTCCTTAAGAATTTACAGTTACCGTATAAGAAGGATTGTGAAAATGGATTCATTCTTGGGTTAAAATGTTGTACTGGTATTAAGGGGGTGTTTGTTCTAGACCCTCTTTAACCCCTTCCGTACCGGCGACTTCTTTTACATCACATTCTGGCAACTATTAGACGATTTGTATTCAGCTTACGAAGGATCTCTAGCAATAATAAGGCTTCAAACTATCTCAACTAACCCTTTTAGCTACCACCGATCCTTCCCAAGCTGCATAATATAGTCTAAATATAGCTACAATAAAATATAACACACGTCGCTGGTACTCAAAGGGTTAAGGTGCTTGCACCATTAGTTTGACGATTTTAAGACGTTTTGCTCCATGTGTTTTTCTATTTAAATACTTTTCGTGCCATATAGCTGTCGATTTTTTCCTGGCGAGCGAAAGCGAGCCTGCATGTAATTTAGCCGATTACCCGACTAAGAAAAACGAGGACCAGGAAACATAATATGTTCTTCTATAGGACTGTTGATGTCAATATTCGAAGGTCAACCTATTATGGAATCCCTTGCATTGGTATCGGAAACTAGATTGAAGATTAATTAAGTTCTCGGACACGAAACTCAAGGGAGTAACTCACGAACCACACACTCTGTTGTCCAGTTTTATGGATGTTTGGAGAGGGAGTGTAGTTGGAAAATAGGGCAAAAAAAGAGAACAAAACAACGTAAAACAGTCGAGGGTATTTTAGAACATTTTAGTATTGGTATCATGTTGGGTATTCCAAATTATACTATTTCGTAAAAAATCCCTAATTTCAGGTTTATGTTTGACGAAATTATTAGACGTTTAATAAAATACGAATATGACTACAAAATAACTATTATTGAAACAGTTAAAAGGACTGTAATAATGAATTAATAATAAATGTGACCAAAGTATATTAATGACTGCAAAAATAATCATAAAAATCACTAAAATAAGATAAAAAGAACAATCTACATACCTTGACTCGACCTGGGCGCCTCAATGTTCAGGCGTCGGCTGTGTCATCTACGCTGCCTACCTACCTATTATATGTATTCATCAGGGACTATTTAACCAGATTTGTTCCGTATAAAATGAGTACGTACTTTAATTGTTCAAATCTACTTAATTGTCTGTCAGTATATTGACTTTGTTTTTGGTCATTACTTAATTCATACATTTTAGCATTTTTCCTTCAGGTTTGCTATCGCTCATCCAGAAAAAAATTGAAACCTGAATGAAGAGAAATATCTAATAATCGTCAAAAAGACTGCCTGTTACTAGAATATATTTACTTGTAAAGGGTTACATATAAACCTAATTAAGGTACGTTGGAGGTAACATACATAATAACATAAGAAAAATTACAATCTATAGAAGGCCTACTACCAATGCATACGAAGCTTGGAGAAGTTGAGTCCAAGGAAGCCGGACAATAAACTGAGCAAGACAGTTTAAGGGGAAATGGGCCCTTTTTTTGGTCTATTAATTCATGTATTCCTTTATTTCTTAGTTTCCTCGCTACACCTCCATCAAGCTAAGAAAAACACCCCCTAGACCCGCTTTCAAGATAAACGTGTACATTTTTCGGTAGAAAAATGTCATGGCCGAAGGCTTGCTATCGCTCGCCAGGAAAAAATCGACACCTAAATGGCACGAAAGGTCATAAAATTGACAACTAAATTGGGCGAAAGGTGTTAAAATCGCCAAACTAATGGACCAAACATCTTATAATCTCAAAACAAATGGGGCTTAACACGAGGGAGAAAGGTGACCAGAAAAACGGCCCATCTCTCCTTAAGAATTTACAGTTACCGTATAAGAAGGATTGTGAAAATGGATTCATTCTTGGGTTAAAATGTTGTACTGGTATTAAGGGGGTGTTTGTTCTAGACCCTCTTTAACCCCTTCCGTACCGGCGACTTCTTTTACATCACATTCTGGCAACTATTAGACGATTTGTATTCAGCTTACGAAGGATCTCTAGCAATAATAAGGCTTCAAACTATCTCAACTAACCCTTTTAGCTACCACCGATCCTTCCCAAGCTGCATAATATAGTCTAAATATAGCTACAATAAAATATAACACACGTCGCTGGTACTCAAAGGGTTAAGGTGCTTGCACCATTAGTTTGACGATTTTAAGACGTTTTGCTCCATGTGTTTTTCTATTTAAATACTTTTCGTGCCATATAGCTGTCGATTTTTTCCTGGCGAGCGAAAGCGAGCCTGCATGTAATTTAGCCGATTACCCGACTAAGAAAAACGAGGACCAGGAAACATAATATGTTCTTCTATAGGACTGTTGATGTCAATATTCGAAGGTCAACCTATTATGGAATCCCTTGCATTGGTATCGGAAACTAGATTGAAGATTAATTAAGTTCTCGGACACGAAACTCAAGGGAGTAACTCACGAACCACACACTCTGTTGTCCAGTTTTATGGATGTTTGGAGAGGGAGTGTAGTTGGAAAATAGGGCAAAAAAAGAGAACAAAACAACGTAAAACAGTCGAGGGTATTTTAGAACATTTTAGTATTGGTATCATGTTGGGTATTCCAAATTATACTATTTCGTAAAAAATCCCTAATTTCAGGTTTATGTTTGACGAAATTATTAGACGCTTAATAAAATACGAATATGACTACAAAATAACTATTATTGAAACAGTTAAAAGGACTGTAATAATGAATTAATAATAAATGTGACCAAAGTATATTAATGACTGCAAAAATAATCATAAAAATCACTAAAATAAGATAAAAAGAACAATCTACATACCTTGACTCGACCTGGGCGCCTCAATGTTCAGGCGTCGGCTGTGTCATCTACGCTGCCTACCTACCTATTATATGTATTCATCAGGGACTATTTAACCAGATTTGTTCCGTATAAAATGAGTACGTACTTTAATTGTTCAAATCTACTTAATTGTCTGTCAGTATATTGACTTTGTTTTTGGTCATTACTTAATTCATACATTTTAGCATTTTTCCTTCAGGTTTGCTATCGCTCATCCAGAAAAAAATTGAAACCTGAATGAAGAGAAATATCTAATAATCGTCAAAAAGACTGCCTGTTACTAGAATATATTTACTTGTAAAGGGTTACATATAAACCTAATTAAGGTACGTTGGAGGTAACATACATAATAACATAAGAAAAATTACAATCTATAGAAGGCCTACTACCAATGCATACGAAGCTTGGAGAAGTTGAGTCCAAGGAAGCCGGACAATAAACTGAGCAAGACAGTTTAAGGGGAAATGGGCCCTTTTTTTGGTCTATTAATTCATGTATTCCTTTATTTCTTAGTTTCCTCGCTACACCTCCATCAAGCTAAGAAAAACACCCCCTAGACCCGCTTTCAAGATAAACGTGTACATTTTTCGGTAGAAAAATGTCATGGCCGAAGGCTTGCTATCGCTCGCCAGGAAAAAATCGACACCTAAATGGCACGAAAGGTCATAAAATTGACAACTAAATTGGGCGAAAGGTGTTAAAATCGCCAAACTAATGGACCAAACATCTTATAATCTCAAAACAAATGGGGCTTAACACGAGGGAGAAAGGTGACCAGAAAAACGGCCCATCTCTCCTTAAGAATTTACAGTTACCGTATAAGAAGGATTGTGAAAATGGATTCATTCTTGGGTTAAAATGTTGTACTGGTATTAAGGGGGTGTTTGTTCTAGACCCTCTTTAACCCCTTCCGTACCGGCGACTTCTTTTACATCACATTCTGGCAACTATTAGACGATTTGTATTCAGCTTACGAAGGATCTCTAGCAATAATAAGGCTTCAAACTATCTCAACTAACCCTTTTAGCTACCACCGATCCTTCCCAAGCTGCATAATATAGTCTAAATATAGCTACAATAAAATATAACACACGTCGCTGGTACTCAAAGGGTTAAGGTGCTTGCACCATTAGTTTGACGATTTTAAGACGTTTTGCTCCATGTGTTTTTCTATTTAAATACTTTTCGTGCCATATAGCTGTCGATTTTTTCCTGGCGAGCGAAAGCGAGCCTGCATGTAATTTAGCCGATTACCCGACTAAGAAAAACGAGGACCAGGAAACATAATATGTTCTTCTATAGGACTGTTGATGTCAATATTCGAAGGTCAACCTATTATGGAATCCCTTGCATTGGTATCGGAAACTAGATTGAAGATTAATTAAGTTCTCGGACACGAAACTCAAGGGAGTAACTCACGAACCACACACTCTGTTGTCCAGTTTTATGGATGTTTGGAGAGGGAGTGTAGTTGGAAAATAGGGCAAAAAAAGAGAACAAAACAACGTAAAACAGTCGAGGGTATTTTAGAACATTTTAGTATTGGTATCATGTTGGGTATTCCAAATTATACTATTTCGTAAAAAATCCCTAATTTCAGGTTTATGTTTGACGAAATTATTAGACGCTTAATAAAATACGAATATGACTACAAAATAACTATTATTGAAACAGTTAAAAGGACTGTAATAATGAATTAATAATAAATGTGACCAAAGTATATTAATGACTGCAAAAATAATCATAAAAATCACTAAAATAAGATAAAAAGAACAATCTACATACCTTGACTCGACCTGGGCGCCTCAATGTTCAGGCGTCGGCTGTGTCATCTACGCTGCCTACCTATTATATGTATTCATCAGGGACTATTTAACCAGATTTGTTCCGTATAAAATGAGTACGTACTTTAATTGTTCAAATCTACTTAATTGTCTGTCAGTATATTGACTTTGTTTTTGGTCATTACTTAATTCATACATTTTAGCATTTTTCCTTCAGGTTTGCTATCGCTCATCCAGAAAAAAATTGAAACCTGAATGAAGAGAAATATCTAATAATCGTCAAAAAGACTGCCTGTTACTAGAATATATTTACTTGTAAAGGGTTACATATAAACCTAATTAAGGTACGTTGGAGGTAACATACATAATAACATAAGAAAAATTACAATCTATAGAAGGCCTACTACCAATGCATACGAAGCTTGGAGAAGTTGAGTCCAAGGAAGCCGGACAATAAACTGAGCAAGACAGTTTAAGGGGAAATGGGCCCTTTTTTTGGTCTATTAATTCATGTATTCCTTTATTTCTTAGTTTCCTCGCTACACCTCCATCAAGCTAAGAAAAACACCCCCTAGACCCGCTTTCAAGATAAACGTGTACATTTTTCGGTAGAAAAATGTCATGGCCGAAGGCTTGCTATCGCTCGCCAGGAAAAAATCGACACCTAAATGGCACGAAAGGTCATAAAATTGACAACTAAATTGGGCGAAAGGTGTTAAAATCGCCAAACTAATGGACCAAACATCTTATAATCTCAAAACAAATGGGGCTTAACACGAGGGAGAAAGGTGACCAGAAAAACGGCCCATCTCTCCTTAAGAATTTACAGTTACCGTATAAGAAGGATTGTGAAAATGGATTCATTCTTGGGTTAAAATGTTGTACTGGTATTAAGGGGGTGTTTGTTCTAGACCCTCTTTAACCCCTTCCGTACCGGCGACTTCTTTTACATCACATTCTGGCAACTATTAGACGATTTGTATTCAGCTTACGAAGGATCTCTAGCAATAATAAGGCTTCAAACTATCTCAACTAACCCTTTTAGCTACCACCGATCCTTCCCAAGCTGCATAATATAGTCTAAATATAGCTACAATAAAATATAACACACGTCGCTGGTACTCAAAGGGTTAAGGTGCTTGCACCATTAGTTTGACGATTTTAAGACGTTTTGCTCCATGTGTTTTTCTATTTAAATACTTTTCGTGCCATATAGCTGTCGATTTTTTCCTGGCGAGCGAAAGCGAGCCTGCATGTAATTTAGCCGATTACCCGACTAAGAAAAACGAGGACCAGGAAACATAATATGTTCTTCTATAGGACTGTTGATGTCAATATTCGAAGGTCAACCTATTATGGAATCCCTTGCATTGGTATCGGAAACTAGATTGAAGATTAATTAAGTTCTCGGACACGAAACTCAAGGGAGTAACTCACGAACCACACACTCTGTTGTCCAGTTTTATGGATGTTTGGAGAGGGAGTGTAGTTGGAAAATAGGGCAAAAAAAGAGAACAAAACAACGTAAAACAGTCGAGGGTATTTTAGAACATTTTAGTATTGGTATCATGTTGGGTATTCCAAATTATACTATTTCGTAAAAAATCCCTAATTTCAGGTTTATGTTTGACGAAATTATTAGACGTTTAATAAAATACGAATATGACTACAAAATAACTATTATTGAAACAGTTAAAAGGACTGTAATAATGAATTAATAATAAATGTGACCAAAGTATATTAATGACTGCAAAAATAATCATAAAAATCACAAAAATAAGATAAAAAGAACAATCTACATACCTTGACTCGACCTGGGCGCCTCAATGTTCAGGCGTCGGCTGTGTCATCTACGCTGCCTACCTCCCTATTATATGTATTCCATCAGGGACTATTTAACCAGATTTGTTCCGTATAAAATGAGTACGTACTTTAATTGTTAAAATCTACTTAATAATTGTCCGTCAGTTTATTGACTTTGTTTTTGGTCATTACTTAATTCATACATTTTAGCATTTTTCCTTCAGGTTTGCTATCGCTCACCCAGAAGAAAAAAAATGAAACCTGAATGAAGAGAAATGTCTGATAATCGTCAAAAATAATTAATCGAGATATACAGTATATGTATTCTGAGGTTAAGGAGATATTTATTTTTCGCGGCATTTACGTGTCGATGTTTTCTTGGCGAACGATAGAGAGCCTGTAATCTAGGAGGAACCAGCCTTTGGCCGGCAGCAAATTCATCTCGAAGGAGGAACTTGGGGGTGTTTTTTGTTATGTTTGATAGAGGTCTAGGGAACGAACAAAAACGTTCTCTTAAGACATCATCTTAGCTGGAGAACTTTAGTGACAACGTTTCGCCGGTGTGTGAACGAGACGACATCAAGACTGCCTGTTACTAGAATATATTTACTTGGAAAGGGTTACATATAAGCCTAATTTAAGGTACGTTGGAGGTAACATACATAATAACATAAAACAAATGACAATCTACAGAAGGCCTACTACCAATGCATACGAAGCTTGGAGAATTTGAGTCCAAGGAAGGCGGACAATAAACTGAGCAAGACAGTTTAAGGGGAAATGGGCCGTTTTTTTGGTCTATTAATTCATGTAGTACTTTATTTCTTAGTTTCCTCGCTACACCTCCATCAAGCTAAGAAAAAAAAAACCTAGACCCCCTTTCAAGATAAACGTGTACATTTTTCGGTAGAAAAATTTCATGGCCGAAGGCTTGCTATCGCTCGCCAGGAAAAAATCGACACCTAAATGGCAAGAAAAGTCTTATAATTGACAACTAAATTGGGCGAAAGGTGTTAAAATCGCCAAACTAATGGACCAAACGTCTTATAATCTCAAAACAAATGGGGCTTAACACGAGGGAGAAAGGTGACCAGAAAAACGGCCCATCTCCCCTTAAGAATTTACAGTTACCGTATAAGAAGGATTGTGAAAATGGATTCATTTTTGGGTTAAAATGTTGTACTGGTATTAAGGGGGTGTTTTTTCTAGACCCTCTTTAACCCCTTCCGTACCGGCGACTTCTTTTACATCACATTCTGGCAACTATTAGACGATTTGTATTCAGCTTACGATGGATCTCTAGCAATAATAAGGCTTCAAACTATCTCAACTAACCCTTTTAGCTACCACCGATCCTTCCCAAGCTGCATAATATAGTCTAAATATAGCTACAATAAAATATAACACACGTCGCTGGTACTCAAAGGGTTAAGGTGCTTGCACCATTAGTTTGACGATTTTAAGACTTTTTGCTCCATGTGTTTTTCTATTGAAATACTTTTCGTGCCATATAGCTGTCGATTTTTTCCTGGCGAGCGAAAGCGAGCCTGCATGTAATTTAGCCAATTACCCGACTAAGAAAAACGAGGACCAGGAAACATAATTATGTTCTTCTATAGGACTTGTTGCCAATATTCGAAGGTCAACCTATTATGGAATCCCTTGCATTGGTATCGGAAACTAGATTGAAGATTAATTAAGTTCTCGGAGACGAAACTCAAATGAGAAACTCACGAACCACACACTCTGTTGTCCAGTTTTGTGGATGTTTGGAGAGGGAGTGTAGTTGGAATATAGGAACAAAACAATGAATAAAAACGTAAGACAGTCAAGGTTATTTTAGAAAAAAATAGTATTGCTATCATGTTGGGTATTACAAATGATACTATTTCGTACAAAATCACTAATCTCAGACTTATGATATATTTATACTAACAGAAAACAAATAGGTCTACATAAACAGGCAATCACAGACACACACACACACATAAATACACAGACAACACATACAACTGAATGCATTCCTTATTGTATATTTGAAGTAGGAAAACCCAATGCGAGAGCTATGCGTAGACAAATTATTACTTACTTCAGAAGCTGTTACTGGATCACGCTGTTCAGTCTGAAACACAAATGATATAATTAATAAGATAAGTTAAACAATAGTGCTATGCAAATTATTACTTACTTCAGAAGCTGTTACTGGATCACGCTGTCCCACCCTGATAAAAACAAAAATACTAAAATATAAGAAGAATGAATAAAATAAAATAAGAACAAACATATAAAACAACATCAGTCAAATATTAGTCCATATAAATTCACCGCTTGATATATATATATACAGTATACTGTATATATATATATATATATATATATATATATATATATATATATATATATATATATATATATATATTGTTCAATATTACTATAACAACAGGCTTATGTTGCTACATTCGGCATGCATTAGTGAGGAAATGAAACATACATACAACTGTGAACGCGTTTGTACACAGAACATGACTGCAAAAATCAAAATAATATATTAATAAAATATGAAAATTACTTCAACAATAAATGATATCATTTAAAAATGTGTACAACAATCAATATTTATATGACAACATATGAAAATCACCCCACAAATTAAAAAAGAAGTATGAATACAATATAAAACAGACAAAAACAACCATATGCTTAAAATATGATAAAAGGGAGGTCATGTCATTTATGAGTCGACCTGGGCGCCTCAATGTTAAGGCGTCGGCTGTGTCATATACGCTGCCAAGCTCCCTAGTATATCGTATTCCACCCGGGACTATTTAACCAAAATAACTCCTATCAAAATGAGTACTTACTTTATTTCTCACCTTACATTATTTTTCACCTTTACTTAATTGTGTGTGTGTGTACTTATATTACTTTACCCGCTCACTTATCATTGGGTCTTCTTTGAATTTAATATAATGTTTACTAATTCCATTCCTTATATTATGCGATTACTTAAATTGTTCATCCTTACTTAAGGGAGAAGGGTATATTTATTGGTCGATTAATATATGTATGTATTATTTTTATAGTCTCCTTCCTCGACCTCCATTAAGCTTAATACAATATCCACAAGATCCCCCTTCTAGAAAAATGTGTACCTATTTTGGCAGAAAAATATCACAGCCGAAGACGGATTACTTCAAAATTACAGACTCGCTATAGCTCGCCAGGAAAAAATGGACACCTTAGTGGAACGAAAGGTCAAAATATTGACAAAGAAATGAGGCAAAAAGTATTAAAATCGCCAAACTAATGGGTCAAACTTCTGAAAACTAATGTGGCTAAATATAATTGTATTGAATACTAGATTTTTAAACGTACCGGTAACCCTTTTGAATTCTATGACGTTAAATTCATGTTTCTTTATTTTATATCTGTTTTTAGTTACTATTAGCTATGTAATGGCATCATTTAGCAGTAACTGATTTTTTATAAAGCACATTATATGAAAACAACAATTTATCATTGGACGGGATGAAAGAGAAGAGAGAGAGAGAGAGAGAGAGAGAGAGATATTTACATAGACATAGATACACTGGCCATGCAGACCTTACGATCCAAACGAAGTGGTCAGGACTTAATTCTAGTAGAGATGGCATATCCGATAGAAAAAGAAAGTTGAAGGAAAAGATAGAAAAGAAGAAGCTTGTTAGAGAGAGAGAGAGAGAGAGAGATAGAGAATCGGGGAGGTGGAAATCAAGCGAACAGAGAGAAGTAGAAACAAAACGAGAGATTGGGAGAAATGGAGTGTGAATGAGAAAGATGAAACCTGGGAAGGGTGAGCAAAAGAAAGAGAGAGAGAGTTATATAGCTACACACACCACACAAACCTCGTAGTCCTTACTAGACGGTTTGGTCAAGGAAGGAGACAGAAAGGAAGGAGGATAAATAAAGACAGAGAGAGGGAAGATCAGAAGAGGGGAGACTAGGGTAAAGCATATTTCACACCACCACTTTTACTGCAACCTTATTCTGGCAACATCTCCGATATAATTGTGTTCTGAATATAAGGGGAAGTTTTTGTTTGTTTGTTTTTCTAGACCCCCTTCTCCCTCATGTTAAGACTCATTAGTTTTGACATTTTAAGACGTTTGCCCCATTAGTTTGGTGATGCGAAGATCTTCGTCCCATTTCTTTGCCACTATTAACACCTTTCGTGCCATTCAGGTGTCGATTTCTTTCTTGCGAGCGATAGCGAGCATTCAATCTAGGAATGATTGGCTTTTGACTGGGATTTTTGTTTTACCGAAAAATGTACACACTTATCTCGCAAGGGGAACTTGGGGGTGTTATTTTTTAATATTAATAGATGTCTAGGGAGCAAAATAAAAACGAAAGCTCCCATTAGACACCATTTGAGTTGGATCACTTTAGTGACAACATTTCGCCTCTGTGTGAAAGTAAGAGAAAATAGCAAGACGGTCTGTACCTAGAATATCTATCTCACACAAACCACCCGGGATTCGAACCCTGGACCTTGCGATCAACAGGCACTCGTGCTCACCACTCAAGTGGCATTACTAACTTGATTTAAAGGTTATATGATTTCCCACGGACTGGGAGCTGCCACTCTACTTCACTGGTACACTTCTTGTGTAAAATCGTCTATGGGTGGATGGATGTCTACCTAGACATCCTGTGTAACAGCAGTTGCTAGGTTGCAAGACCTCTTTTGTGGCCAGTGTGGTGTAGAGTTTAGCACGAGTGCCTGTTGATCACAAGGTCCAGGGTTCGAATCCCGGGTTGTTTGTGTGAGGTTTTTCTCAAGTGGCTTTGCTTGATTTAAAGGTATACCCGGTAGCATATTTATATTTGAAAAAAGCGTGAGAGAGAGAGAGAGAGAGAGAGAGAGAGAGAGAGAGAGAGAGAGAGAGAGAGAGAGAGAGAGAGAGAGATAGCCCTAATGTAAGGTACAGTTGCCACATAAGTTCTGTTCCTCTCTGTGATCTTATACATAGGAATATAATGTGCATGATTGAATTTACGAGTGTAGTTTCTTATGCAGTGGTTAACTCATCTAATTAGTCAAACTGATACTATAAAGAAACCTAACACAATTAATGAATGCTATTATACTGTCATACAGAATATCACGACAAGGAACATAACTTATGTGGCCAACTGTACGTTGTAGGTAATATTACAATGTGTACAGTGCTTGCAGACGGTTAAGGGGAGAGTTACCATGTATTGATTTGTGTTATTATTTATTCATTTAATCATTAGTATTGTTTAACTTCCTGCCTAGAACTCCGTCAAGCTTAAACAAAATACGCCAGACACCCCAACCAGATAAATTTGTGCATTGTTCGGTAGCACCGGTCCCTCCTAAATTGGAGGCTCGTTATCGCTCGCCATGATATAATCGACGCCTAAATGGCACGAAAGGTCTTAGAAACACCAAACTAATGGGGCGAACCGTCTTAATATCTCAAAACTAATGGGGGTATTCTTGGGAGAAAGGGCTTTTGTAGCTACATTAGGCATACAATAATGAGGAAATGAAACAGGAATTCAACTGTTAACATGTTTGGGGCCAACTGTACACAGAACATGACTGCAAAACAAAATAATAATTATTATACTAATAACAATACTAAAACTAGTAATAATAATAATAATAATAATAATAATAATAATAATATAGGAATAACATTTGAAAATTACTTAAAAAGGAAATACAATATATACAAACTATTGCAACAATTAATAATAATAAGACATCATATGAAAATCACCGTACAAATACAAAATAACAGGACTAAATTGTGAAATTACAAAAAATATCTATATGATATATGAAAAAAGGGAAGAATTATGTTATGTGGCTCGACCTGGGCGCCTCAATGTTCAGGCGTCGGCTGTATCATCTACGCTGCCAACCTCCCTATTAATTCATATTCCACCCGGACTATTTAACCAAAACTGTGGGTGCATGTTTACTTTAAGGGGGGCCCGACTTGTTTTTTTGTTCTCTCTACCTCTCTCCATGGGTTGTATTAATTTGGCCCCATTCAGCCTACTGTGTTAAGACTTTTATGCCCATCTAGGTGTCGATATTTTCTAAAATGTTTTTGACAGCAGGCTAAATTTGTACATTCTTCGATAGAAAAATGTCTCCAGCAAAGCCGGATATCTCCACACAATGCTGGCTTGCTATCACTTGCCAGGAAGTAATCGACACCTGGATAGGGATAAACGGCTTAAAACAGTAGGCTGAAAGGGGCCGAATGGATACAAGCCAGAGAAAGAGAGAAAAGGAGATGAAAAAAGGCAGGTCACCCCCCTTAAGAAAGAATATATTTCAAGTACCACCCGATGATTTTATTCAATCTTTAAATGACTTCTTGAGTTGAAAAGGTTATAAAGAATTAGAAACATTTGTTATGTAAATTATATGTGATTACTGATTATTTATTCATTACTCAACTGCCTTATTGTTCAGCCTATTAATCATAAAGAAACACTCCCTAGACCCCCTTTCAAGATAAATTTGTAAATTTTTCGGTAGGGAAATGTTCCGGCCGAAGGCCGATTCCTGGTGGTGCAATGGTTAGAGTGTTTAAAAATCTGTGTGATAACCCAGGTTCGAATCCCGGTGGATCACATATATGCTTTCATTAATTTCAATGGAGGTGTTTGGTGTTGTGGTGAAATTAATAAAAATATAAATTACAAGGCTCGCTATCGCTCGCCAGGAAAAAATCGACCACTAAATGGCACGAAAGGTCTTAAAACTGACAACGAAATGGGGTGAAAGGTGTTCAAATCGCCAAACTAGTGGGTCAAACGTCTTATAATCTTAAAACAAATAGGGCTTATATGACCTACGTAACTTACTGGTCGGCATACAATACATAGGAACTGGAACAACACAACTGTGGACACGTTTAAGAACAACAACAATAATACACGTGATAAAAATAACTTAACCCCTTCTTTACCGGCGACGTCTTTGTATGTTTATTCGAGCTATAATTAGACGATTATGTGTAGTTTAGGACGGATCTGTGGTAGTAAGAATGGTTAAGTGATAGTTCGAAGCCTGTTAATTGCTGGAGGCCCTTTTTATATTGCATACAATCTTATAATAGTAGCTCGAATAAACATACAAAGACCTCGTCGGTACAGAAGGGGTTAAGGGGAGATGGACTGTTTTTTTCTGGCACTCCTTCTCCCTCGTGTTTAGCCCAAATAGTTGTCAGATTTTAAGACGTTCAGCCCATTAGTTTGGCGATTTGAAGACCTTACGCCCCATTTATTTGTCAAATATTTAGAGATTTCGTGCCATTAGGTGTAGATTTTTTCCTGGCGAGCGAAAGCGAGCCTGGAATTTAGAGTAATCGGTCTTCGGCCAGGGCATTTTGCTACCGATAAATGTACACATTTATCTTGTAGGGGGGTCTAGGGGGTGTTTGTTAAAACTTGATGGAGGTCTAGTGAGGAAACTAAAAAAATAATAAACACAAATAATAACCATAAACAATTAAATACACCCATCCCCCATTAAGATACATGTTTAATGAAATACGAATATGACTACTAAAGAAATATTATTGAAACAGGAAAAAGGACTGTTATAATTAATTAAAAATGTGACCAAGGTATGTTAATGACTGCAAAAATAATCATAAAAATCGATAATATAATGATAAAAGGAAGATCACGACGTATGACTCGACCTGGGCGCCTCAATGTTCAGGCGTCGGCTGTGTCATCTATGCTACCAACCTCCTTATTATATGTTATTCCATCAGGGACTATTTAACCAGATCTGTTCCTTATATAATGAGTACTTACTGCAATTGTTCAAATCTACTTAATTGTCTGTCAGTATGTTGACTTTGTTTTTAGTCATTACTTAATTCACATATTGCATATGTTAGCATTTTTCCTACAGGTTTGCTATCGCTCACCAAGAAAACAATTGAAACCTGAATGAAGATAAATATGTACTGTAGTCTGTGCCCCAGCTTAGTGTAAATTACCATGTCCTATAGTCGGTTTCATTTCAGCTGACGGTAAATTGAATCCTTTTGTAACGTATTTCTCGATAGTTAATGGGAAAATGGGAAACTACTACGTCTCTTCATCATAGTAATACCAAGTGTTCATCATTAACAGCATATTTCACTACAAAATCTTCATAATAGGTAAGACATCAAGAGGAAGACATGGCACTTTACCGTCACCTGGAAAGAAACAGTGGTTGTTCCGAAGATGCATTAACCCTTTCAAGCTCCGATCACGCATTTCCGTCCTGTTTTCTGGCTATTATTAGACAGTTTTATTGAGATTAGGAAGGGTATATGTAAGTCAGAAAGTTAATTGAGCCAGTCTGTACGCTTATAATGTCCATAGATCCTTCCTAAACTGTATAGAATCGTCTACTGATAGCCACAATAAACTGTCAAAAGGCGTAATAATCTTCAGAGGGTTAATAAGTGTCTACAAATCTGCAGCTAAGCCATTGAATTGACTGTCAGCGGATTTAAGGGGAGATGGGCCGTTTTTCTGGTCCCAATTCCCCCTCATGTTCAATCCCATTGGTTTTCAGATGTTTACAAGTTTAGCCCATTAGGTTGGCGATTTAAACTGCACCTTTCGCCCCATTTCGTTTCTCAATTTCGTGTCATTTAGGCGCAAATTTGTTGTCCTGGCGTGCGATAGCGAACCTGTAATTTTAGGAGGAATATAATATAAGAGGGAGATAGTGAGCCTGTCATTAGTGTCCAGATCATTTGTACCCGGTTCATTATTGTTTCCAACTGTACGTGTGTTCAGAAGAATGTCATATGTACAGTCTACGACAGAACTTGTTGTCATGGCCTGAGGCAATGTGTTAGTTCACTTATCTTTTAATAGATGGCCCTTTAATCGCTTCTAATAAAAGGGGGCGGGGTTAGTATAGAGGTTGGAAGGAGGAGGAGTCAAACGTGTGTGTGTGTGTGTTCTAGAACAGCACTCAGAATAACTTTATTTTAACATAACACACAGGCTATATTATTAGACTAGCCCATGCCGGATCACAAATAAGTAACACACATCAGGTGTTGCGTTATTTATGAAATTTAATATACAGACAATCAAGTTTCTATCCTTCGAACTTCCCATTCCCCCCTCCTCCCCTTCTCTCTGCTGCCTTCCCCTATCTCCCCCCTTCTCTCTTTTTCTCTCCCCCTTCTCTCTCCTAACCGAATATATAATTTACCTCATCGTCGTGTTCAAAGCTGTCCATAAGAAAATCTTTGGTGTTTTAATAATACTGTTCTTTTTACCTCTACTGATTCTCAATTATTAACTCGTATTCTATTATTTCCCTTATACAATGTGTTATAGAAAATAAATATATACAGTATGATCCGTTGCAAAACACTCAAAGTTGCCAACCTTGGCGTCCTGGTTAGTGTAAACAATCGTATAAATATATAAGTAATTGAAACGGGATGTTACAATCCACGCATCAAGACAAGTTGGATCACATTGTAATCTAGCTTTGACCACATTATAACCAAATATATATATCATAAAGACAAGATAATATCGGCCCAGTTAGAGAAAACACTTTAGATGAGCCGAACCGTGTTTTTTTTTGTAATAAAAACAAATCTTCATATTAGAGTAAACAAAAAAATCTTCCATACCACTATTCACAGCACTGTGGTTGACCAATTCATAATCTACCTTAACATGTTGTTGTTGTTGTTGTTGTTGTTCCCCAAGCTGCCTGGCCGAACAGCCCCAAGGCCCCGTTGAAGGCCAAGGCCATAACCGAGCGCCCCCACAGAACCCTCCCTGCCGACCACAATAAAGCCTGGGTGACCGAAGCCACTCCATGGCGGGGAGCTAAGGAGGGTGCGGAAACGCCCGGGAAACCAAAGACCCACCCAGGGCCCTGTGCCCCTCAGCAATTATGAAGAGAAAGTTGAGGGGCAAAGAAAAAATGTGACGCTTTGGCTTCCAATCTTGGTAGATTGGGAGGTCAATCCACGGAAGAGGCGCCGTCACTTGAGATCTAGAAAATATATAAGTAAAAGGAACAGTCAGAGTAAGCTATGGGTATGGCAGAGATCGCTCAGTTCTCACTCTGATAGACCAGCCCATCACCACATGACTAGAACCCAATCCTCTCAGTATCAGCTAGGAAAGGCCCTAGAAAGCCGCCTTTGGCGGGGGGATAGCTCCCCTATTTCAACCCCTTTCGGGGTTGGGCATCGGCCTACCTTAACATGTCATATTACATAATTATTACCTTAACATGTAATATGACACGCTATGATTATTGCATTATACTTTTCTCAGTGGATTCTTAATTACTAGCTTAATTACTGTGGCTTCCCATTATCAGTAAACAGTTCGGCGTTACCCATTGTAATGATTTACTATAAAGTAAGTCATCAAATTAAACAATTAACGATAATCCAAGTAATCTTGTTATGTTGTTTTAAAGTTGATATACTGTAAATTGTTTAGGCTTTTATATTTTTACTTCGTATTGTTTAAATTATCGTCCAAACATAATTAAAAGTATACTATAGCTCTGTGTATGCTACCTTGAATTTAATTTAATATGTATTATTTCACCATCATTATGTTACGGTGAACATTGGAAACACATACACATTATATAATACATATAAAGGGATCTTAAAAGTAAACATTTACAATTTATATTTATGAAATCAATATGATCTCCACCCACAAGCTGCATCAACTACCTCCTGTATTCTCGTTGGAGCTGATTTAAACATTTTCCAACTTATATTAGGGCGGCGACGGATTCCCCCACCCCCCCTGCCCCCCGATCCCACACATCCCGCCCTTTCCAATCCTAACCTGGACCACATTCCACTCCATGACATGATGGCCCACAAATTCTCTATTGGGTTCATGTCACACACCCTTGTGGACCAGCTAAACCCCGGATGGGGTCAAGTCAAGTGAAGGTATTGAAGGATAAGCCTTCACAACGCACCTCGTAGCTACTTTCTACTTTTCCTATTTTCTGAAGAGTGTAGAGAGGAGAGAAGGGGTGTTGCAGAGAGACGAAGTTGTTATAGTGGCTTTGTTATGTGTGTTATTAGTCTGTATACGTCGTAAGGCTCAGGATGGCCATGACACGCACTGAAGACAGCAGCATCTCCTCAATAATGCTAATACCTTTTCTAGTTTGCCTGGACCAGTGTGTGTGTGTGTGTGTGTGCTTGTGTGTGTGTGTGTGTGCTTGTGTGTGTGTGTGTGTGTGTGTGTGTGTGTGTGTGTGTGTGTGTGTGTGTGTATGTGTGTGTATGTGTATGTGTGTGTGTGTGTGTGTGTGTATGTGTATGTGTATGTGTGTGTGTGTGTGTGTGTATGTGTGCGTTTTATGTTATCATGTGTGAGTGATTTGTGCCCATTACGATGTATGTGATCATGTGTGTGATGTGCGTTTTATGTTATTGGGTGTGAGTGTGTGTGTGTCTGTTTTGTATCCTGTATTAGTGTTGGTGTGGGTGGGTTGGTGCTTGCATGTGATGGACAGAGGAGAGAGGTTGAAGCGCCGTCTCCTCAAACTTTACAAATTGTGGAGGTCACAAGTATATGTATTATCCAACTTATTCCTTAAGCCAACACAAATAACGTAAATCCTAAGTGTTATTGTTACACTTAATATACAGTATATAAACAAATATAGACGTGTTCTTCGGGAATCGTAGCTTAATTAGGAATAGGATATCTAGCGAGGCAGCGAGTAACAGGTGTTGTTCGCTGCCTTGCTAGTTATCCTATTGCTAATCAATATATATGTGTTACTTTTGTCATCCCTAACATTTATTATTTATTTCATAAGTCGTAGGCGTGTGCATAAACCTTTAACCGTCTTGGTGGTGTAATGGTTAAGGTGTCTAAAAATATGTGTGTGATAACCCAGGTTCGAATCCCGGTGGATCACATACATGCTTTCATTAATTTCATTGGAGGCGTTTGGTGGTGTGGTGAAATTAATACAAAATAGATTATGTATATGTAAATTCAAAACAATCGCATAGTATTATTCTGCGTATTTTAGAAGGTATCTGTTATGTCCTTGAGAGAGAGAGAGAGAGAGAGAGAGAGAGAGAGAGAGAGAGAGAGAGAGAGAGAGAGAGAGAGAGAGAGAGAGAGAGAGAGAGAGAGAGGTGGGAGGGAGGGAGGGGAGAGGAAGCGGGTGAAGAAGGAGAGTTGGGGTGAAAGGGAGAGGGGGAGGAGGGGGGAATGGAAAGTGCGAAGGATAGAAACTTGATTGTCTGTGTATTAAATTCCATAAATAACGCAACACCTAATGTGTGTTACTTATTTGTGATCCAGCATGGGCTAATTTTATAATATAGCCTGTGTGTTATGTTAAAATAAACTTATTCTGCGTGCCGTTCTCGAAGACACACACACACACACACACACACACACACACGTTTGACTCCTCCTCCTTCGAACCTCTATATTAACCCCGCCCCGTTTTATTAGGAGCGATTAAAGTGCCATCTATTAAAAGGTGAGTGAACTAACACATTGCCTCAGGTCAAGACAGCAGTTCTGTCGTAGACTGTACACACCAGGGTCCAGAGAATATATTCTCTGGACCCTGGTAAACACTAAATAAGGGTAGGGAAAGAGTATATATAGTATCCATAATAATATACCCTTATCAATGAGGTATATTATCAATATTGGCAGTAATAGACCCGTTTGATATAAGGACAGAAAGGTATATCACTATCATTAAGCCCAATTATCATTTATACCTTTATTATACCTTTCTAAATAAACTTCACTACTTCATCCCGATCATTCTATACATTTGGGAAGGATATCTTATTTTCAAAGGTTCGACAAGCTCTTCTTCAGTTAACTACAAAACATGTATTGGTAGATAAACTATATCTATTAACAGTCATTTATCCTTATTTGGTTAATATAATATATAATTATTTATATATATATATTAATGAGGATTGTGCTTGTTTTAGCCATTATCGAGCAATGCATTTTAGTTTGCATCCTAGGCTAACAAAAAAGACTTCCCAGACGTTCTTCAAACTACAAAATGTCCACCCAGAATCCCATTGACCTAAATATGTATATGTTTCGATAGAAAATCATTTCTGGCCGTAGGTCAGGAATATCGACACATGAATGAGGCGAAACGCCTTCTGATCATGAATGTAATGGGTCAAAAATGTCACCTAAATCTCCAAACTAATGTAGTAAAACATGGTTTGCAATAAGACACCCATCGGATCAGGCAGGTTGTATTAACATGGTGGTTTCGCTTTACATAATTTCATATTGGCTGGCATTGGTTAATGTTGATAAGTTTGTAAAGTATGTGTGGAAATCAAAACATTAACCGTGTCTATTACAACAGGGGCCTTTTTGGACCCCTATTATCTCTATATCTCCCCCCCCCCCCCCCCCCGACCTCCCAGTTTTATTCGATTTCACTGGTTATTTTAAAACGTCTTGATTTACTGCTTTTGCCGATATAGCCATTTATCCCCATTCCGATATATATATATGTTTTTCTTGGCGAGCGATAGCAAGCCTGTAATTTTGGAAATATCCCAAAATATCAACTTAACCCATAACTGGCGGCCCACAACATAAGTCGAGTCAAATAAATTTGGACTATGTGGCGGCGCGCGACATAGGTCGTGTGGCATTTTCAGCACGTAATGTTGCTGAGAGAGAGAGACAAGTGGCGGCAGGAGAGTAGCGAGCGTATGACTGCTCCAGACCACCGCGGCGGTGCAACGGACACGAATCCCACCCTCCTCCACCCTCTCATACTCGCTACATAGTGATTTGTATGGGGAAAGTACCGAATTACATGGTTTTTGCACTCGTGTTGCGCGGTTGTTGCAAGAAAACTAGCGGTCATACAAGGATCATTGTGGTGTCATTGGAAAGCTCTGTTTATGCCCTTTCAGGGATAGATACTTGTTTTACGCTCTGGGTCTTATTTAGGCATGAAAATGATCACGTAAACAGCCCTATTTTGGCTAAAAACACCCCGCTGGGCGGTACATATAAATAGACCGCCTAGCCCGCCAATAAGGTGTTAATGAATACATAATTAACACAACAAAATGTTACTAAACTGAGAGGCATTTACGTAGATTTGAATATTTAAATAAATAAGCATTATAGTAAATAAATCTGGTTAAATAGTCTGTGGTATAATACAATATAATAGTCCGTGGCGTAATACAATATAATAGTCCGTGGTGTAATACAATATAATAGTCCGTGGTGTAATACAATATAATAGTCCGTGGTGTAATACAATATATTAGTCCGTGGTGTAATACAATATATTAGTCCGTGGTGTAATACAATATAATAGTCCGTGGTGTAATACAATATAATAGTCCGTGGTGTAATACAATATAATAGTCCGTGGTGTAATACAATATAATAGTCCGTGGTGTAATACAATATATTAGTCCGTGGTGTAATACAATATAATAGTCCGTGGTGTAATACAATATAATAGTCCGTGGTGTAATACAATATAATAGTCCGTGGTGTAATACAATATAATAGTCCGTGGTGTAATACAATATATTAGTCCGTGGTGTAATACAATATAATAGTCCGTGGTGTAATACAATATAATAGTCCGTGGTGTAATACAATATAATAGTCCGTGGTGTAATACAATATAATAGTCCGTGGTGTAATACAATATAATAGTCCGTGGTGTAATACAATATAATAGTCCGTGGTGTAATACAATATAATAGTCCGTGGTGTAATACAATATAATAGTCCGTGGTGTAATACAATATATTAGTCCGTGGTGTAATACAATATAATAGTCCGTGGTGTAATACAATATAATAGTCCGTGGTGTAATACAATATAATAGTTCGTGGTGTAATACAATATAATAGTCCGTGGTGTAATACAATATATTAGTCCGTGGTGTAATACAATATAATAGTCCGTGGTGTAATACAATATAATAGTCCGTGGTGTAATACAATATAATAGTTCGTGGTGTAATACAATATAATAGTCCGTGGTGTAATACAATATATTAGTCCGTGGTGTAATACAATATAATAGTCCGTGGTGTAATACAATATAATAGTTCGTGGTGTAATACAATATAATAGTCCGTGGTGTAATACAATATATTAGTCCGTGGTGTAATACAATATAATAGTCCGTGGTGTAATACAATATAATAGGGAGATGGACAGCGTAGATGATACTGCCAACACCTGAACATTGAGGCGCCCAGGTTGTTGTTGTTGTTGGTGTTCCCCAAGCTGCCTGGCCGAACAGCCCCAAGGCCCCGAGCAATTCCAAGGCCACAACCGAGTGCCCCCACAGAACCCTCCCCGCCGACCACAATAAAGCCTGTGTGACCGAAGCCACTCCATGGCGGGGAGCTGAGGAGGGTGCGGAAACGCCCGGGAAACCAAAGCCCCTCCCAGGGCCCTGTGCCCCTCAGCAATTATGAAGAGAAAGTTGAGGGGCAAGGGAAAAATGTGACGCTTTGGCTTCCAATCTTGGTAGATTGGGAGGTCAATCCACGGAAGAGACGCAGTCACTTGAGATCTAGAAAATATATAAGTTAAAGGAATAGTCAGAGTAAGCTATGGGTATGGCAGAGATTGCTCAGCTCTCACTCTGATAGACCAGCCCATCACCACATGACTAGAACCAAATCCTCTCAGCATCAGCTAGGAAAGGCTCTAGAAAGCCGCCTTTAGCGGGGGGATAGCTCCCCTATTTCAACCCCTTTCGGGGTTGGGCACCCGCCCAGGCGCCCAGGTTGAGTCAGTATACTGTGCTCGCTTCCCTGTTTCATCTATTTTTACAATCTGTTTCATATATATATATATATATATATATATATATATATATATATATATATATATATATATATATACGGTATATATATATATATACTGATCAAAATTAACATACGACAGCCAAAATTATATGGTGTAAAGCGAAACCATCGAGTTATTTAACCCTATCTCACCGATGGGTGTATTTTTGCAACCACATGTTTTACTACATTAGTTAGGAGATTTTGGGACTTTTCGCCCTATTAGGTTAGTGAACAGGAGGCGCCTTGTCTTATTCAGGTGTCAATATTCCCATAACATATTTTCTATTGAAAAATATACATATTTAGCTCAAAAGGTGTCTGTTTGTAGGCATTTTGTAGTTTGAAGGAAGTCTGGGAAGGCTTTCTTGTTAGCCTATACTCTGTTTCTTTTCAACTGACGATACATTGAATCCCTTAGCAGCTAATGTCTCGATATTTAATGGAACAAATATGAAAATACTATATCTCTGCATCCTATTAAGACCAAGTTTATATAATTAGCATCATATTTCACAACAAAATCTTAAAAATAACTGAGAAATCTGGATGGAAATTTTTGCAATTTACCGTCAGTTGAAAAGAAACATACAATAGGAAAAAACTAAATATATTGCTTAATAATGGCCAAAGCACGCAAATTCCTCCATAATTATTAAGCAAAACATCACATGGGGTTGGACTACACCAGGTTAAATGAGTGTTTATAGATATAGTCCATCTACCAATACATTGTTTGTAGTTAACTGAAGAAGAACTTGTCGAACCTTTGAAAATATGAGATCCTTCCCAAATATGAAGGATGGTCGGGATGAAATAGTGAACATTTAGAAAGTTATAATAAAGGTATATCAGATAATTTGGTATATTGATATTGATATACCTTTCTATCCTTATAAGAATCTCTAACCAATATACCTAATTGATGAGGGTTTATTATTATGGACACTTTATATACCCTTTCCCTACCCTTATTTAATGCGTACAGTTGGCCAAACAAGTCTTGTCGCCGCTGTCATTACGTTTTGCTCGCTGTGTGCTGTATTAATGTCTGTCAGATATTGAATGGGGTGTGTAAAGATAGGAGCATGGTTGTATATCTCATTCTGAACGATGATATAAACCTCAGATAGCGCTGATACCAATTATTGATCGAACAAAATTTGGTGCCGTGACATGACTTATTTGGCCAACTGTACATACGACATTCTTCTGAACACATGTACAGTTGGAGACAATAATGAACTTGGTACAAATGATCTGGGTACTAATGGCAGGCTTCCTATTACTTGCCCAGAAATAAGCGACACCTGAATGAGGCAAAACTATAATATGATGACCACACTAATGGGGAGAAACTATAATATGATCACCACACTAATGGGGAGAAACTATAATATGATGACCACACTAATTGGGAGAAACTATAATATGATGACCACACTAATGGGGAGAAACTATAATATGATCACCACACTAATGGGGAGAAACTATAATATGATCACCACACTAATGGGGAGAAACTATAATATGATCACCACACTAATGGGGAGAAACTATAATATGATCACCACACTAATGGGGAGAAACTATAATATGATGACCACACTAATTGGGAGAAACTATAATATGATGACCACACTAATGGGGAGAAACTATAATATGATCACCACACTAATGGGGAGAAACTATAATATGATCACCACACTAATGGGGAGAAACTATAATATGATCACCACACTAATGGGGAGAAACTATAATATGATCACCACACTAATGGGGAGAAACTATAATATGATCACCACACTAATGGGGAGAAACTATAATATGATCACCACACTAATGGGGAGAAACTATAATATGATCACCACACTAATGGGGAGAAAAGTTATGTTTGGTAAACTAATGGAGTGAAACAGGGCGGGTCCAAAAGACTCCCGTGAAATCAGATAGGGTTAAAGGCAATAAGTGTACCTGTATGTTATAACTCGTTTACCTTGGCCAGTTGTATGATAGTGTTCCCACCCACATACAGTCAATACTAAGAAACTAAACTAAAACTAAATATAATATATTATGAAATATATAACATCCATCAAATATATCAGTCTACACGAACTCGCCGCTTTATAATATTTCCTAAATACTATTATTGTACAACATCATTTCATAAACAGGCTTATGCATAGTAGATTACTATTCAACATTGGCATACAGTAATGAGGAAATTAAATAGGTATACAACTGTTAGCACGTTTGGGATCAACTATACACAATACATGGCTGCAAAACTATAAATATTACATGGCTGCAAAACTATAAATATTACATGGCTGCAAAAATATAAGTATTATATGGCTGAAAAAATATAAATATTACATGGCTGCAAAACTATAAATATTACATGGCTGCAAAACTATAAATATTACATGGCTGCAAAACTATAAATATTACATGACTGCAAAACTATAAATATTACATGACTGCAAAACTATAAATATTACATGGCTGCAAAACTATAAATATTATATGGCTGCAAAACTATAAATATTACATGACTGCAAAACTATAAATATTACATGACTGCAAAACTATAAATATTACATGACTGCAAAACTATAAATATTACATGGCTGCAAAACTATAAATATTATATGGCTGCAAAACTATAAATATTACATGACTGCAAAACTATAAATATTACATGGCTGCAAAACTATAAATATTATATGGCTGCAAAACTATAAATATTACATGACTGCAAAACTATAAATATTACATGGCTGCAAAACTATAAATATTATATGGCTGCAAAACTATAAATATTACATGACTGCAAAACTATAAATATTACATGGCTGCAAAACTATAAATATTATATGGCTGCAAAACTATAAATATTACATGACTGCAAAACTATAAATATTACATGACTGCAAAACTATAAATATTACATGACTGCAAAACTATAAATATTACATGACTGCAAAACTATAAATATTACATGGCTGCAAAACTATAAATATTATATGGCTGCAAAACTATAAATATTACATGACTGCAAAACTATAAATATTACATGGCTGCAAAACTATAAATATTACATGGCTGCAAAACTATAAATATTACATGAATATAATATGAAATGCCCTATTAGTTTTCAGATTTTAAGACGATCGGCCTATTAGTTTGGCGATCTTATGACCTTTCGCCCCATTTCTGTGTCAATATTAACACTTTTCGTGTCATTTAGGTGTCGATTTTTACCTGGCGAGCGATAGCAAGCCTGTATTTTAAGAGGAACCAGCCTTCGAGCGGGACATTTTTCTATCGAAAAATGTAGAAATATAACTTAAAGGAGGGTCTTGTTTATGTTTTGTTTTTTCGCTTGATGGAGGTCTAGGGAGTAAACTAAAATCATAAGAAAAATATACATAAATGAGCAAATATATACGCCCATCCTCCCTTAACCTGATGTATTGTTTATGCAACGAGTACTTACTTTATGCAACATGTACAGTTTGCCGCACAAGTCCTGTAAAATCGTAATTTGGCAGCTTCGGACACACCTCCCCAACCCCCCTCCCTCACTCCACCTTGTACTGTACCTTCCACCCCATCTTGCTTCCCTCTTTTCCCCTGTCCGGCTCATAGTATCTCACGGTTATGAGGTTCACTTAAACCATTTGCTTTCGTTTCATTATATTGATACCCAGCCGTAAATTAATATATCAAAACAAATCTTAACCCCTTCCGTACCGTCGGTATCCTTTTTATTTTATTCTGGCTACTACTATTCGATGTTATTCAGTGTAGGAAAGATCTCTAGTAATTATAAGGCTTCGAACTATCTCGATAAACATTTTTAACTACAAAATCTTCCTAAGCTGCATACAATCGTATAAATATGGACAGAATAAAATATAACAGACGTAGCTGGTACAAAAAGTGTTAACAAAGTTCTGGCGAGTTACAAATTTATATTCGTATTTCATAAAGCAATGCCTGGATAAGTTACGTATGAAGCATATTTCAGACAACTCAGAAAGGGACAGATGATCGTAATTCAACATCTATGACGTCTGGCAATAGATAGATAGATAGATAGACCTTAAGTATTCCCAGTTCAGTTGTGAATCGGGATATTATAAATTATATGTATGCGTGAATATTTATATAGTTCTTTCCTAAAACCATATTTACAATTATGTGGTATATTTGAGAAATGGATGAGCAACAAATATGCGATGTCAGAATCATAACCAGCAAAAAGTAGTCATTATCGAGTTTTAATACATCAATAGAGGAGCAGAACAAACATCGGTAGTAATGCTTACAATAATAAGAGTGGTGATGAAGTGATAAGATAGGCTGTATAACTCATGGCACTGATAAGATAGGCTGTATAACTCATGGCACTAATAAGATAGGCTGTATAACTCATGGCACTGATAAGATAGGCTGTATAACTCATGGCACTGATAAGATAGGCTGTATAACTCATGGCACTGATAAGATAGGCTGTATAACTCATGGCACTGATAAGATAGGCTGTATAACTCATGGCACTGATAAGATAGGCTGTATAACTCATGGCACTAATAAGATAGGCTGTATAACTCATGGCACTGATAAGATAGGCTGTATAACTCATGGCACTGATAAGATAGGCTGTATAACTCATGGCACTGATAAGATAGGCTGTATAACTCATGGCACTGATAAGATAGGCTGTATAACTCATGGCACTGATAAGATAGGCTGTATAACTCATGGCACTGATAAGATAAGCTGTATAACTCATGGCACTGATAAGATAGGCTGTATAACTCATGGCACTGATAAGATAGGCTGTATAACTCATGGCACTGATAAGATAGGCTGTATAACTCATGGCACTGATAAGATAGGCTGTATAACTCATGGCACTGATAAGATAGGCTGTATAACTCATGGCACTGATAAGATAGGCTGTATAACTCATGGCACTGATAAGATAGGCTGTATAACTCATGGCACTGATAAGATAGGCTGTATAATAACTCATGGCACTGATAAGATAGGCTGTATAACTCATGGCACTGATAAGATAGGCTGTATAACTCATGGCACTGATAAGATAGGCTGTATAACTCCAGGCAATGTAAATGTTGTCAACAGAAATGTATTGGGTCATGCATAATCCCGAATGATATTGCCGTATTAGTTACTATAATAGACGAATGACAAAATCAAGTAGGTAATTTTAAAATATGTTAAATACTGAATATTATACTGAAAGACAAGGTCTGACAACTAAATATTCACAAACAAATACACACAACCGAGTATAGATTAAAAAAAAAAAAAAAAAAAAAACTAATATAATTTATGAGGACAAATTTCAGGACATTAAATCTCTATCTTTCTCTCTCTCATTGTTAGACCCCTTCTTGAATATGGCGTTCAGTTCGGGTCTCCGTATCTCAAAGAAGGCCATTACAATACTAGAATTTGTGAAGCGTAGATCAACTAAACTAATTCCCTCTCTGAAAAACAAGCCATATTATGAAAGATTAAACAACAACATTGTTCTTGCTAAAGAAAATGAGGTTGCGAGGCCAATTTATCGAGTGTGTTAAGATACTTAAAGGATTTGACAGAGTATATATCAGTGCAATGCTCACGATTAATAACAATGCTGCAACCTGAAGTAATGGAATTAAATTAATTAGAAAAAGGCATCCTTAGATGTGACACAACATTTCTTCACATACAGTGTGGCTAAAGAGTGGAATACTTTATCAAGGGAGGTAGTCGACAGTAATTCTATTGATACGTTTTAGAAAAGACTGGACGATCATCTGATGGAGATTGGATAAATATGAATTAATCAGTAGGCGTGTGTAATTTCCCTTTTAAACTAATGTCTTTCTATACTTTATAAAACACTTTCCTTGTGGGCAATTCCTGTCCCGGTACGGCTTTGTAGCCGTAGGGTGGAGAGAAAGCCTTCTACTATACTGTCCTATTCTTCCACTATAAACTGTCCCTGGCTAGTAGTATTAAGGCTGAGCCACCTAATTGGCACCGCAAAGTCTGTGTATTCTAAGTATCTGTGTAACTATGTGTAACTCTCTCTCACTAAGGACAAATTACATTGGACAACGCCCTTTGAACAACGTTAGCGAAACGGTATATTAATTTACGGCTAGGGTATCAATATAATGAAATGAAAGTAAGTGGTTAAGGTGATTTACAACACACCTACTTCAAAATGCCACTGTGTGAGGCCCGGGCAGGAGTGGTGTATCCGTAGTCTTTCCACAGTAGGGTAAAACAAAACATAAACTTAATTTGTATGTAACATGTGTGATGCACATAAATAAAAGGGGATGTGTCGGATGGTTGAAAGCCACAGTTGCTCGCGCGTTTGGGGCTAGCAACACGTATTATGAAAAACATGTATCCTCCTTCATTCACTGTTCCCCCCTTCACTCACTCAAACCCACAATTTGCCGGAGGATAACAGGGTTTTCACAATACGTAGACGGAGGTCATTTAAAAAATAAAAAATAAAAACAAAAAATTCATAACCGTGAGATACTATGAGCCGGACAGTGGAAGAGAGGGAGGAAAGATTGGGTGGAAGGTACAAGGTGGAGTGAGGGAGGGGGGTTGGGGAGGTTGTGTCTGACGCTGCCAAAATACGATTTCACAGGACTTGTGCGGCAAACTGTACGTATACTTTATTACCCATCTTACTTACTCTATTCTACTTATATTGTTTTCTCCGTCACGTATCTGTAAGTCTTATTTTAACTTGGTATAATGTTTGCATATTCCATTCCCTATAATATCTATATATTGCCGGACGCCGTGATCCTCGAAGGGGTGGACACGAACGAATCGACCCCATGCACCTCTGTCCCCAGTCAGTTGACGCCCCTCCTCCCATTCAACACCACTTTCACGCATATACTTAACTCCATCCTACCACCTCTCTCACGGTTTACATCTCCCTGTTTGACCTTCCACCTCACTCTCGTACAATCTCATAGTCATTCTCTCGCTTGGTGTTGTGCGTGCGATTCTGTATCCAGAAATGAGAGGCGTACAGGGCGTCGGAGACAAGAAAAACTTAAATTATTTTCTCTCTCTGTCTTCGCACTTGCCCTCTACAGAAAATACCGCTTCTCTCTCTCTCTCTCTCTCTCTCTCTCTCTCTCTCTCTCTCTCTCTCTCTCTCTCGTCCATAACTTGTTACCGCATTTCTCTATACCTCATTTACCTTTTCAGCATGTGATGAGTTTCTTTTAGTTAAAAATAAAAAATAAAAATAAAAATATATATACCGATATATATATATATATATATATATATATATATATATATATATATATATATATATATATATATATATATAGTATATACAGTATATATATATATATATATATAAAAAGTACTATGTCATCTCATTTGTTTATTAATTTCCACATGTTTACGACTCGGTTGGACAAGAAATGCCTATGTTGATCAGAATTAAAATGTTTTACAATAATCTTGAAACCATATTCTCTCTGTAACTGGATTGGTCAAGTTTGAGGTATCTATGAAATCATTATCTGAACCCTCTCCAATTGTATTAATATTAGTAGTGATTCAACTAAATCAACAACAACAAGGAAATACAAGTAACTCCCTCGGTACATCGTCTTCATTAATTTCTCTATGGATAAACCTATCCAGTAAACTCAAGCAATGACTTATACAACTTGAGTGGCACTCGGTTAAGAAGTTGATTAAGTACGGATCGCCTACTAAATTGAACAATTTCTTTGTTGGCGCATATTTTATCTGCCCTCCAAATTTCGTGAAAGTCGGTTCATAACTTTGTGAGATATCTTGTTTACAGACAGACACAATAATTTCGCAGGGACCGCCTCCTAAATTGAATAATTTCACATTTGGCGCATATCCTATTTGCCCACCAAATGTTGCGAAAATCAGTTCATAACTTTGTAAGATAACTTGTTTACAGTTAAACATACGGAGGTGAAAACATAACCTCCGTCCAACTTCGTTGACGGAGGTAATTAATAAGAAGTTTATATATATATATATATACTGTATATATAGGCCTATATATATATATATTTTTTTTTTTTTTTTTTTTTTTTTACTAATTCACAATTAAAAATTGAATCTAAGCTGAACAATATAGTTTATCGTAAAACAAGTTTGGGAAAGCAATTGTAAAATTGATTATTTAATAAGCTTAACCATTCGGTAGTTTAGGCGACTGTACCTTTTTATTATGGCCAGCATTAAACGATTTTACACTGCTTTGATTTTTGATCAAACTACAAAAATCGCCTATTGATTGCTAGAGACGTTATTATATGACCATGTTATACACACACACACACACACACACACACACACACCCAAGACCACTTACAAGTTATATATGTTTATATTTTTTGGTAGAAAAATTTCCCGGCCGAAGTCCAATTCCTCTTTAATTTCAGGCTCGCTTTCGCTCGCCAGAATAAATTTTACATCTAAATTGCATGCAAGGTCTTAATATTGACAAAAAAAGTGGTGCAAAATATCTTAAAATCTCTAAACGAAAGGGCCGAACGTCTTAAAATCTGAAAACTAATGGGGTTAAACATGAGAGAAGCGGACCAGAAAACCCTACCATCCCCCCTTAAATAAAGCCCCCCACGATCGGCCAGAGGGGGTTTCAATAAGGAACGCTTAACCCCCTAATACAGTAAGATGGCGCAAATTAACCCTTTCATTGCCGGTGAAGTCATTTGTATATAGGCCTAATTTTAGCTACAGTACATTTGCCCGATTATTTGAAGTTTAATTGAGAAAGTCTGTAGCCTCCTTTTAATGGGTAGACGTCCTTCCTAAGCTGAATAAATCGTCTAATAAGTGCCAGAATGTTATCAAAAGGAGGTAACCGGTACAGAAGGGCTTAACACAAAAAGGACGTAACCGGTACAGAAGGGCTTAACACAAAAAGGAGGTAACCGGTACAGAAGGGCTTAACACAAAAAGGACGTAACCGGTACAGAAGGGCTTAACACAAAAAGGACGTAACCGGTACAGAAGGGCTTAACACAAAAAGGACGTAACCGGTACAGAAGGGCTTAACACAAAAAGGAGGTAACCGGTACAGAAGGGCTTAACACAAAAAGGACGTAACCGGTACAGAAGGGCTTAACACAAAAAGGAGGTAACCGGTACAGAAGGGCTTAACACAAAAAGGACGTAACCGGTACAGAAGGGCTTAACACAAAAAGGACGTAACCGGTACAGAAGGGCTTAACACAAAAAGGAGGTAACCGGTACAGAAGGGCTTAACACAAAAAGGACGTAACCGGTACAGAAGGGCTTAACACAAAAAGGACGTAACCGGTACAGAAGGGCTTAACACAAAAAGGTCTTAGCCACAACCACACTATATGTGTTTTTTTAGGTTGGGTCAGTTAGCTTGATGCATATATTAAAAAGGGGTAACAATAGGAGTTATGTATCTGAATATGTATCTGCATGACAAATGTGCGTATCGGTAACTCAACAAATGTGGAGATAAATGTATATTATCTTGTCCAACAAATTAAAATGCATATCTCAGAGTTGTTCATAACAAGAACTCCCTAAAAATAAGCCGGATTGTCCTAACACAAAGAAAACTATTATCTTCTAAACAATTAGTAGATAATTTAAAGGCCTATGAGTCCTAACCTACAAAAACATATCCCCTTCTAAATTCACAGCTTAAGGTATTATTAATGTCAAAATAATAGCAGCCTGCAGACTTAAGACATACTCACAAAGGAAATCACTTAAGGGGAGGTTTTTAGTTTATTCCCTAGAACTCCATCAAGCTTAAAATTACACCCCCTTTCAAGATAAATTTGTACATTTTTCGGTAGAACAATTTCCCGGCCAAAGGCAGATTCCTCTTAAATTACAGGCTCGCTAACGCTCGACAGGAAAAAAATCGACACATAAATGGCACAAAATGTCTTTAAATTGACAGGAATGGAGCGAGATTTCATAAAAACGCCAAACTAATGAGGCGAACGTCTTAAAATCTCAAAACCAATGGGGCTAATTATGAGGGAGAAAGGGGTCAAGACAAAAATCTCCCCTTGAAGCCGTGGCAATAATGTGGGTGCCTTTTTTCTCGGCCGGCACCCAGGACACCAGAAACCCGCCGTGTGCCGCGCTATTTTCCCCCACACAAACCAATCCCACACAGTGATTCCCGCTAGACATCACCATTGCCAGTTATTTTGGAGGTCTTGATATTTAATGAATATGAATATATACTGTATATATATATATATATATATATATATATATATATATATATATATATATATATATATATATTATATTATATTGTCTGGGGGGGGGGGGGGGCACATGATGGATACAATTATATCGGTTTTAATCTGGTACCACATGCAGGTGCCGAGGACTATTTTTCATGTAATTATGTTCATTAGTTTATAAAATATGCTTCCAAATTTAAGAGGCAAACGAACATTAGACAAACAAACAGATAACAACAATCATACATTCTACGTCAACTTCCGGAGATAATATGCTATTATTGCCTTTACATTATTATACTCGATTGTATTCCAGCTGATGGTAATTTGAATCCTTTAGCGTCAGATTTCTCGATTATAAATGGAAATATATGATACTTCTATGTTTCTGCGTCGTATGATTGCTTTCTTTTCATAATTAGCCACATATATCCCTACAAAATATACGTAATACCCAAGTAATCAGGATGGAGAGATGGCAATTTACCATCAGCTGGAAATAAACCGACTATAGTGAGTGTTCAGGTATTCATGATTGTACGTAATGCTCCACCTTAAGGGGAGATGGGTCACTTGTATGGTCCCCTTTTTTCCTCATGTTTAACCCCATTAGTTTTCAGATGTCAAGATGTTTGCCCCATTAGAATGTCGATATTAATATCTTTGGCCTAATTTCTTTGTCAATAGTAAGACCTTTCGTGCTATTTAGGTGTCAATCTTTTTTCTGGCGAACGATAGTGAGCCTGTAATTTTGGAAGAACAGGCATGTGGCCGGGACATTTTTCTACCGAAAAATGTACAAATTAATCTAAAAGGGGGATCTAGTGGATGTTTTTTTTAAAGTTTGATAGAGGTTTAGGGAGGAAACTAGAAACAAATAATAACAAATTACGTAGAAGAGCAAATATATAAGCCCATCTCCCCATAAAAGGCTAAAACCATAAACGTCACGTCAAGGACACAGGACTCCCACCATAATATATGAGATGACGGGCTAGAAGATAATGAGCCAAGACATCCACAGAACCTGCTCCTGTATGTGAAGGAGCCCCCAACATCAACATTCAGAATTGCCTCTATAAAAGGCAAGAGGAGATAAATTAATAAGTTTACCCAACAACAGAAAACAAACATAAAGAACTTTCCCCTACAACAGCCAACAGGTAAACAAGGCACCACTACCTGTGCAGACCAAAACGCGCTGCTCCTCGAGCTAATCCCTTCCAAACGCATCATCATAAATGGCCGCTCCCCACCAGAAGTGCGAATTCCCTACCTGAGCCTGACTTGGACTACGACGAAAATACCTTTATGCATCAACCTCCTCCTCGCTTTCCACACATCTACCCAGAAGGAAATAACTACCACTACAACTGCTATGGAAACCAACAATGACAAGATCATTATTCAACCTCATAATAAAAGCATTGCATATAACATACTAAATGTTTAGGAACAGCAAAAAACTACAAACTAATTATCATTCATCCATCAAAGCTTGTTCATGCATACCTTTATTTTTAATAAATAAAGCATGTCATTACCTATGTAACCCTATATGTATTATAATTTTAAGGAACTTAATAACTGCAACAATAATCTAAAACTTGTAATTCACATGCCTCTCATGTCCGGAAACGAAACGCACTACCCGGATACCACATTAAAAACGGAATATTACCTGCCCGAAACAAGATATTGTTAGGCAAAGTTGATTCCACTTTTGGGTACCTCTCCTTCGAGCGAACATGCTTAATAGCTGGACAAAATCAACTCGGAGAATACTTCCGTAGGGGTTAGCCTAATTCCCCTTAAAAAAGTATCCTGCAAGCTGTTTGCGTGCAGTGACTAAGAAAGGTGTAGTAGGCGAGCTAGAATTGACCATTCTAGTTAGTGCGTGAGGAAGGCGTCCCCCCTGGTGTCAACAGGCAGTGGACAAGCTACTCAGTCACCATGTGTGACCATATCTCTCACGGCTCCGACTTCTATACTTCACCCAAATTAAGTGCCTCTTGTTCGATTCTATGTGTTGGTGATTATTGCGAAGGTTATATAAGATATGCTAAGTGTTCAAGTTAATGGCATCTTCAGAGATTACTAATTCTCGCCTTCTAGCAACCGTCACTCATGTTGAGATAACAAAACATATTCTATACGTGGGATTGATATATCTATATTTCTTGAGATATTGTTTCCTATATTTCATATACGGGTTATAGATATATTCGTTCGGGAAATATACATGCAAACTATACGTAAATACCAGTGAACACTATACCAGATTTTATTCTATATGTTGTTATTAGCTGGGTACTTTATTGCATGTGTAGATGTTCATAGAGTGTTTATTATCAGTCTCTTAGTAAGACTATTTTTACGTTTGTGCTTCCTGACTTCAAACTCAGTTTGAGACTTCTTTTGAGTTAAATATAAACTCCTGTCAGTATCACGTCGCGTTAATTCTCCACGGCAAGATCTTCAGCCCTACACACAGGCTAATGCAATTTATGACTAGTTCACTGAATGTATAACTATTCATTATTGTAACTCTATGAGTTGATTTATATTTATATTTTATGTTATATTGAATTAACGTCAAGTTATTCACTGCTCAACTGATATCTTAATTTACATATACACTTATTGACTGTGTGTGTGTCTCTGCAGTATTATTTACATACCTTGTTCACTCGCTACCTCGCGTTTGCTCTTTATCAGGATATCAGTTATTATAGTTCGAGACTAACCTCTCTGTGTATATTTTATACTATATTTATATAGTCATCATATTTATGCTTCATTGATGCTATTGTGCAATGACATATTTGATTCCTGTTGTGTTATGAACTAGGAGTAATTGTATTTAATGATTTACTATACTTAAAATTAATTGAGCTTATTCCTATATAGATAAGACTATCATATGTTTGTGCCTTGTACCTTAGCTAATAAGAAATAAAACTTGTGTACCGAAACTGTGTATTCTGTGACATTGGTGGAGATTGATTGATATAAGAATTATATATATTAACGTCACTCGTCAGCTGTGTTCCCGTTGAGTGTTGTAGTTCTGAGCTTTCCTATGGTGGAAATAAAGAACTGGTATAAAGCGTGCTAAATTGTAGCGTCGCATAGCAATATATCTTGCCATTTTTTCCCCCGCACGCCAAGTCCCAGACAAAGTGATTTCCGCCATATGTCTCGCCATTTTTCCCGCGCGCGCCAACCCCAGACAAGTGATTTCCGCCACTACCGCCTTTAATTACCGGGGTTTTGGAAGCAGCAATTATTCCCCGGGCAGGCATAAATTTGTGTCCCGTCGAGCTGGCAATGAAAACAAGGAACCCACGAGCGAAAAGTTCCCCGCACGGAGACACTAATGGAAAGGAATAGCGATAGGGAGAGGGTGTAAATCCAGGGGACCCTTTCTTCTCTTTTTCAGCGGCTTCTTTTTCTACTTCTTCTTGGTCTTAATCCTCCTTCTTCTACTACTGCTTTACTAATGATTCGTCTTCTTTTCTTTTTTCTTCCCCTTCTTTTAATCCCGGAGGGGGCCCATTCTTCTCCTCCTTTTACTGCTGATTAACTACTAATGTTTTTGTCTTGCTCCTCCCTCTCCTACTCCTCTTCTTCTTCTTCTTCTTCATTACCATCTTTAAAATCCAGGGGGTTCATTTCGTCTCTGGCTCTTCTTATAGTCTTACTCCTCCACCTCCTCCTACGGTTATAATGCGGTTTAGTTTGTTCTCTTCCTCTTAGTTTCTTATTTCTCCCCTTATTGTTTTGTCTTCGTTATCTTTACATCCGGTGCATCGTCTTCTTGTGTGTTGGGCCTTCTTATTTGTCTTAATCTTCCCCTATTCCTTAGTCATTGTTCTTCTTCATAATTATTTCGTGGGCCCCATTTTATCTTGTTCAGTAATTTCTTCTTCGTCTTAATTCACTTCCTGGCCAACTACTCTTCCTTCTATTTCTTCAGCTTTCTCTTCTTTCAATTTGGGGCCCTCTATTCTCTTCAGCTGCCTTTCCCTCCTACTTTCTCCTTCTTCTCCACTTCTTCTTCTGTATAGCCGGGATGGAGGGGGGGGGGGGGCTATATTCTCTTGTTTTGACTACTACGGTTTCTTTTCTTTTTTGCATCTTCATCTTCATATAATTCCTTGAGCCTCTGTTTACTCACCTGACGCTGTTTATTAGTTTATCTCTATCTTTTTTACTTTACCTTTAAATCTCCTCCTATTTATCTTGTTCTATTCGTTCATATATTGTAATTAAATCCTACTCTTTCACATCTCAAAGTTTACCTGTATCTTCCAAAATTTGCCATTTATTTATGAGCATCGTTTCTAACAGTTTTTCCTCTTAACTCAACTTCCTCTTTGTTCTGTTAGTCACTCACATTTGTATCTCCTAATATGATCTCGTCATACGACCATCTTCCTTCATCTTGGTGGTGTAATGGTTAAGGTGTCTAAAAATCTGTGTGTGATAACCCGGGTTCGAATCCTGGTGGATCACATATATGCTTTCATTAATTTCATTGGAGGTGTTGGATGTTGTGGTGAAATTAATACAAAATAGATTGTTAAACGGTAGGCTGCATGACTCGTCCTATGGATATTTTGGTTTAACAATATATTGACAACCATTATAATTATACATTGCCTATTCTAAGACAGAAATAGAGAAATACAGAATAGGTAGTGAAGCTACTGAGAACATATAATTTGAAATACAAATACATGTATCTAAAATTATCAGCATAAGACTAATTACGCATAATAGTAGTTTTTAGTTAATAATAACTTGTTTTATTCTAGGTAGTGTTTTAATTATTAACCAAATGTTTTCTAGTTGAAAATACTTTAATGAACTAGACACATGTGTCTAGAAGACGATAGTATTCTAAAACATTTTGTAAGTTTCATATTTTCAGAAATGCAAGAAATAGAATATACCGGTAGCTTATTCTGTCTTCTAGAATTATCACATCATGCACTATCAGAGAAGGCTATATTATGGTAGATCAGATAATAATAAACTTACAACAGTTTTGTAAACACCATCGTCTTCTGAACGTATGTATATACTTAATACAAGCCATTTTAACCGTAGAAACCCTCGAAACATAATAAAAATACTGTCAAAAATACAAAGGGAAATTTGATTATGCATAAATCGTCGTATAGTTAGTTAGTGACCTGAAGAAGCTATCTGAGAAACGTTGTCAATAAAGTGCTCCTCCTCAGATGTTTTTTTGTATCCAGTATTCATATAAATTTACTTGTATTGCATATGTTTTAATCTCATTATCTTAAACTGCCATTTCTGCATTTAATGCGGTATTTTAGAAGGCAATGTATATAGTGGTTGTGGAGATAATGTTTTAAAATAAAATATCCAGCGCGCCAGTCACGCAACCTACAGCTTGCCTATATGAGATGAAGGAATTAAGATGGTCATTAAAATGTAAAACTTGCAAACTAAACAAACCAAAATTGGGACAAGGACAATATAAAGTCAAATTAAATTATCAAAATCGCTATGTGGAAACAACGCTTACTAAAATGAAAATTATTAAATTAAAGAACACAATCCACCACATAGGGTGTACATTACTACATGAGCAAGTTAATCTGTTTCCCAAGCAAACTAATCGCACATATAACAACGCACTATCGTCACGTTAAAGGAAGTAGTCAAGTTTGGGAAGTCCGGGACGTTCTGGCAAATTTTTACTAAACTCTGCATGAATAAAGAAACTACATGTTAAATGTCAAACTATTATTTAAAATCAAATTTGCAACATGACAAGACATTAACAATAGTACAAAATACAAATATTGATAAGATATCTATACTATTACAAAATAATATATAAAATACAGTACAGCACTCACTAACGATAGTGCTATCGGGTAGGTACCTGTAAGCATAGCATGCCTCAAGTGACCCCTATCAATAACTACCCTACAAATAACCTACATTTATAGCACAAATAAACTAAGGAAATCGCAAAAGTAAGCAATTGATACTATCGACAATGAATACATATAATATAAAGACAAATAATTGCAAAATATGAAGTAACAACAGATTTAAACAAAGAGTACTCTTTTAACAAGAACAATAAATTTAAAAAAAAAATCATCAATATTAATATTAATAATAGAAAAAGAAAAAGAAAAAGATAAACAATAAATACATACAAAAAACAATAAATACAGACAAAAAGTAAGCAGAGGTTATACAAGAAACTTCAAGTTAAAAATGCTTGATTAAAATTATTGATGTCAAATTTTAGAATACAGTCACAATAATTGACCCTAAAAAGATTAAATTTATGGAACAATTTACTTGCCTCAAAACCTCTGTCCACTAAGAGTCTGTATAGTAACCTAGCTCTAGCCCAAAAGTCATCTACTTTAGTGCAGATTTTACAAAATCTTATTACTGGGAATAAAAACAATTATAAGTTAGTTTACTATCGATATTACTACTAGGGAAAGGAAAGTTTATTACGTTAAAATTAAAATCATCAACTTTGTGATATACTTTAAGTAAGCACTGTTCATTAACAATCTCTATATTTATATCAAGAACATTTTCAACTTTATAATTTACGTTACATTGTGTGAGGGGAATAGAATTAGGGTAAATAAGTTTAGCAAGTTGATTAAAATTTAACAAATTGCAAACGAGAATATCATCAATATATCTACTATTATTACTTAACAATTTAGCAAGTGCTAATTTTTCTGGGATTTTATTTTTCTTGCTACTGTCAACTAAGTCTTTTATATATTTAAATTCTAAAGCAAGCAAGAATAAGTCTGCAATTAAAGGGCTAGCATTTCCACCCATAGGAATTCCTAATATTTGTTTGAAAATGTAAGGCCCGAATCTAACATAAGTATTGAAAAGGAGGAATTTAAGGGCATCTTTAAGTTTAGTTCTATCAAAATATACAGAACTAGTGGGAGTAGAGCTAAGTGATGCATTATTAAAATATGTATAAACATTTATGAAATAATTACCATTCCTAACGAACCTGTCAAAGTGCAAATCTATAATAAAGCAAAGCTCTGAATATACTAAATCTAAAGGCAAATTGGTATACAAAGTTGAAAAGTCGAAGCTATGTACCGAGGTAACTTTCGGCATGGTATTTATTTTATCAATAACTTCTAACGAATTGTCAACACTCCAATACTAGTTAATGCCAGTTCTTCTCATGATGGTATTACAATATCTTTTATGAGTACTTTTAATGTATTTTAAGCAATTTACGACTTGTTCTGATAGAGTTTTAGTGGTCTTTTATGAAATTTAGGTAACATGTATAATTTTGCAATGCACTTGTTCTTATCAGAAAGTTTAATATCAAATGTTATATTTTTCTTGGTATGTTCATCGATTAAGTTATCAATATTCAGATTATTTTGAATTTCATAAACAGAATTACCGCAAATATTTGTACGTAATATGTTAATATGAGGAAATAAATATACGGAATAGAAATGTAAATGATTAACATAAAGAGGAAAGACTTGGGTTAAAAGGGGAAAGCTGTTAGAAACGATGGACATAAAATAGAAGCAAATGTATACAGATGTAGAGCAATGCAGCGTTGTCAATGTATACAAATGTAGAGCAATGCAGCGTTGTCAATGTTTGCCAGGTGGGTTACCGAATTCTGAGCCATCGAGTAATATCCCTTTCTCAGAGTCCTTCCATTTATTATCATTCTTCCCTCTTCACCTGCCCCTTAAGCCGGTATCACACGAGAGCTTTTATAGCATTCGATGAACAAAATTCTTCTGGTAACATTTATTCGATACTTTGCACTGGTATCGAAAACTAGACTAATGATAGGTGAATATAGGTGACCCAAATTATATAAATGTTGACCAGTGTTGAGGATAAATGTTGAGGGAAAAAGTGCTCGTGTGATACCTGCTTTATACACTTCCTCTTACCATTCTTCATCCAACTAATTAATTTTAACTCTCCTACTTCCTCCTATTTTTTAAATCTCCTCCTTCTTTCTCTCTAAGCCCTTCCATCTGGCCTCCTTAGTTCTCTAAAGGTGGTGTCACATGGGAGCATTTTCCGGCAATTTTCGATGAGCAAGTTTGTTTTCGTATTATTTTGAGACTTTCAATTTCAATTAAATTCTATTCAAAATATGTTATTGTTATGAACGTTTAGCTTACAAAATAGGCAATACATAAAAACAATCGCATTGGAATCAGAAACTAGATCGACAGTATATTATGCCGGGCAGTTTAATTCTTATGGAACATAAATTTTGAAGCTGCGAGACTACAATTGACACCGCCTATATTCTGCCTCCAAACTCACCCCCCCCCCCCCCTCCCCATCCATCACCACCACCTCCTATTGTTAATCTTCCTTACCAATTCTTGCTCCCTCTTTTCTCTTCCTTCCTTATTTCCACCCTTACTCCTCCTCTTAAGGGGAGGTTTTTAGTTTATTCCCTAGACTTCTATCAAGCTTAAAATTACCCCCCCCTTAACCCCATTTTAAAATAAATTTGTACATTTTTCGGTAGAAAAATGTCCCGGCCAAAGGCCGATTCCTCTCAAATTACAGGCTCGCTTTCGCTCGCCTGGAAAAAAATCGACACCTAAATGGCACAAAAGGTCTTAACCCTTTCGCTGCGGGTGATGTTCTGGAACGTCCTGGCAAGTTACAGCAATTTCCAGGCTTTATAAGCCTGTAAAAATTGAGTGTCAGTGGGCAGGAGCTTGAGGGGCCCACCTCTGTCCCTCAGAGCAGCGAGCGGCTGACTGAGGTAGACTGTCTCTCGCAGGGGGGGGGGCTCTCTCTCTCTCTCTCTCTCTCTCTCTCTCTCTCTCTCTCTCTCTCTCTCTCTCTCCTCTCTCTCTTCTCTTCTTCTCTCTCTCTCTTCTCTCTCTCTCCTCTCCTCTCTCTCTCATTCTCTCTCTCTTTCTCTCCTCTCATCTCTCTCCGCTCTTCTCTTCTCTCTCTCTCCTCTCTCTCTCTCTCTCTCTCTCTTATTCTCTTTTCTCTCTCTCTCTCTCTCTCTCTCTCTCTCTCTCTCAACAGTGTAGCCAAGCGAGCGAGTGCTACCAAATAGCGGGTTTCCCGCGTTTCACTGGCACCGCTGCGGGTGAAGCAGACCACGTACGGGACCCGTTCTGGTCTCATTTTGAAGCTATTTTCGCCTAGTTTTCAGCAGAATACAGTTCATTTAATGCAGATGCTTGATTTATCATTCAGGAGTGCCTGAATATGCCCTAAATAGCCCAAACATGGCCGCAGCCAAGGGATTAAACTTGACAGAAATGGGGCGAAAGTTCTTAATATCGCCAAACTAATGGGGCGAACGTCTTAAAATCTCAAAAGCTTCTTCGTCTCTCTCTCTCTCTCTCTCTCTCTCTCTCTCTCTCTCCCCTACCTCAACGCACCTCCCCGATTATCTGTGATGAAATGTCCTGCTTTTATTGTGTGCGACCGAGGCCCTTTCCCAGCGCTGTAAATAACCCTAAGCTGCTAATATCGCCGTCGACCTTGGTGAGAGAGAGAGAGAGAGAGAGAGAGAGAGAGAGAGAGAGAGAGAGAGAGAGAGAGAGAGAGAGAGAGAGAGAGAGAGTTGTTGGAAAGGTGGGTATGTTACAGAAAAAGAAATGTAAATTGGGTAAAAAAGTACGCATTTTGTGCAGAGAATAGATCAGAATTAATTTTTTTTTTTTTTTTTCCTTTTATACATTTTTTTTTTGTTTGTTATTTTTTTTGTTTATTCTTTTAATTTTTCATTTGTAAGTCTTTTTATTTTGTACCTAATATTTTTTTTGATTTTTATTTTTCCTTTTAATTTTTTAATAATAGAAGAGTGTGTAAAATTATAATGCTTAAAGATTTAAACAATCAAGTGGTATTCGTAAAATTTGTGTAAGAGACTCAACATAATATTAGATATACACCGTACAGTGTGATAAGCAAATTGCTTGAGAAGAGTAATTTTTGTCAGCTAGTGAATGACAAAGCATAATACTTAGTGCCTAAAGCTACTCAGAATACAGTGTCGAATGGGGACACCTTCGAGGCCTCAAGCTTGTTTATTCATATAGATAGAGGTTGTAATCAAGCAGAGTCCCAAGAGTTCTGTTATAGAAAAGTTTGGGTATCGTTTCCAGCTCTTTGTTAGATTGCACAGATTATGTGTTGTGTTGAAAGATTTACGTACTACTAGAGGAGGTGTTATACACTGAAAAGCTCGAGCAACAATCCACTGATTTTTGTAGAACGGTAGAATAGCTGGAAAGAGAGGCAATTGGGGATTTACAAGAAGAGAGATTTCATTCTGTGACGGGAGTAATAGATTTTTTCTATTTGTTAGAAGTGCTGAGAGGTCCTCCCCACACATGTGAAAATACCTACAAGGACGTACGTCTACAGAGCAAGAATTTTGTGCTAAAAAAAAATGAGATGGTTGGACACCATTCTGGGGCCGATTAGCAAGAGTAAAGTCCTTACGGATGACAAAAACAGCACAGATTGAGAGATATTGATTTTTGTATTGTTCATGTATAATGGATAGTCCTCTGGGAGTTCACCCCGGATAGATGGAGAAATTGAGTTTTGGAAGTATTAGAGGCAAGAAGATTTTCTCTGTCCTAATTGCAAATGGTAGTTAGATCAGAATATAAATGTTGTATGGCTTCATTACATTTGTTTTTGAGGGATTGCTTTCTGGGGTGTTTTGGGAAACTAATTGAATAGTGTAAGGTAGAGTCATCTGCATATGAATGCATAGGACTGGAGGTACAGTTGAGAAGATCATTTATGAAAACTAAAAAGAGAATTGGAGATAGGAAAGACCCCTGAGGAACACCAGAGTTGATAGGATGAGGAAGTGAACGATGGCCATCAACAACCGCAGCTATGGAACAGCCAAAGGAACTAGACCAAAGCACAGATGAAGTGATAGAACCGAAGCGGGTAGTAGATTGCAATTAGAGATTTGTGCCAGACTCTATCGAAGGCGTTCGATATGTCTAGCGGAATAGCAAAGGTCTCACCGAAGTCCCGAAAGGAGCATTACCAAGAGTTAGTAAGATATGAAAGAAGATCACCAGTAGAGCGACCCTTAAGGAGGCCATACTGGCGACCTGAAAGTAGATTATGAGAAGAGAAATGCTTAAAAAATATGAAAGTAAGAATAGTTTTAAAAACTTTAGATACAAGAGATGAGAGCAATTGGACGATAGTTGGAAGGTTGAGAGCGGTCATCCTTCTTTGGGACAGGTTGAATGAGAGCAAAATTCCAGCATGAAGGGAAGACTTTAGAGGAGAGACAGAGACGAAAGAGTTTGCCTAGGCAGGGAGTCAGCACAGAAGCAATTGTTTTAGTACAACAGGAGGAACACCATCCGGACAATACGCCTTCTTAGTTTTAAGTCGAGAGTGCGTAGAAAGTACATCTTTAGAAGAGGTAAGGATATTAGGCATAAGTAGGAGAGAGGGGGTGGAGAGGGAGGAATAGCACAGGAATCATCCAAGGTGGGGTTTCTAGCGTGAGTGAAGAGTTCAGCTTTGTCAGAGTGAAAAAGGGGAGGGAAAGACGAAGAAGACAAATTGTTGGAGAGGTTTTTGGCTAAATGCCAGAAAGCTTGGGAAGAGCTAGAGTTGGATAGTTCGGTGCATTTATTATTGATGAAAGGGTGTTTGGCAAGTCGAGGAACAAATTTGGCTTGAATCCGGGCAGTGTGTGTGTGTGTGTGTGTGTGTGTGTGTGTGTGTGTGTGTGTGTGTGTGTGTGTGTGTGTGTGTGTTTAATACAAAGAAAGTGGGCCATTTCTGGGGATGGAAGAAGTATTCCGCTGGGTGGAAATAAATATTGGTTAGGCGCTCAATTGGTGGCGAGCCAACTCCACAGTTTCGTGTGGGTTCGAGTCTTGTCGTGGAAGAATGCACAAACATTCCATCCACCCAGTTAGTGGCTCGGTCAACCATTGAATCAGGCAGACCAACATTGAATCTGCTCCTCACAAATGGAATACAAAGCAGCTTTATAGCAGGTGACCCGTATATTTGCTAATTCTTTAAAAAATTGGAAGATTTAGTAATTCTGAGTACAAAATTATATTGTATGGATATAGGGTTTGGGTGGCCTTCTTTTGGTGTAGCTATATCCATTAAAGCCAGTATATTCCGTTTTTCGTCATTTTTAACCCAAATTGTCTTCAGTAAGATAGGGATAGGGAAAATAATATGAAACGTATGATGAAGCATGGACCACATTTCATCATACACTACTTAGTGGTCTCCATATTAATTTTCTTTTCAAGAAAACCGGGTTAAAACTGCCGTAAAGATAAAAAAGGACTCCTTTCATCGCCTGACAGTTTTATATGTTTCGCCATTTATGCCCCTTATTTTCTTCGATATGAAATATGTGGGGATAAATCTGATCGTGCATCATGAACCATGATACACATACTATAATTACAACAAACTCCTCTTTATCCTTCCCGTTGCGATGCGTTAAAAATACAGTTAGTGTGACATACTGTCTTGTAATATTAAACTTATCGCCACGTAAACATGAAGAGAGCAACAAGAGATTGGCTGGGGTCTGTTTGAAGAATTGATATACTTCATCAATCACTACATATTTCTTTCTCTATCAATGTTGTTAAAGGAAAACCAGAATCTAAACAATACAAATATAACAGGAATAACTCAAAAAGGTCGAATTTAATAGGCCATAGCTTCAAAGAAAAGTGCAAAAAATCGTATGGCTATGAAACATTTTTTACTCAGAATTAATCTTTAATTTATTAATATATCTAACAGGAGTACCCTGTATATATATATATATATATATATATATACTAGCAGGGGTACCCGGCGTTGCCCGGGTTTAAATTCTACTACCATAATCACCATTATCAATCACTACTACCACAAAAATCACAATACTACTACTACTACCATAATCACCGGCCTCTACCTCCCTGTGCCTCATTAAACGGCGACCTCGATTTTGGCCGCTAAATGACCTCCTATTTTGGATCTGACCTCATCCGTACCCCCATTTTGGGGGGCTGCGAACAACTTTCGTTCCATACACCTTTTCGATCTGAGGCCTCCTTCTGCCCCAAACGGCAATTGTTTTCAAATTATTTTCAATTTCGGCCTCGAAACGACCTCCGATCGTGGCCTCGCCCCCTCTATGACCTGACCCAGGTCAATTGACACCCACATGCAAAGTTTCAGCTCCCCAGGTCCAAAACTGCGGCCGCCTATTAAGAACACACAGACAGACAGACACACAAACTGATTTAATAATATATATATACTAGCAGGGGTACCCGGCGTTGCCCGGGTAATCACCATAATCACCACTACTACTACCATAATCAATCACTACTACCACAATCATCACAATACTACTACTACTACCATAATCACCGGCCTCGACCTCCCTGTGCCTCATTAAGCGGCGACCTCGATTTCGGCCGCTAAATGACCTCCGATTTTGGATCTGACCTCATCCGTACCCCTATTTTGGGGGGCTGCGAACAACTTTCGTTCCATACACCTTTTCGATCGGAGGCCTCCTTCTGCCCCAAACAGCCATTTTTCCGATTTCGCGCCCATTTTCTCCGTCCCTTTCACCCTGGGGAATTTTATTTTTCACTAAAACCTGCCTAGGGACCCCCTTACTATGCATACCAAGTATGAACGCTCTAGCTTAAAAAATGTGGCCATGCATAAAGAACAGACAGACAGACAGACAATCGAAAATATTACATAGAGATATAAGATATATATATATATATATATATATATATATATATATATATATACAGTATATATATACTGTATATATATCAGCAACTCTTGCACAATACCATGTGACATCGAAACTAATACGAGTGAAGTATTATAAAGAACTACCCACACCCATACACGACACGGTAGACAGCTTGACGTCAATCCCAGAACCTCCAAAGACTCCCGGATCAGCCACATTGTTCACGGCTGCATTGGTCTGACAAGGAGGGTAGCTGGTCTGTATGGAACCTGTCAAGTGGGGACTAGTGACCCTTTAGTAACAGCGATCGGTCAACTTCCGCCATATTGGTGCCACTGGTGTCAATGGCCTCTCTTTACACTCAAATACGCCCACAACTCTCATAAACATTCAGCCATACTGACACAGGATATATAGTGTGGGCTTTGGATCTAAAATTGTACTTGATCAAAACTAAAATATCACCCAGCATTTGATAATCATGGCGTTTACAACAAAGTATGACCGATCTCTCTCACTTCAGGAACTCTAACGTGGAGCACTCCGAGATGGACGGTGAATAGCAGGAGCTGCCCGAATGTGACCCCACTGACAGAGACACGCCGGCGGATAATGTGACTCAACTGACAGAGAGACGCCGGCGGATAATGTGACTCAACTGACAGAGAGACGCCGGCGGATAATGTGACTCAACTGACAGAGAGACGCCGGCGGATAATATACGTGCATTGAGGTATTACACACGGGGACTGTGGTATATTTATTAGTGGCCCCTCCATCATTGACGAACATGCCTATTACATAAGGCATCCTCTTCAAACACTAATCCGCCGTAGTTTGAATCTACCACGCAGAGCATTTAAAATCTGAGGAGCCTTCATCATGAGCGCACGCGACCTCACTCATGGCTTCAGTCATTATGAATTGGGTTCTCACTACGAAAAAACTTCGTAAAAAATAAAAAACAAAAAGAAAATAAGAATAACTATCCAATAAGCTTTCCATCATATCGTGGATGTACTTGTGTGGATCTTTGACCAGACGCTGATTCAGGCGTCATTCTTCCTTCCTTCTCTGCTCTGCGATCAGCCGGCCCGGACGTGTCTCTCCACGCTCCGCTGGTTCCGCATTTGCTGCGTCCCTAGTGAGTTTTTTCTCATTTGTTTACTCAGGGATGTATCGAGTAAGGTTAGGATATGCGTAGCAGGAGTGTCCTGGGCTGGTTGCCCGCAGTGCAGTGTATTTTGGGTCGTGTGTTTGGGGCATCTATTTCGGATGTACCCTCGTGATCCGGTTGTGGACAGATGAACTTTTTCACAGTTAGCTAGCTTTGTGATGCAGGCGGCTTTCATTACGCGTTATTGATTCCTTTTATCTTTCTGATGAGGTAGCGTATTTTTCTTCACTTAGTGAAGTTTTTTCTGGGTCCCGAGTCAGTTCTTCCCTTTGCCGGAAGTATTTGCTACAGTGGTGTGTTGGCGGTGGTTCCTGTTGTGATATAATTCAGTGCTTTTTGTTTACATTCCGACATGTTAATGTTATCCGTCTGCCTAGGCCTAGCCAGCCTCTCGTAGCTTTACCACATACAGTATACAAGTGTTATTGATTTATTTTCTAAATATGTACTACTGTGTCATGTGTGTCCTGGTTTAGTTGTGTATTGGCTAATTCCACGGACTATTTATGTGTCCTGGGTTAGTTGTGTATTGGCTAATTCCACGGACTATGTTGGGCCCGGCGTTAGTTGTGTTTTGGCTACGCCTCGGTCCGGTGGTGCGTTCAGATGGTATCTGGACGGGGTGGGTTTTTTCCGGCGGGTTTTTCTCGGTTTCATCTTGATAACCCCGGCTGGTTGCCGAGTTTTGGCCACGCGTGGTTTAAAAACAGGCTTGTTTCCCCGGCGAGTGGGTGTCTGTGGCTCCCCAGGACTGCGTCTGTGGGGTGCCTGTTTCAGGCTCCTTATGATTCCCGGCGGATTGGCTGTACCCATCTAACAGTGTTCATACGGACACGTGTTGTTTGTAGTTTTTTCGGTTTTGCAAAGCCAATATAAAACTATGCTGTTGTTGTTTTTCCTCCCCGGCGATCTTTTACAAAGAAGTGGGGTTAGGAACAATTGGGGTTAACTTTTAAACTTTAAATCACCCGGCGGGTGCAACCTGGAAGGGTGGGATGCCCGAATTTGCAAAATTCAGTTTAGTTGACCAGACAATTGAGGGATGCATTGTGTATCGCCTCCTTCAACATACGGCGCTTGAGGGCACAATTGGGGTTAACCTATTTTTAAACTAATATTCACACCCGGCGGGTGCTCCTTAGAGGGATGGGAATACCGAATTTATAATTCAGTTAGTTAACCAGACAATTGAGGGATACGTTTTGTATCGCCGCCTTCGACATACGGCGATCTAAAAAGATACTTCGGGAGAAGTTAGATCTCGTATATTTGTCAGGCTTCCCAGTTTTTGATCTACGAGATAATCCGGGGGCCGGCGTCTTTTTTAGTTTTTTTTTTCCAAAATTGAATCTTGAAACAAACACCACCGGAAAGACTTAATCAGTTATAAACGCCATGCTGGTCTTTATATATTATGTCAGAAGGTATTCATAAATCTTTTGGACAAATTAAGATATTCTGAAATCTTTTACTTAGGGAACCCCACCGCGTAGCGAGCTGTAGTCGTTGAGTATTACGTCTCGTTACCCGGCGGGTTATTTAACACTTGTGTGCGAACATGTTTGGGTTAACCTTATGAGCATTAATTCCTGGAAATTTTCTTTTTTTCCAGAGCTGGGTCCCGGCGGGTCTCTGCAGAACCTGGAGTAAGTATCCCACCAGTCTCTGTCATGGCTACCTTTGCCCCGGTTTTTGCTTTATGCATTACGCCCTCCTGTTCAGGTATCCCTATTTTTGTGCACACCCTTTGTATAAAATGTGTTAAAATGTCTCGTTTGGTGTGGGTTACCTTTCCGGCGCTTTTTCTCGTTGCTCCGAGAACACTGTTTTTGTTTACCGAGTTTTAATCAGGATGGCTCAAAATAGGTAAGTTACCCCGACGAGTTGGTCGCTTGAGGGCTCATAAGAAACTGCGTTTTCTGTGGTCGAGCCTGGGATCAGGCTTCCTGTGTTATTCATTGCTTTATGCACTACGCCCTCCTGTAATGTATCGTTTAGTGTGGGTTACCTTTCCGGCGTTTTTCTCGTTGCTCCGAGAACACCGTTTTTGTTTACCGAGTTTTAGTCAGGATGGCTAAAATAGGTAAGTTACCCCGACGAGTTTGGTCGCTTGAGGGCTCATCAGAAACTGCGTTTTCTATGGTCGAGCCTGGGATCAGGCTTCCTGGGTTATTCCCGTCGAGGGGGGCTCCACACAGTTTTCTAGGTGATCAGGCTGACACCTGTTGGACTTGGTTTTCTCTACTTTTCAAAGCCATTGAAACAATGCTGTCTGTTTGTTTGGTCTTTACCTCCCGGCGACCTTTTTACAAAGAGGTCTGGGGCAGGTATAATTTGTTTGACATTGCATATAAAACCCGGCGGTTGTACCTTCGGGTGGTTATATTAACGGATTTGCGATTCGAGATAATTTGCCAAACAATTGATTGATACAATAGGGTATCACGGCCTTCAAGACGGCGATCTATGAGGGCTTCTGGGAGAAGCCGGATTAGAGATTAAGATAGGCTTAGACTTTTTAAGGGATAAAAAGATGCCTGAATCTTACTAGTGTTTCAAGTGTAAAGGGATACTTGAAAGACTTCATCTTTAATAAAGATATGCTTCATCTTTATGAGGATTAAGAAGTTATGCTTAATTCTTTTGGACAGGTCAAAGATATGCTGCAATCTTTAATAAGCCATTGAAACAATGCCGTTTGTTTGTTTAGTCTTTCCCTCCCGGCGACCTTTTTACAAAGAGGTCTGGGGCAGGTACAATTGGTTTGACATTGCATATAAAACCCGGCGGTTGTACCTTTGGGTGGTTATATTAACTGATTTGCAATTCGCGATAATTTGCCAAACAATTGATTGATACAATAGGGTATCACTGCCTTCAAGACGGCGATCTATGAGGGCTTCTGGGAGAAGCCAGATTAGAGATTAAGATAGGCTTAGACTTTTTATGGGATAAAAAGATGCCTGAATCTTACTAGTGTTTCAAGTGTAAAGGGATACTTGAAAGACTTCATCTTTAATAAAGATATGCTTCATCTTTATGAGGATTCAGAAGATATGCTTAAATCTTCTGGACAGGTAAAGATATGCTGAAATCTTTAATATGAAACTAAAGGACAACGAAAAGTAGTGGTGGTATGCTACGGTTCGTTGACCGGCGGTTTTGAGGCACATATTTTGTACCATTTTTTGGGTGTAACCCTATGAGCATTAATCCCCGGAAATTTCTCTTTCCAGGGCGGAGTACCGGTGTTGCACCAGGTGACCAGGTAGTTCCCGGGGGCGGGGTAGTTTTCCCCCAGTCTCTGTCGTGTCGGCACTTGAACCTCTCATTGCTGTATGTTCAACGCCGTTAAACTCAGGTAGCCCTATCTTATTTTTATTTGTTAATGAAATAATTTAATAGCTGAATCATAATAAACATATATATTTTCTATGATTATATTATGATAATATTGTGTTTATTTATAGTAATTTATTTTAATACAATTAAATATAAATTAAATTAATTAGTATACTTTATGATTTGCTCACCAGCTCTGCTTTCAATGTGTTAATGAGCTATGGGAGCTTTTAATTATCATAAACCTTTACGGGACTCGGACGAGGGCTCCCATTCAGGGAGTATACCGAGCTCGCAAGCAAGGGACAGCCACAGCCAAGGTGTATGGCGATACTCACAGTCGTACCTCACCCGCCGGACGATAACGCCGGCGGGCGGACCTGACGCTCTGATGACGGACGGGAACAGGTTGATTTCCATTTATCTATTTTCCGCCGCCAGACGCGTCTCTAATGTGCCACGTAGTCAACAAACTACAGGATTAGCGAGGCATAGTCTCGATAATCGCGCCCCTGTGGCCGGCGCAGTGTGGTACCAGCATTTGAACACGTGGTGCCCGCACCCAGTGTCACTCCTGGTCGGGGTGTTCCACTTAGAACACAATTGGCAACCTAGAAACCTCGCGGACTTGTTCATTTTGGACATTCAGGAGGCCAAGTGGCTAGCACCATATGGTAGCGACGTGACCAAGATATTCACGAATCAATATACCCAGTCTACAAAGCGACAGTTTCCATCGCATTGGCAAGCTTTTACGTCTCGGATTCTTAGAACAAAACAAACTGTGCCCTCGGTGGCGTTGGTTGTTTATTCTTTAATTTATCTGTTCATGCAGAAACATTTATCTGACAGTGATTTATGTGGGCAGGTTTAAAACTCCGCCCACCTCCCCGTCGGCTCAGGCCTACATGGTCTCTGGACAAAGCATCGTCGTTATTCTCGTTCCCGTATGTACCAAAGACTGCAGATTTTACAAAAGGGCAGTATTCCTTATGGCTTTGGCTACCGGGAACAGAGTATCTGAGCTGGTGGCGATGAGCAACGCACCTAATTGCCTCAGGTTTGATAGGCTTCATGAGTGTATTCACATTGCACCTTCCCCAGGATTCATAGCAGAGATTGAGCACAGTGAACACGTGTTTTCAGAGTTCACGGTGCCGGCGTTAAACAGGGGAAAGGTGCACCATCTTTTTTGCCCAGTGCAAGCTCAAACCAAATATTTAAGAGTGGCTCCTCTAAATCACCAGGGTGCTTTATGGGTCGCAAGTCCGGGTGAACGCTTGATGGAGCGTACACTGGCTTCTCTCTTGGTCGAGAACTTTAAAGAGAAGAATCCCGGCGTTGTGGGCAAGACCCACGATTTACGCAAGGGGACAGCCTCTTTACGTTTCCTTAATAATCTTTCGGTGGAAGTTATTACGTCCACACAGTTGTGGGCCTCTAATCAGGAGTTTTTGCCTCGATACCTTTCAGTAGCTCTGGACAAACCTTCCTTGCCATGTATAGCTTTACGGCAGAGGGTCTAGGTGGCCCTTTTAGTCCCACGTTTTGTTTAATTTCAAGAAAAAGGGGGGGGGGGGGTGCAGTCAGTGTGACATAGGACACCCTAGACCCCTCCGGAGTATGAGTTCGGAACATACGAGCTGTAATACTGGTTGTAGGCATTGTATTATAAAATTTCTCTGTAGTATTCATTGCAGGAAATTGTGCTAAAGGCCAATAGTAGTGTTACAACAATTCTTGTTGTAAGTAGCTTTGGCTGTGAAGCAATAGATTTTTGAGAAATCTCGGTAGTTGCAACTACGACTTTTGCTTTTGAAGTAATTACTTCTGCATAAGTACACGAGTTCAGTACTTCTACGAATGTACAAGAATTCATTTATGTTTGGTTATATTTTTAGGAATATATCCACTAGTTAATGGGGTTTATATGTGCACATGTAAACTTATAAGTTTTTAGTTTTCACCACTTACTTTAAGTGGGGTGCCTTCTTAACTAGCAGATCTGTGCACAGAGTCTCAGAGTTAACCCTTTTTCAAGCAGGCTTCTTTGAAGCACGCTCCTGCTTGTACCCCTTTTTGAAGATTTAGGCTGTATAAAGTTTATGCACCCGAATATCTCTTTTTTACAAAAGTAAGAATACTATGTGGTGGTTTGATTATCTGCTTTTCTAGAGTTATGATATTATTACGAATGTCCCCCTCCAGTCTTAGAAATCAGGCATGTTCGTCAATGATGGAGGGGCCACTAATAAATTATAGGTTTGACTCCTGTAAGGAGATAAAGAAAACCTAATATTTAGTAGTGGCCCCATAATCATTGACGACTGGGGCCCTCCCGACCATCCCCTTCCCATTCGTTGATGTATTAAGGATTTTGGTTTACTTGATATGTCAGTGAAGGAAGAATGACGCCTGAATCAGCGTCTGGTCAAAGATCCAGACAAGTACATCCACGATATGATGGAAAGCTTATTGGATAGTTATTCTTATTTTCTTTTTCTTTTTTAATTTTTACGAAGTTTTTTCGTAGTGAGAACCCAATTCATAATGACTGAAGCCATGAGTGAGGTCGCGTGCGCTCATGATGAAGGCTCCTCAGATTGTAATGCTCTGCGCGGTAGATTCAAACTACGGCGGATTAGTGTTTGAAGAGGATGCCTTATGTAATAGGCATGTTCGTCAATGATTACGGGGCCACTACTAAATATTAGGTTTTCTTTATCTCCTTACAGGAGTCAAACCTATAGTTTGTTTGGCTCAGGGGGAGTGGGAAATGAAGGGGAAGAGGAGAGAGAAAAGGAAAGGCATGAGAAAGGATGCGGAACGAGGATAGGGAAGTAGAGGAACGAATGCGAGGAGAAGCGAACAAATAGAGATTAGGAAGCAGACAATGCATGATAACAAATAAGGATTAGGAGCAGGAAATTGTAGCTAAGATGGAAGAGGAATCAGAATGAAAATATTAAAAATCTTGCGAATACGGTGCTGTCTGTGTGTGGAACGGGCGGGGAGAGCGCGAAGACCACTTGTCGCAGCCCAGAAGCAGGAACAGAGGAAAAACGAGGAATATGAAGGAAAAGAAAGAAAGCAATGGGTGGGAAGAATATGGGAAAGGAGAAAGGAAGAGGCAGAGACAGAAGGCTAATCAGAAAAGGAAGCCAGAACACAAGGAGAAGGAGGGAGAGAAAACACAGATAACAATAGGAGACAGAAGAAGAACACGGGGAACAGAATAGGGATAATAAGGAAAACAAACAAGAGTAAAAGGGAAATAAGTAAACAGAAGCAGAGAACAGGAAAATGGAAACATAATAAAAGAAAGGAGAAGAGGACGAAAATATAAAATATCGAAGAAAACAAGAACAAAAGAGGAGTGAGATGAATAGACAGAGAGAATGGCATTTAATTGGGACCAGGAAGAATCAGAGAGGGAGGATGAAAACAACAAGGTAATGAAGCAAAAATAAATAAAAAGTGCAAGCAACCTACACGAAACCCCCGTCGTGTAGTTCATAGGACATGCCCTGTCACAAATCAACTACAAGTATTGTGTGGAACGTATGTGGCAGTATCTAAATGAAAAGCTACTGTTACTTGATTTACTGGCGAAGAATATCAAAGGAGGAGGCGAAGGAGGATAAAAATAGGTGGAAGAAGAACAGGGGGATAAATACATTAGGAAAGAAAGGAAGGCGGAGGATGAATATGAGGAGGATAATAGGTGGAAGAACAAAAGTAGGATAAATATAATAGGAAAGAACGGAAGGCAAAGGGAAGGCGGTGGATGATGAGGAAGAGGAGGAAAAACAGGTAGAGAAGAAGTAGAGGAGGAAGCAGAAGGTAAGAAAAGAAGACACAGACATAGCGGAAGAGGATAATAATGAGGAAGGCCAAGGGGATGTGGAGAAAGGCAAACACTCAATACCTCCTGCTCTAAAATTTTGGAGGGCATCGACAGGGGACTTGTAATTAAGGCCAATCGCATCACAAAGGAAAGGTTCTGGCACTTATTGTACTATTCTATTCAGAATCGGAAGTATCTCTGAGAGTCAAGGAGCTATGTGGTTATATATTATACCCCCTATGATTCCTACATGTCCTTTGCAAACTACCTATAATCAACTAATGACAGCCAGAATAAAATTTAAAAAGACGTACCGGTAATTTCATTCAAACGGTTAAGGTACAGCCCAGCACAAAGGCAAGACAGCACTGTTAAAACTTGTGCTTTCAATGTTTTATAATAATTTTTCAAACGGGTATATATTAACCTCGTGAAGATTACGATGCATTATGACAGTTTATGATGGCTATTACTAGACGATTCTATTAGCTAAAGGAGATGTCTGCACGAGACAAAAGGTTAATTGAGATCGACATTACCCCTTTGATTACTGGAGGTCTTTGCTAAGCTGTAAACGATCCTCTAATAATAGCCAGAAGAAAACTGCTAAAACACGTTATATATTTGAAGTGTTAAGGTAAAAGAAGAAGATGCAGCGACATTCAACATTCACTTCACACATTATACGTACACTCGGATACCATAGTCTCTAGTCCACTTATAACAATTCCTGGACTTCACTTATTTTTAATTATGGAAGTATATCTCTGGAAACGAATCTATGAATATAATGTTATATATATATCAAATAAAAAATAAATATATATATACTATTTATTGAAAAAGTAAGTTTTATTCAAAATTTGATCTAGATAGTTATAATTGCATAAAGAATAACACACAGGGAGTCCACGAATTTGCATAAGAGGGCTCAAAATTAACCCCTACTGTACCGGAGGATACAGTAATAAAAGTCCCCCCCAGTCCCAAGCAATGTGGCCAAAATGGCAAGATAGAGCAACCTTCCACTCAAGAGATGAAGGAAGATTGGTTCTCCCACCCTTCAGTGGGTTTTATATAAGCTGAGAAGTGTTGCCTTATCGAGAGCAGTGCTCAAACGGTCGTGGTACCAGGTACAGTCAGATACAGGCAGTTACAAGGAAAGTGCATTACTGATTGCTCCTAGCCATCGCTGGGACTGGGGAGTGACTAACTACTAACTGCTAGTAGCCGTCGTTGGGATTGGACGGGTTAAGGGGCGCTATTCATGTTTAACTTGCCGACATTCACCTAATCGATCTGAGAAGAAAACGATTAAGTGGAGGTATTTTGTTTTTTTCTGGACCCCCTTCTCCCTTATATTATTATCCCTCTATTAGTTATGAGATTTTATGAGGATTCAAACTAAAAACCTCCACTTAAACCCTCTGCATATATTCAACTCGAAAATACTTCTGTTATCGGAGCTATAATGCTATCAATAAAATACACTAAATTTGCCGTTGAGAGAGATAAAGCCTAATATATAAAGAAAACTCGAAAACACTGCCGTTGATTAAGCTAAAACCCAACAAATAATAATAACCGTAAAATACTGTAGCCAAGAATATAGTGATAGGCTGTGGGTTGGCGGTGTAGCTACCTTCCTTGTGACATCCACCCATCACACTGACACACTCACTACCTACCGTACCACTTAGCCCACCTACCAGTAGAAGCTGCAATCATCAATAGAAAGTGTAATAGCAACATCATACAAACTACTCAGAAATAGGCGAAAAGGACTAATTAAATTTATATACAATATAATGTGAAGTATTTATAATTATACTCCAACTAATTTTAAACGACTGAATTCAGCTAAGATAGGAACTTGTTCAGTACAATAGTCCGATATAATACCGTACATTATTTTTATATTATTGAATTTACCATGTTGTACCCAAAGAATGTCAAAGTGTTGCCTGCAGAACCGACTGAACGCGTGCAGATGATTTATGGCACCATCAATATACAGTAGACCTTTGGCATAGATACATGAGCCACAGAAAAGTGTAGTCTAGCGTACACAACAAAATGTTACAGTTTTACACAAACACATATACAGTTTATTATGATACTGACCAGGTATTAATTGTCCTTCGGCCGTGTAAACTTATCGGTATGAGCGTGCAGTCCTCAATGAGCTGGAAAACTAAGATTACAACAGATACATGGGCTTCAGGGTATAAAATTTGAATTTATTGATAGAAATCTTGGCACCGCAACAACAAGGTCATATGGCGCCGAACAAGCTAACATATTTGCAGAAAACTAAAATATTAAAACAACATGTGTAAAACTAGATCTCAAGAGTAAAATCGATGCAATCATACTTCAGGGCATAAGGTATATTTATCGTAGGTGTAGACACGGTGGTTACAAAAAAACATATATGAATGGTAATAAGAGTGCAAAAATAGTAAAAGCAAGGTTACATAGGTGTATGAATGCTAACTTGCTCAAGTACACCAAGACAGAAGTGAGTCTTTGGCAAGAGATTTAAGTACATTATACAAGTTACAAAATGATGAGTAGAACCCGAGAGTAGTATGTGTGTTATTAAAGAAAAAATCAGGGCCAAGCATGAGTATATATACATTAAATATATTTTAATGGGCAGATGTTGTAAAGCAATATAATATAGAATCAGAGATAATTCAGAGATTATCAAAAGAGATGTGTATTACCTATCAGTGAAACTTCGTATGACTTTAGGATACCCCGTAATGTTATCAGAAGGTTTCTTTGATAAAAAAAGGAACTCTGACAGACAGGCAAATTAACAAAAAATATTAAGGTTGAATTATCGAATGTGTTTCCCAGGTGCATCAGGGAGATCAAGGTCTCGTCTTGTCTTCTCTTGTCTTGTTTCATGGCTGGGGACCTCTGCTCGTTATACCGGTACTTCTTCTTCTAAGGCTTATTCTTCTTGATATGTTTTGTAAGACAGCAAGTTAGAACTCTGACCAAGAGCAAGGGTTGCTAAACTCTCTGTGTCTCTCGCAGGAGCTGCCGAATGAGGTTGCAGATTTCCAAAGGTTGCTGAGGTTAGTCACTTTTGTTGTGTCCCAAGGATTGATGAGGGTGGTAACTCCTTAACCCCTTAAGAGCGGCGCCCGGCTATAGTCGGACAAGAGAACCAAGGACTATGTGGCGGGGCCCGGCTTTAGTAGCATGTGATATTGAGCACATAATCGGCTCTGAGAGAGAGTCCGAGCGGTGGGAGGAGCGTAGTTTGACTCTGACCGTTCGGCACGGGTCCCGCGCGGCAACTGCCGTCCCCTCCACACACATCCTCACTCACTACCTCGCTACACAGGGAATTATATAAGGAAATTACCGTATTTTAGGGATTTTTCCTTCGTCTTGCACGATCGTTGCAAGAGAACGCGTGGTTATAGAAGGATGGTTCTGGTGTCATTGGAAAGCTCAATTATCGCCCTTTCAGGGATACATAATTGTATTACACTCTGGCTCTTGTTTATGCATGAAAAAGAGCACAGAAATAAGCTCGTTTAGGGTAAAACCACCCGCTTGGCAGGTAGTAGAAGTTAACGCCTAGGCCGCTCATTGAGTGTTAATAAGTGTTGCTGAATTTAGGTGAGGGGGTAAGCCTGCCAAACAATCTTTCCTCTCGCTCCTTGCTTATTTTTCTGTTCCTCCTGGTCCCTGTGTCCTTGAGTAGAGAAAGGGCCTTCATGGTGGTGTTAGAGCTGCTCTTGTGCCCTTGTTTCCCTGGCCTGGCACTCTCCTGTAATTTTCTTCCACAGGTAGCAGGTGTAGGGGAAGGCAGGTTGCCAGGTGTGTGACAATTGTCCTTGGTGGGTGGCTATCTGACGTCACTGGCTCTGTGATTGGCTAAACCGTTTTATGACAAGAGATAATGGGATGGCGAAGGGGACACCATGTAAGCTGTGTATATTACAGCTACGTGGTTGGTAGAAGTTGGCATTGTCCCGGGTGTTGGGGCTGGTCTAGTGTTGTTGGAATATGTTTTGCTCTCCTCCTTTTTTTGACCCTCAGCATAATATATATATATATATATATGCTGTATAATTATAGTATATATATATTTTGTTTTCTTTTTCTTTGAGACAAACAAGGTTAAAGGAAATAGAAGTTTCATGGTTAATTAGTTATTTATTTAACTTTTCAATATTTTGGACAGTCTTCCTCTGTTCTTCGTGGATGAGTTGTAGCAGCTGTCCTATGTTTGCCGTGGATGTTTCGGAATGTTCTGATTCCATCATCAGCAGATAAGTGATGCAGTCAGGTGTCAGGTCAAGGCAGCGAGTTGATTGGCGTTGGGGCGGGGGATGGGGACAAAGTAGGGTTCTGATTGGTGGGAGAGTAGGTTGAGGGCTGCTAGATGTAACGATGTCTGGGGGTATCTACGGGAGCAGTAGGAGTGGAGGAGGACGCAGAAGGTGCGGGGGTTGGGTAGCAATGTTATGTGCCCGAAGGGTGCTTGGAAGGGCTTGGAAATCGTTGGTTTGAATGTTAAGGGAAAGTTTTAGAGCTTGGATATTGATTGCCTCTTGGAGGGCAAGGCTCCGATGGTCTTGTTCTCGATCTATGATGCTGGTGTGTATGTCTATGTCAGATCTGAAGAGGTCTTGGTGGTGGGGGGCCTTATAGTGGGTTTTAATGGCGCCATTTTGGAGGTGAAGGGTTAGACGTCTAGTCAGGTTTGTCGTTGTCATTCCGATATAAGAGAGTGGCCCACAGTCAACATTGTTACATGTTTATTGGTAAATGACATGATCTTCTTGAAGGGACGTCTTGTTGTTGTTGTTGTTGTTGTTCCCCAAGCTGCCTGGCCGAACAGCCCCGAAGCCCAGAGCAAAGCCAAGGCCACAACCGAGCGCCCCCACAGAACCCTCCCTGCTTACCACAATAAAGCCTGGGTGACCGAAGCCACTCCATGGCGGGGAGCTGAGGAGGGTGCGGAAACGCCAGGGAAACCAAAGCCCCACCCAGGGCCCTGTGCCCCTCAGCAATTATGAAGAGAAAGTTGAGGGGCAAAGGAAAAATGTGACGCTTTCACTTCCAATCTTGATAGATTGGGAGGTCAATCCACGGAAGAGGCGCCGTCACTTGAGATCTAGAGAATATATAAATAGGAACAGTCAGAGTAAGCTATGGGTATGGCAGAGATCGCTCAGTTCTCACTCTGATAGACCAGCCCATCACCACATGACTAGAACCCAATCCTCTCAGCATCAGCTAGGAAAGGCCCTAGAAAGCCGCCTTTGGCGAGGGGATAGCTCCCCTATTTCAACCCCTTTCGGGGTTGGGCACCCGCCTAGGGACGTCTTGTTAACTGTGAAGCTTCTATTTCCTATAACCCCGCTTGTCTCAAAGAAAGTACACTCCCTGGCCATACCAATATATATTCTGTATATATATATATATATATATATATATATATATATATATATATATATATATATATTCTGTATATATAACAGAACATCAGCTGATGACCTAGGGTATTGCAACTTCCATAATAGGAGGATAAAGAGGAGATTATTTTTTTTTTTAGAAGCATCTCTTTAAATCTTTGGGTAGCCATCATCAGAACACCAAGATCCCATAGAATTGAACAAATACTTATAGAAATTCCATTTATTCTTCTAATTTGCTCTAGTTTTCTCTCCTTTACCAATCACTAATTCTTACAGACTTCTTACCTCTCCAACCTATCTATTTCCCCTTAACTTTAACTTCTTCATATATATATATATATATATATATATATATATATACTGTATAGTATATTTAATTGTCCATGCACATTTCTTTCTTTGTAAATGTACCGTACCATTCTCCTTATTTTTAGTTTGTTATAATTTAATCCTATTTAAGTAAAGATCAGTATCCCGCCTATCGAACGTTCGAAAGTTTGAAAAGACCGACGCACCATTCTAAATTGTTTCCTATCCCTCAACCCCCCCACCCCATCCCCACTGCTTCCCCCCACTACCACTATCAAACCACGCTGACAGTGACCGATGACTCCGGGTTTGGGCACAGGACACCCAATATTTTCTATACCGATCCCTTGTCCTCACTCTTATATCCCCCAACACAAGCAAGGAAGGGAGGGGCGGGGTTGGGGGGAAGGGGGCTTATCCTCACTCTTCCATCCCACATTGCAAGCGAGGGAAAAGGGGTGGGGTGGGGGGGGGGGGGGGTATATATCCTTTGTTCTAGTTTCTCTCTCTTTCTCACTCTCACTCAAGACAACTAATTTTGGAGAGGTAATTATGAGATTATTATAATTCTATTTATGAATACTAAACGGCAACCCCCGGACCTGAAAGAGTAAAAAATAACTGTCGTCAAACCTACTTAGCCCTTTTCTGTCTGTCTGTCTGCGTGTATGCTTGTGTGTGTTATAATACATAAATAAGTAAATTGGGTGGCATTCAGAGGCCCTTTGTTCATCTGTAATTATGATAAGCTGTTTGTCTGTCCTCCTTCCTGTCTGTTAATCTGTCAATTCCTGTCTTCTTGTGTCGGTGTCCGTCTGTTTGTCTCAATCTGTATGTAAATGTGTGTGTATGCCTGCTTCTCTATATCCTAAATGAAGATGTAATGATTAAGAATGCATAACTAGATTAGTAAAGATCTGACATTTCTTGGCCCCGTGTATGATATTAGTTAACACGTTTCTTTGTTCAAGATCTCATTTAAGGGGAGACTTTTTTTGTTTTTTCTATTAATTCATTTATTTCTATATTTCTTAGTTTCCTTGCTAGACCTCCATCAAGCTTAGAAACACCCCCTAGAGCCCCCTTCAAGATAAATTTCTACATTTTTCGGTAGAAAAATGTACTCTTCGTCCTAAAATTTCAGGCTCGCTATCGCTCGCCAGGAAAAAATCGACACCTAAATGACACGAAAGGCCTTAAAATTGACAATGAAATGGGGTGAAAGGTTATTCAAATCGCCAAACTAATGGGCCGAACGTCATCAAATCTGAAAACAAATGGGGCTAAACACGAGGAAGAAGGGGGACCAAAAAAACGGTCTGTCTCCCCTTAACATATAGTCACAGTCATTACCCCTGATACATGATGAAGCCTCGTACTGATTAAGGGGGTAGTGCTTGGTTTTTCTGAACCCTTTCTCCCTCATGCTTAGCCCCACTAGTTTTGAGATTTTAAGACGTTCAGTTCATTAGTTTGGCGATTTTAACACCTTTCACCCCTTTACGTTGTCAATGTTAAGACCTTTCGTGCTATTTAGGTGTCGATTTTTTTCCTGGCGAGCGATAGCGAGCCTTTAATTTTAAGAGGAACCGGCCTTCGACCGGGACATTTTTCTACCAAAACATTTACAAACTAATCTTGAAGGAGGTTCTAGGGGATGTTTTTCTAAGCTTAATGGAGGTCTAGCGAGGAAACTAAACAATAAAGGAACACATGAATTAGTAGACCTAATAAACAGCCACTAGCCCCTTAAACGAACCTCCGATATGTAAATAATTAAGTAAGTAATATGCAAGGAGATTCAATGAAGCCTGAGACCGATTCAGAATATGTTGTATGTACATTAAAGACCGCGACTGTACGTTGTTCTTCCGCTCTCTCTCTCTCTCCGTGTGGCGAGATAGATTTGTGCGGTCATGTCAATCACGCCCGGTGACAATCCCCTCCCCCCTCCCAAAAAATAACCCAACGTAAATAACACATACCATACTACGTTGCTACCCACACCTTGATAATTTTGATCTAACTTCAAATATACAGTACCGGTATATAGACAAGCGGACAGACACCTATATAGATAAACATATACACACACAGATGCGTGGATGCATAGCTTGATAGACGCATGTATTTTGCTTGTGCATAGATGTTTAGAACGACAGACGAATATATCTTGCTTGCCAATTATTTAAACTATTTTCTCTTGCTTCTAACGCACACAGAGAGAGAGAGAGAGAGAGAGAGAGAGAGAGAGAGAGAGAGAGAGAGAGAGAGAGAGAGAGAGAGAGAGAGAGAGAGAGAGAGAGAGAGAGAGTACAAAGGACTACAAAGGAAATCAAGCAGCAACAGATCTAGTAACCCTTCTAGGCTGCTTGTCCTCCAAAACACTGAGGATCAAGTGTCCAAACAGTGGTTTAGAGTGGGTAAGGGAACATTGGAAAGGGAACTACTGCCCTGGAACTAATCTCCGTGGCAGGATTAGGAAGTTAGTAGGGGACAGATGGGTTAGTAACTGAGGGGGGGATAAATTAAAGTTATTCATTTACAAACGCAGTCAGTCGCGGGTTTGATGCGAAATATTTGTCTAAGCGGAGTTTAAATGAATCAACGGTGCTGCAGTCTATAACGTCTCGGGGAAGCCCATTCCACAAGTTGACAACTCAATTGAAGAAGAAATTCTTAGATTTGTGTGAGTTAAAAGATTTACCAATAATTTTGCAACCGTTTCCCCGCGTGTAATTAGGTTGGTCGAGAGTGAAGTACTTACTACAGTTCATATTGTCGATGCCTTTGATGATTTTGAACACTTGAATTAAGTCACCTCTTAATCTGCGCTGGGTTAAAGGAAATAGATTTAATTCTCTAAGACGCTCTTCGTATGGTTTGTTCTTTAGGCTAGGTATCATTTTGGTAACTCTAAGTTGAACTCGTTCTAGCTTGTTTATATCTTTTTGGTAATAAGGGCACCAGGATTGAACGCAGTATTCCAGAAGAGGGCGGATTAAGGAATTGTAAAGGGTTAGGATAACTTCTTTGGATTTATGCTCAAATGACCTGCCTATAAAGCCAATTATTTTTGTTTGCCTTCTTAACAACTTCTGAACATGGTTGACCTCGGTTTTTTAGGTTACTCGATATTGTTACTCCCAGATCGGTTTCTCTGTTTACATTCTTAAGCTGAGTGCCATTCATCGAATAGTTTGCTTTCTCATTTAGGTATCCGATATGTAATACTTTACATTTATCCGCATTGAAACTCATTTGCCAAATTTGGGCCCAACATGACAATTTATCTAGATTGTGTTGCATATCGTCAACTTGTTATTTTGAGAGTACGCTATTTGCAATTTTTGTATCGTCAGCAAATTTTGAGATTGTACAGGTGAGACCCTTATCTATGTCGTTGATGTAAATTAGAAAGATATTGGTCCTAGTACCGATCCCTGGGGTACCCCGCTACTTACATTGGTCCATTTAGATGCCTTACCGTTTAGACTACTCTTTGCTTTCTTTCGCTGAGCCAATTTTCCCCATTTCAACACACCGTCTTGTATTCCATGCGCTGTTAGTTTTAGCTGTAATCGTATGAGGGGAACTTTGTCAAAGGCCTTTTGAAAATCAAGGTATAATCTCTACAGCTTTACCCTCATCGTAGAGTTGATATGTAACAAACAGGTTTGTTAAACAGGAATTTTCCATCCACTCCCATCCCACCAACCACCATCCTCCCCCACTTCCACATCCAACGACAACATTCCACAACACACATGCCCTACCTTCCATTGGTCCAATTCCCACAAAAACATCCACACCAACAAATCCAGTATCCCAAAATTCATCCACACAAAATTTTTCCAATTCACACACCAATTCCATAGCGCATTTTTCTTAGGTTTTAGCAGTAAACGTTTGTGGGGAACTTTGTCAAAGGCCTTTTGAAAATCCAAGGTATATAATCTCTACAGCTTTTACTCTCATCGTAGAGGTTTAGGATATCGTGGAAGAAGTTCCTAAAAGGTTTGTTAAACAGAACGTTTTTTACGAAAGCCGTGTTACGTATCTTTCAAGTAATAGTTAATTTTGCCTCTAAGGAAGAAGGGGTGATTTCAACGAGTCTGTCCTTCTTATGACCGTTTCTAGCATTTTTACATACAATTGAGGTTAAGCTAATTTGGACGATAGTTACTACTTTTTACTGGGTAGGGATTTGCTTCTTTGGCTGCCTCTACTGCCTTTTTTTTTTTAATAAATCGGTGATCGTTGTTACGTTTTGTGGCTAGCTTCCACTGATCAGCATGTCCCAGACTGCAAGGATTTCATTGAATAGCAATGTCAGTGGTTTGGAG
>CM064482.1:68206583-68404584 GCA_032716605.1 Paralithodes platypus
TTACATTTTATTGGTAATGCCATGATCTTCTTGAAGGGACGTCTTGCTTTTGTGTTGTTGGTTGTTGTTCCCCAAGCTGCCTGGCCGAACAGGACCCCGAAGCCCAGCGCAAATCCATGGCCACAACCGAGCGCCCCCACAGAACCCGCCCTGCTTACCACACAATAATCCTGGTACACCGAAGCCACTTCCAGTGGCGGGGAGCTGAGGTATGGTTCGTAAACGCCAGGGAAACCAAAGCCCCTCGCCTGTCCCCTGTGCCCCTCAGCAATTATGAATAGGAAAGTATGGATGGTCAAAGGAAAAATTTGTGACGCTTTCACTTCACAGATCTTGATAGATTGGGAGGTCAATCCCACTGAAGAGGCGCCGTCACTGTGAGATCTAGAGATTTCTATAATATACGAAGCATTCAGAGTAAGCTCTGTTATGGCAGAGATCGCTCCGTTCGTTCACTCTGATAGACCAGCCCATCACCACATGACTAGCAACCCAATCCTCTCAGCATCAGCTAGGAAAGGCCCTAGAAAGCCGCCTTTGGCGAGGGGATACTCCCCTATTTATTCACCCCTTTCAGGTTTGGGCACCCGCCTAGGGAGCGTTATGTTAACTGGATCTTCTATTTCCGAGAAACCCCGCTTGTTCAAAGAAAGTACACTCCCTTGCTATAACCAATATATATTCTGTATATATATAAGCTATTAGTATATGATCTATAGATTCATATATAGATAATCATAGATTATAATATATATATAGCAAACATTCCGCTGATGACCACAGGGTATTGCACCTTCCATAATATGGAGGAGCTAAAGAGGAGACTTTGTTTTTTTTTTTCAAGCATATCTTTATTATCTTTGGTTATCCATCCTCAGAACACCAAGATCCATAGCATTGAACAAATACCTTATCGAAATTCCATTCATTCTTCTAATTATCTCTAGTTTTTCTCTCCTTTATACCAATCCCCTAATGTCTTACAGACTATCTTCACCTCTCCAACATATCTATTTCCCCTTAACTTTAACTGCTTCATATATATATAGATATATAATATATATATATATACTGTATAGTATATTTAATTGTCCATCCACATTTCTTTCTTTGTAAATGTACCGTACGGCATTCTCCTTGTCTTCTAGTTTGTGTTATAATTTAATCCTATTTAAGTAAAGATCAGTATCCTACCTAGTCGAACGTTTTCGAACACGTTTGGAAAAGACCGTCGCACCATTCTAAAATTGTTTTTCCTATCCCTCAACCCCCCCACCCCATCCCCACTGCTTCCCCCCACTACCACTATCAAACCACGCTGACAGTGACCGATGACTGTCCGTGTGTTTTGGACACAGGACACCCAATATTTTCTATACCGATCATCCTTGTCCCTCACTCTCATATCCCCCAAGCACAAGCATCGGAATAGGGCGGGGGTTGGGGGTGAATGGATTTAAATCCTCACTCTTCCATCCCACATTGCAGAGCGAAGGGAAAAGGGTTGGGGGTGGGGGGGGGGGGGGGATATATCCTTCTCGGTCTATTTTCTCTCACTCTTTTCTCACTCTCGACTCATGACAACTCAATTTTTGGAGAGGTAAATTATGAGCGTTATTATAATTTCTATTTATGAATACTAAACTGCAACCGCCGGACCTGAAAGGGTAAAAACTAAATAACTGTCGTCAAACCTACTTAGTTAGCCCTTTCTGTCGGGCTGTCTGCATGTATGCTTGTGTGTGTCTAATACACTAATAAGTAAATTGGGTGGCATTCGAAGGCCCTTTGTTCATCTGTAAGTATGATAAGCTGTGTGTCTGTCCCCTTCCTGGGTTAATTGGGCAATTCCTGTCTTCTTGTCCGGTATCTGTCTATCTGTCGGCAATGTGTCTGTAAATGTTTTTGTCTGCCTGCTTCTCTATATCCGACCTGAAGAAGTAATGATTAAGAATGTAAAATTCGATTTGTAAACATCTGACATTTCGAGGCCCCGTGTATGACATTAGTTAACACGGTTGCTTTGTTCACAGAATTTATTTAAGGGGAGACTGTTTTTTTTTTTTTTTTTTTTTCTATTATATTTCATTTATTTCTATATTCCTTAGTTTTCCCTTTGCTAGACCTCCATCAAGCTTCTAGAAACCCCCCTAGGCCCCCTTCAAGATAATTTCTACCTTTTTCCGTTTAGAAAAATGTACTCTTCGTCCTAAATTTTCAGGCTCGCTATCGCTCGCCAGTAAAAAATCGCCACCCTAAATGACAACGAAAGGCCTTAAAATGGCAACAATGACATTGGGTGACAGTTTATTCAAATCGGCCAAACTCTGGGCCGAACGGCATCAATCTGAAAACAAATGTGGCTAAACACGAGTAAGAAGGGGACCAAAAAAATGGTCTTCTCTCCCCTTACATATATCACAGTCATTACCCCTGATACATGATGAAGCCTCGTACTTGATTAGGGGGTAGGGGCTGTGGTTTTTCTGAACCCTTGCTCCCTCATGCTATAGCCCCACTAGTTTTTGAGATTTACAGACTTTACAGTTTCATTAGTTTGGCGATTTTAACACCTTTCACCCCTTTACGTTGTCCCGGTTAAGACCTTTCCGGTGCTATTTTAGTGTCCGATTTTTTTCCTGGTCGAGCGATAGCGAGCCTTTACAATTTTCAGTAGGAACCGGCCTTCGACCGGGCATTTTTCTTTTTTGCTACCAAACATTTACAAACTAATCCGTAAAGGAGGTTCTAGTGGGATGTTATTTCTAAGCTTAAGGGAGGTCTAGCGAGGACACCTAACAATAAATGAAACACATGAAATTAGTATCCGACCTAATAAACAGCCATAGCCCCTTAAACGACCCTCCGATATGGTACATACTTATACGTAATACTTGCAAGGAGATTCATGAAGCCTGAGAACCATTCAGACTATGTTTATGTACCTTAAGCACCGCGACTGTACGTTGTTCTCGCGCGCTTCGTCGTCCTCTCCCTCCGTGATGGCGAGGATATATTTGTGCGGTCATGTCCATCACTTCACGGCCCAGGTGACAATCCCCTCCCCCCTCCCCCCCCCAAAATCATAAAAAAAAGAACCCCCAACGTAAAATAACACATACCATACTAGCGTTTGCTACCCACACCTATGATCATTTTGATCTAACTTCCAATATACATACCGGATATCATAACAAGCGGGACAGACGCTATATATTAACATGTACACACACAGATGCGTTGGATGCATAGCTTTATAGACGCATGTCATTTTGCTTGTGCATAGGATGTTTTAGAACGGACATACGAATAGAGCTTGCTTGCCAATGATTTCTAAACTATTTTCCTCTTGCTTCTAACGCACACAGAGAAAGAGAAGAGAGAAGCGAGAGCGAGATAGAGCAGAGAGAGAGTCTAGAGAGAGGGAAGAGAGATAGAGGAGAGAGAGAGAGAGAGAGATACGAGAGAGAGAGTCCCATAGTACTCACCCAGGAACACATCAAGCAGCAAACCAGATCTCAGTAACCCTTCTAGGGCTGCCCTTTTTCCTCCAAACAACACGTGCGGAATCAAGTGTCCAAACAGGGGTTTAGAAGTGGGTAAAGGGAACCTTGGGAAAGGGAAACTAACTTGGCCCTGGAACTAATCCTCCGTCGGCTAGGATTAGGAAGTTAGTAAGAGGGACACGTGATTGGGTTAGTAACTAGAGGGGGGGATAAATTAAAGTTATTCATGTTACAAAAAAACGCAGTTCAGTTCGCGGGTTTTGATGCGAAATTATTTGTCTAAGCCGGAAGTTTAAATGAATCAACGGTGCTGCGGTCTATAACGTCTCGGGGTGAAGCCCATCCCACAAGTTGACAGACTCTCATTGAAGAAGAAAATTCTTAGATTTGTGGTGCGTTCAAAATAGATTTACCAATAATTTTGCAACCGGGGTTTCCCCGCGTGTAATTAGGTTTGGTCGAGAGGTGGAAAGTAACTTACTACAAGTTCATATGGTCGATGCCCTTTGATGATTTTTGACCCTGTGAATTAAGTCACCTCTTAATCTTGCGCTGGGTTAAAGGAAATAGATTTATTCTCTAATTCTAAGACGCTCTTCGTATGGTTTGTTCTTTAGGCTAGGTCTCATTTTGGGAACTCAGAGTTGAACTCGTTCTAGCTTGTTTATATCGTTTTGGTAATAATGGGCACCAGGATTGAAACGCAGTATTCCAGAAGAGGGCGGATTGAAGGGGAATTGTACAAGGGTTAGGATAAGCTCTCTTTGGATTTATGCTCAAATGACCTGCCTATAAAAGCCAATTATTTTGTTTGCACTTCTTAACAACTATGTGAACATTGTTGCACTCGGTTTTAGGTTCCTCGATATTGTTACTCCCAGATCGGTTTCTCTGTACTTTTTACATCTTATCTTAACAGCTGAGTTGCCCTTCATCATCGGAATAGTTTGCTTTCTCATTTTAGGTATCCGATATGTTAGTACTTTACATTTATCCGCATTGAAAATCATTTGGCCAAATTTGGGGCCCAACATGACAAGTTATCTAATTTGTGTTGCATATCGTCAACGTGTTATTTTGAGAGTACGCTATTTGCAATTTTTTGTATCGTCAGCAAATTTTGACGATTGTACAGTGAGACCCTTATCTATGTCGTTGATGTAAATTAGAAAGATAATTGGGTCCTAGTCCCAGATCCCCTGGGAGTACCCCGCTACTTACATTGTTTCCATTTGGGTAGATGCCTTAAACCGTATTAATGACTAACTCTTTTGCTTTCTGGTCGCTGAGCCAATTTTCTATCCATTTCCCACAACCACAACCAAACGACCCAAACCCGTCTTGTATTCCATTCGGCTTTTAGTTTTAGCAGTAAACGTTTGGGCGGGAACTTTGTCACAGGCCTTTTGAAAAGAATCAAGGTATATAAATCATCTACAGCTTTAATCTGCGTTCATCGTAGAGGTTGAGGATATGCGTTATCGAAAGATGTGTTCTAAGAAGGTTTTGTTAAACAGGAAACGTTTTTTACGAAACCCGTGTTTAAGTATCTTTAAAGTAAGTTCATTTGCCTCGAAGATGATTTACGGAGTCTTGTCCCTCTTATGACCGGTTCTCTAAAAGCATTTTACATACAATTGAGGTTAAGCTAATTGGACGATAGTTGACTGGGTAGATGGATTCTGCTCTGGCCTTTTTTTAATATCGGTGTTACGTGGGCTAGCTTCCACTGCTCTGGCATAGTCCCAGACTGCAAAGGATTTCAATTGAATTAGCAATGTCAGTGGTTTGGAGGAGCTCATCCCTTAGCTTCCTTTAGAACTCTAGGCGCGAATTGTATCAGGTCCATGCGTTTTATTTACCATTGAGTTCTATCTAAACAATTCAATACTTCTCTCATCTCGTAATACAATGGATGATTGCTTTAGAAACATCTGAATTATCAATCTTGAATCTGGCGATGGTGTAGGGATATCACTGAGGGTCTTCGGTTTGTAAAAACTGATGCAGAAGAGAGGTATTGAGGGCATTACCTCAGTTATGTACTTCGTCTTTGGTGTATTCTCCATTTTCATCGACTAACGGTCCAACAGTTGAAGTAACTACTTTTTTCTTTCTGATATAACTATAGAATTCTTTCGGATTTGTTATACTTTGATTCGCAACATGTAACTCCAGGGTCTTTTTACTTTGCTTAATTAACTGTTTGGCTTTGCGTCGTAGCTCTACAAATTTCACCCGTTCTTCGTTCTTCGTCATTTTGTGAGGATTTTAATCTATCATTAGCAAATTTTTTAGCAAGCAGACAGTCTGAAATATCTTTATTCCACCATTTGGGCTTATCATTATGGCCTGGACGCCGTATTTTCGATGGTATGCAGTCTTGCACTGCCTTAAGGTAAGTGGTTGTGAAACACTCCCAAGATGTATTTATGTCGTTATTGTTAGTCAGAAAGCTCCAGTCAGTTTCTTTAAGCTTTGATTTAAGTTTATGAAAATTTGCTTTCTTGAAATTAGGGACTTTCTCAATGCTGCTATTTGATTTGTTACTAGTAAACTTTAAAGTGAAAGTTATCGTACGATGGTCGCTGTTACTGAATTCATCACCAACATTCAAATTCTCTATTATTCTTCTTTTGTTGCGAGTACAAGGTCAAGCACATTATTACTACGGGTCGGAGATTGTACAAATTGAAAAAGTGAACTCTCTTGCAAGTTAGCATAGAGGTCGTGTCCAGAGTGTGAAGTAAGAATATCGCCCCATTTAGTCACGGGTAAGTTGAAATCGCCAAGAATTACGGTATCTTGTATGTTAGTTATTTCTGCAATTTTTTCATAAATTTCACTGTCAGTTTGCACTGATTGAGCTGGGGGTCTGTATAATAAAGCTAGTGTTATTTTAGTTCCTCGTTTATTATTTAATAGTACGTAAGATATGTCTATATTCGAAGATATGTCTATATTCGCAATTTGAGGTTTTGACATTAAGACGGGATTAAGACTTTCCTTTATAAAAAACAGAACTCCTCTCTCTCTCCAGAGAGAGAGAGAGAGAGAGAGAGAGAGAGAGAGAGAGAGAGAGAGAGAGAGAGAGAGAGAGAGAGAGAGAGAGAGAGAGAGAGAGAGAGAGTTTAACTCTAGTTCATAGTTGGGTACTGGTAACCTAGTCTGAATGTACTGTAAGAACCTAAATCTTATGATACATTTAAAGGCATCAACATTAAAGAAATTGTCAACTCTACAATAACTATTGGGAAATTATCTGCACTATGTATTTGATAGATTTACTATAAAATCAGTGATACCGGTAATGTTATCCAGAAAATGTGCAAAGTTTTCCTATTTCTCTTCGCTTAAATTGTAGTTTTCACAGCCATATTAATCGCGAATTCCCCCTTTCCCCTCTCCAACCCTCCTCCATCCTCCCAGTTACCTATGCCAGTGAAAGTGTACATTTAATTTGTTCCACCCTGAATATTGGCCCTGAAAACTTGAACACCTAATTTATGACAAAATAGAAACGGCTAACCTTGACGTTTGAAACTCATTAATTGAACTCAGGGGATTCAACCAGGTTTTAAAATATTGCATCAAAGTACCACAATTACTCGGATTCACGAATGATCCTACAGAGAATAGGAGGTAATGCTTTTCAAAACATTTCCACCCCAATTCTGTACAAATCTCTAACCCAAGAGTGAACCAATTTTCCCAGTCTTTCTCTCACTCAACAAGTAAACTCTGGAGATCTCTCCCTCTATCTTAAACTGCTACAAGCTCCGTTTGTCCAGACATTGTGACTCGGCTGTACCTTGAAATTGGCTTTCTATCTCTCTTTCAATTTTTGGGGGACGCTTGTCTCAGACAGCTTTGCCTTTTGTCTCTTACTTACACATAAAATAAAGTAAAGTTCAGTCAATCGGGGATTTAAGGGGGTGACCTGCTTTTTTTTATTTCTGTCCTTTTCTCTTTCTCTGGCTTGTATCCATTCGGCCTCATTCAGCCAACTATTTTAAGACGTTTATCCCCATCTAGGTGTCGATTTCTTCCTGGCGAGCGATAGCAAGTCAGCATTATATGAAGAAATCCGGCTTCGCCGGAAACATTTTTCTATCGAAAAATGTACAAATTTAGCCTGTTGTCAAACAAAAATAAAAAATATGCTGGCTAGCTACCGCTCGCCAGTAAAAAATTGACACCTGGATGGGGATAATCGTCTTAAAACAGTAGGCTGAATGGGGCCAAATGGATACAAGCCAGAGGAAGATAGAAAAGGACAGAACCAAAACAGGTCACCCCCCTTAAGACGAGGTACTGTATATACGTAGTGTACAAACAGTGTTATCTTACATATTCCATTATTGACCCGAGTAAGAAACCTAGCTAGTATTCTTATTTATGACATATACTGTATATGATGCATGACAATCCTATAATTCGACCATAGATATTCCTTTTCCGGTATTCGCCTCCGAGATTCCGTGATTTTCAAAGCATTTCTATCCCGGAGGATTTTAGTAATATTCTAATAAAATTGTCAAGATACCGGTAGGAACAGAAAATATGCCACACATTCTAAAACACAAAACGCAATTCTCAAAACGTTTTCGAGAAAATTATATTGCATACAATTCGTGCAAGCGTCCCACTAACTTTTCCAAATATTTTCATATTCTAGTTACAAGTGAACTATATCGCTCGTAAAAATATAGCCTTGGTCTAGAATCCTGTTGGTGTGTACGGGCATTGTGTTTTGTTGTGAATATATAAACTCGTCCAATAGGGCCAACAATACCCATGGAGAGTTTTGTATGGACTTGCAAAACACAAACTGACAGACTTTATTGGTTCGCAAGGTATCGTGTCTGGCTCTATCATGGAGAACAATGTGAGAGAGAGAGAGAGAGAGAGAGAGAGAGAGAGAGAGAGAGAGAGAGAGAGAGAGAGAGAGAGAGAGAGAGAGAGAGAGACTACTAAGGCTTGAGAGGAAAGACTTTCCTATGTGTGCGCATATTGTGTAAACCCTATTTGAGCCAAGGAGGGTCTTTATGGACGATAATAAGACGATTCACTCAATTCAGGTCTCGATTTTTCCTGGGCAAGCGATAGCGAGCCTTTTTCTTAGAATATATTGGTCATTGGTTGGGAGTTTTTTCTATCGAAAAATGTACAGAATTACCTGGAAGGGGGTCTGGATAGGTATATATATATATATATATATACGGTATATATACAGTATACAGGTATATATATATATATATTTTTTATTTTTTTTTTAATAGGAAGTTTGGGAAGGCGTTTTTGTTAGCCTAGGGGACACACTAAAATGCATTGCTCTAAATGGCAGGAGCAAGCACAATCCTCAAATACTATTAATTAATCAAATATCATAACCCACAAGACGTCGGATAAGATAGTGCTAACATAAAACCATATATAACATTAAAACTATAACATCTTGTTTAATTGGGCAAAAATAAAAACAGGTATTTTCAACCAATTACGTAAATTAAAGTAAAACAAACATTTAACAAAACCGGATTAGCACAACAAATTTAACAACACACACACATACACACACACACACAGAAAGAAACTATAATAGGTTACTCAGACACACTCTCTCACACTCTGTCTATCTCACACACACACACACACACACACACACACACACAGACATTTGGGCAAGTCTCCTAACGGTGTAGCCTCTGTTCACCTAGCAGTATAAATAGGAACCTGGTATAAATGGACGAAGTTGTGACGTCCCATCTGGGGTTGGTGATCGGTTACAAGGTGAGATGGGTATCGTACTGGTCAACCTAAGCCTTCGGGTGAGACTGGTACCGTAGTGAGAATGGTACCATACAGATTAACCGTAAGCCTTCGTTTACAGATGTCGCCAATTGGCTAAAATACAGACTACACACACATCCACAGCCATTCCAACGATACATAAATACTTAACATGCATTTCACGCAATACATTCCCAGTTAAGGAGGCGCGATAATAATGAGTTTAGCTCGCATTGCGTGGATTCCCCTTGACGAACAAGCAAGCGAAAACAAAAAAATTACACACACACATGAGTAAAAATAACACGAAGCGTTAATGGAGACAGACTCACGGACCCCGGCGGAGAAAAAAGGAGAGTAGGAGTAATAGGAGCAAGGGAGGGGCAAAAATATTAGGGAGGGAGGAGTAGGCAAGGGGGAGGGGGAAAAGAAGGAGGTAGGAGAATTATGACCAAGAAGTTAAAAGACTAAAGGAAAGGAAGAGGATAATGAGGAAGTAAGGGGGAGGAGGGTGGGAATGAGAGTACAAAGGAAGTCAAGCAACATCAGGTCTAGCGACCCCTCAAAGTTGCTTGCCCTCTGATATCATTTTGGTAACTGTACATTGAATTCGTTCAGTTTGTCTATATTTTTTTGGTAGTAAGGTCACCAGGATTGAAGACAATATTTCAGAAGAAGACGAACTAAGGAATTGTAAAACGTGTAGACTACATCTTTGGATTTATGCTCAAGTGACCTGCCTATATAGCCAATTATTTTGTTTGCCTTCTTAGCAACTTCTGTACATTGTTGACAGTTTGTTTAGCTTACGCGATATTATTACTCCCAAATCTGTTTCTCTGTCTACACTCGTATTCTTAAAACTTGACACGTAAAACGTGAAACCCTACTCCTTACTGAACGAAATAAGACGAGATAAATTATTAACTTTTAAAACTTGGGAGATTCCAAGTTCTCTTTCAGTAATTAACACTCCCTTCCAATAGCATCGGTTCATTATGGGCAGTAAGACACCTACCCCACACATCTAAAAATATAGCTGTGAGTTCCATTAACTGAATAGTTTTCTTTCTCATTTCGCTTTCCGATATTTTAAAATGTATCCGCATTAAAGCTCATTTGCCAATTTTTAGCCTAAAATTAAAACTTGTCGATTATTTTTCATATCTCCTACATGTTCATTTGGGAGTACGTTATTTGCGATTATTGTATCGTCTGCAAACTTTGTTGTTAATGTAAACTAGGAAGAGAATTAGCCCTAGTACTAATCTCTGTGGTACCTCGTCATTTACATCGGTCCAATTCGTTGTTTTACCGTTTATGATTACTTTTTGCTTTCTTACAATGAGCTAATTTTGTTATCACTATGGACTGAACGCAGGGTTTTAGATGGTATCCCACTTAATTACAGATATATTTAAGCCAGTATCTTGAATGTTACTTATTTCTGCAATTTGTTCATAAATCTCTCAGCCCATTTGCACTGATTGAGCTGGGAGTTTGTTATTTGTGTTCCCTGATTATTTCTGAAGTGAATGTTAGATATGTCGACATTCATAATTTGAGGTTTTGACATTAAGATGGGGATACAAAAAAAAATAAACAAAATGCAAAATATAAAAACACGCCTTGTCAATTGTTATTAGTTTGACTTTTCTCAAACATTGTATAAGAAGGAAGTGTATATTCTGGTAAAATATATGTTTTCAGTATTTAACCAAGATCCCATAATAACTATTATACCATAATTTTCTATAAACACAATTTCCTCTAGATCTGAAAATGTTTTGCGTATACGACGAGCAAATGCATAGAACACCTTGAGATAATTAGGATTTAATTTTATTGACTGCATATTTTCCGAATTTCTGGTCCTTATGAGATTTACACTGCAGTTATCTGCTCAACAGGTGGCGTTGTGTGTGTGTAAGTGTGAGAGTCCGAGTGTAGGGGGTGAGACAGTGAAGCACGGGAACGAGGTGGCTTCAGAGATGGGGTCGTTTCGGGCCATGAGTGAGCACCGTGCCTCATGTGAAGGCAAGATGGAAGGTGCTCGTTGTACTCTACGTGCTTCACATGTCTCACTCCCTAGACTGGAACAAGACCTCACGGGCTTCACTGTTCATTGTAAAGCGGTGAATGTTAAGGCTCTCAGCCTATGCCCGAGAGAAAGTAAGTTGGAATATAGAAAAAAAAAAAAAAAAAAAAAAAAAAAAAAATGCCTGGCTGCATACGATCTACCCCCTTATATGTACGAATATATTATACTGCATCATGCAGCAGATGACCAAACCATGTTACACCAACCTGGTTCAAATGGACGCTATCTCCTGAAAACAGAAATTAACCAGGATAAATGTTTTCCCAGGTGTTAACGAATCTGATATCCTCCTCCCTGCAGAGGTTAGTATGTTGACAATATAAACTATTGTCTATATTGTAGAAACGGTTCTCTGCATTGATTCGGGGGACAATACCTGACACTACAATTTTGTTAGACTTTTCCTTGAATGACCTTATCAACTGCCGGTACTTGCGTAGAAGACCCTCTGACTGGGTCCGTTAGATATCATTGGATCCAACATGGATTACGTATGCTGTGTTTGGAGGAGTCAGCATGGACACCTCATCTACGGCAGCAACAACGTCATGGACACCACCACCCATGATACAGAAGTACTTTCTGGTTCTGGGTGCCCTGGCGCAAAACTCCTTAAGTTGGTTATGGTGCAGGGAATCGCCCAAATTTCGAACTTGTTTTGCTTCCTCTTCCTTATTAGTGTCTGAAAAGATCTGGAAACGAGTTTGAACCGTAGTTAGAAGGATAATCTTCCTGGTACTGAGAAGCATGTTGTATTCATGACATGAAAGTTATCCTGGGGGACAGCAGAATCATTAATAGATTCTGGAATACCTGGAACAGCTGCTGGTACAGGTACTGCTTGTTTTGGAATGGTGGCGGTCAACATCATAATGATGGTTCCTTTGTCGATGGCACTAATTCGTTGAGTGTGGCAAATTCTTGAAGATATTCTAGCTTCGTGGTCAGGGCATCGATATTATGGTGAGCTGCATTCAATTAATCTGTAATGTTCTGTGGGAGCTGGCTGACTCTATAAATGAGGACTTCAGTATAAAAAAAAAACATGGTGGACCTAAACCTGCCGGAGCAACTCTAGCAGCAATATTGTGGCTCCATGATGATTTATTGACAATAAGCCTGTACATTTAAAAAAAAAAATATAAGCTAGTATTATAACACAATTAAAGGGATTTATATAGATACACTGACCACACAGATCTTACGAGACATAATCCTAGTAGAGATAGCAACACTAAGAGTAAGGGAAAGTGGAAGGATAGGATAGCAAAGATGAAGGCTTTCTCCCTACCCTATAGCAAATTGCTGAACGTAAATACAGTTAGAAGTGAATAACCTTGCAGGGCTTAGAAATCGACAGAAAGACTTTACAGAATAGTTACAAATGGAAAGGAAAAAATCATGCATACATTCACCTTTTTTTTCCTCTGCTCACTTCAACTGATAACAGAGAGAGAGAGAGAGAGAGAGAGAGAGAGAGAGAGAGAGAGAGAGAGAGAGAGAGAGAGAGAGAGAGAGAGAGAGAGAGAGAGAGAGAGAGAGAGAGAGAGAGAGAGAGAGAGAGAGAGAGAGAGAGAGAGAGAGAGAGAGAGAGAGAGAGAGCTAGGGAAATAATAAAATGAAGCGAGGAAGACAATCTGAAAAATTAAAGAATACACGATTAATGTCTAAAATACTGTTGATTAAAAATCTGTGAGAGGAATATCCCCAATCGTCGTCAAGGTCCGGTGGTGCTTGGGGCGTCGGTATTACTACACCGTTGACGAATTACTGGTGATGTCTATCATTTGAGTGTCTGTCTCACTCACACACAAGCTAGGATATGATTAGAAGGAGGACAGAGGAAGCATACACAAAATAGGATGTGGAAATAGACGATAAAAGGAGAAGAAATAACGAAACAAAATAATGAAGATACATGTTTTCAGGTTGTTGTATTAGAATAGTCAGCAAAACGACTGGGGGTAAATTATTCGAGGTGGCTGAATAGCTGCAGCACTTTAAGTCTGGGTTTTCAGTTGAAAGTTGAACAAGAAAATCGCCAGCAAATCGTTTGTTGTGACTTTGCATAAAAATAGATTAAAGGAAACGAACGAAGTGCAAGGTTTTCATTGTAGGTTATAACATAAAATACGAGTTTTGCAGAGAGTACAAGAGGTGAAGTGAAAATAAAGACGAGATATATTTAAACAAAAGGAAAGGAAAATATATATAATGATGTCAAAACATGTGATAGGATAGCTTTCGAGAACTGCAGGGGGAACAAGAGGCGAGACTAAAGTAATGAAGAGCAAAAAGAGAGAAAGATAAATGGAAGGAGAGAAAAGAGTGAAAATATGGATGGCAGGGAAGAAAAGCCTGAACATGTGAATGGAAAGAAAAGCCTGAACATATGCATGGAAGAAAAGTGAACACATGGATGGATGGACAGAAATGAGTGACATTTGGAAGAGAGTGAACACGGAGAAAAGTAAAGACGCAAAAGATGACATTTTAAAGCCATTAAATCTTCTCTTTAACCAATCAATACAAAACAATACATTCAATACAAAAGTTCTAAAAAAATGGAAAATAGCTAACGTAACACCCATTTTTTTAAAGGGATATACAGCTCAGCCAGGCAACTATAAATAAAACTGCCTGCACTAAGCCTCACTTCAAACATTTGCAAGCTGCTCGAAACAATAGTCCAAAATACAATTGTGTGCCATTTAGAAACTAACAATCGAAACGATGATTAACATTGGTAAGACATATTGTTATTTATCTCGTGCATTGTTGTAGTCGTTGTGTGTGTGTGTGTGTGTGTGTGTGTGTGTGTGTGTGTGTGTGTGTGTGTGTGTGTGTGTGTGTGTGTGTGTGTGTGTGTGTGTGTGTGTGTGTGTGTGTGTGTGTGTGTGTGTGTGTGTGTGTGTTCATTAATGCGGCTCATGAAGAAAAATCAAGCAACATACGATAAGTCACTTCCCTGCATTTACTGAAGCACACGTTATGAACAATATTTGTATGCTTGCTTGCACAATGTTCTATTTTAAGCATACTCTCACTCACACATTCACTCTCTTCCGGATATGCACTGCGGTAAGTATGTTCATAGCATAATATGTACCTAGCTATATTTTAAATGTTGGATGAACCTACAATAAACTCTGAATATCATGGAACTGTATTAAATTAAAACATTTACGTCTTCAGCAATCTCTTACAATACACACACATAATTTCTCTCTCTCTCTCTCTCTCTCTCTCTCTCTCTCTCTCTGGATATACTTTACACGAGATATGACGCCATGTTGAGCGTCACGGTTGATAAAGTCCAATGCCAAAAAGTTCCGTGAAAAATAAATAATGAGCGGGAGCGTTGACACAAAACTTTCCGAGGCGAATAATTATATTTAATTATTTTTGATGACTACATTCAACAACGTATCTGGAATTGTGAAATTAACATGATTACTCGGATATCTTTGCTTCCATATACAAAAGTATATATAGTTTAAAACTGTCGATGCTATGGTTTTATAATATTGTTATACTATTGTAATATTTTTCCGCAACTCAGATTTGGCGGCTTCTGAAATTCATTTATGTGCGAAATATGTTCCCTGTGGTAATGTAAAGCCAGTCTATAGTTTATTCATTATAGGTAGGCCAGAAATATGTTCCCTGTGGTAATGTAAATCCAGTCTATAGTCCATTCATTATAGGTAGGCCAGAAATATGTTCCCTGTGGTAATGTAAATCCAGTCTATAGTCCATTCATTATAGGTAGGCCAGAAATATGTTCCCTGTGGTAATGTAAATCCAGTCTATAGTCCATTCATTATAGGTAGGCCAGAAATCGTGACTCCTAACCTCTGGAACTAAAAAAGGGCTAGATCAAATGGGTTGTGAATTTCCACAACTATTCTTTCCAAATGGTGGAACTATTAGCTTGATTACTCTAATACACGACTGACATATTGTATACTCATAATAAAACACCATAATTATAGACATATAAACATGTTTGAAAAAATAATTCATGCCATTAACCCCCTAGACCCCCAAGTGATTGAATAAAAAAGTACACTCTAGGACCAGCCATTTTTAAATTTTGTTTGTGTTTTCCTGAAAACACATGGGATGGGTTAGTAATGAAGTAAAAACAGCATTAAACCACTCACCTATGTCATTTGGGGGTCCTGGGGGGTGGGGGAAAGTTACAATTATCATTGCGTGGTGGGTAGGCAATATACTGGCATATCACTCCCGCGCGCTCCCACACGCAAACAGCTGGACTTGGGAGGTTGCCAACCATCGGTATTGATCCGTGGGATCCTAAAGTAGTTTCCATACAAATCTGAATCCTCTAGGTACCATAGGACAAGAGTAATTGAGGTGAACATAACCATTGCGTCGCTGATACTGTGGGTTACATACATATAGGCGACGCATAACATGCGTCCCTGGGGTCAGAGGGGTTAACCTTTCCAACATCATGAAATTTGTTCCATTATATTCTTGCTAGCACTAAACGATTCTATACAGCCCTGGAAGTTTGTTTAGCCATCAAAGGGATAAACTCGATTTCACTTAAAACTTTGACTCTAACAGGTACTCCTTCTCTTTTTCTTTTTTTTCTATGTTATTGAGGGAGGCAAAAGACAGAACTGCCTATAGCGAGTGCCTCCCCCATAGTTGAAAGAGTGACAGGGCCAAAATCAAGGGACGGTCGAGCCAAAATGCCTGGACACACGGAGTTTGAAGCAATTTAAGTCATAGGAAGAGGGAAAGACTGATTCTGGGAGAGAGTTCCAGAGCTCAGCTGTTGAGTAGAAGAAAGTTTGAGAGTAACGTTTCACTCTTGGGTTGGAGAGTTGCAAAGAGTAGGGGTGGGATTGAGTTGCAAGACGGGTACCACGTGCCCTACGTAAAGGAGGTGGTATACACTGGGAAAGCTCTGAGGAACACTGATCATTATAGTAGCGATAGAATAGCGAGAGAGATGCAGCATTGCGGCGGAGAGAGAGAGATTGCAGAGAGTTGTGAGTGGACGGGAGTTAATGATACGAAAGGCCTTCCTTTCAATTTTGTCTAGGAGAGTGGTGTGAGAGGAACCTCCCCACACATGTGAACAATACTCAATACAAGGACGCACTATGCCCCTGTACAGAGCAAGAAGCTGTGCAAGGGAAAAGAACCCCCTAAGGCGGTTGAGCACACCCAGCTTCTGGGAGGCTGCCTTAGCAAGACTGGAAATATGGTCCTTCCAACCATTAAATCCATTAAGATCATAAAAAAAAACATGTTATACTATATATCTATTTATTTATTGCCGGACGCCTTAATCCCCTTTCTGAGAGTGGCCATACACAAAATGCCGTGCCAGTTTATTTAAGGACGTATAGGATTGGTCATTCAATTTGGGGTCCATCCGACTATGAGGCCTTCTATGTATATGTTAAGCATTATTTGCCTACAGTCCTATGCGGCTAGTACATCCACTATCTTGCTTCACCCTTAATATAAGTAAACAGTACGGATTTGTATTAGGTATACTCCCCTAAACAGTTTGCCGACCAAGGCTGACTAGAGATCCTAGAGCAAATAATTTTATATAGGATCTCTAAGGCTGACGAGTCCCACCTACCTGGACGAGTATACTAGAAGAGTAAATATGGAAATACATGCACACCGATATACCGATATATATATATATATATATATATATATATATATATATATATATATATATATATCAGTCCGCATTGCAAATGTTTACTAATTACATTTTACTAATCAACAGATGGGGAAAGGTGAGGATTTTTTTTGCAAGGTTAAGCTAAACTAATAATCTAGATCAGAATGTATTACCTACATTAAAATCAATTCACTCCATTGTTTCTTATCTGCTCATCTGCCTATAAAGTTGTTTATGTTATCGTTGAAATTATAGCTCGTACCAATGGAATTCCATAAATGCTTCCAGTAAATATGAATTAATAATAACAGAACATTGGTTTTCCTATTCACAGATTCAGAGCATTTTACTATATGTCTTTACACTGAGCAATATAAATAATTTACGCATCAATTATTTTCCATCATAACTATGCCTTTTACTTTTTCACCCTATACCATAAAATATGTTTAACCCCTTCACCACCATTACATAATTGTCATATTCTGGTTACCATTAGACGATGTTCTTTAGTTTAATATCCACCTATGCGACTGAAATGGGTAAATACGTTCTCAATAAACCCTCTTAGTAATCGGTCCTTCTTAAATTGCATAAAATCATCTGATTTTAGCCAGAATCACAGGTAAATAGGCGTCATGGTGCTGAAGGGGTTATGCCACCGCCAGAAGAATTTAATAAACAGGACCTCCTGCGGCCAAGGGGTTAATTTGGGTTCCCTTTTATGTTACCCAATCTTGTTGTTTATGACCTTAACACCAGAGCAACCACCGGGGGCTATTTGGTGTGAGAGAGAGAGAGAGAGAGAGAGAGAGAGAGAGAGAGAGAGAGAGAGAGAGAGAACACGAGTGAGAGAGAACGAGAGTGAGAGAACGAGAGCAAGCAAGAACGAGAGCAAGCAAGAACGAGAGCAAGAGAGAACGAGAGCAAGAGAGAACGAGAGCAAGAGAGAACGAGAGCAAGAGAGAACGAGAGCAAGAGAGAACGAGAGCAAGCAAGAACGAGAGCAAGAGAGAACGAGAGCAAGCAAGAACGAGAGCAAGCAAGAACGAGCAAGAGAGAACGAGAGCAAGAGAGAACGAGAGAAAGCGAGAACGAGAGCAAGCGAGAAAGAGATCAAGCAAGAACGAGAGCAAGAGAGAACGAGAGCAAGCGAGAACGAGAGAGAACGTGAGAGCAAGAAACAGAGGGCCTAGATTGATAGATACCGTAGATAGATAGATAGATATAGAGACAGCCTATATAGATGTATAACCTTTACAGTAGATAATATAGATAGTAATTAAATAGAGTTAAAGCGAGAGACAACATTGAAAGAAAGTGACCCACGAAACTATGAACGCGGCTGTACAATATAAAAAAAAGTCAAGCTCAAATAAAGATCGAGAGGAAAGAAGAGGAAGCGAAGGAGAACCGAAATAACAAGAAAGGAAAGAGAGACCGAACTGCCCATTGAATATTATAAAGGAACAACAGAGAGAGAGAGAGAGAGAGAGAGAGAGAGAGAGAGAGAGAGAGAGAGAGAGAGAGAGAAGGGAAGTTACAGGGAACGGTTTGTATATGGAAGAGTAGGAATGGAGAGAAATGTGACAGAAATAACTGAAATTATGAAGAAGAGAACAAACTTGGAAGTGAGAAATGCGTGACTAAAGTATTAATAGAACAATAACAGTGAATAAATTATGAAATACTTTTGATCGGTTAGAACAGACAAGGAAATAAATAGCTAGCATGAATAAATCTGACAAAATGGGATGTACAGTCTCGGTCATTAATTCTGATATACTTTATAGCCTCGAGGGGATTGAACGAAACACTGAAATGCAAATAACTGGTCAAAATGTAAAAGAACATTTAATCGATACGGAGATAGCTTCGAAATTGTATGTATAAGATTTAATGGCCGCGTCTGTACACTAAAAATATACCAGCAGAAGGGAAACAAAACAGAGAACAATACAGCAGAGAAAATCGAGAAAGAAAACGGTGAATATGGACGGTGGGACTGAGAAAAAAGTGTGGTAGACCCAGCTTTAGACTGCACTCCCCGGGCTCAACCAATCTGGTGTAGGGAGAGGCAATCAATAGAACACGGGGAAAGGTGGGAGGTGATTACGGGAGTGGGTGAGTGGGCGTGGGACTGGTTGATATGGAGACGTGAGAGTAGAAGGAGAAAAGTGTGATATTAGTGTGACTAATATGGGAATAGTGTGAATGGTCAGGATATAGTGCACGAGGAGTTATACGAGTTTGAGAGTGGTGTGGAAGTACTGGGAGTAATGAATATTAAGGCGTGAGGGTAATGGGGCGGTGGGCTACTTGTGTGAGTAGATGGCAGTAGTGTCAGAGTAGTTACAGAAGCTTGAGAGTGGTGTGGAGCTTTTGGGAGTACAGTAATAGATATGGAGGACCAGGATTAGCGGAGTTGTGGAAGTAGTGTAGATAGTGAGAGAGTAATGGTAGTAGCAGAGCAAAAGTACCACATGTCAACCTATATCGTGAAATATGAAACCTGGTAATGTGACGCTTCTGCATAGTAGCCACATGAGGGCATGCGCGCGCGTCGGCTGCCCAGCCGTTTAGAAACCGGCTGGCGGCAGCCGGCCGGCCGGCTTTTCCTTAGTATATATCCTACGACAATGTAACTAATGTCTGGGATATTCTTATGTTGTTTCACAGCTTGTAGCTGCCCTTATTCTTAACCAACGCATCTTAGTATATTTTATTCTCGATAGTTGATTGTTTCATTATAATATATAAGATGTAAGTTTAGTGAGAGTGGGAGGAGACGAGCGGGAGAGAGAGACCGGCTGGGGGACATTGCTTCGCACGGAGAGTCTAGCTTGGGACGAGCCTGATGTGCCACATGCATTTGTTCGCAACGTTAGGCTTAGTTTCGACTCACGCACGGGGTAGACGATTTTGACCCGGCAACTGTGTTGAGTGTTGCCAAGCCTGGGATGTATTCTGCATGCCTAGGGCGGGGTCCAGACAGATTCAAGACTCAGAGCTCACCTCACTGTCGTACCCTTCGGACCCCCTTGATATCTATCCATCTCAACCCCACTTAGAAACTTTCTCTCTTACTTTGTATACCTTCCTTCCACTACTTCACCAATCTATTTAATTATCCCATCCCCTTGATAGACCTTATATCTATTATTGTATTAACGACGAGCTCTCAGATAACTAGATAGGATTTTGGGCCTTATGCAGAGATGTAATTGTTAATGAGACCTAGGAAGCTTTTTTGTTGTCTCATATTTGGTGGTTTCATGCTTGCTAGTGTGTTCTTGTGTCAGGTTAGCAGGGGCTAGACCGGAGGGGAGGCTTTTTGCGATCCTTTAAGTAAAGTCTGCTGGTGCGAGTCCTGTGGACCCGCACGACTTTACTAGGATACCCGTGGGAGTCTGGGGGCATTTTCTTGTCTGTGTCCCTGTGTGTCTAGTGTTGTGTTGTGTGAGGGCCCCTGCCTAGTCCACTCAGCACTGCGCTAGCACGTCTTGCTTTTGTTTTAGGGTCGCCAGGAGAGAGTCAGATACTTGCGATCTGAGTCTCTCAAGAGAGCACCCTTTCAATTAGAGTAATTTGGCGCACAGACTTGGGAACGTCCCTAGGCTCGAGCAGGTGGCTCAGCCCGGGTATCCGAAGCCTATATCCTTCCGGCTAGACCTCTGCCACCTGGCAGATTAACAGCTAGGGGTTTATTATCTCTGTATGCTTGTTATTGTGCCACAGTTTACCGTTTTTGTGAGCATTGTGAGTCAGGGTGTGGCTTAGAGACTCTGTCCGAGCAGGCTTGCCTGACTAAGAGTGAGAAGCATACCTGTATGTGGTTATGTTGCGAGTTGCTGCCTTTATTTAATTATACCTATGCCATTATACACTGTAGGTCCTATCACTAGTATTTATTCCTGCTTATGAGTTGAGAGTTCTCTAAATCCGTAACGTACTTTCTTTGCTAAGCATCAGATCCTACAGTAGCCGCATGCAGTTTAGAACCCCGCATCTTGTCTACCGGTACGATGTTTTTGAGGACTGTTTGCTTTCACCTTCTTTCACGCAGGGGTGATTAGTTGTATTAATTAACGTAACGTTAAATGTACTTTCTTCTAGTTTGTTATTAAATTGTTTCTGCAATTTAATTCCGTTATCTATCTTTTCCTTGAAGCTTTAAGTCAACTTAATTGTGTGATCTTTTATATAGCCTGCTTGACTATCAGCAGTCTGTAGTGCGTGCACCCTGTAACCGAGTCATAGGATACCTTGTTGTCCAGGCAGGACTCTTGACGGTTTAGGGTGGTTTGTTGCCTGGGTTTATAGATAAGGGTTGGATCTAGCGTTTTCCGTTGTTGCTTGTTGCCGCATACCTAGTCCAATAGAAAGAGCCCAGTGTTTATATATCCCAGGACGTAACAGTAAGGAATAAAGGTGTAAGGACAAAACTGATTGGGCAGTAAGGGTAGGGAGACAGAATAGAGCAACACGAACGATAAAGTAGAAAGACGAAGTGGGAGCAAGATCAAGTCAAAAGTAAGGACGAGTAATGGATGAAACAGAAAGGAGAAGAGTATACGAGAACAAAATAGGGATGCAGTAGAAGACAGGAAATAGACATACAGAAGAGTACAATGGGAATACAGTAAAATAGAGGAAATGGGAATGCAGGAGAAGAGAAGGAGGAGTAGACATGAAGTAGAGGAAATAGGAATGCATTAAGAGCGATTAAATAGGAATGCAGTAAAAGAGAGAAAATGGGAATGCGATTAATAAATGTAAATATGAATGTTGTGTAAATAAGAGATTGTTTTTATAAGCAATTTAAGACTAAAGTGGTTGTAGGCGGCAGGGTGGGACGGTACACTCAGATCCCATAGTCTGTAGCACACTCATAAATATCTGTGGACTATACCTATTTATAATTATTGAACTATGTCTCTGGAAACGAACTTATACATATAAACTGTCTATACATGAACTACAAAAATATATATACTATTGAAAAGCAAATTATATCCAAAAACAAACCACATAGTCATAATTGCATAAAGAAGAACATACGGGGTTCACGAATTCTTATGAGCGGGCAAGAGACTATGGCATCCGATGTACATAAGACATAGCATATAAAAGCAGCCGTGTGTGAGAGAGAGAGAGAGAGAGAGAGAGAGAGAGAGAGAGAGAGAGAGAGAGAGAGAGAGAGAGAGCGAGAGAGAGAGAGAGAGAGAGGAAGAAGAAGGAAGAGGAAGGTGTGGAGAAATGAGAGTGGTGGTAGTGGTAGAGGAGGGAGAGGAAGAAGAAGAAGTAGGAAGAGGAAAAGAAGGATGAGAAGGATGGAGAGGAGAAGTGAGAGTGGTGGTAGTGGTAAAGGAAGAAGAGGAGGAAGATGTAGGAAAAGAAGGGAGAGGAAAAGGATGAGGATGAGAACAAGGAAATAAATGAGAGGAGAAGTGAGAGTGGTGGTGGTGAAGGAGAAGACGGACGAAAATATGAAAGAGGAGGATACAGAGCAGAAAAAGAGAAGAGAAGGGGGCGAAGGATAGAAGAACAGGAAGTGTGTGGCGGGGGGGGGGGGTGTTAGAGCAGAAGTGGTGAGATGAGGATATGGAAGAGAAGGAAAGGAAAACACAAAATAACAAGTAATTACATAGGCAAGCTTGTAATACCACAGCAAGTGTTCCTTACTAAGTTGTCTGCTGAAGGATGAGGACAAGAAAGGATCAACTATTATAGAGAACATCGATACCCTGTATAACCTGGCGACAAGCTTACTCCATTAACAGCAGATTTCGCTATAAAAAAAAAAATATTAAGCTGGTATTGCTCAATATAATTTTAATTTCAGGTTTCATTATCAACAACGGATTTAGCAAAAAAGAACATAAAACAAAGCTGTAATAAGTGAGTAATTATGATAGGGACAATTCAAGTTCTCGCCAGCTTAGAAGAAAACACATTTGACTGGTGGTCATCATGAACTGCAAACAGGTTCGTGCAGATTTAACAAACACTGTACCGGTGACGTCTTTTCATGATACTTTGACAATTATTAGATGATTTTATTAAGTTTGAGAAGGACCTCTAACCATTAAAAGGCTACAAAGTATCTCAATGAAACCTTTTAGCTACCATAAATCCTTCTAAAGCTGAATAAAATCGTCTAAAAATTGCCAAACTATAATGAAAAGGACGTCACCGGTACAGAACGGGTTAAATCAAGATCCATGTTCGACCCCAGCTCAGAGCCAACTACGGCAGCACTTTCATACCAGAAGGTTGGCCACGTAAAAGTCGCCAACAGTTTCTCAGGACACCACATATATTAGAGGTATCCGGGGTTAAGGGGAGGTATTTAGTTTGTTCCCTAAACCTCCATCAAGCTTAAAATTACACCCCCTTGAGTCCCTTTCAAGATAAATTTGTACATTTTTCGGTAGAAAAATGTCCCGGCCGAAGGCCGGTTCTTCTTAAATTACAGGCTCGCTATCGCTCGCCAGGATAAAATCGACACCTAAATGGCACAAATTATCTTAAAATTGACAGAAATGGGGCGAAAGTTCTTAAAATCGCCAAAATAATGGGGCAAACGTCTTAAAATCTCAAAAGCAATGGGGCTAAACATGAGGAAGAAAGGGGCCAATAAAATAATCCCTCAAGTGGATATCTCCGGGGTTAAGCGCTGACAAGGATATAAGGGGGGATGGGCGTATATATTGGATCATTTATGTATCTTATTAATTAGTCTATTAGTTTCCTCCTTAGACCTCCATCAAGCTTAAACAAAAAAAAACACATCCATTAGATTCCCCTTCTAGATTAATTCTTCCAAAATGACAGGCTCACTATCGTTCGCCACGTACATAGCACGAAAGGTCTTAATATTGACAAAGAAATGGGTCAAAATTTCTTAAAATCGACAAACTAATGGAGCGAACGTCATAAAATCTTAAAACTAATTGGGCTAAACACGAGGAAGAAGGGGGTCCAGAAAACCGAACCATCTCCCCTTAATGGGGGTATTATATGAGGACCTTTATCGTCAACATTTGATACGGAACTTGATTGGTTTATTTATTCCGAGACAATTTTGCACTGAAATTGGTAATTGGGCTAGAGGTAGATTATTATTGGTGAGAATTAGAGTGAGTAAAGGTGGGGAAGAGAAATATAATTGATGATGGGGGAATAGACGAGAGCGGAAGGAGGAAATAGAAAGGGTGTGGATAGAAAGAAGAGGAGGAAGGAGGGGGGGGTGGGGGGAGAGAAAAGATGGGTTGAGGGATAGGGGTTGGAGAAGAGGTAGATAGTTAAATAGGCGGTACACACGCACACACATTATCTATCTATCTATCTATCTATCTATCTATCTATCTATCTATCTATCTATCTATATATATATATATATATATATATATATATAGATAGAGAGAGAGCGAGAGAGCGAGAGAGAGAGAGAAAGAGAATTAATGTAGTTGTAAGTGAGTTGGTTGGGGTCGCAGTGGACGGAACGTGCTAGCCAAACATAAACAAATACTAACATCTATATTAAACAAAAACTATTAACAATTATATAAATCAAACAAGAACGCCCCAAATATAAATTCTACAAGTAAACAAATCGTTTAAAAAAAATATGCAGTAGCCTGTAAGATACACAAAAAACTGCCAAACAATTAAACATGAAATAAGTCAATACAAGTAATTTAGCTGCAAATAAAAATCGTGCCATAAAACTGCGAGTCACCAAAAAAGCCGACCTATCCGAGGGTAACTCATAAAAAAGGAGAAAACAAAGCTACGAAAAAGTAAAAAAATACACAAGCCCGACTTTTTTCGGCGTTTCTTTCACATCTTTCTATATGTATTGCCTGTGACTCCATTTTTAACATACACGCATGCTCTTACACATACGCACACACCCAAACATACGCACATAAACACGCATGCACACGCTATTTATCGTGAAGACACACACGGCCACACACACAATATTACACACACTCCAGCTCATTCTTCTTCTCTATGAAACACACACACTCACACACACACCAACACAGACACACACACACACACACATACACACACACACACACACACACTCACCCACACACAGACACACACACACACACACTTCACTATCTCTCTGACACAGTCCAAATTAAATAGAATCATCCACATTTATCATCACCCTGTCAAGTTTCCGTGTCTCACACACACTCACACTCTCACTCACTCACTCTCTCATTATTAACCCGTTTAGTAAACTATGACGCAGTGTTCCATTGTAATCTGGAAAAATTCAAGACATTTGTGCAGGTTAGAAAGGGTCTGTGGGATTCAGTGATAACTGAGATAGATTTTCCCTTTTGATTACTAAAGGTACAAAGGAACAGAAAGGAACACAAGCAACAACAGATCTGCTGATCCTTGCGAGTCTACTTGTAGCGAAAAAAACAGATCCTATGGGAAAACAGGAAAGGATAGCACATTATAAAGTGGTGCTATTCGTTTGTAAGCGCAGTTAATGGGAGGTTAAAAGCGATATATTTATCTATGCGATTGTTTAAAGTTTGAACAGTACTACATTCAATGACACTACTAGGTAGTCCATTCTGTAATCTTACCACTCGATTAAAATAAAATTGCTTCAAATCATGCTAGTGAAAAGGCTTTCCAATAATCTTACAACCATTTCCTATGGTCTAATTTGAGTGATCAATTGTTGACATCCATATTGTCAATAGGCCTACCCTAAATAATTTTAAACACTTGAATAAGGTCCTCTCTTAGCCTGGCTTTGTTAAACTAAAAAGATTGAACTCCTTTAGACATTCTTCGTGTGACTTCATGTTATTGTTGCTCTCCCCTGCATTCTTTCCAGTTTATCTGTGTCCATTTGATATTATGGACACTATAATGCACACAGTAGTCCAGATGAGGGCGAACCAAAGAATTATATAAAGTGAGAATAACATTTTTGGATTTGTATTCCAACGATCTTCCAATGAAGCCAATAACTTTGTTTGCTTTCTTAACTACTTCAGTACATTGTTGGCTGGGTTTTAAATTACTTGATATTGTTACTCATAAGTAATTTTCTTGATCAGTTTTTGGAGCTGAGTACCATTCATTGAGTGGCTTGATTTTTCGCTCTTGTATCCTAAATGTAGTACTTTACATTTATCGTTATTGAAACTCATTTCCCAGGTATGGGCCCAATTTACTACTTATATAAATCATTTTGGATATGTTGAATGTGCAAGGGAGGTACTACTATGTTCGCTATTTTGGTATCATCTACAAATTTTGAAGTTGTAAATGAAAGATAGTCATCGATGTCGTTGATTTAAATTCAAAAGAACAGGTCCGAACACTGATCCCAGGGGCACACCAATTGTGACTTTTTTCCAGTCCGAAGTTTTACCATTTATTACTACTCGTTGCTTACGACCAATAAGCCAATTCTCAATCCATTGAAGAACGCAACCTTCTATGCCGTGAGCTTTTAATTGTATCAAGGTAGACAATGTCAACGGCTTTACTTTCGTCATACATATTTAATTGATTTAAAGATGTGAAAAAAGTCAAGGATATTTGTGAGGCATGAACCGAGGTGGGGGAAGAGGGTAGCGAGGAGTGGGCCGTAAGCAGGTAATAGAGTATGGTCTACCTGGGTAGGGAATATTACGGTATGGGACAGCCAGCTGGAAATGAAAAAGGTCAAGTATACAATAGACTTATCAGTAAACAATACTTCACAATCCCCATGGGAATTGTTGGAATTTGAAAGGGGGAGTGTCTTTTTATTTTGCGTCTTCGAAAACAAATTGAAGCAAAACCCATACAAATAAAAAAATAATACGAATATAACGGTTATAGAATTAGCTATGTGATTGAAAACGTTCTTGTCTAAAGCAAAAACGCACTAAGGAAATTACTTTGTACTGCACAGTGTTTACAAGGAATTAACAATGAACACTAACAAATTTAAACCGATATACTGGGGAGTTTGACTTAAGACTGAAGATCTATACTGATACACTGAAAGTGGGAATGAAAACTGAACAAATTTACATGGTAAGTTAACAATGAAGCCAGGAAATATATGAAAGGGTAAGTTTCACTCAGGCACAAATAAATTTATATTAAAACACTAAAAATAATAATTAAAAGGGACGAAAGTTAGTAATGGAAAGCATTACCAAAATTAGAATACATTTAAAAAAAAAAATCAAAAGAGCTCCGTCTACACATTGTGAAAAACCTGTTATCCTCCACTGTGCACAGTACGTTGGCCAGATGAGCTCGGGAAAGGTACGTCACAGGTCAAGAGGGTCACAGGTCAACTTACTAAGCTGTAGAAAATCGTCTAGTGTTAGTAAGAATAATAGTAAAATAAGACGCCATGTTAATGAAAGGGGTAACAAGCACTGCAATATGCTGTGTTATGGGTGTTGTGCTAGCCTGCCTTCCTACTCGCATGCTTCCATGCAACAACTAGCCTAGGTACCTGCACCCTGTGTGGCTTAAAGCGTAGCCCCAAGCATATTTCGATCTCGATCATATCCCGATCCCGAGGCAGCACTATGCTACTAAAATAAACATATATCCCAATCCCGAGGCAGCACTATGCTACTAAAATAAACATATATCCCGATCCTGAGGCAGCACTATGCTACTAAAATAAACATATATCAGATACAAAAGGTGACAGGACAACTCGAGCAAGTCAGTGGGATATATTTTGTTAAACCATCCATGGGACCCCCTACATACCTATGCCCAGTCTCATCTCCACAGTCCAAAACTAGTAATATCGACGGTTTGGAGAGTGTGTGACCGTTGAATTTATGGAAATACTTTAAACAGTGTACGCTACTGCTGAATTTCGAATACAAATTGGCTAACGCATCCACGTAACAAAATTAAAAAAGAAAATTGAAGAAGAGAAAGAAATATATATATAGTATGTTTGGAAAATTTCTATTAAAATTTCACCCAAAACAAAAACTGGAATTCCTGCACTGATGTTGGATTATATGACATTTAACACAACGAGATATTCTGTGAGCGAAAACAGAAAAGAACAGAGTAGAGAGTGTTAGTCACATGTTCGAGGATGCATTTCTTTCTTCCAATCATGGTATCATTTGACGAGTATATGTGGTTAGATATTTTCTGTGAGAGGTGAAGCGCGTCATGAAGATATTGTTTACCCCTTTGGTTCCCAGCACCTCATAAACTGTAAAATCGTCTAATGGTAGCCAAAATAATGGGGGAAACGGGTAATAGTATACGGAGAGGGTTTTACTTACATACATAACAAAAATTGGTAGTTTTTACTTGTATAGATTGAGGCAAAAGATGCACCTGTTCAGTCAGTTTGTTAATTCTTAATTTAAAGCACATCTCTCTCTCTCTCTCTCTCTCTCTCAAAACGCGAAATAGATCCATTCAGTTGCCGGGCCACCCTTCCATTGGAGCGAGGTGGGACTGGCAGATTAATTCACTGCTTCCACACCATTACCTGTGTGTGTGTGTGTGTGTGTGTGTGTGTGTGTGCGTGTGTGTGTGTGTGTGTGTGTGTGTGTGTGTGTGTGTGTGTGTGTGTGTGTGTGTGTGTGTGTGTGAGAGAGAGAGAGAGTTAGTTCTTTGATCATTTTACAGATTTTTTGTTTTCAAAGTTGGTGGATTCTTTAACCCCTTCAGTAATATGACGCTTTTTGTGCTATATTTTGGTTAACCTTGACACATTTACTCAGCTTAGTAAGGCTCCTTGACAATCGAAGGGGTAATATAGATATCCATTAATCATATGACACCCACAAACCTTCCTAAACTGAATAAAATCGACTAATTATAGCCAGAATATAAGGAAGAAAAGCGTTATCAACTACTTCAATACCTCAAGGATAATTACAGATCGGAACAGTGGAGTTCTGGCCCCCCAAGTGAAAAAACCCACAATTTTGAGAAGGGTATGTGTATGTTTCGCAGTTATTTATGTCCCCAGATTATATATCTAATCATAAATCAGCCAATTTGTCATGAATAGTTTTACATAGGATAAAATATGTTGTTATTCACTGCGTCGGCTTATATGTTATTATTTATTTTTCTAATTACTTTCATTCAAAGCAAAAAAAAAAAAAAAAAAAGGGACTCTTGAACAGATAATTATGAGGAATGTTGAAAAGTGCTAGCATCTTCAGCATAGTTCTTATGTAGATGGTTGGTGATCTATTGAATGTAGCAGTACATAAATTGTTATAAAAATAAAATTTAAACTGAAAAAATATGAACTCTGGATGACAAATTAATATGATCGCACAAACATCAAGTATCATTATCAGACTCTCTAAAATGTCAAATCAAGTTTTATCCTAGAACTCCCAGTCTTCCAAATTGGCGTAGAGGTTAAAGTTAGTCCGCTCTCTGCAGGACCTCGAGTGTAAGACAGTGTGTGAGTGGTGGAAATATTCATACGACCTGAGTGACCATAATAGACATCAGCTGAACAGGTGTCAGCGATACAGACCAACAGAGGTCAACTGGGCGGACGACAGGTGCATGTGATGGAGACAGGTGTATAGGCTGGGAGATACGTGTTGAGGTAAGAATGGTAAAACGAAGAACAGAGGTAAATATAGATATAGGAGTGACAGGTGCGTAAAGAGGAGAGGGGAGTGGACGTGGACAGGTATGAATAATATAGCTATGTTGGTGGCAGGTGTTAGATGTAGCGTTGTTAGTGATGGAGGAAACATTCATACGACCTGCAGCGACCAGAATAGAAATAGACACCACAGGAACAGGTGTTAGATATGTGGGCTAAAAGGGGTCAAATGAGGGAAAATCAAGTATTGGTGTGTGTGTGTGTGTGTGTGTGTGTGTGTGTGTGTGTGTGTGTGTGTGTGTGTGTGTGTGTGTGTGTGTGTGTGTGTGTGTGTGTGTGTGTGTGTGTGTGTGTGTGTGTGTGTGTGTGTGTGTGTGTGTGTGTGTGTGTGTGTGTGTGTGTGTGTGTGACAACTGTGTAGGATAATGATAGTGGTATAGGGTGGGCGATAGGTGTGTGGGGTGGGTGGGAGACAGGTGTGTGTGTGTGTGTGTGTGGTTGGAGATAGATATGTGGGGTGACAGATAGGTGTGTGTGGGGTGGGAGATGATAGGTGTGTGTGGGGTGGGAGATGATAGGTGTGTGTGGGGTGGGATATGATAGGTGTGTGTTGGGTGGGAGATGATAGGTGTGTGTGGGGTGGGAGATGATAGGTGTGTGTGGGGTGAGAGATAGGTGTGTGTGGGGTGAGAGATAGGTGTGTGTGTGGGGAGGGAGATAGGTGTGTGTGTGGTTGGCGATAGATGTGTGGGGTGGGAGATAGATGTGGGAGATAGGTGTGTTTGGGGTGGGAGATAGATGTGTGTGGGGTGGGTGATGATAGGTGTGTGTGGGGTGGGAGATGATAGGTGTGTGTGGGGTGAGAGATGATAGGTGTGTGTGGGGTGGGAGATAATAGGTGTGTGTGTAGGGTGCGAGATAGGTGTATGTGTGGGGTGGGAGATAGGTGTGTGTGTGGGGTGGGAGATAATAGGTGTGTGTGTGGGGTGGGAGATGATAGGTGTGTGTGGGGTGGTAAATAATAGGTGTGTGTGTGGGGTGAGAGATGATAGGTGTGTGTGGGGTGGGAGATAATAGGTGTGTATAGGGTGCGAGATAGGTGTATGTGTGGGGTGGGAGATAGGTGTGTGTGGGGTGGGAGATAGGTGTGTGTGTGGGGTGGGAGATAGGTGTGTGGTGGGGAGGATAGGTGTGTGTGGTGGGAGATAGGTGTGTGTGTGGGGTGGGAGATAGGTGGTGTGGGGGGTGGGAGACAGGTGTGTGGGGTGGGAGATAGGTGTGTGTGTGGGGTGGGAGATAGGTGTGTGTGTGGGGTGGGAGATAGGTGTGTGTGTGGGGTGAGAGATAGGTGTGTGTGTGGGCTGGAAGATAGGGGTGTGTGGGCTGGGAGATAGGTGTGTGTGGGCTGGAAGATAGGTGTGTGTGTGGGCTGGGAGATAGGTGTGTGTGTGGGGTGGGAGATAGGTGTGTGTGTGTGGGCTGGGAGATAGGTATGTGTGTGGGTTGGGAGATAGGTGTGTGTGTGGAGATAGGTGTGTGTGTGGAGATAGGTGTGTGTGTGGAGACAGGTGTGTGTATGTGTGTGGAGATAGGTGTGTGTGTGTGGGGTGGGAGATAGGTGTGGGGTGTGGATGGGAGATAGGTGTGTGTGTGTGTGGGGTGGGAAGGTGTGTGTGTGGGATGGGAGATAGGTGTGTGTGTGTGTGGGGTGGGAGATAGGTGTGTGTGTGGGGGTGGGAGATAGGTGTGTGTGTGTGGGGTGGTAGATAGGTGTGTGTGTGTGGGGTGGGAGATAGGTGTGTGTGTGTGGGGTGGGAGATAGGTGTGTGTGTGAGGGGTGGGAGATAGGTGTGTGTGTGGGGTGGGAGATAGGTGTGTGAGGGGTGAGATAGGTGTGTGTGTGGGGTGAGAGATAGGTGTGTGTGTGGGGTGGGAGATAGGTGTGTGTGTGTGGGGTGGGAGATAGGTGTGGGGTGGGAGATAGGTATGTTTGGGGTTGGAGATAGCTGGGGTGGGTGCAATAGGTGTGTGGGGAAGGAGATAGCTAAACGTAATGGGGACAAGAAAGATAAAAGGAAGAACAGATGAGGGGATAACGTTGATAATACTGGTGTGCGTACGGTAGACAGTGAGGTTGGTGGTGGGTGAAGCAGCGGCATCAAGGATGGGGGAAATATTGATACGACCAACGTGACCAGAATATACACACATCAGGAACAGGTGTGGCCGGGTCATACGTGAGGTGTGGTGTGTGTGTGTGTGTGTGTGTGTGTGTGTGTGTGTGTGTGTGTGTGTGTGTGTGTGTGTGTGTGTGTGCGTGTGGGTGTGTTTGTGTGTGTGTGTGTGTGCGGGTAGGGGTGAGAAGGGGGGCGGGTGTCAGGTATCAAATGAGTGGACAACAGGTGTGTGGGGGAATGACAGATATAATTATGCAAGTAAGACAGGTATGTGGGAGTCAGACAGGTGTGTGTGGGGGTTAGACAGCTAGGTGGGGGTTAGATAGCTAGGTGGGGGTTAGACAGCTGGGTGGGGGATAGACAGGTGTGTCGGGGTTAGACAGGTGTGTAGGGGTTAGACAGTTGTGTGAGGGTTAGACAGCTGTGTGGGGGTTAGACAGCTGTGTGGGGTTAGACAGGTGTGTGGGGGTTAGACAGGTATGTGGGGGTTGGACAGGTATGTGGGGGTTAGACAGGTGTTGTGAGGGTTAGACAGCTGTGTGGGGTTAGACAGCTGTGGGGGTTGGTGTGTGGGGGTTAGACAGCTGTGTGGGGATTAGACAGCTGTGTGGGGGTTAGACAGGTGTGTGGGGGTTAGACAGGTGTGTGGGGGTTAGACAGGTGTGTGGGGGTTAGACAGGTGTGTGAGGGTTAGACAGGTATGTGGGGGTTAGACAGGTATGTGGGGGTTAGACAGGTGTGTGGGGGTTAGACAGGTGTGTGGGGGTTAGACAGCTGTGTGGAGGTTAGACAGGTGTGTGAGAGTTAAGACAGTTGTTTGGGGGTTAGACAGGTGTGTGGGGGTTAGACAGCTGTGTGGGGATTAGACAGGTGTGTGGGGATTAGACAGGTGTGTGGGGATTAGACAGCTGTGTGAGGGTTAGCCAGCTGTGTGGGGGTTAGACAGCTGTGTGGGGATTAGCCAGCTGTGTGGGGGTTAGACAGGTGTGTGGGGATTAGACAGCTGTGTGGGGGTTAGACAGGTGTGTGGGGATTAGACAGCTGTGTGAGGGTTAGACAGCTGTGTGGGGGTTAGACAGTTGTGTGAGGGTTAGACAGCTGTGTGAGGGTTAGACAGCTATGTGGGGGTTAGACAGCTGTGTGGGGGTTAGACAGCTGTGTGGGGGTTAGAAAAGTGTGTGTGGTTTAGACGGGGTGTGTGGGGGTTAGACAGCTGTGTGGGGGGTGGAGTGCTGGTCGTGATAATCTCGAAACAAAAATATCCGTGACAGCTGGGTACTAACGGGATGAAAACGTGAAGAATCAGTGTTTTCCGATATTTAAAATATATCGCAGAAACTTTTAAAACAATACTAACCATTCAAAAGTACATGAACAAACTTGCTTATCGAAAATTGCCAGAAAATGAGCTCGTGTGACACCACCATAAGGGGAGGTTTTTAGTTTGGTCCCTAGATATCCTTCAAGCTTAAGATTACACCCCCTTGAGCCCCTTTCAAGAGAAATTTGCACATTTTTCTCCCGGCTGAAAGCCGCTTCCTCTTAAATTACAGGCTCGCTGTCGCTCGCCAGGATAAAATCGACACCTAAATGGCACGAAAGGTCTTAACATTTATAGAAATGGGTTGAAAGTTCTTAAAATCGTCAAAATAATGGGGGCAAACGTCTTAAAATTAGAAAAACAATGGGGCTAAACATGAGGGAGAAAGGAGTCAAGAAAATAATCCCTCAAGTGGAAATCTCCCCTTAAGCCAAGTATTAAGACCTGGGAATATCGCTGTACACTGCAGTTCCTTGCTATTTGGTATAGGTCACTAATATGAGCGATTTTAAAAACACGAAAGGCTGCCAATAAAATATATCCATATTTAACACTATATGATATGATCCCAAGTCTTATGGGTTTAATTTGTTTATTTATTATTGACGATTGTGCTTGCTTTTGCCATTTTCGAACACTGTATCTTAGTTTTTTTTTTTTTTTTTTTTTTTTAATGGGTTGAAGGGCCGGAGCATCGGAAGACCCCTTTTCACCCTGCCGCGTAACCTATTTTACTGTCAGGCGCCAGCCGAGAATCGAACTCGGTCCTCCCGGTTAGAAACCGAGCGCTCTACCAATATCGCTACTGGTCACCCCTGTTTGTTATCTAGGCTAACAAACACGCTTTCCCAGACTTCCTTAAAGTCCGCTCCTTCAAGCCAAAATTGTAAATTTTTCCATAGAAAATTGTTCCAGCCAAGGCCCATTTCTACAAAGTTACTGGCCAGGACATTTTTCTACCGAAAAATTTACAAATTTATCTTGAAGGAGGGTCGGGGGGGGGGGGGGGGGGGTAGTTCCTAAGCTTGATGGAAGTGTAGGGAGGGAACTAAATACAAACAATAGAAAGCTAAATATATGAGCAAATAAATAAACCCATCCCCCCTTAACGAACGAAATAAGACGAGATAAATTGTTAGCTTGGGGGATTTCAAGTTCTCTTTCACTAATCAACACTCAGTTCCAATATCTTCGTTCATTATGGGATGGATGACGCCTACCCCGCACGTCTAAGAATAAGGCTGTTAGATCCGCACTATACTGTATGAAACTATAGTCTGTTCATTCTAGGGTGGGCATAAATCGTAACCTCTAACCTATGTAACTCGAAAAGGGTTCGAGCATAACTTAATGAGCTGTCAATATCCACACCTATTCTGTAGCCAAGTCGTCCTATTTGGTAGAAACATTAGCTTGATTACTCTAGTCCTTTTTGAGTTACAGAGGTTAGACATTACGATTTCTGACCAACCTAGGATGAACAGACTATAATACACTAACCCAAGAGTGAACCGGTTTTTCCAGTCTTTCTTCTACTCAAAAAGTAAGCTCTGGAACTCCTTTTCTCATCTAATGACGAAATGCTTCATGCTCCTTGTGCCCAGACATATTAACTCTAACGTACCTTGAATTTGGGTCTCTGTTACTCTTTCAACTTAGGGGGGAGACACTTTGTACAGGAAACTTTATACACATAACAATATATATATATATACAGTATAAATAAATATAGTAATTAATTAATTAATCAAACAAAATACAAATATAAATACAGTATATCAAATATTCTGTACTAGTATTGCCAAATGTTTATTATGGGTATATATGGACATACGCTGGTGAATAAAGAGGTTAATAACACCAGAGGCATTAATATGGCGGAGGTTGGCCGATCTCTGTTACTACAGGGTCTCTCAATATACACCAATCCCCCGGGCGTTTCATATTTTCCAAAAAGGCAATAAATCCCAATGTGGCTTATTTCGCCCCGTCGCCGGAAGTGAGTGAAAAGCCGAGAGAGAGAGAGAGAGTGTGTGTGTGTGTGAAAGCCGACAGTGTAACAGGAGCAAGGCGGGTTGCTATATGGTAACAAACTGACAGGCCAGAGCAGAAGTTTTGGACAGGTGACGAGGGAGCTAACGGGTTCAAAGGGGTGTCGATAAAACAAGTGACAGGGACAATATACTGTATATACGACAAGGTGAATAAAACACGAAAGTATTCAAAAGTCCGGTAGCGGATATAGAAAAGTAAGTAAGTTTGAGTGTGAGAGAGAGAGAGAGGGGTTGTTGGATTGTAGGGTTGTTTTTTGGAAGGGTAACGGGAAGGGTAAATTTGAGATGTGATGGTAAATAAATGAGGGTGGTGGTCAGACATCTGGTAGAAAACAGAAAAGTGTAGTGTGTGTGTGTGTGTGTGTGTGTGTGTGTGTGTGTGTGTGTGTGTGTGTGTGTGTGTGTGTGTGTGTGTGTGTGTGTGTGTGTGTGTGCGCGCGCGCGCCTGTGTGTGTATGTATTTGTAATAAAACAATAAATAGAAATATAAAAATATACAGTAGATAGAGCTAAACACAAAATATAATCTGCAGAAAGAACGAAAACAAGCCAAAATAATAGTAGAACAAATAATAAGCAAATAAAGTCGAAACTAAGAACCAAACCGATAATGAGGAAAGGAAAGAAAATTACGAAATATAAATGATGAGAAGTAGAAAATAAATAGTTTGAATGGGCAAGAGAAACATGTAGATATATTCGGCATTATTATCATGTATGTATGTATGTATGTATGTATTGTATGTAGGCTATATACTAGGGCACTTACTCCATTTATTTTGTTCTGTTTTTTTCTTTTTCTAATGGGGGTGGCCGACTCGAGACAGAACCCGAACATGGACATAATTACACATCAGAAAAACAAAATAAAACAAAACACAAAATCACACGCATCTAGATCGTCCAGAAAAAATACCCAGCGACCAAGGCTCATTTGGGGTTTTAAATATGAGGAGAATGTGGGCAGAACATCGATTATTACAGTATACAAGCTAAAGATAGTGAACATTTAGGGAACAACAAGGACATTGAAGATACAGTATATGAAGAATTAGGATAATACAGAAGAGTTTAGTTTATGAATAAGACAAATGGACGCTGAACCAACGAGGCTGTAAGTTTGAGGATAAAAAGGATACATATGTTAGCGATTAATGAAGCAGAGTGTAAATGAAGAGCATAAGGTATGTCACCGTACAATATACTGGAAATATATAATACAGATGTGATCACAGGAAATGGGGAAGGGGTAAACAGTGAGAAATTAGGATCATATGGGTATGTAATAAAAACGAATATTACACACACACACACATACAAACACACACAGAAACCTTATATATATATATATATATATATATATATATATATATATATATATATATATATATATATATATATATATATATAATATATATATATACTGTATATACAGGTATATTGCATAGACTAGAGAGTAAGGGAGAGATGCCAACGAGAATTAAATAAAACTGGCAATACAAAACGAATAAACGCAACAGCAAGAACTCTATATGAGTTGTAAAATGCACGGAGAGGGGCCGGAAAACCCATCCATAAACGTAGAGAAAGAGTGAGGCAGAGTGGAGGCGTACAACAGGAAAAGAAAGGTGTGGAAATATAGGAAAGAGTGAGAGACAGGTGACAGCCGGAGAGTTTTGGGGAAGCTGAACATGTAGGACAGAAAATGCGGACAGTGTGAAAGGCAACAGACGATGAAAATAGAAGAGGCGAAGGGCTGATGACGGGCGAAGAGCAGGAGGGCTGATGACGGGCGAAGAGCAGGAGGGCTGACGACGGGCGAAAAGGAGGAGTGAAGGAAGGGTTGGTGTGTGAGATGGAATAAATAAGACAAATATAAGAAATGAATAGGGAAGAGGCGAAGGGATGATAACGGGTGGATAGCAGGAGAGAAGGAAGGGTTGGTGTGAGATGGAATATAAAACTAGTAGGACACATATAAGAAATGAATAGGGAAGAGGCAGAGAGCTGATGATATGTGAATGGCTGGAGAGAAGGAAACAATTGGTGTGTGGGTAGGAGACTAAATTAAACTAGAGGGGAACACATACAATACGAACAGGCAAGAAGCGTACAAATAATGACAGGCGAAAACAAAATAAGATAATGGTTGGTAAATTATCGTGTGAGGAGGAGAATGAAACTAGTGATACAATTAAAAATAATATAGTAAATGAAAAGAAATGACAAAGGGATGGTGACAGGCGAGACAGAAATAAAGGAATGGTTGATAACTTAGTGTGAGGGAAGGTGAATAAAACTGGTGCGAAAATATATTAAAATGCAAGTAATGAAAAGAAAAAAGTGGAGCAATGTGATTCATCAATAGAGAAGAAACCGCAAGGTGATGACTAGCACAAAAGAGAAAAGGAATGGTTGATAAACTGGTGTGTGTGTGTGTGTGTGTGTTTGTTTTTTTGTTTTTTTTATGTGAGTGAGGGAGGCAAAAGGCATAATTGCTTGTAGCGCGAGTGCCTCCCCCATAGTTGAAAGAGTGACAGGACCAAAATCTAGGGACGTTCGAGCCAAAATGCCTGGACACACGGAGTTTGAAACAATATAAGTGTGTGTGTGTGTGTGTGTGTGTGTGTGTGTGTGTGTGTGTGTGTGTGTGTGTGTGTGTGTGTGTGTGTGTGTGTGTGTGTGTGTGCGTGTGTGTAGAAAAATAAAGCTAGAGAGAAAATATAATACATGAATAGAACAGAACCGGAGGGATGATGACAGACGAGTGGGACAGAATGAAAAGGTTGCTGAGTGGGTAGAATAAAACAAAGGGAAAATAATAAATGAAAAGAGAAGAGGCGGAGAGCTGATGACAGGCGGACACCGGCAACACGGGTAAAGCCAGTGTGTAGGAAGGAAAATAAAACTAATGGTAATAAAGACTAATTAATTAAGGGAGTGGGGGGGGGGTCATTAAGGGGGGGGTCATTTTTGGTGGATGTTTTCATTTATGTATTATCTTATTAGTTTCCTTCCAACATCAAACTTAAAATATCAACCGCAGGATCTCCCTTCAAGATATATTTGTACATTTTTCCGTAGAAAAATTTCCCGACCGTTTCCTCCAAAATTACAGCCCCGCTATCGCTCGCCAGGAAAAAATCGACAGCTAAATGGCACGAAAAGTCTTAATATTGACAAAGAAATAGGGCGAAAGCTCTTAAAATCGCCAAACTAATGGGCCAAACGTCTTATAATCTGAAAACTAATGGGGCTAAGCATGAGGAAGAAGGGGGACCAGAAAAACGGCACATGTCCCCTTAATCTTCCTTGGCGCATATCCTATCTGCCCATAGAAACAAGTAATGCGATAATATTATAGATGTTGGCTGAACTCCGTTGGTTAAGGGGAGATGGTCGTTTTTCTGGATCCCCATCTCTCTTGTGTTTAGCCCCATTGGTGTTTATAATAGTAGACATTCGGCTCATTAGTCTGGCAATTTTTAGACTTTACGCCCCATTTATTTGCCAATATTAAGACCTTTCGTGCAATTTATGTGTCCATTTTTTTTCTGGCGAGCGATAGCGAGCTTGTAATTTTAAGAGTAAAATTTTCTCTACCGAAAAATGTACAAATATATCTTGAAGGAGGGTCTACGTTTTTTTTTACAGTTTGATGGAGATTTAGGGAGGAAACTAGAATAATAACAAATACATGAACAAAAAACTCGACCAAAAAGTGAACCATCCTCCCCTTAACAATTGCTTACATTACAATGACCGGATTTACAAAATACAGCGACCATGTTGTTCGTTAACGGCGTCAATACCATGGTTATATTTTCCCTTTATATCCAGTTGACATTAGATGCCTTTTATCGGCGTAGGAAGAATATACATTAGCATCAGGAGAGGAAAGTAACGTTCTCTGTGCATTCTTTGATTTGTTTAAGGGGAGATTATCCACTTGAGGGATTTTTTTCTTGACTCCTTTCTCCCTCATGTTTAGCCCCATTGTTTTCCTAATGTTAAGACGTTCGCCCCATTATTTTGACGATTTTAAGAACTTTCAACCCATTTCTGTCAATTTTAAGACCTTTCGTGCCATTTAGGGTGTCGATTTTATCCTGGCGAGCGATAGCGAGCCTGTAATTTAAGAGTTACCGGCTTTCAGCCGGGACATTTTTCTACCGAAAAATGTACAAATTTATCTTGAAAGGGGCTCAAGGGGGTGTAATCTTAAGCTTGAAGGATATCTACGGACCAAACTAAAAACCTCCCCTTAAGAGGGTAGTGCTTGGTTCTTGGTCTACATATTTATTTATTTATATATTTTTTAGTTTCCTCGCTAGACCTCCATCAAGCGGTAGAAAAATGTCGCGGCCGAAGGCCGGTTCCTTCTAAAATTAGAGGCTCGCTTTCGCTCGCCAGGAAAAAATCGACACCTAAAGAGGACGAAAGGTCTAAATATTGACAACAAAATGAGTCGAAAGGTATCAACATCGCCAAACTAACGGAACGAACGTCTTAAAACCTAAAAACAAATATGCTAAACATGAGGGAGAAGGGGGTCCAGAAAAAGCTAGTACTACCCCCTTAATGAAAAGGGAAAGTAAGAGAAGTGCAGGTACTGGAAAAGTGACAGTCAGAGGTCTATACAAGAGGTAGTTGACAGCAGGGGAGGTCTAGATAATTGACAGGTGACAGCAGGGGAGGCGTGACGGGGTGACAGCAGGGAGACGTGGACAGAATACTGGTACAAATGAATTGGTGGCACGGGATAAATTAACCCCTTCTGTACCGGCAACGACTTATTAATGTTATTCTGGCTACTATTAGACGATTTCATTTAGCTTAAAAAGGGCCTCCAGAAATTAACAGGCTTCGAAATAACTCGCTCAACGCTTTTTACTACCACAGATCCTTCTTAAATTCTACATAATCGTCTAAATATAGCAAGAATAAAACTAAAAAGACGTCGTCGGTACAGAAGGTGTTAATGCAGGCAGATAATCTTGTAGGCTATATACATTTTGTGAACCAGCTTTCAATGTAATTTTCTTTTCTGAAGTAATCTGCAGTATCTATGTAGAGCCTGAACGTTCCCTAAGAGGTTCCAAGAATCCACCAACAATATTTCCTAACAAGGATTTACCTGTGTTGCCACAAATGTCAGAATCCTATTATGTTCATGGCTCACAAGAGAAAGGGGTTGAAATAGGGGAGCTATCCCCCCCCCCGCCAAAGGCGGCTTTCTAGGGCCTTTCCTAGCTGTTGCTGAGAGGATTGGGCTCTAGTCATGTGGTGATGGGCTGCCCTATCAGAGTGAGAACTAAGCGATCTCTGCCATACCCATAGCTTGCTCTGACTGTTCCTTTTACTTATATATTTTCTAGCTCTCAAGTGACGGCGTCTCTTCCGTGGATTGACCTCCCAATCTACCAAGATTGGAAGCCAAAGCGTCACATTTTTCCTTTGCCCCTCAACTTTCTCTTCATAATTGCTGAGGGGCACAGGGCCCTGGGTGGGGCTTTGGTTTCCCGGGCGTTTCCTCACCCTCCTCAGCTTCCCGCCATGGAGTGGCTTCGGTCACTCAGGCTTTATTGTGGTCGGCAGGGAGGGTTCTGTGGGGGGCGCTCGGTTATGGCCTTGGCCTTGCTCGGGGCCTTGGGGCTGTTCGGCCAGGCAGCTTGGGAAACAGCAACAACAACAAAGAAGCACACGCCTGTCAAAAACAGGAAACAAGTAACTCAATCTTTGGCTATACCTCACAAACAATCAAAATCCAAAACAGTGCTCCTTCCTGACTAAAATTTGAGATGAAATGTCCCTTAACTTATATTGGCAAATCGGGTCTGGCAGTTAATGCATTCAATGTGTATAAGAATTTTATCTTTTAAATAATCTTCCTCCGTTTCCGATACAAATGCTGAAGATCAAAGAAATTTTGTCAGATGAACGTTGAGGGGGAGGTGGTTGTTTTATTGGACCCCCTTCTCCCTCGTATTTAGCTCCATCAGTTTTGATATTTCAAGATGTTTTACCCATTAATTTGGCGATTTTAACACCTTTCGCCTCATTTTGTTGTCAATTTTAAAGACCTTTCGTGCCATTTAGATGTCGAGTTTTTCCTGGCGAGCGATAGCGAGCCTGTAAATTTAAGAGTAACCGGCCTTCGGCCGGGACATTTGTCCACCGAAAAATGTACAAGTTCATCTTGAAGGAGGGTCTAGGGGGTGTTTTTTAAGCTTGATGGAGATCTAGCTAGGAAACTAAAATATAAAGGAATAAATAAATATATAAATAGGTCCAAATAATTACCATTACCCCCTTAATGTTAAAAGGTCTCGTGTGCTAGCCTTTCTAACCGTCTTGGTGGTGTAATGGTTAAGGTGTCTAAAAAAAAATTGTGATAACCCAGGTTCGAATCCCGGTGGATCACATAATATATGCTTTCATTAATTTCATTGGAGGTCTTTGGTGGTGTGGTGAAATTAATCAAGAATTGATTAATACTCGCCAAGTTCGCTTAATTAAAATGGACAAACTGTCCTCTTTTGTCATTTTTTATTTTGTTACATATAAAGAAGGTATAATTGCAAGTATAAGATATCAATAGGACATACACAATATAACACATACACTGAGAGACGTAACAATGATGAATGAACTCCTAGACAGACTCAATTATGTGGGGGAATAGCTAGCTGGAGTTTAGTATAATGTGTGTGTTTGGCAGAGCTCTTCACATATAGGTATGCAGCGGTTTGGTGACTTACCGGTACTGGCCAGACAAACGTGTAACAATATACCTATAGATTAATAATTACTACATGGGGCGAGCTGGACTGGTGACGTCACATTCGGTTTCTCTGCTAGGAGCCGCCTCCTAGGTGTGTGTGTGTGTGGGGGGGGGGGGGGGATCTGTTGTCGTGATGGGGGGGGATCTGTTCTTTGACTAGGGGGGACTGTACTGTTTTGGGGCCGTTCTCTATGGTGGTTCACTAGTTTCTTTTTTGGATGGATAACTGACCTAGTTTGTGATAGAGCAGGGGATACTGGCCCCCGTTGTGGTATAAAAATAAGAATAGGTATAATTGAACAGGTATAATACAGGTATATAATATCAATATCATTGAGTTATATACCTTATGATTTTATATAACTAATGACCTACATTTCAATCTTGGTATCATATGGGTTTATGAGTACCGTACCAATATACACCTTTGTAATGGTATATTATTAAGGACACGTTATTTACCTCTTTCATACCCACATTTTGTCTACAGTGAGTGGTAATCAATTTAAATGTATTATTTACTCTTTCAGTAGAAGGACGCGCTTTTTGCATTATATTTTGACCAACCTTAGACTAGTTTACTCAGTTTAGGAAAGATCTGTGGGAGTTACTGGGTTAATAGAGATATTTTTGTATTCTATTCATTCAAGATATTTCCTAAAATGCATAAAATTGCCTAATGATGGATTGACCGAACTGAAAAAAGAAAAGAAAATGCGTCATGGTACACCGGAAGGGCAAACCAATCTATTTCCACCTCTGTGCCTCTCGTCTTTTCAGCCTCCCGCCAGACCAATGCTTTATGTCAATATCGTAGGTTTGTTCACTCCCTTTTACTTCGAGGATTGGTTGGATTTATCTAGACGTGAAATAGCGGGCTTCCGGGAATTATTTGGCGGTGTGCATTGGTCACGATACACATTCTACGCACCTAACTAGTGTCACTAATTAATGAAATGAATACTGTAATTAATATTAGTTTATTTAAAACTCTCTCTCTCTCTCTCTCTCCCCCCACAAATATTTTCCTTTAAATAAAACTTTCTCTTAACCCTTCTCTCTCTCTGCAAAATCACAATGGATACTTGGATGAGAGATTTTCTGCCCTCATAACGACTCTGGCTCGAGTTTTCTTCAACTGGACTCCACGAAGAGTCAAAACTGTCGTGACTTTATTATATTCAATTATTTGGGTACCGGTATGCTATTTCCCATCTCTCACTCTAAATATGATCTCATATCTCTACCTCTTAACCTCGCTCCCTATCTCTCTTAATCCCTCTAGCCTCAGTCTTTCCGCTCATATCAGCAAATAATCGTCCCTAATATTATTATTTTTTTAACAATACAATAGTCTCTCTCATATACAGTATATATATATACACTGTATATATATATATATATATATATATATATATATATACACAAGACAGTCACAGCAACACGTGAACTTATAATAGGCTGAATATCCACAGGAAAGGAAGGAGTCCCAAGCGCTTTTGTGTAATACATCTTCAGGGGACAGGGGAAAAGCAGAGACAGGCGTACTCTGCTTGTCCTCTGTCCCCTGAAGATGTAATACACGTAAGCGCTTAGGACTCCGTGTTTATTTTCCTTCCTTTCCTGTGGATATTCAGCGTATATACTGTATATATACTGTATATATAATCTGCTCTCAGATCGCCAGTATGGCTTCCTTAAGGGTCGCTCTACTGGTGATCTTCTTTCATATCTTACTAACTCTTGGTCATCCTCCTTTCGGGACTTCGGTGAGACTTTTTCTATTGCACTAGACATATCGAAAGCCTTCGATAGAGTCTGGCATAAATCTTTAATTTCTAAACTACCCTCCTTCGGTTTCTATCCCTCCATCTGTGCCTTTGTCTCTAATTTCCTTTCCGGCCGTTCCATAGCCACGGTTGTGGACGGCCATTGTTCACTTCCTCACCCTATAAACTCCGGTGTTCCTCAGGGCTCTGTCCTATCTCCTATTCTCTTTCTAATTTTTGTAAATGATCTCCTTAACTGTACCTTAATTCCCATCCATTCATACGCAGACGACTCAACCTTGCACTACTCCATTAGTTTTGCAGAACGCCCCAGCCAGCAATCCCTCAACGACAAACGTAATGAAGCCATAGAACTCTTAAATTCTGATCTAAATACTATTTCCAATTGGGGCAGAGAAAACCTTGTTAACTTTAATGCTTCCAAAACCCAATTTCTCCATCTATCTACCCGTCAGGATCTCCCAGCGGACTATCCCTTATTCTTCAACAATACAAAAATCAACCCTTCATCTTCTCTCCATATTCTTGGTGTCTCTTTTTCTTCTGCTCTCATTTGGAAGGACCATATTACCAGTCTTGCTAAGGCAGCCTCCCAGAAGCTGGGTGTGCTCAACCGCCTTAGGCGGTTCTTTTCCCCTGCACAGCTTCTTGCTCTGTACAGGGGCATAGTGCGCCCTTGTATTGAGTATTGTTCACATATGTGGGGAGGTTCCTCTCACACCGCTCTCCTAGACAAAGTTGAAAGGAAGGCCTTTCGTATCATTAACTCCCGTCCACTCACCAACTCTCTGCAATCTCTCTCTCTCCGCCGCAATGTTGCATCTCTCTCGCTATTCTATCGCTACTATAATAATCAGTGTTCCTCAGAGCTATCCCAGTGCATACCACCTCCTTTATGTAGGGCACGTGGTACCCGTCTTGCAACTCAATCCCACCCCTACTCTGTGCAACTCTCCAACCCAAGAGTGAAACGTTACTCTCAAACTTTCTTCTACTCAACAGCTGAGCTCTGGAACTCTCTCCCAGAATCAGTCTTTCCCTCTTCCTATGACTTAAATTGCTTCAAACTCCGTGTGTCCAGGCATTTTGGCTCGAACGTCCCTTGATTTTGGCCCTGTCACTCTTTCAACTATGGGGGAGGCACTCGCTATAGGCAGTTATGCCTTTTGCCTCCCTCAATCACATAGAAAAAAAAAATATATAAGGAAAGGGCATAACTTTGGGAAATTATAAAACAAGGTATTCTAAGCATAACATATTCTACAACAAAAAGTCCAAATCTCAACCGTTAAGAAGATATTGAAGGTTTAATGTAGTGTCCTCCCCCACATAAAATCTCATAAATCGCCTGGTCCTGATGAGGTATATGCTAGAGTATTAAAAGAATGCAGAGATGAGTTAAGTTATCCATTAACATTTCTATTTAACAAGTCATTAGAAACAGGTATAGTTCCAGAAGCTTGGAAGCTTGCAAATGTAGTTCCGATCTTCAAAAAAGGTGATAAATCAATAGCATCCAATTACCGTCCCATTAGTCTCACTTCAATCATAGGAAAACTACTAGAGTCAATTATTGCTAGGAAAATGAGAAACCACTTAGAAACATTTAACTTAATCAATTCTTCTCAGCATGGATTCACTCAGGGACGGTCTTGCCTTACTAATTTGCTTAGTTTTTTCTCAGAGGTATATGAAGCAGTAGATAATGACAAGTCATATGATATTATATATTTAGATTTCAGTAAAGCTTTCGACAGAGTCCCTCATGAGAGATTGATGAGAAAGGTTGAGGCACATGGAATAGGTGGGGCGTTGTTAGGATGGATTAGGTCATGGCTAATTGGTAGGAAGCAGAGAGTCAGCATAAATGGTACGAAGTCAGAATGGGGAGCAGTCAAAAGTGGTGTCCCCCAGGGATCGGTATTAGGTCCCCTGTTGTTTCTTATATACATAAATGACCTAGATTTAGGTATAACTAGTAGGATAAGTAAATTCGCAGACGATACTAAAATAGGGAGATCAATTGATTCAGATAGCGATATAGAGTGCCTCCAAAGGGATCTAGATACCTTACATGAATGGTCAGTAAATTGGCAGATGAAGTTTAACATTGACAAATGCAAGGTATTAAAGATAGGGAAGATGCAAACAAATGTTAAATATAAACTAGCTAATTTAGAATTAGAAAATTCAGACTGCGAGAAAGATCTAGGTGTGTTTGTTAGCAATGATTTGAAGCCTAGAAAACAGTGTATAAGCGTTCGTAATAAGGCAAACAGGATTCTCGTGTTCATCTCTAGGAGTGTGAGTAACAGAACTGCTGATGTTATCTTAAAACTTTACTTGTCATTAGTGAGACCCCATATGGATTATGCTGTCCAATTTTGGTGTCCTTATTACAGAATGGACATAGATTCATTGGAGAGAGTACAGCGTAGAATGACAAAAATTATCCATAATATTAGAAATCTTTCGTATGAAGAAAGGTTGAAGAAATTAGGTTTACATTCGTTAGAGAGACGCAGAGTTAGAGGGGATATGATAGAGGTGTTCAAGTGGGTTAGTGGGATTAACAAAGGGGACATGGCAAATGTACTAAAGCTCAGTGATAGCGAAAGAACTCGTACCAATGGTTTCAAATTAGATAAATTTCGTTTCAGAAAAGATATAGGCAAGTATTGGTTTGGTAACAGAGTTGTAGATGGGTGGAATGGACTACCAAGTGCTATAGTGGGATCTAAAACTGTAGGGAGCTTTAAGATAAAATTGGATAAGCATATGGACGAGAAGGGTTGGGTGTCAAGGGGGATCAGCCGGGTTGGGCCAATCAGCGCTCTGCAGACCTCCATAATCCTGCGTTAATCTCTAACCGTTTTGGTAAGATGATCCTCAGGGTATTAGAGTGTGAAGCCTATAATTGGGCTTTGTAATTGAATTGGGGTTGTGTGGGACAGGGATCTGCCTTGCTTAGGCCAATCGGCTTTCTGCAGACTCCCATTTTCTTATGTTCTTATGTTCTTATGTTCTTACATCACTGTAATGGACTCTTCCATGTCAAATCGTTCCCAACTTGTCCAAAGGTAGCTAATATGTCAATAATCATAAGAAAATAGTCTAATAATTGCAGTTAGATAGAGGCGTGGTAACAACTAGGACAGGTAGGCCAGCCTTATGAGGAAATACGGAATAAAATACCATTTTCAACATGCAATATCTCTATACCAGTCGAGATTTGGAATATTTTGTATAAAACATTTTAGGCTTAGAATACCTTGTTCTATCATTTCCCAAAGTTATGCCCTTTCCTCCTGGGTCACCCTGTATATAGGCATATATATTATATATATATATATATATATATATATATATATATACTGGTATATATATATATACCGGTGTATATATATATATATATACCGGTGTATATATATATATATATATATATATATATATATATATATATATATATATAATTATATACACACACACAACTATATCCATCTGAGTATCTCTATATCTTTATACATGTTTCCCCTCAAATTTGACCGACTAATGGATAAAGACAAAGTAGCAGAGTAAGGAACTAAGTTGATTTCATGTTTTATCGTGAAGGCTCCTGCAGTTTCCTAACGTCTCTCCCTCCCTCTCTCTCTCTCTCTTTAAATTCGTCTTTCGGAACGTTTCGCCCTGTCTCTCCTAATCTCACTCTCCCTTGTCTTTCAACCCGCATCAGCAAAAACAACATAATTTCTGGAGCACTAAAAATAATAATCGGAGCTCATAACTTCGCTCTTTCTCTCTCGCTCGAAGCCTCTTTACCTATATATCTATACAAATCTCTCCTAACTTCTGTCTCTTAACGCTCCAATATCTCCCTTAATCGTTTTTTTGTCTAATCTCTTTCCTGCGTCTTTTCCAATCTCTCCCTTCCTGCATACGAACCAGAGTCATCTTTGCGAGGCTTAACAATATAATCGTCACTCAGAATCGCCTAATCGGACTGTCATGTAGGTCAGTCTCTCCCTCTTTCTCTCTTTTTCTCTCTCTCTCTCTCTCTTGCTTCTACCTCTTCTTCTGTGTAATAATATCTTCGAATTACCTTTATTTGGGGTTATGCTATGCTAGAATGAAGTCATGTCTCGCTTGGATCGTAAGGTTTGAATGGTCAGTGTATCCATGAATATCTTTGTTAATCTCTCTCTCTCTCTCTTTCTCTCTCTCTTCCTTCCTGCAACCGAACCAGCGCCATCTTTGGTAGCCTTAACAATATAATCGTCGTTCGGAACTGCCTGCCCGGACTGTCATCTGGGCGGGATTATCTCTTAAAATACGTCCAGGCTGCCTTGTCATTCGGGGGGAGCTTAGTCAGGGAAGATAGGGACAGGAGAGAAAGTGAGAGACAGAGAGAGAGAGAGAGATATATATATTTACATATATTATTTACATACATACATTGGCCACACAGACCTCACGATCCAAACGAGGTGGTCAGGACTTAATTCTAATAGAGATGGCATATCCGATAGAAAAGGAAAGTTGAAGGGAAGGATAGAAAAGAAAGAAAAATAAAGAGAGAAGAGAGAAGAGAGAGAGAGAGAGAGAGAGAGAGAGAGAGAAAGAGAGTCCAAAGGAAAACAAGCAACAACAGATCATGCGAGGCCTCGAGGTTACTTGCCCTCAAAAAACACTGCTGTTTCAAGTGTTGCAACAGTTTTCGGAGATAATGTGGGAAAGATGTGAGAAGGAAGTGCTGCTCTGGGGCTTAGTTCATGGCAGGGGAAATTATATTAACCCTTTCACGCATATGACGCGATTTTGAGCCTATTAGGGATACTTTAAAGCCTTTGTTACCATCAGGGGTATTTATAAACCTTTAGTTTAGTTACTTCAACCTCTGCAGTTGTCTTTGAGTTAGCTTCTTTTTTTTTTTCTATATTCCAACTTACTTCCTCTCGGGCATAGGCTGAGAGCCTTAACATTCACCGCTTTACAATGAACAGTGAAGCGCGTGAGGTCTTGTTCCAGTCTAGGGAGTGAGACATGTGAAGCACGTAGAGTACAACGAGCACCTGCCATCTTGCCTTCACATGAGGCACGGTGCTCACTCATGGCCCGAAACGACCCCATCTCTGAAGCCACCTCGTTCCCGTGCTTCACTGTCTCATCCCCTACACTCGGACTCTCACACTTACACACACACAACGCCACCTGTTGAGAAGATAACTCATCAGGCATTGCACCCCTATAGCATATTTTGAATATGGGAATATTCATACAGTGCTATTTAATCAGGGAACAATGAGGGTATTTTTATTGACGTTTCGGTGGGCTTGTGGTAATGCACTGATACCAGGTACAGCACAAATTCCATCCCAATAATATCTTCCCATTGATACATCGGGATTTGAACCCGGGACCTTTGGATTACCAGGCCAGTGGCAAGACCACTCCACCACACCTACTGTGGGCAGAAAACTAATTTTGGAGAGGTAATTATAAGAGTGAGAGAACTCGATTTCTTATTGCTAATCTGGCAACCTCTGCGTCATGAATGCGTGAAAGGGTTAAGATCTATTAGGTTATTAAACAAACATTACTAAATAAAATATTTATTCAATAACAAATCCACTCAACCTTGGCTTCAGAGCAAGGTGCTCTTCTAGGTAGGCGAACTTTGAAGGAATCAACGATGTTGCAGTCTATGAGAGAGAGAGAGAGAGAGAGAGAGAGAGAGAGAGAGAGAGAGAGAGAGAGAGAGAGAGAGAGAGAGAGAGAGAGAGAGAGAGAGAGAGAGGAGAGAGAGAGAGAGAGAGAGAGAGAGAGAGAGAGAGAGAGAGAGAGAGAGGGGGGGAGCGAGAGAGAGAGCAGAAACCAGGACACGAAATAAAGTAAAGTGAGAGAGCAAGGAAGAACAAACAGGTATGAATCAGCCCAAGAAGGACAGAGAGAATCAAGGTGAGATGATGAGAGAACGAGATAAGATAAACAAGACACCAAAAGAAGAATATAGGAGGAAAGGGGAGAAGAATAAAGGAAGGAAGGGCGAATAAGAAAGGAGGAAGGAGAGACGGAATAATGGGAGGAGGGAGAATAGCAAAGGGGAGAAAAAAGACAAAGAAAGAAGGAAGGATATAGGTGAGGAAGCAGGAATAAAGGAAGAAAAACCCGAAGCAAGGAAGGAAGGACACAAGAAAAACGGAGGAAGAACACAAAAATAATAAGATAATCTAGAATAAAGGGAGAAGAAAGAAGAATAAAGGGGAAAAAAGAAGAATAAAGGAAGAAGAAAGAAGAAAAAAGGGGTTAGAAAGAAAAATGAGGGGGGAAGAGACAAGAATAAGAGGAAGAAAGAAGAGTAAAGGAAAAGAAACAAGCGAGCAATAATACAAGGAAGACAGAAGAAAAAAGGAAGGACGGAAACAAGAATGATGGAGGAAAGAAGGAAGGAGGAAAGAGAAGAATGAGAAAGGAAAGAGAAGAATGAAAGAGGAAAGAGAAAAAGAATGAAGGAGGAACAAAATGAATGAAAGGGGGAAAGAGAAGAATGAAAGAGGAAAGAGCAGAATTAAGAGGGAAACATAGACAAATGAAAGAGGAAAGAAAATAATGAAGGCGGAAAGAAAATAAAGAAGGAAGAAGGAAAGAGAAGAATGAAGGGGAAATAAGAAAAGAATGAAGGAGGAAGGATAGAAGATATAAAGGTGTGAGTAGAGGCAGGTAAGAATGAGGTCAGCTGGTCTCTTTAATTAAAGGGAGGTTTGTAGTTTGTTCCCCAGACCTCCATCAAGCTTAAAATTTCACCCCTCGATCCCTTTTCAAGATAAATTTGTACATTTTTCGGTAGAAATTTTTTCCGGCCGAAGGTCGGTTCCTCTTATATTACAGGCTCGCTATCGCTCGCCAGTAAATAATCGAAGCAAAAAGTCTTAAAATTGACAGGAATGGGGCACAAGTTCTTAAAATCGCCAAAGTAATGGGGTGAACGTCTTAAAATCTTAAAAACAATGGGTCTAAACATGAGGGAGAAAGGGGTCCAGAAAATGATCCCTCATGTGGAAATCTCCCCTTAATGTGTACACTCCCCCTGGCCATTGAACAGCTGGTGTGGGAACAAACAAGTGTACACCAAATAAGTAATGGGTGGAAAATAATATGGTTGGGGTTTATAATATGAAATCATGCTTTACCTTGCCAAAATAATGTCAACATTATCAATAAAAATTCCTTTAGCTTCAAAAGATACTTCAAATATAGATATGAAACTCCCTTTTTAAAATCCGCTAAAATAATAGAAAAGCTTTAACAAGCGTGATATACAGGGTGACCAAAAATAGAGACACCGAACTTCAGGATATGATTATACAGATGATTCTAAGCTTAACATTTTCTCTAAAAAAAAAAAAAAAAATCTGAATCTCAACCGTTTTAGAAGTATTGGAGGTTATATATACATACTGTAGTTTCCTTCTAAACTAAACGTCAACTAAGATAACCCCGACCTAGATTTCAGAAACGATAGAGCTCAGACTGTTTGAGCGCTCTGTTGGTTTAAAGCGGCGACCAGTGCCTCCCAAACTCTGAGACGGCCGGAGGGGGTAGTGCTTGTATTTTGGTCTATATATTTATTAATTTTATAGTTTTCTCGCCATACCTCCATCAAGCTTAAAAAAATACCAAGTAGACCCCCTTTCAAGATAAATTTGTAAATTTTTCGGTAGAAAAATGTCACGGCCGAAGGCTGATTGCTTCTAAAATTACAGGCTCGCTATCAGTCGCCATGAAAAAATCGACACTTAAATGGCACGAAAGGTCTTAATATTGACAAAGAAATTGGGCGACAGGTCACAAAATCGCCAAACTAACCGAACGGACATCTTATAATCTCAAATCAAATATGCTAAACATGAGGGAGAAGGGGGTTCAGAAAAAAGCGACTATCTCCCCGTTAAGTAAGCCCTCCGTTTATTTTTAATGTCTGGAGTTTGTGTTTTGCCTGTATAATAATCAGCGTGGGCCTAGAGACGCTATAGACGCTATAGACGCTATAGACGCGGCTATTTTAGGATGACTTAAGGGGAGGTAGACCGTTTGTTTGGTCTATTAATTAATTTATTCATATATGTTTTTAGTTTCCTCCCTAGACCTCCATCAAGCTTAAAAAAACACCCCCTAAAGATAAATTTGTACATTTTTAGGTAGAACAATGTCCCTGCCGAAGGCTGGTTCCTCTTAAAATTGCAGGCTCGCTAGTGGCACGAAAGGTCTTAAAATTGAAAAAAAAATTGGGCAAAAGGTGTTAAAATCGCCAAACTAATGGACTAATCTTATAATCTCAAAACTAGTGGGGCTAAACATTAGGGAGAAGGATGTCCAGAAAAACGGTCTTCCTCCCCTTAATCTTTTCCGCTAAACCAGGACACATTCTTCCATAATTTCCATCTGGCTATTATTAGACGATTTGTTCATGTTTAGGAAGATGTTTTGAGTTATTATTAGTTATTATTAGTTATTAGTTATTAGTTATTATTAGTTATTATTAGTTATTAATTATTATTAGTTATTAGTTATTAGTTAGTAGTTATTATTAGTTATTATTAGTTATTAGTTATTAGTTATTATTAGTTATTAGTTATTAGTTATTATTAGTTATTAGTTATTATTAGTTATTAGTTATTAGTTATTATTAGTTATTAGTTATTATTAGTTATTAGTTATTATTAGTTATTAGTTATTATTAGTTATTAGTTATTATTAGTTATTAGTTATTAGTTATTATTAGTTATTAGTTATTATTAGTTATTAGTTATCTGTTATTAGTTATCTGTTATTAGTTATTAGTTATTAGTTATCTGTTATTAGTTATTAGTTATCTGTTATTAGTTATTAGTTATTATTAGTTATTATTAGTTATTAGTTATTATTAGTTATTAGTTATTATTAGTTATTAGTTATTATTAGTTATTATTAGTTATTAGTTATTAGTTATTATTAGTTATTAGTTATTAGTTATTATTAGTTATTATTAGTTATTAGTTATTATTAGTTATTAGTTATTATTAGTTATTAGTTATTATTAGTTATTAGTTATTAGTTATTATTAGTTATTATTAGAGGGAAGGCTAAATTGGGATAGTTCTTTTACCCTTTTATTTCTAGATGTCCTTCCTAAACTGCATAACATCGCCTAAAGATAACCAGCATATAATAAAGAACTACATTCCGGGCACACTGTAAAGGTTAAACTTATGGGATTCTTGAACCTTGTTTGTACTGTAACTGTTTTAGCAACTAGGAAAACATCGACAACTAAATGACACGAAAAGTCCTAATATTGACAAAGAAACGGGACGAAAGGTCTTAAAATCGCCGGACTAATGGGCTTAAAATTTGAAAACTAATGAGGCTAAACATGAGGAAGAAAAGGGCTCGGAGAGGTTATGACGCTAGACTGGTGAACGTGGCTATTTTAGGGGAGATGGGCCGTTTTTCTTCCTCGTGTTTAGCCCCATTACTTTTCAGCTTTTAAAATCTTACCCCCATTAGTGTGTCTATTGTAAAACCTTTCGCCCCATTTCTTTGTCAATATTAATACCTTTCGTCCTATTTAGGTATCGATGTTTGTCCTGGTGAACGATAGTGAGCCTGTAATTTTGAAAGAACCAGCCTTCGGCCAGGACATTTTTCTACCGAGAAATGTACAAATTAATCTAGAAGGGGGATCTAATGGATGTTTTATTTTAAAGGTTGATGGAGGTCTAGGGAGGAAACTAGAAACATAATAAATAAATTAAAACAAATTGACCTAAAAATGAACCATTCCCCCTTAAAGGATGACTTTAGCCCTTGTGGATTATGACGCGTTTTGACAGTGTATTTTGGTGAGTATATGACGAATTTATTAAGTTTAAGCATTCACTCCTCTCTTGGATAATGAGGCGTTTCGACAGTTTATTGTGTCGATTAAAAGACGGGTTTATTCAGTTTCTGCATTCACTCTCTCTCTTGGATAATGAGGCGTGTTGACAGTTTATTTTGGCGATTATACGACGATTTGATTTAATATCTGCATTAACCTATTTTGGATAATGAGGCGTGTTGACAGTTTATTTTGGCGATTATACGACGATTTGATTTAATATCTGCATTAACATATTTTGGATAATGAGGCGTGTTGACAGTTTCTTCTGGCGATTATAAGACGAATTTATTCAGTTTGTGCATTCACTCTTCTCTTGGATAATGAGGCGTTTTGACAGTTTATTTTGGCGATTATAAGACGATGTGACCCCTTTTGGATTATGACGCCTTTCGACAGTTTATTCTGGTTATAGTAAGGCGATTTCATTCAGTTTCTGCAGGCCTTCTACGGTTCACAGGGGTAATAAATGTCTCGAATAACCCTCAGACTTCCTCAAATCCTGCCTAAGCTGAAGCCATTAAAAGGGGGGGGGGGGAAATGGGCGTATTTATCTGCCCATTTATGTTTCTTTTTATTCTAGTTTCTAGTTTCCTCCCTAGACCTCCATCTGAAATTACAGGCTCGCTATCGCTCGCCAAGAAAACATCAATACCTAAATGACGAACATTACAAATATTGACAAAGAAATGAGGCGAAATGTCTTAAAATCGCCGAGGAAGGAGGAGGCCCAGAAAAAAATAAAAAAAAACACCCATCTCCCCATAATTGTACACTCATAGCCAGAAAAAAAGATGGATCAGCGTCCACGCATTTAGAAAGGGTTGAACTGATACGATTCTGGAACCTTTTTTAGTGTGATTTGTTTACAGTTTAGTTTAGTTTACCCATTCAGTACCGGTGATGACCTTTTCATCTTATGTTGGCTACTGATAGATAATTCTAACAATTCTAATTCTAACAATTGAAAGGCTACAGACTATCTCATTTAATCCTTTGAGCTACCATACATCCTTCGTTATGGTTAAGGTGTCTACAAATCTGTGTGTGATAACCCGGGTTCGAATCCTGGTGGATCACATATATGCTCTCATTAATTTCATTGGAAGTGTTTGGTGTTGTGGTGAAATTAATCAAAAATAGATTAGCTTTATAAAATCGTCAAAATGAAGCTGAAATCAAGGGAAAAAGACGTCGCCGGTACAGCAAGGGTTAAGAGTTTGATTACTATCAGGTTGGCTAGAAACACACAATGGTTGGATTACTTAAAGGGGGTGACCTGCTTTTTTTCTATCCTTTTCTCTCTTAGGCCTACTCTGGCTTGTATCCATTCGGCCCCATTCAGCCTACTGTTTTAAGACGACTCCTTTTAAATTACAGGCTTGCTATCGCTCGCCAGGAAACAAAATGGACACCCGAATGACACGAAAAGTCTAAATAAGGACAACAACATGGTGTAAAATATCTTAAAATTGCCAAACTAATGAGCCGAACTTCATAAATTCTGCAAACTAATGTGGCTAAACATGAAGAAGAAAAGGGCCCAGAAAAACTACCTATTTCCCTTAAAACTTTTGTCATAGAAAAATGTCCCGGCCGAAGGCCGATATCTTCTAAGCTCGCAATAGTTCGCCCAGAAAAATAAATACTTGAATGGGATGAACCGTCTTATTATCACCAAAGTATAGCGTTGAAACGTCTTACAATCTCCAAACTATTGGAGCAACACAGGGGAGGTCCACAATGATCCCACTCGGACCAAATTGGGTTTAGTGGTTATTCAAACACCTGCAACTCTCAAACCCTTTCCAGTACTATAATGTCTTTCCAGTACTATAATGTCTTTCCAGTACTATAATGTCTTTCCAGTACTATAATGTCTTTCCAGTACTATAATGTCTTTCCAGTATTATAATGTCTTTCCAGTACTATAATGTCTTTCCAGTATTATAATGTCTTTCCAGTACTATAATGTCTTTCCAGTACTATAATGTCTTTCCAGTACTATAATGTCTTTCCAGTATTATAATGTCTTTCCAGTACTATAATGTCTTTCCAGTATTATAATGTCTTTCCAGTACTATAATGTCTTTCCAGTACTATAATGTCTTTCCAGTATTATAATGTCTTTCCAGTACTATAATGTCTTTCCAGTACTATAATGTCTTTCCAGTACTATAATGTCTTTCCAGTACTATAATGTCTTTCCAGTACTATAATGTCTTTCCAGTACTATAATGTCTTTCCAGTATTATAATGTCTTTCCAGTACTATCATGACTTTCCAGTACTATCATGACTTTCCAGTACTATAATGTCTTTCCAGTACTATAATGTCTTTCTGTTGGCGAGAGAACAGAAACTTTCATAGAATCGTTGAAAATGGAGGTTTATGACATTTAAGGGGGTAGTATTCGTTTTTTTCTGGACCCCCTTCTCCCTCATGTTTAGCGTATTAGCTTTGAGGTTTTAAGACGTTGGTTCCGTTAGTTTGGCGATTTTGAGACTTTTCGCCTCATTTTCTTGTCAATATTAAAACCTTTCGTGCCCTTTAGGTGTCGATGATTTCCTGGCGAGCGATAGCGAGCCTCTAATTTTACAAGGAACCGGCCTTCGGTCGGGACATTTTTCTACCGAAAAATGTAAAAAATTATCTTGAGAGGGGGTCTAGGGGGTGTTTTTCTAAGCTTGATGGAGGTCTAGCGAGGAAACTCAAAAATATAATAATAAATACATATATAGACCAAAAAACCAAGCAGTACCCCCTTAACCACTTCCCACGCTTATTTCTTGGTGCAGGGCGGGTGTATTTGGATCCTCCCAGCTTAAGTTCATTAGTTTCTATTATTTTAGGACGTTTCACCTCATTAGTTTGGCGATTATAAGGCGCTTCAATCCAATAAGGTGTCGATATTTCCTGGGCAAGCAATAGCGAGCCTGCAATTTGTCTACCGAAAAATGTATATAATTTGTTTGAAGGGGGCTTGGAGAAAGTTTTTCAGTGTGAAGGGGGTCTGGATAGGCGTTTTTATAAATCTAGGGGGCAAACTAAACAAAAACAAACGTTCAAAAATGGCAAAAAACACTAAAAACCCTCAAATAATATTTATACAAAATATAAAGTTGGCATGCCGTTTTGCCCAAAATCAAAATGACATACCCAACTCTACGATGGCTTACCATCATCACTCGTATTATCATCATCAATAATACTATCACCCTCATCACTACTACTGTCATCATTACTACAACTGTCACCATCATCACTACTATAGACACCATCAAGAAGCTCATCGCAGATCGTCTGGAGAAGTCTAAAGAGGCACACAACCTGCTAGCAGCATTTGGTACACAGCTCCTAGTCACAGAACAGGTCATCAGTGATTTGGAGCGGTTTGTCATTCGATATGTCTATGGTGATACCAAAAGCAAGACCCTGGGAGATGCGAGGGCAGCGAAGTGGAGAGCTCAGAAGAAAAAAAGCACTATCCGACTTGTGCCTGACTTGGACAGTCTCCGTCCACACTTGGAGCGTGCAAACTATCTTGCATATTTGCAAAAGCATTACCAGCTCCAAAGTCACCCCTCACCGATCGGCCATGGATGGCATCTTGTAAAGAAAACAAATACGACGATGAGGACTGAATGATAAAGCTAATGTATCAAAGTTTTTCATAGTTTTTGTTTCAGCCAATGCAAACACATTATTGAGCGTTTATGTAAAAATGAATGTAATGCAAATATAAAGAACAAATATTAAGAAACACAAATTTGAGCACGGTTAAAAGGATACGCAATTAGAGTGATAAATCTTCCTGCATTAATCAACAAAAATTACAAAACACACGGAAGACAAATGGGAGAAGAGAAAGAGAGAGAGAGAGAGAGAGAGAGAGAGAGAGAGAGAGAGAGAGAGAGAGAGAGAGAGAGAGAGAGAGAGAGAGAGAGAGTTCCATTTAGGTAAAGCTATTCTGACATTCTTATTATTTTAATAATATCATAATATAACAAAATATATTTATTAAGTTTTGTTAACTTATACGAAAGTACTAATGAATGTGTGTTTATTTAAACAATAATTATGCATAATTATAATATAATCATATCAGTAAAGAGTATTTGCAGTACATATGGGTTGAAAATAAGTGTTCTAAAATGGAATGTTTAGACAGCTCGTCCAACCATTCCACTTAAGTTTATATTGTCAATCATTTCAACTGATTTATGAATACATGTTTAATATGAAAGCTAATGTTAACTCCATACTCAATATAATTGCATTGCGCTGTGCCCTAAATATCTATGAACTACAGACCACGCCCAGTTGACGTCTGGGGATGTGTAAACAAAAGTCACGGTGGAAAGTCTAATAAGCTCACCATGTGTTTGAAGGCATAGCCCTCCACGGTACTATCACCTAGTTCTTCAAAATATAACTAAGGTTGGTTCCTTATTGTGCGTCTGAGCGTGGCTTAGTGGTAAGGCGGGAGGTTGATACACCAGAGACCCAGGGTCAAATCCCCATTTGACCCAGATATTTTCTAGAGGCCAAAAACCCTTCACAAACCGGCATTATAATAATATTGAGATGTAATGGCAAAATATTTACACACTGGTAAAAACACGGTCTGTGCATTGGTATGTAGGTGACAGGTTATTTGAAAACATTGAAATGTGAAATTAAATTATGCAGGCTCACAGGCACATTTGAGATTATCATGTCAAAGGTTCAGGTGATATTTGACATTGTAGTCTATTAACCTTTTGATTACCAGCAACGTGTGTTACATTTTATTCTAGCTATATTTAGACGATATTAAGCAACATAGGAAAGATCTGCGGCAGTAAAAAGGGTTGGTTGAGAAAGTTTGAGGCCTTATTATTACTAAAGGTCCTTCCTAATCTGAATATAATTGTGTAATACAATAAACATTTATACAACATAATGTAAAGGACGTCACCGGTACCGGGTTAAAATTAGGCCAAATAGTTTGACCAATTACCTCTGTAATTAAGAAAGTACTAAAGTAATCGAGCTCATATATCTACCATTTGGGAAGAGTGAGCCAGGGAATAGGTGTGGAGATTTACAGCCCATATGCTCTACCCCCTATTGAGTTGCAGAGCATAGAGGTCAATGTTTTTGGTTTCCTTAACCCTTACAGTATCAGCGACGTGTCTGTTTTATTTCAGCTGCATTTAGACGATTTTATGAAGCTAAGTAAGTATACTGTATATGGTAGCTAAAAGGATTAATTGAGATAGTCAGTAATCTGTTAACGGCTAGAATATATCCTTCCTAAGCTCTATATAGGCTACTGTACATATAAAAAAAAAAAAAAAAAAATCTGATAGTTCCCAGAAGATACTGAAGGTACTGAATGGGTTAATGCATGAATAAACTATAGATTAACTGATAAAGGATCAGTCCACTTACGTTATAGTCGGTACTGATATAGCCGAGTTCTTGATCAAGGGGAGATGGTGGTTGTTTTCTGGCCCCTCTTCTGCCTCATGTTTATCCCTATTAGTTATGAGATTGTATGACGTTCGTTCCATTAATATGGCGACTTTAAGACCTTTCACCCCATAAATTTGTCAATATTAGGACCTTTCGTGCCACTTAGGTGTCTGATGTTTTTTCCTGGCGAGCGATAGCAAGCCTATAATATTAGGAGGAACTGGCCATTGGCCGGAACATTTTTTCTACCGAAAAATGTACACATTTATCTTAAAGGGGGTCTAGGGGGTGTACTTTTTTAAGGTTGATGGAGGTATAGCGAGGAAACTAAAAATATACACATAAATAAATGAATAGGCCAACAAATAAACCCTACCCCCTTAAATAATGAGTGTCCAAATATCGTGACGTAATCCAGGTAATATTGTTGGGATTTCAGTGTTAACCCCCTCAGTATTTTAGCACGCTTTTTAAACGATATTTTGGCTATCATTAGACGATTTTAGGCTGTTTAATAAGAATCTGTGTGAGTGAGAATGTATATTATGAAAGTTTGCAACCTATTGTTTTATAAAAGGTGCTCTGTAAACGGCATAAAATCGTCTAAAGATAGCCTGAATAATAAGGACAATACACGTCCCAATACGTAGGTTAATACTGATACTATACAAAGCGACAACGAACTTGACAATAATCTTGATCTCTGACCTCTTTGTAACTCTTCTATCATCTTCCAAGGGGCTAGAACAAACAGGTTGTAAATTTCAACACCTATTTCCTGGTCGAATCTTCCAACATAATAGAAATGGCAGGTCAATTGTTCTAATTCTTTTGAGTTATAATAAGTTTGGAGGTAACGATTACTGTTAACCCTTTGAGGATCATAACGCGTTTTAGAAGTTTCTTCTGGCTATTAATAGACGATTTTATACAGATCTCTAGAAAGCATTGGGGATATTGTAGGCACCAATCGAGCAAGGCAGTATGCAGGGGAGGCTACATATGGCAATGAGTTGCTGGAACTCCTGTTTCATTTTCCTGGCTTCCCACACTGTTTCTATTAGTGCCTCGCCTACACAGAGAGTACTCCACCTTACTCTCGCAAACACTTCCTCCTATGTATTTCACTACACTAAACGAGCACACCACACTTCTTTCCAACACGCCTAAATTACCTCTAGTGTACATTGATTTTGGTTCCCTATCGCGTTTTTCAACCTGGGGGGGAGGGGGACCACTTGTTAAAGGCAGCTTTGCCTTTTATCTCCTTCATGCAAAACAAAAATATATATATATCAATTATCATATTGAATCACACAGATCCTTCGTTTACTTAATCGTCTATTAATAACAAGAAATAACTGACAAAATGCATCATAATCCTAAAGGTGTTAAGTTCGCTGGCGCCGGTGTCTAGCCATATACATGACTCTAGCGAAATCCATGACCTCGCCTTGGCATCTCACGGCTTGGTTATCGTAGCATATCTAACTTAACTTAATCATACCTATTGTAAATTAAGGGTCCTGTAAGTGTAATTTATTTGATTATTTATTAATTTCTGTATTATTATTATTATTATTATTATTATTATTATTATTATAGTTTCCTCCTAGGCCTCCTTTAACCCTTTCGCTGCGGGTGACGTTCTGGAATGTTTTGTCAATTTACAGCAATTGCCAAGCTTCAAAAGCATGTAAAAACCGTAAAAATCGAGTGTCAGTGAGCGGGAGCGTGAGGGACCCACCTCCGACCCTGAGAGCAGCCAGCGGCCCACTGAGGTAGGCTGTGTCTCGCGTGGTTCTCTCTCTGTGTCTCACAACAGTGTAGCCAAGTGAGCGGCCGCTACTAAATAGCGGTTTTCCCGCGTTTCACTCGCACTGCTGCTGGTGAACCAGACCATGTACGGGGGCCATTCTGGTCTCATTTTGAAGCTATTTTCGCCTAGTTTTCGGCAGAATACAGTTCATTTAATGCAGATGCTTGATTTATCATTCAGGAGTGCCTGAATATGCCCTAAATAGCCCAAACAAGGCCGCAGCCAAAGGGTTAAGCTTAAACAAAAATCATCCTCAAGATCCTCCATCAGGATTAATGTGTACATTTGTTGGTAGACAAATTTCCTGGCGGTTCCTTCAACAGGCTCGCTTTCGCTCGCCATAATATAATTGACACTTATATGACACGAAAAGCCTTGATATTGATTAAGCAATGGGACAAAAAGACTTAAAATGTCAAAACTCATTGAGCGAACGTTATAACATCTCAAAACTAATGGGGCTAAAAATGAAGGAGAAGAGGTTCCAGAAAAAGCAGCAACCTTCCCATAACCTAATCTAATGTAACCTATTCCCAGCGGGTCCAGGTGCGATATAGCTAAAAACTATCCACCAACGATCCATCCATCTAAATCACCCAAAATCACTCGCGATACATTACTGACTATCCATCCACACCATACACAACCAATGTCTATCCACCAACAGTATTCACGATCCCTCAATCCATCCACTCTACTACTGAACGGAGAGCGTTTTTTCATGGATTTCGTAGCTCATGGATTTTGCGTGACATTGGGTACCAGGCAATCATCAGCTCTCCAAAAGCCTAATGCTTGTATTATTAAAACAAAAGTACCTTTAGAAATAGGAATGTTAATCCGTGTACTCTCTGTAAACAACATTCATTCCCACAGTTCAGTACGGTACGACGCGCTGCAAACGAATACAATTTTTTTAATAAATATAAGGTTTAGAAGAAAGGATGAACAGTGGTGAAGAAGAGGCTAATGAGCTGAAATATCAGCTGATGGCAATGATGTAAGCATCGTTGCCAAATAAATGCCATGACTTTAACAATCCATTGATGAAGTATTGATATGTTATTGGAAATGATTAATAGTTTCGATACATCATGGTGCTATGATTTCAAACGAGCTATAGCTACATTTCTTTAGTCAATTAACTCAATAATGAGCCAAATACAGAAAAGAGTTATTCTTGACATTTATATTTAATAATAATGATGGATAACTTCCTGTTAATTTGTGACTGTATTTTCCGAACACCCTGTATGCTGTATATATGAACTGCCTCATCCACAGCACTCAGACAAAATTATAATTGTTCGTCCAAAATGGTAAAGAAGGAGAACAAGAACAAGAATTGATGCACAAATCAAGTAAAAGTGGAAAATATATATAACACGATAGTGAAGAATGAGAACAAAGGAAGAAGCCGACGATGATGACGAAGACGAAACCAAGACACAGAAACGAAAGACCACGTAACCAGAGCGGTGGTGGAACATGACTCGAAGAAGCATTAAGCAAAACTAAATTAATGAATACGATAAAAAAGAAGAACAATAATACACGAAGCCAGAAATACATATTGTTTGATATATGCTAAAGTAGAACAAAAAAGTATAAACGAAGAAGGTAGATATGAAAAAAAATATATATATATACCGGTATATACAGTACATATATACTGTATATATATAACATATAAGAAAATTAATAAATATGCTAAAGTATAATACAAAATACACGAATAATCCAGAAATTAACAGTAAAAAGAACAAACAATACACAACACTGAGCCAGAAATGTAAAACAAAAGTAAAGAAATTTGCTATATTAGAAGATGAAAAGTTAGTGTTTCTTAATTTCCTTCGGTAAATAAATCCACGTTCTTAACCCCTTCTTTACCGGCGACGTTTTTTAAAATTATATTCTTGCCATTTTTAGACGATTTTGTGTAGTTTAAGAATGATCTGAGGTAGTAAAATGGGTTAAGTGAGATAGACCGAAGCCTGTTAATAGCTTGAGGCTCTTTTTAACTGACAAAAATCGTCTAATTGTAGCCAGAATAAAGTTAGAATGACGTTATCGGTACGGAAGGGGTTAATGCTCGGTCCCCTGCCTCTAAGAAGATGATAACGATGAAGACACGTATAAGACAGGATCAAAAAAGCTAAACGGTAAAATTTAAGCAAAACAAATAAATAATAAATAAGATAGGAAGTAAAAGGGAAAACATAAAAATATAAGTCAGAAGTAAACACAATTAAAACAGGAAATATAAGGTAAAACGATAAAACCAAAACCAAAAGTAAAACAAAAAATATAACAAGAAGTAAAAGGCAAAACGTTAAAATATAAACTAGAAGTAAACAAAGGAATAAGAGAAGTAAAAAACCCAAAGTTAAAATATAAGTAAGATGTAAAGACAACAAAATAATAAGACAATGGTACACAAGTGAAATTAAAATATGACGAATGCATTAAATTAATAATTATATTATGTATGTTGTCATTATCAGCTGCTTATGGACATTCCCATCACTACTATACTATATAAGCACTCAGCTTGGGGAACAGCAACCACTCAGTGTAGTAATATATTGAATAATAAAAACATGCATAATCACAAGAAATCGTGATAAACTATGCATATTCTAGGTGTTGATGTCAACAGCCATAGTTCTGCCACTGGATCAGAACCGGCCACCAGGGGTCTCAAGTGAAACCTTGGTAGGGAGAATTGATTATCCTTAAAAAAATAAAGAAAAGAACAGAAGCAGACGAAACAAAAAGGGAAAAACAAACAAAACAAAATAATGACTAATAATGATGCAGATGAAAATGTAGACAGCAAATGAGCAAGAACGAAGACGCAGACAGAAACAAGCAGAAGAAGACGACGACAACGCAAAGACAGAATACGGTAGTCAAGATGAAGATAAAAAGAAAAAACAAAAAGACAAAAAAATAACCACCATGTATTAAAAACTAGAGGTAAAAAAAAAATATGTCCCACTCCAGCGCGCTCAAGAAATAAATGCAGGCTCTAAATGCTCGTCCGCCTCCCTCTAATTGGTGATTCGTCTTGGCCAATTACATTTGCCGGGCCGGGGGAAAAACTGAAGATGAAACAGCGAGGGAAATATGAGAAGGAAATATGTGAGGGAGAGAGAGAGAAAGAGAGAGAGAATGGGTGAATGGGGATATGGGTGGGAAGATAGTGAGAAAATGAGAATAGGAAACAGAGGGAGATATATGAAAAGGAACTATGAGGAGTGTAAGAGAAACAGTATGAGAGTGTGAGTGAGAACAAAGTGAAGTGAAAATAGCAAGGGCGATAATTATGAGAAGGAAATTAGAGAGGTGAGAGTGAGCGTGTTTGTGAGTGAGTTGATGAAAATGAGAGAGTGTGGGTGTAAATTAGTGAGTGAATGTGATTACAAATAGTGAGTGAGTGCCTGAGTGGGTGGAAGTGACTGTTAAGGGGGGTGACCTGTTTTTGTTCTGTCCTTTTCTATCTTTCTCTGGCTTGTATCCATTTGGCCTCATTCAGCCTATTGTTTTAAAACCAGGTGTCAATTTTTTACTGGTGAGCGGTAGCGAGCCAGCATATGTTTTAGTTTTGTTTGACAGCAAGCTACATTTGTACTTTTTTCGATAGAAAACTTTCTCCTGCGAAGCCGGATTTCTTCATATAATGCTGGCTCGCTATCGCTCGCCAGGAAGAAATCGACACCTAGATGGGGATAAACGTCTTAAAATAGTTGGCTGAATGGGGCCGAATAGATACAAGCCAGAGAAAGAGAGAAAAGGACAGAGATAACAAAAAGCAGGTCACCCCCTTAATAGAGAAGAATGAGTGAGTGGAGAGAGCAAGTGAATTAATGAGTGAGTAACTGAAGGTTATGGGTGTACAAGTAAGACTAATGAGGAAGGAAAAAAATGAAGGTGAAATATACAGGTAACTATGAAAAGGACATATGAGGGATGAGGGTGTATGCGTGTGAGTGAATGAGTGAGTGAATGTGAGTGTAGATGAGGAAGAGAAGAGTGTAGGTAAGTGAAGGAGAGAGTGAGCGCATCCATGAGGGTGAGCAAGGAGAGTATATATTTGAGGTTAGTGTGTGAGTAACTGTAGTGAGGAATAAATGAGGATGAAACAACGAGGGAGATATGCGAGGAATTAATGAGGTGAACAAGTGAGAAATTTAGACTATACAGATTAACATAGATGTGTTGACCAAACATTCAAGCAAGGTCAGAACTTTATATTCTTATAGAAGATATAAAGTTAAGAGAGAGAGAGACAGAGTGAGTATGTGAGAGTGAGATAGATAGATAAACAGATAGAGGTAAGAAGGTCTAACCCTGTATATACCCAGGTGCTGGAGAAGGATCGAGGCGCGTGTATAATATATGCAAGTCTCAGAGGACGAGGAGGCGGGTGGCTCGGACTTCTCTAGGGTCAAAGTGGGAGGAAAGTTTTCTCTCACCAAGATGGGGAGAGAAGGAGATGGTAAAGAAGAGGAGGAAGAAGAGGAGGAGAAGATAATTATGAAAGAGGGGAGAGAAGAGATGACTAGGAAAGAGGGAAGAAGTAATAATATATATAATGCTCAGAGGACGAGGAAACTGGTGGCTCTGACTTCTCTAGGGTCATACTGGGGGCAAAGTTATCTCTCAGGAAGGTGGGGAGAGAAGGAAGGAAGAAAGGAGAGGAGATAGGCAAGAAGAAGGATAAGGAAGAAGATGAGAAGGTACGGTGAAGGAGGGCAAGAGGATAAGGGGGAGGTGGTGGTTAATTTTACTTCTCTAGGGTCATAGTGGGGGCAAAGTTTTCTCTCACGAAGATGGGGTGAAGGAGGAAGAAGAGGATGGGAAGATATGGAGAGGAAGAAGAGAAGGAGGAGGTACGGAAGAAGAGGGGGAGGAAGAGATAAATAAGAAAGACCGAAGAAGAAGTAATTATATATGCAAGTCTCAGAGGACGAGGAGGCTGGTGGCTTTGACTTCTCTAGGGTCATAGTGAGGGCAAAGGTTTTTTCTTCTTTACAAAGGAGTAATAGGAAGTGAAGATGGGAAGAGAAAGACGAGAAGGGTGAGATAGTAAAGAACAGGAAGAGCAGGAGGAGACAGGGAAGAACAGGATGAGGGAAGGTGTAGAGGAAGAAGAGGAGATTCCATTTCAGGAAGATGGGGTGGGGGGGGGTAGGAAATAGTTAAGAGGGAAGGAAGAAGGGAAGGAGGGAAAGCGGTTGGAGCGAGGGATGCAAATAGGTAAGTACAATAAGCAGGAAATAGGGAGGAACTGAAAAGAAGTAGGAATAAGAGTGGGAGTGAGGAAGGAAGGAGGCTAGACAAGAGAGAAGTAAGTAAGGAAGGAGGGGAAGAGAAAGTGGCTAGAGAAGAAACATGAAAGTAGAGGAACGGGAAGGGAAAAGGGAGGAAGAGGAGAAGGAGAGCAAGACATTGATAGAAGAGAGAAGATCAAGACCAGAAGAAAGGGAAGAGAATGAGAGGCTTGCAATGAGGAAGAGAAAGAGAACAGGTAGAACAGAAGAAGCTAAAAATGAGTTAGCAAAGAAGGAGAGGCGGAAAGGAGGTAATAGGAAAAAAATACGAAAGAAATTACGGTAATTTTGGACAAATGGAGGGGAAACTATACTTATATTCATGCACGGTATAATTATATTGTATAATTTTGAATAACAATGTGAAAATAAACTGACTAGGAAAGAGAGAGGGAAGGAGAGGTAGTGATGGTGAAGAGAAAGGGACGGGAAGGAACTATGGACATGGAACAGTGAAAAATATACGAAAAGGAGACGAAATAAGAAGAGGGGAGGTATAACATTGGAAGGAGAGAGAGAGAGAGAGAGAGAGAGAGAGAGAGAGAGAAAGATGGTGGGGGGGGGGGGGAGAGATCAAATGAGAAGAGGACTGGGAAACAGAAACCAAAGGAGAGAATACGACAGGAGAAAAGGAGGGAGATAAAGGACAGTAGAAGTATGATAGTGGGAATAAAGGGGGGAAGGAAGCTAGGAGGCAAGGAGATAACGAGATAGCAAGGAAGCGTATAATGATGTGAGCAATAACGAGTCTAATAGATGCACACAAACACACACACCCAGGGAATAAAGATGGAACCAATAGAGGAGGGGAGAGAGAAATATAACGAGAAGAGAAGGATGGTTAGAAGAAAACCCAACCATAACAAAGAAGATAATGAAGGAGCCACGCACACGAATTATGAGAGAGAGAGAGAGAGAGAGAGAGAGAGAGAGAGAGAGAGAGAGAGAGAGAGAGAGAGAGAGTACAGCCTCCTCATACACAAGTAGTGCCAGGTCGACACACCAATTTTGGTATCCAATAATTTTGTTCTTCGGCTTTCTTCTTCTTGTTGTTCTTCTTCGACAACCTTCTGTTTCATCTTATCTCTTCTTCAACATCTCCATTTCCTTCATTAACCTTTTCTTCCCCCCTTTTTCGTATTCTTTATCTTACTATTCTTTCTATTTATTATCTTCTTATCATCATATTCTCGTCCCCCTCCTCCTCCTACTCCTTCTCTTCCTTCTCGTTCATCTCCTCATTTTCATTCTTATCTTCCTCCTCCTCTTCCTTCTGCTTTCTGGATCTGCTCCGAAAAAAATCTTGGGAGCACAGCGGAATGAGGTCAAGTGGAGGTTTCTGTCTGTTTTCTTTCTCAATATTTATGTTCTCTTCGCCATTATATTCACATCTAACTATATCTGTATAGTTATTATTTTATTTTTTGTGGATATGCATTTGTTCATATGTATTGCTTGTTATTCTCTTTTAAGATTTCATTAATTTTGCTCCTTTTCTAGATTCTGGGATCATATTGATATTTTAATTCCACTATTTATTCTCCTCTCTCGCTCTGTTTGCTTATTGTTGCTATCTGCGGTACTATATATATCTTTTCGGAGTTTGCAATGTGTATTTTTTACTTCGTAGTACCACATATCCTTCTGTTTCTGTCCCATTTAGTATGCTGCGTCTTAGCCTTGCCGTTTCTCTCAAGATTTCTATTATTTTAGGTTTGATAAGCCATGACATTAGCCAGTCTGTTGTGGTTCACCAGACGTATACCTGTTACCTGTTCCATACGTGATTAGGTCGATTTGGAATACAATCGCTTACTGTTGGTCAACTCGTCAAACAATTTCATCATCAGTCAAGCAAGCACTAATTCATTCATCATCAGTTATCACAAATTACTTATTATCTCAAAATATATCCAAGATGACGGATTCATCAGTAAGATGAACAGCATTCCAATTATCAGTCAAATGTTATACATTTAAATATTTCACCTGTCTAAATTATCAGAAAATTATAAATCAAGTTGTCTAGATAACCAAATAATGATCAGGCAACATCAATCAATTCATAATCACCAATCAAATTATCCGTTACATTATAATATACACCAAGTTTAGTATATTGTCAATAGGAGGGCTACCCGGCGTTGCCCGGGTTTAAATTCTACTACCATAATCACCATCATCAATCACTACTACCACAATCATCACAATACTACTACTACCATAATCACCGGCCTCGACCTCCCTGTGCCTCATTAAACGACGACCTCGATATCGGCCGCTAAATGACCTCCGATTTTGGATCTGACCTCGTCCAAACCCCCATTTTGGGGAGCTGCGAACAACTTTCGTTCCATACACCTTTTCGATCGGAGGCCTCCTTCTGCCCCAAACGGCAATTTTTTCGCATTTTTTTCGCTCCCGTATACTACATAAGTTCTGCCGAAAATTTTATAAAACAAAAGTGTCTCTGATTTCCACTAAACTCGCCTAAAACCATCTCCAAAGCCTGGGCTTATCAACGGTGCCCCACACTCCCACCTGGCACCAAAACTGTGGGAGGAGTTTAGTAACAAAGGTCGGGTAACTGACAAACAGACAAACATTGACCTTTATTTATTAAGATTTGGCATACATTTAATGATCATCAATAATTTTGGTTATATTTATATATGATCAGTTAAATTATTCGTCTGCTTGTTAAATATATCCGAATTCAAATTTCATAAAATATGTCTTTCATATATAGGTTCGTATCAATGATATTATGTTTGTCACTGTCGTTCACCAACGGACAATGCCAATGACTAATTAAACTTAGGAAAGCCTCCTCCATACATTTAGATTACCTTTGAAACTTGTATGTATTACCTCTTGAAAATAAGTGACTGATTTGGATATCATCTATAATTTCTTCTCTATGGCTGTTATTGCTAAGACTGTGGGTTCGATTCCTGAGTAAGGACATCATTTGAATGTACTCACGTGTAATTATGAGCTTCCATATTATATATATATATATATATATATATATCTTCGCTCAAACTTTTGCTAGAAACTCCACCTTGGATGATTCCGGTGCTATTCCTCCCTCTCCACCCTCCTCTCTCTTACTTATGCCTAATATCCTAATCTCTTCTAAAGATGTACTTTCTACCCTCTCTGGGCTTAACACTAATAAGGCGTACGGTCTAGACGGTATTCCTCCTGTTGTTCTCAAAAACTGTGCTTCTGTGCTGACTCCCTGCCAAGGCAAACTCTTTTGTCTCTGTCTATCCTCTAACGTCTTCCCTTCATGCTGGAAGTTTGCTCACATTCAACCTGTCCCAAAGAAGGGTGACCGCTCTCAACCCTCCAACTATCGTCCAATTGCTCTCATCTCTTGTCTTTCTAAAGTTTTTGAAACTATTCTTGCTTCCAAATTTCTTAAGCATTTCTCTTCTCATAATCTGCTCTCAGATCGCCAGTATGGCTTCCTTAAGGATCGCTCTACTGGTGATCTTCTTTTATATCTTACTAACTCTTGGTCATCCTCCTTTCGGGACTTCGGTGAGACTTTTTCTATTGAATTAAACATATCGAAAGCTTTCGATAGTCTGGCACAAATCTTTAATTTCTAAACTACCCTCCTTCGGTTTCTATCCCTCCATCTGTGCCTTTGCCTCGAATTTCATTTCCGGCCGTTCCATAGCCGCGGTTGTGGACGGCCATTGTTCACTTCCTCACCCTATAAACTCCGGTGTTCCTCAGGGCTCTGTCCTATCTCCTATTCTCTTTCTAATTTTTATAAATGATCTTAACTGTACCTTAATTCCCATCCATTAATACACAGACGACTCAACCTTACACTACTCTATTAGTTTTTCAGAACGCCCCAGCCAGCAATCCCTTAACGACAAACGTAATGAAGCCACAGAACTCTTAAATTTTGATCTAAATACTATCTCCAATTGGGGCAGAGAAAACCTTGTTACCTTTAATGCTTCCAAAACCCAATTTCTCCATCTATCTACCCGTCAGGATCTCCCAGCGGACTATCCCTTATTCTTCAACAATACAAAAATCAACCCTTCATCTTCTCAATATTTTTGGTGTCTCTTTTTCTTCTGCTCTCATTTGGAAGGACCATATTACCAGTCTTGCTAAGGCAGCCTCCCAGAAGGTGGGTGTGCTCAACCGCCTTAGGGGGTTCTTTTCCCCAGCACAGCTTCTTGCTCTGTACAGGGGCATAGTGCGTCCTAGTATTGAGTATTGTTCACATGTGTGGGGAGGTTCCTCTCACACCGCTCTCCTAGACAAAGTTGAAAGGAAGGCCTTTCGTATCATTATCTCCCGTCCACTCACCAACTCTCTGCAATCTCTCTCTCTCCGCCGCAATGTTACATCTCTCTCGCTATTCTATCGCTACTATAATAATCAGTGTTCCTCAGAGCTTTCCCAGTGCATACCACCTCCTTTACATAGGGCACGTGGTACCCGTCTTGCAACTCAATCCCACCCCTACTCTGTGCAACTCTCTAACCCAAGAGTGAAAAGTTACTCTCAAACTTTCTTCTACTCAACAGCTGAGCTTTGGAACTCTCTCCCAGAATCAGTCTTTCCCTCTTCCTATGACTTAAATTACTTCAAACTCTGTGTGTCCTGGCATTTTGGCTCGATCGTCCCTTGATTTTGGCCCTGTCACTCTTTCAACTATGGGGGAGGCACTCGCTATAGGCAATTCTGCCTTTTGCCTCCCTTAATCACATAGAAGAAAAAAAAAAAAAAAAAACAGTATATTTTTCAATTTGTTGGTAAATTAAATAAACAAACACTATAAATTGATATCTACATGTTCATCTATCATAATTTGATCAAATCAACGTTACTCTGAGAAGCTCAAAGTCTTTAGGGAAAAAATACGTCAACATAAAAATTATCAAAATCCGCATTCGAAGCTAATTATTTTGATTGCCAACAACTGAAGCAAAAATGTCGTATTACGTGTCTGTTTCTTTTCATACTTTAGCTAGCCTTCCTGAATACAGTATTTTCCGGTATTACTTCAAAGTTTTAAAACTACTTAAAAGCTCTAATTGTCAACGATTAAATGGTAGGATATTATGCATCAAAGATATTTCAAGTTAGTAAATCATGACTCATTGATGAGATACGTTTTTTTTTTTTCGTTTTCAGTATGCTATTCAATAGCAATTACTCTCTCACTCATGGCTTACACTAAGATATTCTTCAAATGTGTGGGTATGTATTCTTATATGTGCGAGTAAGTGAATATGCTAATGTGTGTGTGTGTGTGTGTGTGTGTGTGTGTGTGTGCGCGCGCACGTGTGGGAGGGGCGGGGGAGGTTGCGCGCATGTATGGGAGGTAAAATTAAATGAATACCGACAGTAATTATGCCGTGTTTCTCATATTTCAATATTTAATCGGATTAGGGGCAGGATAACCGGCCTTTGAGTCAGATCGCGCTCATTTTCCCGGAGAATTATGATGTGGCTAAGAGAAAGTCCAGTAAAATGTTGATCAGTAATTATAATAAGCAAATAATGATAATGCTATAATATTAATCATAATAACAATATACGGTAATTATACTTGTTATTATTATATCTTTGTTCTAGTATATCATTGCATAAAACTAGATTTTAGGTGGATAAGAAATAGTCAATTGTAAACAAATATTTTACAGTTGTCGCGGGACAAGAAAAGTGGATTAAGCCGGAGTCACACGAACACTTTTTCGAGCAATTTTTACGGGCAATTATGGTCTGGAAGCTTAAATAATTACAGTTTATCAGAATTTAGCCGCCTAAAATGTTTTACTTTCAGTCTAGTTACCGATACCAGTGCGAACATGTCCCGAAATAATACCAGAAAAAACTTGCTCATGGAAAATTGACGGAAAAAGCGCTCGTGTGACAGCAGCTTTATGCAGCCTGAATCAATTAGAACATATCTATAAATATTATGTATTGCACTCTAAAATACTGAGGATCCGTTTGTCTTGTCGGTAGAATAATACTCCATATGCAGGGTGCATATGGAGTATTATTCATTATGCATTATGCACACCATAGAGGGGCAGTCGGTCCCTAGGCTAGGTGTACGATGGCGGGGGGGAGGTCGAAGGATCTGAACCCGCTGCAAGCCAAACCGTAAGAAGAAGGAGAAGAAGAAGGAGAAGAAGAAGAGAAGTGTGGAGGAAATTAATAACAGTTAAGTTTGAGTTAATTTCGGTTTAATTTGAGTATATTATCGGTTTCAGTGACTGTTTATACGGGCAATAAATATTCAAAATTAGTGGTAGTAAAAGATGAAAATAGGCTCCGAGATTATATAAAAAAAAAAAAAAAATGGAGCCCGCTGAACTAATTTACTTTTTGTTTTAATTATTATCTCAATTTACGTCCTCTCTTTCTTGTCATCTTTTCCCCCATTCACCTTAACTTATTCAGCAGAAAAAAGCTACTATGAATTATATTTAATTTATGTAAGCCAAATTTGTTATTTAAATAACCTGTATAAAGGGCTAAAACTACTTGAATTCTTCACTTGGGCTGTGAAATTAGGTTATGTTGTCCCAGGACCTTTTACTTTAGAGACTCTTAGAGGAATCACTGTAGTGAAAAACAAAGCAAAAACACACAAAGGGGCACCAGTATCAACCTTTAAGTTTGTCCCCGGGCACCAGCAACCTCTTAATTATGGACACCTCTGGCTTCTTGTTGTCGCAGTAGGCCTAAATCAGAAGACCTAGGTCTGAACGTGTCCTTGTAACAGTTTGACCTAAGTTTTAAGGCATCTTTTATCCATTCAAGTTAAACAATTATATTTGTCTTAATTCAGGTATCAAACTTTAAAAGCATAGCCGAAAGATAAAATTCACAACAATTAAAAAACAAACAAAATTGTCAAACGATCCTTAACCCCTTCTGTACCGGCTACGTCTTTTAAATTATATTCTGGCTGCTATTTGACGATTGTATTCAGATGCAAAAGGGCCTCCAGCAATGAAGTTTTCGAATGATCGAACTAACTTTTTTACCACCACAGATCCTCCTTAAAATGTACAAAATCGTTCAAATATAGCTGGAATAACATAAAAAATACGTCGCCAGTACAGAAGGGGTTAATGATCTAAAGAGGTTTTTTAATGCAAGAAAACGAACCTGAGAGCAGCAGTTTTCCCATTTCCAGCCAATACAAAGAAATAAAAATACAAAGAAAATGCATCTGAGAATCACAGATTCATTTTGTTCTATTATTTCCGAAGTATCATTAAAAAAGCGCTTTTTGTATTTATTCACGACCATTGTTCGCTATATTGAATATCATATAAATAGTCAAATATATAATTATCTCCATTGGGCTCAAAATGTCCCTAAAAGTGCATAAAAGAGCCCTCGTGTTTGACATTTAAAGATTACGGAAAGAATGGGAGCCTAGAGCTGGAGCTAGAAGTAGGGGTAGACAGAACCAGATGGAGGGATGAGATCCGAAAGTTTGCTGAGGTGGGATAGAACAGGCTAGCATCTGACTGGTTACAGTGGAAACGTTTGGGAGAGGCCATTGTCCCGCAGTGGATTAACTCAGGCTGTATAATCAGGCTGACGATGATGATGATGATAACACCTGTCTTCCCTCAAATTGGTTCATAAAGTGGCTCCGGAATCTTTCCCGTTTATCGTAATGGTTTATAAAGTGGCAACTGAACCCTTCCTCCTGCTTATTGGTTAATTCAAAGACTCCAGAACCTTTCGTTCTTCCATATTGGTTTATAAAAGGACTCCAGAACCTTTCCTTCTTCCATATTGTTTTATACTGAAACTCCAGAACCTATTCTTCCTCCATATTGGTGTATAAAGAGACTCCAGAACCTATTCTTCCTCCATATTGGTATATAAAGAGACTCCAGAACCTATTCTTCCTCCATATTGGTGTATAAAGAGACTCCAGAACCTATTCTTCATCCATATTAGTTTATAAAGGGACTCCAGAACCTAACCTTCCTCCATATTGGTTTATAAAGAGAGTCCAGAACCTTTCCTTCTTCCATATTGGTTTATAAAGAGACTCCAGAACCTTTCCTTCTTCCATATTGGTTTATACTGAGACTCCAGAACCTATTCTTCCTCCATATTGGTGTATAAAGAGACTCCAGAACCTATTCTTCCTCCATATTGGTATATAAAGAGACTCCAGAACCTATTCTTCCTCCATATTGGTGTATAAAGAAACTCCAGAACCTATTCTTCATCCATATTGGTTTATAAAGGGACTCCAGAACCTAACCTTCCTCCATATTGGTTTATAAAGAGACTCCAGAACCTATCCTTCATCCATATTGGTTTATAAAGGGACTCCAGAACCTAACCTTCTTCCATATTGGTTTATAAAGGGACTCCAGAACCTAACCTTCTTCCATATTGGTTTATAAAGGGACTCCAGAACCTAACCTTCTTCCATATTGGTTTATAAAGAGACTCCAGAACCTGACTTTCATCCATATTGGTTTATATACTCCAGAACCTATCCTTCTTCCATATTGGCATACTGAGAGACTCCATAACCTATCCTTCCTCAATATTGGCTTATAAAGATACTCCAGAACCTGATACCACGTATATAAGTAACTTCTAAACCTGTCCTACATACCACTGGTTAAACCGTTTGACCTGATTACACCGCTGAATCTTACTGTTTGGACTAATTCAACTAATATGACTAATTCTTGCTATTTTATTTTCGATGTTCTACCCTACTTAACCACTAGGACTAATTCGACAGCTCGGTTTAGTTCGATGGCTTTGTCTAATTTTAATAATGGGACTAATTAGGTAACTTGGATGAATTCCACCTATTGGATGAATTCTACCAAATGGACTACTTCAGTATTTACTACTTCAACCATAGTCAGATTCAATAAATGATCTAATAGATAACTCGGAAAATTTCACAACACAAGACTTTTTGAACCGCTTGGACTAGTTCGATCATTTGGATAAATTTAACAAGGCAATCTATTTTGAAAGATTGACTCCCAAACCCGCTCAGATTATTTCAACCACTCTGTGTACTTCAACCAATCTGACAAATTCGACCACTACACCTTAATTCCACTGTTCACTCAAATTCACTCACTCTAGCTGATTTGTTGATTGTTTTATTTCCATGGGTTAGTGTCATCTCAGTTGGTTATTTAGGGTAACTTTGGATCAGTACATGACAATAAATCATTTAGCTATCCTGGTGCACTAGTATCAAATAGCATATCAAATGTTCCTCTCACTCTCACTCTTCTTTACTGGATTTCAAATTTTACGGCCATATTATTCAAACTCTCTTTTTGTGTTCTATGTGAATGAGGGAGACACAAAGGCAGAACTGACTGCAGCGAGTGCCTCCCCCAGAGTTGAAAGAGTGACAGGGACAAAATCAAGGGACATTTGAGCTAAAATTCCTGAACACACGGAGTTTGAAGCAATTTAAGTCATAGGAAGAGGGAAAGACTGATTCTGGGAGAGAGTTCCAGAGCTCAGCAGTTGAATAGAAAAAAGTCTGAGAATAGCATTTCACTCTTGGGCTAGAGAGTTGCACAGAGTAGGGGCGGGATTGTGTTGCAAGACGGGTACTACGTACCCTGCGTAGAGGTGATATACACTGGGAAATCTCCGAGGAACACTGATTATTGTAGTAGCGATAGAATAGCGAGAGAAATGCAACATTACGGCGAAGAGAGAGAGATTGCAGAGACTTGGTGAGTGGACGGGAGTTAATGATAGAAAGGCTTTCCTTTCTACTTTGTCTAGGAGTGCGGTGTGAGAGGATCCTCCCAACACATGTGAACAATACTCAATGCAAGGACGCACTGTGACCCTGTACAGAGCAAGAAGCTGCGCAGGGGTAAAGAACCCCTTGAGGCGGTTGAGCACACCCAGCTTCTGAGAGGCTGCCTTAGCAAGACTGGTAATACGGTCCTTCCAATTGGGAGCAGAGGAAAAAGAGACACCAAGAATATTGAGAGATGATGAAGGATTGAGTTTTGTATTGTTGAAGAATAAGGGATACCGGTAGTCCTCTAGAGGTTCCGAATGGGTAGTAAGATGGAGAAATTGGGTCTGGGAAGCATTAAATGCAACAAGGTTTTCTCTACCACAATTGGAAATAGTAGCTAGATCAGAAGATAAGTGTTCTATGGCTTCATTACATTTGTCTTTAACCCATACCATACCGTAGGATACAGTAATAAAAGCCTCTGCAGTCCCAAGCACTGTGGCAAAAATGGCAGGAGAGACCACCTTTTCACCTCAAAAGATGGAGCAAGACTGGCCCAGTCACCCTTCAGCAGGTCTTATATAAGCTGAGAAGTGTTGCCAGACCTGTAGCAGTGCTTAAACAGTCGTGTTACCAACTACAGGGTTGTACAGGCAGTTACAAGGAAAGTACATTACTGACGAATATACTCGGGCCTGGGGAGTTACTTATCCACTGACGAATATACTCGGGCCTAAGACTGTAAGGGCTAAGGGATTGCTGGCTGAGGCGTTCTGGAAAACTAATTGAGTAGTGTAAGTTAGAGTCATTTACGTATAAATAGATGGGACTGGATGTACAGTTGAGAAGATCATTTATGAAAATTAGAAAGAGAATAGGAGATAGGACAGAACCCTGAGGAACACCAGAGTTGATAGAATGAGGAAGTGAGCGATAGCCGTCCACAACCGCAGCTATGGACTGGCCGGAAAGGATATTAAAGACAAAGGCACAGATGGAGGGATAGAAACCGAAGGAGGGTAGTTTGGAAATTAAAGATTTGTGCCAGACTCTATTGAAGGCCTTCAATATGTCTAGCGCAACAGAAAAAGTCTCACCGAAGTCCCAAAAGTTGGATTTTTTTTTTTTTTTTTTTTTTTTTTCTATATTCCAACTTACTTCCTCTCGGGCATAGGCTGAGAGCCTTAACATTCACCGCTTTACAATGAACAGTGAAGCCCGTGAGGTCTTGTTCCAGTCTAGGGAGTGAGACATGTGAAGCACGTAGAGTACAACGAGCACCTGCCATCTTGCCTTCACATGAGGCACGGTGCTCACTCATGGCCCGAAACGACCCCATCTCTGAAGCCACCTCGTTCCCGTGCTTCACTGTCTCACCCCCTACACTCGGACTCTATCACTTACACACACACAACGCCACCTGTTGAGCAGATAACTCACCAGATAACTCAATCTTGGATGACCAAGATTTAGTAAGATATGAAAGAAGATCACCAGTAGAGCGACCCATAAGGAAGCCATACTGGCGATCTGAGAGCAAATTATGAGAAGAGAAATGCTTAAGAAATTTGGAAGCAAGAATAGTTTCGAAAACCTTAGAGATACAAGAGGTAAGAGCAATTGGACGATAGTTGGAGGGTTGAGAGTGGCCACCCTTCTTTGGGACAGGTTGAATGAGAGTAAACTTCCAGCAAGAAGGGAAGACATTATAGGAGAGAGAGAGACAAGTTTGCCTAGGCAGGGAATCAGCACGGAAGCATTTTTTTAGTACAACAGGAGGAACACCGTCGTCCGGACCGTACGCCTTCTTAGTATTAAGTCCAGAGAGGGTAGAAAGTACATCTTTAGAAGAGATTAGGATATTAGACATAAGTAGGAGAGAGGGGGGTGGAAAGGGAGGAATAGCACCGGAATCATCCAAGGTGGAGTTTGTAGCAAAAGTTTGAGCGAAGTGTTCAGCTTTGTCAGAGGAAGAAGTGATGGTTGTGCCATCAGAGTGGAAAAGGGGAGGGAAAGACAAGGAAGAATGATTGATGGAGAGATTTTTGGCTAGATGCCAGAAAGCTTGGGAAGAGCTAGAGTTGGATAGTTCAGTGCATATATTATTGATGAAAGAGTGCTTGGCAAGTCGAAGAACAGATTTGGCTTGATTCCGGGCACAAACATAGGAACAATGAGATTCTTGAGTTTTAAGGCGTCGGTACCGTTTGAATGCTTCCTCCTTGTTGTGGACAGCAGTAGAACAAGCGTGAGTAAACCAAGATTTTTTTTTGCATTAGACCGAGAGAAAGAAAATGGAATGTACGCTTCCAAGCCCGAGAGCATTACCTCGGTAACGCGTTCAGCACTCTCCGAGGGTCCTCGGCCACAGAAGCAGAAGTCATGCCATGGGAAAGTACTGCAGGAGAGCCTCCCAGTCGGCAGCGCCAAAGTGCCACAAGTTCCACCGGCTGGAAAAATCGGGTGGCCGTACTGAAGAGATAGGACAGGTGACGGAGATAAGTTTATGGTCAGAGGAGCCCAAAGGAGAGAAAAGATTGACAGTATAAGAAGAAGGGTTAGAAGTCAGAAATAAGTCAAGAATGTTGGGCCGATCTCCAAAGCGATCCGGGATACGGGTGGGTTACTGGACCAGCTGCTCTAGGTCATTTATGATAGAAAAGACGTAGGCTTGTTCACCAGGTTGGTCAGTAGTGTGAGAGGAGAGCCATTGGCAGTGGTGAACGTTGAAATCTAGTAAGATGGAGCTTTCAGAGAAGGGAGAGATGGATAGAATGTGTCGGTAGAGTTAGGGGAAAGATAGACAGCACAGACATATTTTGTATGAGAATGACAGGATAGTTTGAGCCATAAAGTTGAGAATTCAGAGGAGTCGAAATCGGGAACACGAGAGCAAGTGAGTTTCTTATGCACAACATCCGCATTTGGCTTTGAAACTAGGATAGAGAAAATAGGAGGATACAGAGATGGGGCTGCTGGCAGTTGTCTCAGATACCTGGGTTTCGGTGAGGAAAAGAAGATCAGGTTTGTAGGAGGAGAGATGGTGTTCGACTGAGTGAAAATTAGAGGAAAGGCCGCGAATATTGCAGAAGTTGATAGCAAGAGTGACAGGCCGTGGTCTATAGTATTTAGAGGGGTCGTCAGGGGAAGGTCGGGCAGGTGAGGGGGGAATTTATGGTCCCCCCTCCCCCCGCCCCCCCCACCCCCCCTGGGGACTCCGAGGCTTGGTGTGTGTTCATCCTTTTAAAAAAAAAAAATTGTGGAAGGAGGGAGCGTGGTGTGCATGTTAAGTGTAGTGAAGTAGATAGGAGGAGGAGGTGTTTGTGAGGGCATGCTGGACTACTCTCAGTGTAGCTAGTGAGGCACAAAGGGAATCAGTAAGAGAGGCCAAGCAAAACAGGATTTCCAGCGACTCCTTATCAAATGCCACAGCCTTTCCTGGGTATAGCCCTGTTCGATTGGTGCCTACAATCTACCCTCATTCCCCCTATTAGTCGCCTTGTACGACACGACACGACACGCAGTAAGACACGTGGGATATATTCTTTTTTTACTCCATCATAAGATGGAGAACCCCTTATCCCCTGGGGGTCCCAAACCTTCATAAACGAAATAAGCAGAAATAAAGTGATTTTTCTGATAATGGATGATATATAATCCTTTATCGCATATTAACACTCAGTTATTTTATCTCCGTTCGATATAGGGTTGGTAGCACCTTTTTCAATTGTGTTATAGTACCGGGGTTAGAAGCCAAGTATGAGGTAGCCGGAGCTAATCTTCAATTCAATTTTGTGCAAACACGGTAGGAAGGTACCGGATTAGGAATAGCTGAGCAACACCCAATGATTAATAACAAAAACAATATAATAAATAGATGAATACAAAACACTAATAAAATAAAATAAAACAAACTAACAGTGAACATTAACCCCTTCAGTACCGGCGACATCTTTTCAATTTCATTCTAGCTATATTTAGACGATTTTGTTCAGTTTAAGAAAGATATGTGGTAGTAAAAAGAGTTGTGAGATAGTTCGAAGCATATTAATTGGTGGAGGCCCTTTTTAAACTGAATAAAATCGTCTAATAGTAGCCAGCATAAAATATAAAAGACGTCGCCGGTACAGAAGGGGTTACCAAATGGAACTCAGTAACTTGATATCTGGGCTCAAGTACTTTTCCAAAATAGTTCGTCAATATATCATTTGTGCCTCCAAATGCTGCCCATGTATTCATGTCCAAGACTGTACAAGATGGGTTTGGAGTGGTTCGAGTAGTGGGGACGGGTGACGGAAGCGTTAGTTGCCTTACAATGCTTGTTTCTCCATCTCCTCTGAAACTACTCTTCTCGCTCTGCCCTTATTCAATGTATTCTCGTTACCCTCTTCATCCCTCCTCTTGCCCTCCATATCCCCCTCTCCTAGCCATCCACTCCAGCTCTGACCCTCCGTGAGTGTTCTGGTAAGCATAGAGTTCTAAGGTCTTGGCCTCTCCAGTCTCCCCTCCTTTAGCCCTCCTCCACTTCTATATATTCTCGCTACTACTGTCTCCCCTTCCTCATTGCTCTCCCCCCCCTCCTTTACGTTTTGTCTCCCTCCTCCCCTCTTATACCCTCTTCTTTCCCCCCCATCTACTCCAGCAACGCCCCTCCACCTCGAGTGTGACCTCAAGAAGTCCCCCTCTCCTGTGAGTATTCCGAGAAGCTTGGGGATTTTTAAGTCTTAGCTGGACACGAACACTCACCAAGATTTTGTCTTCCCTAGAGGTCACTAAGCCGTGTATGAGGGGGGGGGGGGGAGGCGTAAGTGTGTGTGTGTGTGTAGGGGAGAGAGGTCAGCTGGTGTGTGTGAGGGAAGGAGTTAGGTGTGTGTGATGGGGTAGGGTTCGCAGGTGACAGTATATGTTAGCGAGATGTGTAGGTCGTGTTGGAGGGAAGGGGGGGGGGGGGAGAGACAGGTTAGTATGGACACGTTGTAGAGATATAATGTACAGTATGTGTATGTATATAATATACTCAGGCACATACCCCATAGCTAGGGGTGGCCGACTCGAGACAGAGCCCGAACAGAACAACATTTAAAGTTCCAATTTTTAGGGTCCGGGACCACTTTCGCGTTCTCCCCTTACTCTTTTTCGTCTAGTAGGTGAATTTTACAAGGGGAGGAGGATTCCTAGCCACCTGCCCCAAGAAAGAAAAGTAGGACAGTAAAAGACACAAAAAACGGCTAAGGTTGGGTACAGGATTCCAAACCTCACTCTGGATAGGACCAGCGTCCTGAAGTTGATTAGCCTACTCTACGTCAAGCGTAAATAAACACTTATTTAATACGATTTTTTTTTAAAATAGCTTAAATCAAGTTGATAAATGGAATAGGGAATTGAAACACTATTGCCACATTCGATTGGTCAAACATTTAGTTTGTCCTTCATAGAAAAGAGAGAGAGAGAGAGAAACTCTTGAGCTTTGTTAGCATTTTTGAGTGTCTTCGTTTATGTAACCACGAGATAAATGTATGGTAGATGGACTGTGTAATTTTGTTTGGGATATATAGATTATATTCAGACAAATGTGGACAGGTAAACGTGCTTGTAAACAATTGATTTCCGTTAATGAAGGACACTTGCGCCGGACTACTCTCAATGTGTTTAAAATAAAACAAAATATATATATTGTAAACACTATGATAACAGCTAAGATATATTGCAAACTAACTAATTTTAGTTCTTAAAGTCGTGAACATATAATTTAACCCCTCCAGTACACAATTTCACTAATTATATCGTATTATGGCTAGCCGCTAATATTAAATGATGTTTTCAGCTTAACAAAGGCCTATTGTGATCGAATGGACTACAAACTATTTCGTACAGGGATTGATTATGGGTACACTCGGATGCCACTCATAAATATTGATTATGGGTACACTCGGATGCCACTCATAAATATTGATTATGGGTACACTCGGATGCCACTCATAAATATTGATTATGGGTACACTCGGATGCCACTCATAAATATTGATTATGGGTACACTCGGATGCCACTCATAACTATTGATTATGGGTACACTCGGATGCCACTCATAAATATTGATTATGGGTACACTCGGATGCCACTCATAAATATTGATTATGGGTACACTCGGATGCCACTCATACATATTGATTATAGGTACACTCGGATGCCACTCATAAATATTGATTATGGGTACACTCGGATACCACTCATAAATATTGATTATGGGTACACTCGGATGCCACTCATAAATATTGATTATGGGTACACTCGGATACCACTCATAAATATTGATTATGGGTACACTCGGATGCCACTCATAAATATTGATTATGGGTACACTCGGATGCCACTCATAAATATTGATTATGGGTACACTCGGATGCCACTCATAAATATTGATTATGGGTACACTCGGATACCACTCATAAATATTGATTATGGGTACACTCGGATACCACTCATAAATATTGATTATGGGTACACTCGGATGCCACTCATAAATATTCGTGGATTTCACCTATTTCAAATTATGCAAGTACCGTATATCTCTGGAAACGAAATTATGAATATATTTGTCTATAATACATCAACTACAAAACTATATCATATACTAAAAGCTGTGCCATAGTCAGTATGGCGTCGACTGTTGATCAAAGGGTCGGCAGATTGAGCCCGCACTGTCAGAATGTTATTGGTAGATGTCAAGGCCGGGAAACTTGACCTAACGATTCGTGAAAAACGCCTAATGTTAATGGCCACCTCTTATCGGGCATTATGGCGTCAGAAAAAAATAAAATAAAAAATAAAATCCAAATTGTTATAACAGCACAAAGAAACACATAGCAGGTTCATGAATACTTATGAATGGGCTAGATACTATGGCATCCGAGTGTACAAACAATCGCACTTAAGCTCCCACAGATTCGACCCTATCTCAGTTATAAGAAGTATACAGATGAGGAGTTGAAGGCACACATTTAACTAAGCATATATTTTAAGTCTAATGATTGATCTCCTGGTAGCTTATTTCAAATGCTTACTATGCTTTGTTTGATCCGGATGCAGGAATTCAGTGGGTGTGTGTGTGTGTGTGGGGGGGGGGGGGGGGGGGGGGGGGGGGGGGGGGGGCTGGACCCTCTTCTCCCTCATGTTTTGCCCCAATAGTTTTGAGATTTTTTGACGTTTCGCCAAATTAATTTGGCCGATTTTATGACCTTGCACCCATTTCTTTGTCATTTTAAGACCTCTCATGCCAATTAGGAATTTTATTTTTTCCTGGCGAGCAATAGCGAGCCTGCAATTTAGAATGAAATGGCCTTCGCCTGGGGCATTTTCCTACCAAAATAATACACAAATGAATCTCAAAGTAGGTCTTGGGGTAATTTTTACATGCTTGATGGAGGTCTAGGGATGAAATATTTTTTTATAAAAAATATAAAAATAAAGTCTCCCCTTAACCCTCTCACTGTGGGCGATGTACTGTTATGTCCTATGTATAAAACAAAGGGCCAATACTGCGGGCAGTGTACCCATAGCCGCTCCGCTTGTTGCCAAAGCGCTTACATAAGCTTCTAATTTCCCTTCCCCCTCCCCCTCCCCCCATACTAATATCAGTATGCTACAATAATTGGTTGTAAGAGGATCTGTGTCCAAGCTAGGTGTTATAGAAGCTCAAATTCATGGAAAACAGGGCTACTTCTACATGTATTTGTAACAGCTCAAAGCCAGGTACGAATGTATTCTTATTTTGTTTTTACAAGTCATAGCTCATACTGTCTTCTAAACACAAAATTAATAACGTAACAGTTTATTTCATTGAGTTATTGCTAGTGCAAAAATACGAAAGAGGGAGAGAAAAAGAGAGAGTTGGCAATAAGCTCGTTGCGAGGAAGACCTCTCCTATATATATTACGGAAGTATTCTCAGCTATTATTCAAGGCCAGCAGAGGGGTAGAATGTATGGGTAAGATTATTATTAGGAGAAGACCTGGTCTTTCATTGGGACTCGTTTGAATTCGCTCAGGGCTACAGATACCGCTGTAGGACGACTTTTAATGAGTAAAAATAGCAGTCCCCACTTGAGCTGTAAAGCCATCTATACGATAACTGCTCTTTGGGAGTTAATTGCATATGTAGAAGAAATATTACAACAACTATAATACAACACATAAAATGATCACCTAAGTAGATTACAAAATATTGAACATATTGTCTTCCAAATAAATCCCACTACCTCCCCTGTCCTAATATAGGTCTAAAAGAGAAGATTCACCATTTTAGAAGTCAGAAAAATATAAATAAATGTATCCTTTTAACAATTATCTTGGCCTGTCTGTCTTAATTTAATAGTTATTTCCTACCTTTTCATACACTCACCTTGTGTTACGTAAATATGTTATACTCTCACCAATTCGCAGTGATTTTCAATTATTTCTACTCGAATCTCCAATTCCTTCATATATTTGTGATATCTCGTCTTCAGTGTTTTATATTTTAAATATACGTTTGTTCCTCCCACAACTCTAAATATATTTTCTCGTTCGCTCGCTCAGAGAGAGAGAGAGAGAGAGAGAGAGAGAGAGAGAGAGAGAGAGAGAGAGAGAGAGAGAGAGAGAGAGAGAGAGAGAGAGAGAGAGAGAGAGAGAGAGAGAGAGAGAGAGAGAGAGAGAGAGAGAGAGAGAGAGAGAGAGAGAAAAGGTAAAAACCTGTTAACTGTTTTGACTTTGTTATGTTGTTTATAAGGGGATGTGGGGTGCGACGATAATTGTTTACACATGTACAGGTATATATCAGGTACCCTTTGACCTAGCAAGTTTTAATTGCAATACGTTGATTTAAACAAAGATATCATTTTGTTGAATAGATGGATTATATATAATTATATACAGTATATATATCCATATGTTTTTATTATATGCAGTAGATAGCCAACACATTTTATTTAGACTATTTTGAAGGATACGGACATTATGAGGATTACTAGACACATTGTTATTAGGGTTGTATATTTTGGTAAATTATATATATTTCTAACTAATTCGTAGTTGTATTGTCTAGTCAACCTTGAAGATTAAGGTAAAATCCGAATATTACATAAAAATTACGTAGGTGTGGAACTGAAAGAAACATATACCCATCTTTATAAGCATGCATGTTAAGTTAGCCAATGCATTTCTTAAATCAGGTAGATCAATTGAGTTTGCCACAGTCAAGATGAGAGTATGGAGGAAGAAGTGCGGGAGAGGGTGCAACAGGGGAACAGGGTTGTAGGAACGCTGAAAGCAGTAACAAGGAATAGGGTGGTCAGGATTGAAGTAAAGAACTCCTTGCATGCATGATAGTGTGGTAATCCCGACGTTGACGTTCGGCAGTGAAGTATGGATGTTATTGAAGAGAACCAAATCAAGAGTGAGAAGGGTGGCGTGAAAGCGGTGTTGGAGGGAAAAGGAGGGATTTTATAACTATTACGTCGGTTGTAACTCATTATCAATTAACATAAAATAAGTAGAGATATCACTAAGTAGTGTATAATGAAACATGGTATCAATACTTCAAGAATACATCCGGCCCCCGCCAAAAAACAAAACAAAACCCTTTATAGCATTGTTTCTTCTTCCCATGGTGAGCTTAATATGCGATTATGTATATTTTTGTTCTTTGTTTTTTCCAGTGTATTTGTTTTTGTAATACTCAACTCATCGCAATGTGAATAGGAAGAACGATGCAGTGGAGTTCTTAGAGTCATCATACATTTCATAGTTTAATCCCTATCCATATCTCATTGACGAACGAATAATGCAATACTGCCGGCTTTAATGGGCCATACCTGCAAAAATTTACCCCCATCAGTCTTTGTATATAGAACATTATTTACTCAAAATTACACAATCTTTCATTTTTGGAAGTATCTAACATAACTCGCTGGACACCCTGTATATATCTTCAAAAGCTAAATCTTATACTGAAACCGTTCATATTATATCTCTCAAATCTTTGAAGTGTATATATTTCTAAATCAAGGTAGGCCTATTTAGTTTGTGTTGTGCACTAAATAAAGGAAGAGACCAAATTGCATTAAGGACCTTAATTAGGTTAATGATTTAGCTTGTGCGCAAACAGACAGAAACACGCAGCTGCTAACAAATATCCTCCAAATTTTGATTATGGAAATAATTATTATGATGGACATAGTTCTGACTAACGGACTAACCGAGAATTGTGATTAGTCTATAATTATCTGTGATGATGAAAGTGGTGATGATGCTGGTGTAATTACATCAGTAATGAAACACGTGTTGAGCAAGCTTTGACAAAAACATTGACCTCAATTTTCAAAGACGAAGAGCATATGATTACGGTAATATCTACGATAAAATGATAATGATGCTTTTAATGATCATCATACCATTAATACCAAACATGGATATTTGTGTGTGCGTGTCTGTATGTTTATATATTTATATATTTAATTTATGTATTATATATTGAATCTACGACCTCAAGTAAAAGCGACAAAGGCAATCTGATTAAGATAGTGATAATAATGATTGTTAATGATAGTGATATTGACACACACGAACGTTGCTGACATATTAAATTTATGATTGTTAATCTAATCAACTATGAACACATGATTATAATAAGTGTTAATGATGACGATGTAAATGATAATAAGCCAGTAGTAACTAATACGATATAGGATGACGAGATGGCAATTTATCATCAGCTTGAAAACACAGACTATAGTAAGGAAGGTCATACAGGAGTAGCCTTACAAGTACACAGGTTGTATAATTTACGATCCTGTTAGCGTATTGCCTTATACCTTTACATACAGTACACTATTCACCAAACACAATTTGACTGATAAAATAATACTGTGTAGTCACTCAGATAATTAATTAATATTTATTATGCAAATATGCCTACAGGTATATACACTAAAATCTGAAACATATATTTACCGTATAGTTAATTTTGAATGTCATCAGTTAAAAAGGTCCGATTGGCTGTATTTGCAGTGAGAAATATTAGGTGCAATATTATAATTAGTGCCTGTACACAAATATATGGATAATATACAATGAATAAATACAAACAGATATATTTACCTAGAATCCCCTGGAGTAATGGAACTGTCAGCCTTAAATCTTCTGCTATAGATTTTCTCCTGTCGATGAAGTGAGCCAGGGAGAAGAATAGCAGCAGACGAGTAAAGTGGTCTGCACCAACATCGGTGCGCCTAGAATGCAAATAAAAGAAACTAAATTATGTATATGCATATATACTGTATACATACAGTATATAGTATAATAACCGACATATTAACATAAAATTTGTCATGTATATTTGGTGACAAATATAATAACTATGGCCGGGATTCGAACTTGAGAAGGGTGGTGTAATGTCTATACTAGGCAGTGCGGAAGTTAAGAGGAGATATGTTGGAACTATAACCACATTGCTCCATAACCTCATCTCGTGGGGGTGACAAGCTGTCTAGCTTTTATATTTGCAAATACAGTATATAAGTAGCTTGTCATGCTTGGTGTGTGTGTGTGTGTGTGTGTGTGGAGGGGGTGGGGTAATATAATATTACAGTGGTATGTATGATACTTAAAATACATATGAACTACAAACATTCTTCTCAACAAATTCTATTAAACTAAAGTATCAAGTTTAAATGATTGTGCTCTTAATCTCAACTATTCTCTTTTCTTATAATCTACAGTAGTTAGTAACAATATTCTAACAAACTACCGCCTAAGAATACATTAATCTATTCACACATTACTGTATACTATAATCTATTCATTAAAAGTAGGCCACAAATCTTGACCACTAACCTCTATAACTCAAAATCGGCTCGAGTAATCGAGCTAATATGTCTACCATTTTGGACGAGTCAGCCAGGGAAAAGATGTGGACATTTACAGTCCACTTGCTCTAGCCCTTTTTGAGCTACAAAGGCAGAGGCAAGTAATGGTTTCTGGCCTACCTATAATTAATGGAGTACATCTAATCTCTACCACAACTTCACATACTCAAACTTAAGTCACCCAGTTATATTAATTAATCCTTGTCATTATTGAACTAATTTTGATCCATATTACAGCGTGATTCCTTCCTCATATAAACAATTGCTTTGTATTTTAAATAAACCTAACCAAACAGTCTTATCAAAGAAACCTAATTTGTACTTAACATCAAAGTTGTCATTAATTGTATTAGTTACTTTAAATTGATCATTACTAGCTATATAATATGCTTTCACCTAGTTGAATCTGTAGAATACACCTTTAGGGGTGCAATGTATTAATTTATAACTGGAGGACTGGAGCTAGTACAGAGTACATGGTCATGGTGCATAAGGTTTTACTTAGAAATTACAAAACTGAAAGCAAACATTGGAATTGCAAACTAATTAATCAGTTGTTGTTGTTGTTGTTCCCCAAGCTGCCTGGCCGAACAGCCCCAAGGCCCCGAGCAAGGCCAAGGCCATAACCGAGCGCCCCCACAGAACCCTCCCTGCCGACCACAATAAAGCCTGAGTGACCGAAGCCACTCCATGGCAGGGAGCTGAGGAGGGCAACAGAAACGCCCGGGAAACCAAAGCCCCACCCAGGGCCCTGTGCCCCTCAGCAATTATGAAGAGAAAGCTGAGGGGCAAAGGAAAAAATGTGACGCTTTGGCTTCCAATCTTGGTAGATTGGGAGGTCAATCCACGGAAGAGACGCCGTCACTTGAGATCTAGAAAATATATAAGTAAAAGGAACAGTCAGAGTAAGCTATGAGTATGGCAGAGATCGCTCAGTTCTCACTCTGATAGACCAGCCCATCACCTACCAATTAATCAGTTATAGGTAGTTATTATTAATGGATTGGATATATATATACACAAATCAAAAATAAGGTTGAACCTGAAAGAGGAAGACAATAAATATGGAAGAGAGAGAGGGGAGCATGGGAGGTAGCTAATATGTCTTTTATTGGTGTTGTTGGTAACATATGACATTAAGGTATATATATATATATATATAATATAGATGGACTGATCCATAACACTTACAGGATACAATTTCTTACTGATACACACAAGGAATAGGTCTGTATTGTTGAATTTATATATTTAGGTAGGGATTTCAACATAGAGAACAAATTACCACAGAGTACAATGCTCCTCTATATCAGAAAAATAAATATTTCAGGGGTGTTAGGCAGGTCCTGGCTCAGGTTCTCTTCAATTCCTTCTGTCTCGCTGCTTTTCTTAGGTTGTCTGGGGTCATATTCATGGTGTCTGGTTCTTGTTCCTTCTCTACTGGGCTGGTGGTGGTCTCGGCTAAGAAGCCACTTTGATGTGTGCGAGAATACACTCCTCCTGCTCAGCAAGCATGTAGTGTGTTTGGTGAGCAACGCTGTTGCAGTAACCTGCATAAGCCTTACTGCACCACTGGACCAGTAACCTGGGGAAGCGATACTGGTTGTTCCAATTGGGTATGCGAGGAACTAAGGTGCACCAGGGTAAGCGAAAACCCAACAGCCTGGGTAAGTGCTGGAGCTGGGAATCTGTCAAGCAGTCGCTGCATCCTGGCCTCTATTTGGTTTCTGTTCCTCTTGTTGGGAACTGGTTTCCGGGAAAGATGGGCTGGAGTGGCCCTGATAATGGGGCCAGAGTTGGGTCCTTCTGTCATAGAGGTGTTAGGTGAAGGCCTAATTAGTGGTGGGGATAGTAGTGGGCCAAGTAGAGGGAACTCCATTTTCTTCTGGCTAGTTTAACCCTTAATTAGCGGCTCACCACATAAGTCGTATTTAATAAAGCTGGACTATGTGGCGGCGCTCGACATAGGTCGAGTGGCAATTTCAGCACGTAATGTTGCTGAGAGAGAGAGACAAGTGGTGGCAGGAGAGTAGCGAGCGTATGACTGCTCCAGACCACCGCGGCGAACATACTGACACGAATCCCAGCTCCCTCCTCCCTCTCTCACTCGCTATATAAGGAATAGTATCGGGAAAGTGGCTAATTACATGCTTTTTGCACTCGCGTTGCACGGTTATTGCAAGAAAACTAGCCATCATAAAAGGATCGTTATGGTGTCATTCGAAAGCTCTGTTTATGCCCTTTCAGGGATAGGTACTTGTTTTACGTTCTGGGTCTTATTTAGGCATGAAAATGATCACGTAAACAGCCCTATTTTGGCTAAAAACACCCCGCTGGGCGGTACATATAAATAAACCGCATAGGACGCTCGTAAGGTGTTAAGAAGGGAGACCGTTTTCCTCCATTCTCTATGGTAGTGATGGCCTGGGGAAACTGTTACATTCCTGTTGTTTGTTGTTCCTTAGACCAAGGGCAGGGTTTCTGGTAAATGTGGGATAAAGGATAAGAGCGCCAGTAGTGCTGAATGGGGTGGACTGGGGTTGTTGGTGGCGATTGCAGGCCCAGCAGCCATGGTGGCTATCCAGCATGATGTTGCACATTCTGGCAAATTAAATAGCATGCCATTACTATTGTTGCTTTTATATATACACACACACTCACACGTCCACTTACCTACATGCACACACACACACACACCTACACAATCATTACTGAACTAGTAGAATTCTTAAAGAGGAGGCTTTAAACGACCATTTGCTGCTGCAGAGAGAGAGAGAGAGATACAAAAAATTGGAAGGGAAACTTTGAAAGACTAGACAAACATACAGATAGGTAGACATAGGTAGATAACTGTAGGTAGCTAGCTAGATAGATAGGAGATAGCGATAGAGAGAAAGAGAAAAAATATATGTACAGTATGTATTTGTAGTCGCTGTTCGTCATCAGTATACGGTATGTCATCAAAAAGAAAATATTTGCACGATACGAAAGGGAAAACAGCAATATTCTTACCTATTCATAAAAAAGGTATATACTGTATACTACAAACATGCCGGCACTTTTTTTTTAAGGATCGTTCAGTTATAAAACTAGGGAGGGCAATATATTAATATTCATAGTTGTGCTCAAAGGAAATATATGTGTGTTGTGCAGGTTTTCTCATATAAAAATGTGTGTGTGTGTGTGTGTGTGTGTGTGTGTGTGTGTGTGTGAGAGAGCGGTAGAGGGTGTAATGGACTTGGTGGGTGAGTGCAATGTTTGATTAGAGCAGCATTTCCCAACCTGGGGGAAATTTGAAGCTACCAGGGGGGAAATAATTACACTGCCTACTACTTCTAGCAATAAAAAAAGAAAAATCTCGGAGATGGATTTTCTCATGCCCGAGAGAGAGAGAGAGAGAGAGAGAGAAGAGAGAGAGAGAGAGAGAGAGAGAGAGAGAGAGAGAGAGAGAGAGAGAGAGAGAGAGAGAGAGAGAGAGAGAGAGAGAGAGAGAGAGAGAGAGAGAGAGAGAGAGAGAGAGAGAGAGAGAGAGAGAGAGAGAGAGAGAGAGAGAGAGAGAGAGAGTACAAAGGAGTACAAAGGAGTACAATGGTACAAAGGAAATCAAGCAACAACAGGTCTAGTGACCCTTCTAGGCTGCTTGTCCTCCAAACACTGAGGATCAAGTGTCCAAACAGTGGTTTAGAGTGGGTAAGGGAACATTGGAAAGGGAACTACTGCCCTGCCACTAACGTGGCAGGACTAGGAGGTTAGTAGGGGACATATGGGTTAGTAACTGAGGGGGGGATAAAGTTATTCATTTACAAACGCAGTCAGTCGCAGGTTTGATGCGAGATATTTGTCTAGGCGGAATTTAAATGAATCAACGGTGCTGCAGTCTATAACGTCTCGGGAAGCCCATTCCACAAGTTGACAACTCGATTGAAGAAGAAATTCTTAGATTCGTGCGAGTTAAAAGATTTACCAATAATTTTGCAAACCGTTTCCCCGCGTGTAATTAGATTGGTCGATAGTGAAGTACTTACTACAGTTCATATTGTCGATGCCTTTGATGATTTTGAACACTTGAATTAAGTCGCCTCTTAATCTGCGCTGGGTTAAAGGAAATAGATTTAATTCTCTATGACGCTCTTCGTATGGTTTGTTCTTTAGGCTAGGTATCATTTTGGTAACTCTACGTTGAACTCGTTCTAGCTTGTTTATATCTTTTTGGTAATAAGGGCACCAGGATTGAACGCAGTATTCCAGAAGAGGGCGGACTAAGGAATTGTAAAGGGTTAGGATAACTTCTTTGGATTTATGCTCAAATGACCTGCCTATAAAGCCAATTATTTTGTTTGCCTTCTTAACAACTTCTGAACATTGTTGACTCGGTTTTAGGTTACTCGATATTGTTACTCCCAGATCAGTTTTCTCCGTTTACATTCTTAAGCTGAGTGCCATTCATCGAATAGTTTGCTTTCTCATTTAGGTATCCGACATGTAGTACTTTACATTTATCCGCATTGAAACTCATTTGCCAAATTTGGGCCCAACATGACAATTTATCTAGATTGTGTTGCATATCGTCAACTTGTTCTTTTGAGAGTACGCTATTTGCAATTTTTGTATCGTCAGCAAATTTTGAGATTGTGCAGGTGAGACCCTCATCTATGTCGTTGATGTAAATTAGAAAGAGAATTGGTCCTAGTACCGATCCCTGGGGTACCCCGCTACTTACATTGGTCCATTTAGATGCCTTACCGTTTATGACTACCCTTTGCTTTCTGTTGCTGAGCCAATTTTCTATCCATTTCAACACACCGTCTTGTATTCCATGCGCTTTTAGTTTTAGCAGTAAACGTTTGTGGGGAACTTTGTCAAAGGCCTTTTGAAAATCAAGGTATATAATATCTACAGCTTTATTCTCATCGTAGAGGTTGAGGATATTGTGGAAGAAGTCTAAGAGGTTTGTTAAACAGGAACGTTTTTTACGAAAGCCGTGTTGAGTATCTTTAAGTATGTTATTTTCCTCTAAGTGATTTACGAGTCTGTCTCGTATGACCGTTTCTAGCATTTTACATACAACTGAGGTTAAGCTAATTGGACGATAGTTACTGGGTAGGGATTTGCTGCCTTTTTTGAATATCGGTGTTACGTTGGCTAGCTTCCACTGATCAGGCATAGTTCCAGACTGCAAGGATTTATTGAATAGTAATGTCAGTGGTTTGGAGAGCTCATTCCTTAGCTTCCTTTAGAACTCTAGGCGAGATTGTATCAGGTCCTGGCGTTTTATTTACATTGAGTTTATCTAAACAATTCAATACTTCTCTCTCTGTAACGGTGATATTGCTTAGAACATCTGAATTATCAATCTGAATCGGCGATGGTGTAGGGATATCACTGAGGTCTTCTGTTGTAAAAACTGATGCAAAGAAGGTATTGAGGGCATTACTCATTTGTACTTCGTCTTTGGTGTATTCTCCTTTTTCATCGACTAACGGTCCAACAGTTGAAGTAACTACTTTTTTCTTTCTGATATAACTATAGAATTATTTCGGGTTTGTTTTACTTTGATTCGCAATATGTAACTCTAAGGTCTTTTTACTTTGCTTAATTAACTTTTTGGCTTTGCGTCGTAGCTCTACAAATTTCACCCGTTCTTCGTCATTTTGTGAGGATTTTAATCTATCATTAGCAAATTTTTTAGCAAGCAGGCAGTTTGAAATATCTTTATTCCACCATTTGGGCTTATTATTATGGCCTGGACGCCGTATTTTCGATGGTATGCAGTCTTGCACTGCTTTTAGGTAAGTGGTTTCGAATAACTTCCAAGATGTATTTATGTCGTTATTGTTAATTAAAAAGCTCCAGTCAGTTTCTTTAAACATAGCTCTAAGTTTATGGAAGTTTGCTTTCTTGAAATTAGGGACTTTTTCGAGAGAGAGAGAGAGAGAGAGAGAGAGAGAGAGAGAGAGAGAGAGAGAGAGAGAGAGAGACAGAGACAGAGACAGAGACAGAGAGAGAGAGAGAGAGAGAGAGAGAGAGAGAGAGAGAGAGAGAGAGAGAAAGAGAGAGAGAGAGAGAGAGTGTAGTCACAGTGTGTTTCGACTACTCTTTCCCTTGTCCACATGAAGGGGGAAATCTGGATGGTTGAACTGGTTGGAGGGAGAAATGACAGAAAAAAGGTTGGGAATCGCTGGATTAGAGTGTATGTCTGTGTTTTATCTCGAAATTATATAAAGTCTCTGGTGATACACTTTCGTAAAATATCACAGAACTTACTATTACCCATCATGCTCATATTATCCCTTTAGGTACATTTCTAACTTCACACACAGAACTATATAAAACTCTAATACCTTAATGATAATATATGCTATAATCATTAGCAAAGTAATGTACAGTAAATCAGTTATGTTTATCTGGAACGAGACCTCATAGGCTTCACTGTGTTGAACGGTTGAAAGTACAGGCTCTCAGCCTATGCCTGAGAGGGAATAAAGTTGCAATATATATATACATATATATATATTTTTTTTCTTCTGTGGATGAGGGAGACAAGGGGCAAAACTGCATGTGTCGAGTGCTTCCCCCAGAGTTGAAAGAGTGACAGGGCTAAACTCAAGGAACGTTTGAGCCAAAATGGCTGGACACACAGAGTTTGAAACAATTTAAGTCATAGGATGAGGGGAAGATGGATTCAATGAGAGAGTTCCAGAGCTCAGCTGTTGAATAGAAGGTTTGGGAGTATCGTTTCACTCTTGGATTGGAGAGTTACACAGAGTAGGAATGGGACTGTGTTACAAGACGGGTGCTACGTACACTACGTAGAGGAGGTGGTATACACAGAGAGCTCTGAGGAACATTGGTTATTGTAATAGCGGTAGAATAGCAACAGAGATGCAACACTGCGGCGAAGAGTGAGAGATTGTTATGAGTCAGTGAGTGAACGTTAGTTAATGAAATGAAAGGCTTTCTTTTCTACTTTGTCGAGAAGTGCTGTGTGAGAGGTTCCTCCCCACGCATGGTAACAATACTCAATACAAGGACACACTGTGCCCCTGTACAGAGCAAGAAGCTGCGCAGGGGTATAGAACCCCCGGAGGGGGTTGAGCACACCCAGCTTCTGGGAAGCTGTTTCAGCAAGGGTGGTAATATGTTTTTTCCAAGTGAGATCAGGAGATATAGAGACTCCTAGAATACTGAGAGAGGATGAGGGATTGATTTGTGTATTGTTGAAGTATAAGGGATAGTCCTGTGGGAGTTCTTTATGGGTAGATAAATGGAGAAATTGGGTTTTGGAAGCATTGAAAGCAACAACATTTTCTATGCCCCAATTGGAAATGGTTGATAGGTCAGAATTTCAGTGTTTTATGGCATCATCTCGTGATTTATTGAGTGCTTGCTTGCTGGGGGGTTCTCAAAAACTAGTTGAATAGTGTAAGGTAGAGTCATCAGCATATGAATGGATAGGACTGGAGGTAAAGTTGAGAAGATCATTAATGAATATTGGAAAGAGAATTGGAGAAAGGACAGAACCCTGAGATACACCAGAGTTGATAGGTTGAGCAATTGAGTGATGGCCATCCACAACCACAGCTATGGACTGGCCAGAAAGGAAATTAGAGATAAATATACAGATAGAGGGATAGAAACCGTAGGAGGCTGGATTAGAAATTAGAGATTTGTGCCAGACTCTATCGAAGGCCTTCGATATGTCTAGCGCAATAGAAAAGGTTTCACCGAAGTCCCGGAAGGAGGATGACCAAGAGTTAGTATGATATGAAAGAAAATCACCAGTAGAGCGAACCTTAACCCTTAAAGAGCGGCGCTCGACTTAAGTCGTGCACCAATTTGCAGCAAGTTAGGAGCATTATTAAGGCTTTTAACACCTTACGAGCGGCCTAGGCGGTAATTTATATGTACCGCCCAGCGGGGTGTTTTTACCCTAAATAGGGTTGTTTACGTGATCATTTTCATGCCTAAATAAGACCCAGAGCGTAAAACAAGTATCTATCCCTGAAAGCGCATACACAGAGCTTTCCAATGACACCCCAACCATCCTTGTACGACCGCTGGTTTTCTTGCAACGATCGCGCAACACGAGTGCAAAAACCATGTAATTAGGTACTTTCCCTACATAATTCCCTGTGTAGCGAGTGTGAGGGGGGAGGGAAGGGTGGTTTTCACTTCAGTTGTTCCACCGCAGTGGTGGGCGGCGGTCATAGCCTTCCTACGCTCCTCACACCGCTCAGCTCTCTCTCTCAGCAACATTACGTGGTGAAAATGGCACACGACATAAGTTGTGAACCGCCACTTAGTCCATATTTATTTCACACAACATAAGTTGCGCGCCGCCAAAGAAGGGTTAAAGGGTTAAAATCTAGTGCAAAGGGCCGGGAGCGCAGCAGGCCACACGTCCGACGCCCAGGGCTTACCGCCACCCACTGACTCACGCTCCCTCTGTTCTCGAGAGGACGGCAGTGTTACCATTAGTGAGCGTAGTGGGAAAAAATATGCCGCAATACGCTAAACTCCCATGTTGGTGGCACCACTCCATGAGAACCACGAGTGCTACGTAGCTCGTTCTGGTCTCATTTTGAAGCTTTTAGCGCCTAGTTTTTTGCTGAATACATTTCTTTTCATGCAGATACTTGATTGATCATTCAGGAGGGCCTGAATATGCTCAAAATAGCCCAAAACACCCCGCTAGACAAGGGTTAAGGAAGCCATACTGGCGATCTGAAAGTAGATTATGAGAAGAGAGATGCTGAAGAAATTTTGAAGTAAGAATAGTTTCAAAAACTTTGGAGATGCAAGAAATTAGAGCAATTGGACGATAGTTGGAGGGTTGATAGTGGTCATCCTTCTTTGGGACAGATTGAATGAGAGCAAACTTCCAGCAAGAAGGGAAGACATTATAGGAGAGACAGAGACAAGTTTGCCTAGGCAGGGAATCAGCACGGAAGCACAGTTTTTTAGTACAACAGGAGGAACACCATCCGGACTGTACACCTTCTTAGTATTAAGCCCAGAGAGGGTAGAAAGTACATCTTTAAAAGAGATTAGGATATTAGGCATGAGTAAGTGAGAGGTGGGTGGAGAGGGAGGAGTAGCACCTGAATCATCCAAGGTGGAGTTTCTAGCAAAAGTTTGGGCGAAGAGTTCAGCTTTGTCAGAGGAAGAAATGACAGTAGTACCGTCAGAGTGGAAAAGGGGAGGGAAAGACGAGAAGGAAAAATTGTTGGAAGGGTTTTTGGCTAGATGACAGAATGCTTGGGAAGAGCCAGAATTGGATAGTTCAGTGCATATGTTATTGATGAAAGAGTGTTTGGCGAGTCGAAGAACAGATTTGGCCTGATTCCGGGCAGAAACATAGAAAGAATGAGACTGTTGAGTTTTAAGGCGTCGGTACCGTTTGAATGCTTCCTCCTTATTGCGGACAGCAGCAGAGCTAGCGTGAGTACAAAAAAAAAAAAATGCATAAGACTGAGAGAAAGAAAAATGGAATGTATGCCTTCATGCCCGAGACGATTACCTCGGTAATGCGTTCAGCACTCTCCGAGGGTTACTGGCCATGGAAGCAAAAATTATTCCATGGGAAATCAAAGAAGTAATGCTGGAGAGCCTCCCAGTCGGCAGCGCCAAAGTGCCACAAGCGCCGCCGGTTGGGAGGATCAGGTGGCCGTACGTGAGAGATTGGACAGGTGACAGAGATCAGCTAGTTTATGGTCGGAGGAGCCCAAAGGAGAGAAAAGATTAACAGTATAAGAGGAAGGATTAGAAGTTAGAAACAAGTCAAGAATGTTGGGCCGATCTTCGAAGCGATCGAAGATACGGGTAGGTTGCAGAAACAACTGCTCTAGGTAATTGAGGATAGAAAAGATTTTTTTTTTTTTTTTAAGAGACAACGAACGGAGGAAGGAAAAACACAGATAAAACAAAAAGGTCCATGTGCCTAAAGGCATCCTCCATTCATAAAATGTTTGTAACAACTGGATTTAAACATTTGTAGATTGTAAGTTTGTGGAAAGCAATTCGAGGGAAGTGAATTCCAAAGAGTAGTAGCTCTGGGGATAAATGAATTCTGATAAGCAGAAGTTCTGCATTGTGGAGGAGAAAGTGTAAATTCATGGGCGCTCTCAGCTGCCCTAGTTCTACGGGGAAAGATGTGGAGAGGCGGCACAATTGAAGCAAGTTCCTCGGAACAATTGCTGTGAAAATATCTGTAGAATAATGCAAGGGATGCAACGTTTCTTCGTATGGATAATGTAGGAAGGTCCTGTGTGATTGCAGGGTTATTGATTAATCTAATAGCTTTATTTTGAATTTTGTCCAACTGCCTCAATGCAACCACTCCACTTCCACCCCACAGAGGTGAACAGTAATCCATCTGAGAACGCACATGACTTTTATATATCACGGCCAACTACTCGTCAGTGAAGAATTCTCGAACTCTGTACAGGAGTCCCAGTTTTTTAGAGGCATTCTTAGCAATGCTTCTAACATAATGTGTCCAGCTCAAGTTAGTAGTTAATGTTACACCGAGAATGTCAATACTAGGGGAAGTGGGAATATTTACATCATTAAAAAATATATGGGAGTCAGTGAGATTCTGTCGGTTAGAAAATTGAATGTATTTGGTTTTCTGTGCATTAAAGGAAACTAGATTCTTTTGTCCCCATCCATTAATTCTAGAAAGGTCCTGGTTCAGAGAAATTGCAGTGTTTATTTTTGAATTTATAAGATCGGGTTGGGTGAAAGAATTGGTAAATGTGAAGGAACTGTGGAGTGTTGAGTCATCTGCGTAGGAATGTATTGGATTATGAGTGGTAGATATGAGATAATTGATATGAATGAGGAACAGAATTGGGGCCAAAACTGATCCCTGGGGAACACCAGCATTTATTGAGTGAAATTGAGAATAAAGGCCATCTACCATTACACGTATTTTTCTGTTATGAAGATAAGAAGAAATTAGTGGAACTAATGATGCAAGGCCGTAGTGTGACATCTTCGACAATAAGGATTGATGCCAGACTCTATCAAATGCCTTTGATATATCCAGTGCTATTGTATGTGTTTCACCATGTTGGTCTGTAGCTTGGTTGATTTGATGCGTAAGAAGGCAAAGCATGTCTGCAGTTGATCGACATCGTCTAAAACCATATTGCCTATCACTGATTAATTTATTATTCTCAAGATGCTTAATTATGTGATTATTTAATATAATTTCAAAGACTTTACCAAGAGTGGAAGTTATAGCTATTGGTCTGTAGTTTGATGGATCTGAAGAGGCCCCTTTTTTAGGAACTGGATGGATGTTTGCTTCTTTCCAGGGTACTGGGAAGCATGAGGTATGAGTACACAGACGGAAAATGTTTGCCAATACAGGAGCGAGCACCAAGGAGCAATTCTTAAGTACTATTGGAGGAATTTCATCTGGACCAGGAGCCTTATCTACTGAGAGATTCTGCAAAATAGTTTTGACATGTCTGGTGTGGATCTTAAGTGAGGGAATTTCAGGCGAATTAAAATTAAGTACAGGGACATCTTGATTTATTTCATCTAAGGTTGAGTTGGTGGAGAAAATATCCGCAAGAAGGTTAGCTTTACCTCGTGGGTCACTTACAAGATTGCCAGTCGGAGATTTTAATGGTGGAATGGATGAAGCAGTAGTGAAGTTGGATTTAAATGAGTTAAGAGTAGACCAAAATATTTTGTTATCATTTGGATTATTTAGAAGTTTATTTGCCTGCTTGTGGAGAAAGTTTGATTTAGTTAGGTTTAATACAGTTTTGGCATGATTCCTGATGTTTCTAAAGTAATTAAAGGCTTCATGAGTTTTTGATCTTGTGTATGCATTGTAGGCTATTGCTTTTTGTTCAGTTACTCTAGCACAATTATGGTCAAACCATTTAGGTGAATTAGATCTTTTACTGTACTTTTGATGAGGAATAAAAGTTTCCATTCCAATTTTTACAAAATCTTGTATGTGGCTCAAGGTGGAGTGTGCATCATTAGAAAAGAAAGAGGTCCAGGGAATATCAATAAAGAAACCTTGAAGACCCTCCCAGTCTGCCCTATCGTAATGCCATTTAGTCACCAAAACAGGTTCAGAGTGGGAAGGTGTGGTAGGTGATAGACAGATGGCCTGTATCAGACAGTGATCAGAAGATCCAAGCGGTGACCTCACTGTAACATCATAATTTTCTGAATTGGTTGTAAAAAATAAGTCCAGTAGGTGGGAATTATGATTAGGATTATCTGGTACACGGGTGGGTTGGTTGACTAGTTGAGTGAGATTAAATGAGTCTGCAAATAGCTCACATTCAAGACCAGCATCATCAGTCCTGGCTGAATGAGTGAGCCATTCAACATTATGGACATTAAAATCACCCAACACAGTGATTTCAGAAGAAGCATTTAAGTTGAGGACACTGAGTTGTGAGGACAGAGAATCAAAAAGACTTTGCTCTGGAGGAGTATTTGGGGAACGGTAGATGCAACATATGTATTTAAATTTACCAGCAGAAATTAATTTGTATATAGAATAATCAAAATAGGGACAATTGAAACTAGTGACCTCCTCCAGGGCAATTTCAGATTTTGCGAAGCAACATACACCTCCTTTAGGTCTGAAATTTTGGAGCAGTTGATAACCTGGAAAATTAAATCTAGACGTGTCAGATGTGGATGATACTTGAGTCTCTGTCAAAAAAAGGAGAGTAGGGGATTCTGCTTGAAGAAATTGGTGTACAGAATTGATGTTAGAGTGAAGTCCCCTTATATTGCTAAAGAAAAAGCTGCACCGACGAGCAGCTTTGGGACGTTGCAATGCTCTTGACACAGTCGCATGATGACGACCGGGAGGGCCCTGTGTCAATGACCCAACCCTGCCGGGGGTGGATATCCGAGGGACCACCAGGTTTGCTCTTAACAATTGTACTGCCATATTTATTAGGTAAGGTGTATGGTGTTACATGTATGATATGTAGTGGGAAGAGTAGTGTTTTATGGATAGAGGATAGCAATGTAGGGCAATGTCGTGAAGTTGGATGTGTATGTTATATAAAGAGGGTTTTCCTGATACCCCTGATGTGTGAGGCAGAAAGATATGTATCCAGCTACCAAGGCCTGGGAGAGAAAATGGAATTCAGGCTATTCCCTGAGTCTCCCGAAACCTTGGCGGTAGTACTTCCCTGGGCGGGGCTGCCTACCCCTACTACCTACTAGGCTTGTAGGCTTGTTCACCACATTGGTCAGTGGAATGAGAGGAGAGCCATTGGCGGTGGTGAACGTTGAAATCTCCTAAGATGGAGATTTCCGAGAAAGGAGAGATTGATAGAATGTGTTCAACTTTAGAGTTGAGATAGTCAAAGAATTTGGGAAAGTCAGTAGAGTTAGGGGAAAGATAGACAGCACAGAAATATTTAGTATGAGAATGACAGTATAGTTTGAGCCATAAAGTTGAGAATGTGAGGAGTCGAAATCGGGAACATGAGAGCAAGTGAGTTTGTTATGAACGTATGGACAACATCCGCCTTTGGCTTTGAAACTAGGATAGAGAAAGTAGGAGGGTACAGAGAATTGGCTGCTGGCAGTTGCTTTAGACACCTGAATCTCAGTGAGGAAAAGAAGATCAGGTTCGTTGGAGGGAAGGTGGTGTTCGACAGAGGGAAAGTTGGAGGAAAGGCTGCGTATATTACTGAAGTTAATAGTAAGAGTGACAGGCCGTGGTCCAGAGCATTTTGAAGGGTCAGCAGATGAAGGACAGTTTGTGATGGGGGCATTTGTAGTCGCCCCCCCTCCACCAGGGGACTCTGAAGCAGTGTGAATTGTCATCACATTTTGAATTGTTTTTATGTTTGTGTATTGAAAAGAAGTGTAGTATGCTTGTTTAGTGTAGTGACATGGAAAGGAGGAGGAGGGGTTTGCGAGAGCTGGCTGGATTACTCTGTGTAAGTGAGACACAAACATAAACAGTAAGGGAGGCCAACACAAGTGAAATAGGGGTCCCAGCAACTCCTTATCACATGCCTATGAGGTCTCCCCTGGGTATAGCCCTGCTCGATTGGTGTCTACAATTTCCCCCAGTAATGGGGTATGTGCCTGAGTATATACATATATATACATACATATACATACATACAAACATACATACATACATACACACATACATCCCGAACTGAATCGAATCTTCTCTTGAATTCCTTACATATTATTTCCATTTTGGAGTTCGTTCTTAACGTTCGAGAGTTCATAAAGTACTGTGCCAGGATTTGTCTTAGCGAGTAGTCAAGGCATAAATGGCGACGCACTCAATTGCATCAGTATCGAACGCAAACGAATCAATGTTTTATTATCCCATAGAAGCTTCAGAACTTGGCTTGAAAGGTTCAAGGATTGGAACTGGTGTAACCTTATAGTATGCTGACGTGTATACATATGGCAATAGTGTAGCATAACCTAAACTTAATATTTTACTCCAAACTATTTCATATCCATAGAATCTCAAGACATCAATACAAATAAATAACGGCTGAGCTGCAATGTACAGTACTGTATGTACCTTTGTAGAATCAATGAAAGGAGATGCAGAGCTACCATAATGTAAACATTGTCACAAATTGATTGTACTGAATATGCTCGCTCTCTCTCTCTTTCTCTTTCTCACTCTCACACTCAATCTCTCTCTCTCTCTTATCTGTATGTAAAAAGACCGGGTCCTGACGGTAATTGGTTCTTAGCGTCCGGTTGCACACAAACGGGCCAGGTTTGATCCGGATAAAGATGCTGCCTCAAACTTCGGGACGTAAACAGACTACGCTCCCACCGGCCATCCACCCAAACCCACACATAACCATCCACACACACACCGGTAACCATCCACACACACCCACACGCACCCGTAACCATCCACACGCACCCATAACCATTCACACGCACCCGTAACCATCCACACACACCCGTAACCATCCACACTCACCCACACGCACCCGTAACCATCCACACCCACCCACACGCATCTGTAACCTTCCTTCCTCTACACCCCCCTCTCTCCTATTTATTCCTAATATCTTAATCTCTTCCAAGAATGTATTTTCTAGCCTCTCTGGGCTTAATACTAAGAAGGTGTACGGTCCGGACGGAGTTCCTCCTGTTGTACTCAAAAACTGTGCTTCTGTGCTGACCCCCTGCCTAGGCAAACTCTTTCGTCTCTGTCTCTCCTCTAACGTTTTCCCTTCTTGCTAGAAGTTTGCTCTCATTCAACCTGTCCCAAAGAAAGATGACCGCTCTCAACCCTCCAACTATCGTCCAACTGCTCTCATCTCTTGCATCTTTAAAGTTTTTGAAACTATTCTTGCTTCCAAATTTCTTAGGCATTTCTCTTCTCATAATCTACTCTCAGATGGTGAGTATGGCTTCCTTAAAAGTCGCTCTACTGGTGAACTTCTTTCATATATTACTAACTCTTGGTCATCCTCCTTTCGGGACTTCGGTGAGACCTTTTCTATTGCACTAGACATATCGAAGGCCTTCGATAAAGTCTGGCACAAATCTTTAATTTCTAAACTACCCTCCTTCGGTTTCCATCCCTCCATCTGTGCCTTTGTCTCTAATTTCCTTTCCGGCGGTTCCATAGCAGCGGTTGTGGATGGCCATTGCTCACTTCCTCATCCTATCAACTCCGGTGTTCCTCAGGGCTCTGTCCTATCTCCCATTCTCTTTCAAATTTTCATAAATGATCTTCTCAACTGTACCTCTAGTCCCATCCAGTCATACGCAGACGACTCTATCTTACACTACTCAATTAGTTTTCCTGAATGCCCCAGCCAGCAATCCCTCAAAGACAAACGTAATGAAGCCATGCAACACTTATCTTCTGATCTAACTACTATTTCCAATAGGGGCAGAGAAAACCTTGTTACCTTTAATGCTTCCAAAACCTAATTTCTTCGCTTCATGCAACACTTATCTTCTGATCTAACTACTATTTCCAATTGGGGCAGAGAAAACCTTGTTACCTTTAATGCTTCCAAAACCCAATTTCTTCATCTTACTACCCGTTCAGAATTCTGAGGACTATCCCTTACACTTCAACAATATAAAAATAAATCCTTCATCTTCTCTCAATATTCTCGGTGTCTTTTTCTTCTGCTCTCACTTGGAAGGACCATATTACCAGTCTTGCTAAGCCAGCCTCCCAGAAGCTGGATGTGCTCAACCGCCTCAAGGGTTTCTTTACCCCTGCACAGTGGATTTCCCATTTGGAGTACCATAAGCTGACTTCTGACCAACAGTTTGGATACAGGTCGGGGAGATCTTGTATTTCCAATTTCTTGTGCTTCTATGATAGAGTGATAGACATCATGCAAGAAAGAGAAGGGTGGGTTGACTGTGTATTAATGGACTTCAAAAAAGCATTTGATAAAGTATCTCACAAGAAGTTACTGTGGAAGATCAAGAAGAAGGGAGGAATCACTGGAACACTTTTGATGTGGATGAAGGATTTCCTAACTGAGAGAGGCATGAAAAAGTTATACGGGGAAAACATTCCGATTGGCTTAATGTATCAAGTGGAGTACCACAGGGCTCTGTGCTTGCACCACTTATGTTTTTAATCTTTATAGATGACCTACCACATGGAATACAGAGCTACAAAAGCATGTTCGCAGATGCTGCAAAGTTGCTAAAAAAAAAGTGGAAAATCAGGAATCATGTGAGGCCCTTCAAGAAGGTATAGATAAATTGTATCAATGGAGCCAGAAGTGGAGTATGGAATTTAACCCACAAAAGTGTCATCATATGGAACTGGGAGATGGAGTGAGAAGACCACATGGAACATACACAATAAATGGGGAGATACTAAATAAATCAAGACAGGACAAAAATTTGGGAGTAATTCTGAAATATTTAAAGGAGGACATGATTAAGATCTTGATTACCCAATTTCTCAGACCAAGTCTAGAATATGCCGCAGTGGTGTGGAGCCCGCACTTAAAAAAGCACATTGAAAAACTTGAAAACATTCAAAGGAGCATCACAAGATGGGTACCCAATTTGAGACCATTGGAATATGAACAAAGACTAAATCACCTCGGTCTCACTTCGCTGCGTGATAGAAGAAAGAGAGGCGACCTCATAACAATGTATACGTACGGCAAAGGAATATAATTCACCGACAAAGAAGACTTCATCATGCCAGCTACAGGGAGAACAAGAGGACATAATTACAAACTACTACAGAAGAGAAACAGGAAACACATAAGACGATGTGGCTTTCCTAATAGAATCGTTGAGGTGTTTAATAAGTTACCGAAAGAAGTGGTGTATGCTCAAAGTATTCATTCATTTAAGCAAAAGTATAATCTCGTACTGTCCCATCTGCTATAAAGTATAATCTCGTACTGTCCCATCTGCTATAAAGTATAATCTCGTACTGTCCCATCTGCTATAAAGTATAATCTCGTACTGTCCCATCTGCTATAAAGTATAATCTCGTACTGTCCCATCTGCTATAAAGTATAATCTCGTACTGTCCCATCTGCTATAAAGTATAATCTCGTACTGTCCCATCTGCTATAAAGTATAATCTCGTACTGTCCCATCTGCTATAAAGTATAATCTCGTACTGTCCCATCTGCTATAAAGTATAATCTCGTACTGTCCCATCTGCTATAAATTGATCATACTTTTGCTTAAATGAATGAATACTTTGAGGGGCTAGTGCTTGTTTTGGGGAGCTACTTACTAATCTATTTATATGACCTTGAGTTTCCTCGCTAGACCTCCATCAAGCTTAGAAAACACCCCCTAGACCCCCTTTCAAGATATATTTGTATATTTTTCGGTAGAAAAATGTCCCGGACCAAAGCCCGTTTCCTTAACAAAATACAGGCTTGCTATCGCCAGGAAAGAATCGACACCTAAACGGCTCGAAAGGTCTTAATATTGACAAAGTATTGGGGCGAAAGTCACAAAATCGCCAAACTAGTGTACGAACGTCTTAAAATAGCAAAACTAATGGGTCTAAACATGAGGGAGAAGGGAGTCCATAAAAAGCGAATACCTACCCCGTAACCATATTTTTTGAGTGCGGTGGTGCCTTATTCGTTTCATTCGGGCTACCGTTAGATGATTTTATGCAGCTTCGGGAGGGAATGTTCGAGTCAGCGTCATATTCGTTTCGTTGGGGCTCTCGTTAAAAGATTTTATGCGTCTTTGTAACCGTGAGAGTTTATGCCATATTCGCTTCATTCGCTACTTTCAGACGCTTTTATTCGGCTAGGGAGTATACCCGAGAGCCGGTGCCGTATTAATTTAATTCAGGTTACTATTAGAAATGTCATGTGCCTTAGTGAGTGCGTGTGAGTTGGTGCTCTATTCGTTTTATTTGGGATATCATTAAACGATTTTTATCGGCTTAGGGAGTATATGTATATGTATATATATATATATATATATATATATATATATATATATATATATATATATATATATAGGGGTTGGTTCAGTATTTGTTTCATTCGGGTTGCCATTAGCGGGTTTTATTTATTTATTATTTATTTGTTCTACATTCCAACTACTCCCTCTCGGACATAGGCTGAGAGCCTTTACACTACACCGCTGAACACGGTGAGGCCCGTGAGGTCTTGTTCCAGTCTAGGGAGTGAGACATGCGAAGCACCCCGGCTCGAAGCAACTCCATCTCTGAAGCCGTTTCGCCTCTGCGCTTCACAGTCTCATCCCCCACAGCGCTTCACAGTCTCATCCCTCACACTCTGACCTTCACTCTCAGAACGCCACCTATTGATCAATTAACTCACTAGGCATTGCCCCCCTGTAACATATTTTGAATATGGGAATATTCATACAATGCTATTTAATCAGGGAACAATGAGGGTATTTTTTTTTTGGCATGTTGACTATAAAAGCTCTCGTGTGATACCGGCTTTATTCGTTTGATACAGGATACCTACTGAGAAAAATGTGTTCAGTTTGAGAGGGACCCATGCTAGTTAGAGTACCATTACATACGAAGACTCCAGTTTTCACTTTCATCCTTTCTGTACCGATGTTGTCCTTTTAACTTCATTCTGGCAAATATCACACGATTTTATTCAGTTTAAAAGGGGCCTCCAGCAATTACCAGGCTTCGAACAATCTCACTTAACACTCTTTACTACCACAGATCCTTCTTAAACTGTATAAAATCGCCTGAATACAGCTAAATAAAAACATTAAAAACACGTCGCCTGTACAATAGGGATTCATGCAGCTCCCTCCAGACAACTTTCAATTTAGGAGGGATCTGTCAAAGTTAAGGGGAGATGGTTGCTTTCTTTTTTTCTGGCCCCCATTCTCCCTCATGTTAACCCCATCAGTTTTCAGATTTAATGACTTCAGGCCCATTAGCTTCGCGAATCTAACACCTTTCACCCCATTTATTGGTCAATATTAGGACCTTTCGTGCCACTTAGGTGTTGATATTTTCCTGGCGAGCGATACGTGTTTGTAATTTTTAGATTTTGTTTACCGAAAAATTTACAAATTGATCTCGAAGTGGGGTCTTAGGGGTAAGTTTATAAGCTTGGTGGAGGTCTAGCGAGGAAACTAAAAATAAATATATATATCGACAAAAAAAAAGCTATTCCCCTTAACACTTAATTCAGATGACCTGTAACCTTCTGAGTTTATGGTCCTACCTAAGCTAAGTAAACATGTTTTAACACCTACTGTACCAGCGACGTACGTTGGCGTTGGCCGACAGTAAAAAAGTCACTCGTCAGTACCAGCGACGGCCGACGTTCGTCCATATTATGCGGTCCTTTTAACAGCCCATACCGATCGGTGCCTGGTACAACGACTTGTGAGCACTGCTCTGAGACCTTGGCAACACTTCTCAGCTTATATCCAAGCTCCCACAGGCTAGGAGAGTCAGTATTCCTCCATCTTTTGAGGTGGAAGGGTGTTCTCTTTCGACTCTGAACAATAAACAGTGAAAATATGTCAATAGTTCTGAACCATTTAAATGAATCGACACACACACACACACACACACACACACACACACACACACACACACACACACACACACCCGTAGCCTAGTAGGTAGAGCTCTCGTCTCACACACGAGGGGTCGGGGGTTCAATCCCCGGCCGGGCAGAGACAAATTGGGCTTGTCTCCTTTCATGTGTTAGCCTCAGTTCACCTAGCTGTAAATAGGTACCTGGAATAAGTGGACGACGGTGTGACGTCCCATCTGGGGTTGGCAAAAATGGTACAATGCGAGATGGGTATCATATGGTTCACCTAAGCTGATGGCTACCTAAGCCTTCGGGCGAGACGGTACCGTCTATAGTGAGAATGGTACCATACAGATCCACCCTAAGCCTTCGTTTCCGATGTCGCCAATTGGCTAAAATACAGACTACACACACATCCACAGCCATTCCAACAGTACATAAAACACTTAACATGCATTTCACGCAATACATTCCCAGTTGAGGAGGCGCGATAATAATGAGCTTAGCTCGCATTGCGTGGATTCCCCTTGACGAACAAGTAACTGAGTAACACACACACACATCTATCTAACATATATATACAGACACACGACAAACTGCAGCGCTCATATAAAGAAATAGCGTTTGTGGCAGCCCTATAACAGCGGCGAAACCCGTGTCCATTGGGTAGGAAATGGACAGACAAGTCTATTTCCCTTCTTTATTGTGCCTTTCCTGTTGGGGGGTCTCTCTCTCTCTCTCTCTCTCTCTCTCTCTCTCTCTCTCTCTCTCTCTCTCTCTCTCTCTCTTTCTCTCTCTCTCTCTCTCTCTCTCTCTCTCTCTCTCTCTGGGGGGGGGGGGGTGAGGTGAATGTGTGTAGGGGGCAGGGGGTGGCATTTGGAAAGTTTAATCAGGGAGTGCGGGAGAAAGTGTGAGAGTGAGTGTGGTGCATAGAGTGTGTGTGATTTAGTAAGTTTGCGAGCGTGTTTGAGAGTGGGTGTGGCTGTAGCGTAGAGTAATATATATTTTACAATGTACTAAGGTTCACCTGACTGAAAACTATTTTTGTTTTATACATATGACGTTTTAACATTACGAATGGTATTAGAAGTTCGTTGCATGTAAAGTGACTAATAATTAGGAAATTCAGAGTATAGTAGCTTAACTCATTAGTGTATCATTATGGTATGCTACTATTTATAGACTGGTCAATAAAACAGACCCTGGAGCTTGTAGTCTGTGGCCTCATCCAAACAAAGAGACACGTAGTAGAAGATTGCCTTATCATCAAATGTATATACAAAATGCATGTTAATTTAACAAACCTAAGAATATCCTATTCATAACTGTGGCTTTAAAATGTGCTTATGATGATCACATATATATATATATATATATAGATATATATATATATTCCTAGGAGCGCATAAAAAAGAGGACTACACAAATATATTAGGTTACCAGTTACCAAGTGAGGGGCCTTCGACAACTTTGACCCACACCCATCTACAGGAAGAATTAGTACACCTTGGTTAGTAATACAGTGTCCATGTTGTTGACCTTGAACCGAGTTCTGACTGTCTGTATCCTCCAATGTCCAGGGTGGCCATAAAGTCTCTCCTTGTTTAAAACACAACATATTGGACAAACTATGGTCGAAAGAAACAAGCAGTTTACTGCAGTCAAAAGCTAAACTCGCCAAATGTTAGTCTAGCTAAGTCTCACTATCCACACACATCCACGTGGGCACCATTAAGGGGAGCTGGGTCGTTTTTGTGGTCCCCATTCTTCCTCATGTTTAGCCCTATTAGTTTTCAGATTTTAAGACGTTCGACCCATACGTTTGGCGATTACAAGACCGTTCGCCCCATTTCTTTATCAATATTAAGACTTTTCGTGTCATTTAGGTGTCGATTTTTTCCTTGCGAGCATTAGCGAGCCTGTAATTTAGGAGGTATCGGCCTTCGGCCGGGACCTTTTTATATAGAAACATTTACAAATTTATCCTGAAGGAGGGTCTTGGGGGGTGTTATTTAAAGCTTGATGGAGATCTAGGGAGGAAACTAAAAATGATATAAATATACATAAATGAGCAAACAAAATCGACCCGGAGTACATCGGGTCGACATTCAATTTCTCTTCTACAAGTGTTGGCCAACATATCCGCAGAGACTGTAGGAATAACAGCTGTAATCCTAGCCTCCAAGGTCTCCACATTGGGAACTGGAGTTCCATAGACAAAAAAAAAAAACAAAAAACAAAGGAAAGAAGAAAATAGAAGGAAACATGCTTACATTACTGAAATGTTTGTGGACATGCAGTAATGCAAGTCATGGTCGATCTTCTGTAAATCTAAAATGGCTTACTTAAGAATGGGAAAGGGGTGAGACCTTCTATTTATGTATTTATTTATTTTTTATTTTTTTGTATAGACTATCCTTAAGGGGAGATATCCACTTGAGGGATTTTTTTCTGGACCCCTTTCTCCCTCATGTTTAGCCCCATTGATTTTGATATTTTAAGACATTCGCACCATAATTAAGAACTTTCGCCCCATTTCTGTCAATTTTAAGACCTTTCATGCAATTTAGGTGTCGATGTTTTCCTGGCGAGCGATAGCGAGCCTGTAATTTAAGAGGAACCGGCCTTTGGCCGAGACATTTCTCTACCGAAAAATGTACACATTTATCTTGAAAGGGGGCCTAGAGGGTATAATTTTAAGCTTGATGGAGGTCTAGGGAAGTAACTAAAAACCTCCCCCTAATGTAACCCCATATACAGACGTTGAGAGGCATTAGGTCCGGCTAGAGATCCTATAATAAGTAATAAAAGGGTTCATAAATGCTGAATGCCTCCGTAGGACACAGCATTCGGGAAGCCTAGGTTAGCCAGTCTCTTCCTTACTATAGGATCTCTAGGTCCGGCGAGCCATGGGTTACGATGTGGAGCAAAAATATACTGCCAAAACACTTCATAAGTATCAAGAGGTAAAGGGGGCTTACCTTTTTTTTTTTTTTTTTATCTCCTTTTCTATCTTTCTCTGGCTTGTATCCATTCGGCCCTATTCAGCCTACTGTTTTAAGACGTTTATACACATCCAGGTGTCGATTTCTTCCTGGCGAGCGATAGCGAGCCAGCATTGTATGGAGAAATCCGGCATCGCAGGAGATAATTTTTTCTATCGAAAAATATACAAATTAGCCAGCTGTCAAAGTGTGTTTAATACAATATACTGGCTCGTGGTATCGACACCTGGATGGGGATACACATCTTAAAACAGTAGGCTGAATGGATACAACCCAGAGAGAGAGAGGGAGAGAGAAAACAAACAAGGTGGGCCCCGTAATGCTCACCGTCTTACTGTCAGCGTTAGGAGGTGTGCTAGTATTCCTGATCGCGACTGTACTGTACAACTCTTTCAGTATATACGATGCAGTCATCTCTATTTATTTTTTTCGACGATTTGATTAGGTTTAGAAGGCATACTGTTCGTGGGAATAACACTATTAATGTAGATGGATTTTGCCGCTCTGATTGATAGAAGTCCTTCCGACGATGCATAAACTCGCATTATGTTAAGTAGTACAAAACAAAGAGGAAGCTATTTTACTGAAGCTTAATCAAATCATTTGGCAGCAGCATCATAAAATTAAAAAAGGTCGTCGTGTGTTTAAAGGTTTAAAAAGGTGAACATACACATCATTTGAGGAAGAGCACTTTAATAACACAGTCAGTACCGGTGACATCCCTTTGACGATACTCTGGCGACTATTCGAAGATTTTGTTCAGCTTAGGAAGGACGTCGAACAATTAAAAGGCTACAGACTCTCGATGCATTCTTTTAGCTACCATATATCATTCCTAAGCTTCGTAAAATTATCCATAAGAAGCTGAAATCAAATACAAAATACGCCGCCGGAACAAATGGGGTTAACGACATTTCTCTTAGCACTCCATCAACGAAACGCCAAGTGAAACGTTGTCAATAAAATTCTGCTCCTTCACCTTATTTGGACAGACATTTTCGGAGTTATGATATTTTTGCTTGCTTCTATCGTTCTCGAGCAATATATTCCAGTTTGTCCCCTAGGCTAACAAAAACGCCTTCCCAGACTTCCTTCAAACTAAATATATGCCGACCCAGATCCCCTTCAAGCTAGATTGTAGATTTGTCGATAACAAAAATGTCCCGGCCGAAGGCCGATTTCTTTTATGTTATAGTCTCGCTATTGCTCGCCCAGGAAGAATCAGGTGAAGTGTCTTATTATCGCAAAACTAATGGGGTGAAAAGTTTTAGAATCTCCAAACTAATGGAGCGAAACAGGGGAGGTCCAAAAATATCTTCCTCGGATCAAATAGGGTTAAATGGCGCTTATATTAATTCCTTAATTTAATTCGCTTATATTAATCCCTTTGAAATTATATTAAATAATCACATAATTAAGCATCTGGAGAATAATAAATTAATCAGTGATAGGCAATATGGTTTTAGACGATGTCGATCAACTGCAGACATTCTTTGCCTTCTTACGCATCAAATCAACCAAGCTACAGACCAACATGGTGAAACACATACAATAGCACTGGATATATCAAAGGCATTTGATAGAGTCTGGCATCAATCCTTATTGTCGAAGATGTCACACTACGGCCTTGCATCATTAGTTCCACTAATTTCTTCTTATCTTCATAACAGAAAAATACGTGTAATGGTAGATGGCCTTTATTCTCAATTTCACTCAATAAATGCTGGTGTTCCCCAGGGATCAGTTTTGGCCCCAACTCTGTTCCTCATTCATATCAATGATCTCATATCTACCACTCATAATCCAATACATTCCTACGCAGATGACTCAACACTCCACAGTTCCTTCACATTTACCAATTCTTTCACCCAACCCGATCTTATAAATTCAAAAATAAACACTGCAATTTCTCTGAACCAGGACCTTTCTAGAATTAATGAATGGGGACAAGAGAATCTAGTTTCCTTTAATGCACAGAAAACCAAGTACATTCAATTTTCTAACCGACAGAATCTCACTGACTCCCATATATTTTTTAATGATGTAAATATTCCCACTTCCCCTAGTATTGACATTCTCGGTGTAACATTAACTACTAACTTGAGCTGGACACATTATGTTAGAAGCATTGCTAAGAATGCCTCTAAAAAACTGGGACTCCTGTACAGAGTTCGAGAATTCTTCACTGACGAGCAGTTGGCCGTAATATATAAAAGTCATGTGCGCTCTCAGATGGATTACTGTTCACCTCTGTGGGGTGGAAGTGGAGTGGTTGCATTGAGGCAGTTGGACAAAATTCAAAATAAAGCTATTAGATTAATCAATAACCCTGCAATCACACAGGACCTTCCTACATTAGCCATACGAAGAAACGTTGCATCCCTTGCATTATTCTACAGATATTTTCACAGCAATTGTTCCGAGGAACTTGCTTCAATTGTGCCGCCTCTCCACATCTTTCCCCGTAGAACTAGGGCAGCTGAGAGCGCCCATGAATTTACACTTTCTCCTCCACAATGCAGAACTTCTGCTTATCAGAATTCATTTATCCCCAGAGCTACTACTCTTTGGAATTCACTTCCCTCGAATTGCTTTCCACAAACTTACAATCAACAAATGTTTAAATCCAGTTGTTACAAACATTTTATGAATGGAGGATGCCTTTAGGCACATGGACCTTTTTGTTTTATCTGTGTTTTTCCTTCCTCCATTCATTGTCTCTTAAAAAAAAAAAAAAAAAAAAAGTTAATTTATCGTATAACATATAAAGCGAATAAATATTCTTCCAATAAACGACTCTGCTTTGGGGACAAGTTAACGTCAACTTTTTTATATTTACATTTACCGCTGAATTTTTATTTCCCGTCTATGTCAAACAGCAAGTTCGAAAATAAAAGAAGTACATGCAAAAAACGAAAAGTAAAAATCGTCGAACTTTGAGTTAAAAGGGCATACAGGAAGTACAAAAAGAGGGAAAGATTGGACAAAAAGGTTATACAAAAAAATGAAACGGGTAAAAGATACAAAAATATGTGAAAAACAGCCAAACATTGAAGATATGATATGTATATATATATATATATATATATATATATATATATATATATATATATATATATATATATATATATATATATATATATATATATATTATACTGTATATAAAATACATTTACGCTAGTCATTGATAGAAGGAAAGATTGGACAACAAATTATAATCAAATAAACAGGTGAACGATAGAAAAAAAAAGCAAACCATCTTGATATGAAAATACCATATTATATGATATATACAGGGTGTTCCAGTAATGCTTTTCATAAATTATATGGTGGACTCATCAGACAAAAATAAGAATAAATTACTCTATGAACATGAGGTTGAGTATTTATAATAACGCGGAGTTATTACACGATTTAAGTTAACGATAGATACAATGCCATTCAGTCCAAGGGATAATGTTGCCATTTTAGTGGATTATATCCATTTGGCCTTCGCTATCGCTTGCTAGCCTCAAGATAGTGAGCAGTAGCGATCTGACTTTTCAGTAGAAAAATATGTCCGGCTTCGCCGGATTTGATTATCCTTCCGAAAACATCAGCTCGCTACCGCTCGCTAGCCTGAAGAGAGAACGCCGATTGGATACTGCTCACTATCTTGAGGCTAGCAAGCGATAGCGAAGGCCAAATGGATATAATCCACTAAAATGGCAACATTATCCCTTGGACTGAATGGCATTGTATCTATCGTTAACTTAAATCGTGTAATAACTCCGTTATTATAAATACTCAACCTCATGTTCATAGAGTAATGTATTCTTATTTTTGTCTGATGAGTCCACCATATAATTTATGAAAAGCATTACTGGAACACCCTGTATATATATATATATATATTATATAATATATCTTAATAAATAAAGGTCAATGTTTGTCTGTTTGTCAGTTACCCGACCTTTGTACCTTTGTTACTAAACTCCTCCCACAGTTTTGGTGCCAGGTGGGAGTGTGGGGCACCGTTGGAAAGCCCAGGCTTTGGAGATGGTTTTAGGCGAGTTTAGTGGAAATCAGAGACACCTTTGTTTAATAAAATTTTCGGCAGAACTTATGTAGTATACAGGAGCGAAATAAATGCGAACAAAATGGCCGTTTGGGGCAGGAGGCGGCCTCCGATCGAAAAGGTGTATGGAACGAAAGTTGTTCGCAGCTCCCCAAAATGGGGGTACGGATGAGGTCAGATCCAAAATCGGAGGTCATTTAGCGGCCCAATCGAGGTCGCCGTTTAATGAGGCACAGGGAGGTCGAGGCCGGTGATTATGGTAGTAGTAGTATTGTGATGATTGTGGTAGTAGTGATTGATGATGGTGATTATGGTAGTATAATTTAAACCCGGGCAACGCCGGGTACCCCTCCTAGTATATATATATATATATATATATATATATATATATATATATATATATATATATATATACTGTATATATGTGTGTGTGTGTGTGTGTAGGGCCTACTGTATATAGAAAGTCTTAGTCAAAGATGAGGGAAATACTACATAGAAAGCAAAGGATAAACCATAAATATGAAATACAGGCAACATTGAAGGCATGATAAATAAAATATGTATAAACAATAATTAAACTCGTCAAAATTAGGAGGGAAAGATTGGAGAAAAAGGTATACACAAAACTAAAACAGGTAAAATGCATGATCAATATGAAAACAGGCAAATATTGAAGATACTGAAAAAAACCTACAGTATGTATATTATATATATATATATATATATATATATATATATATATATATATATATATATTGTTATTATTATAATTATTATAATTATAGTTATTATTTTTATTATTTATTATTATTATTATTATTATTATTATTAGTAGTAGTAGTAAAATATGAATATTTTTTAAAATAAATATACAAATATTTTTAATAATGATAATGTTTTTGATTGCTCGAATACAAAGGAAATATTTATTAACAGAATAAAACATATGTTTTATATTTAATCTCTCGTTCATGTTAACAATTGCAAACTGTGTAAGCCCTCTTTGATTGGTGTTTGACGTTTTTTGTTTTGAGCTTGGATTTTTGGTATACTGTATATATATATATATATATATATATATATATATAAATACGCTAAATGTAATGAAAAATATAGAATAATAATATATAATAATAATAATAATAATAATAATAAAAATAATAACTATAATTATAATAATGATAATAATAACAACAATAACAATAGTAACCATCACCATCATCTCTGGATATTTTTAAGCACCAGTTCTTCCAGAGGGATTCACTAGCGCTCGAAAGACTTTACCATAGTGCACTCCCCCATAATTATGAGAAGTCACAAATTGCTGTTATTGGGCTAGGGTTTATTTATTTGTATATTATTATATTTGTTTATTTATTATTGTTTGAGTTTTCTCCCTCTACCTCCATATAGCATAATAAATGATCCTAAACATATCCTTTCAAGATAAATTTGTACATGTATCGGTAGAAAAATGTCCCGGCCGAAAGCTGGTTCCTCTAAAATTACAGGCTCACTCTCGCTTACCAGGAAAACATCGGCACGAAAGGTCTTGATATTAATAAATAAATGAGACAAAAAGTCTTAAAATCTACAAACTAATGGGGCGAATATCTTAAAATCTCAAAACTAATGGGGCTAACATGAGGGAAAAGGGGGTCCAGAAAAAGCAACTACCACCCCTTAATCCCAGGTTCCTATTTACTGCTAGGTGAACAGGGGCATCCGGTATTGTAGGTAGCGCCAGCGAACTTGACAATAATCTTGACCCCTTAGCTTTTTATAACTCGACAATGTAATGAAAGCAATCGGGCTGACGTTTCTATCATTTGGGAAGCGTCCACCAGGAAATAGGTGTGAATATTTACAGCCAGTTTGCTCTAGGCCCTTTTGAGTTACAGAGAGGTCAGGGATCAAGATTATTGTCAAGTTCGTTGGCGCTACCTATAGGAGACTTTAACATTCGTCTCGACCTACCCGGAATTCGAACTCAATAATGAAGTTATGGAATCTCCCATCACTAAAGCCTGTATCCAGCGAGTTACTTTTCCCCCAACCTTTACTTTCAAAACCGATCTGGCAGCTCATAAGGTCAAGTATTTATAGGATTGCTTTACCTAACCTAAATTCATTAATGGTCAGTCTAGTTTCACATTTCGTTTCCCAAAAGATCCAAGAAATGTTCAACGAAAAATGTAATATCTATCTTTGTATATAATTATGATGGTGGCTTCTCCATCAATGATGCACTGCCAGTAATCATGTTTGGCGCCATTTGCTGCCCGCAAGCCCTTCATATGGACACCACTCTGGTCCACAAAAGGTTTACCAATCCTCATAAGCAACACTGTTTAAATACCAAAGGAACATCATTTGAATTGGATACCACTATGAAGAAATGAAAATATATAATAAAACTCAGGAATATTTAGCATTGGGCTTCCTATTCCTCAACTGAGATGCTCCGTCCCCCTCCCTTGAATACGCTTCAATCTCCTTCCTGGACCAGTGTTCGGACCGTTAACACTCGCGATGACCGCGAGGTGTCGCAGATAGTTGTCCGAGCACTCTCAACACCTCTGGTGTGCGCTGCATGCCCGGGTAGGACGTTCGCAATCATCGTTTATGCTAGTTGTGTTCGACGGGTGTAGGTTCCCATCTTGGCTATTAGATATGCCTGTCATATCCACCGGCCTTACATTGCTTATACCTACAGTACACGCAGAAACTAATCAGTCACAGTCACTTATATTTAATGTGTATGTTGGAGAGCTGTTGTAATAGAGTTACAGGTGTTTTTTCGTCTTTGCTTCGTCCCCCTCTGTTGCGCGAATTAGGCCAAGTAGAACAGTATGTTTTACGCTTCTTTTATGTAACATTGAGTCTTGGTCCCTCTCATATTCACATTCCAGGGTGTCTTGAGTGTTAGAGAGTCTTCCCTGGGCACTGGTCCTAGACTGCCGGGTACCTGAATAAATCCCGGCCTTCTCTCAAGCTGCTGTCATGACTGCCCTGATCTAAATGTGCGAAACTAGCCTCTGTCGTCACATACAACTGTTAGCTAGGAAACTGACCAACAAGTGTTTTTACATCGCCCAGGTTCTTGAGAATCTAGATTACTTGTTTGAAGACAAACAGCTGTCTGTAGTCACACTAAAAAATCATCTTTCTGTTATTCGTGTTCCTTTTTTTGACTTCACAGGTTTATCCATGTCAATGGCAGAAGAGGAAGGGTTCATTAGAGCATGCTTCAGACTCCGTCCTCCACCTCTTCAACTTATGCCAACTTGGTCCTTGAATAAGGCCCTACTTCTGCTCAAATCTGCTGTATATTTGCGAAACCCATCTACCATAAATTTATATAAAATGGCACGGTTTTTGATGGCGCTTGCGAAGAGTGATTTGGGTTTCGGAGTTGGCGGCTATGTCACATTCCCCGCAATGCTTATCCTTTGTTCCACGATTGAAATCAGTCGCGATTGCACCCGACCCTCAATTCACGGCAATTTGTTTGTATGTGGAACATATTTTCGCGGAGTTTTCAGTACCCGCAATAAATGATGGGGGGGGGGGGTCCAGTGAAGGAACCAGGCTCTCCTATCTCAATATACATGTTAAAGGGAAACATTATATTTTGTAAATAATGGTAACGAGTTACAGTTACAACTCTGTTGTAAATGTTACAGCCCTTGGTTATTGTACAGTTACCCAAATTTGTGATGTCGGGGCACCAAGTATATTTATATCAATAATTGATATCTGCAATATCTAAGAATTAGTTCGTCGTTTCGAGTGAGACAAACAAACATGCTCCTATCTTTACACACCCTATTAAACATCTGACCGACATTAATACAGCACACAGCGATCAAAACGTAATGACAGCGGAGACCTGACTTATTTGGCCAACTGTACATAAACTTTGTAGCTAAGTAGTTACTGTCTACTTCCGACAGGCTTATATTTCGACACCATTGTATCTCTGTCAATTTGTTATACATCAAAGGATTGTGTGTACAGCTTTGAGGTGCCTTCGACTTGTTGACATATTAAATGTCCCGCCTCCAGACTTGGTATTCCAGGCAGTGCACTATTGATGGAGGAGCCACAGTAGAGTATATGTTTAGAGTTCTGAAGGAAGGAAACCAAATATGTATTAGTGGCTCCGGTATCAATAATGCAATGATCCCTCCTGCCTACCCATTCCAGTGTTGTATCGCGATATAGAAGGCGGTTGATGCATGTTTAGAAGAGGGAGACGGAGCGCTTCGTTTCAGTTAAGGAATGGAAAGCACAATGCTTGACAATCTTGAGCTCTATATATATTTCTTCATAGTGGAATCATATTCATACGATGTTCCATAGGTAATTTAACGGCGTCAACTATGAAAATTGGTAGACCTTTCATGGACCAGCGTGGTGTCCCTATGAAGAGCTTGCTGGCAGAAAAGGGCGCCATATATGATTATTGGAAGTGCGTCATTGATTCCGGAGCCAATACTAAATAATAGGTTTCGATTTATCCCTTCGGGACTCAAACTTATATTAATGTAAGATGCTCTAATCCCCAAGGGGGTGTCCACAAATTAATCTCATCTACGCACCTCTGTCAGTCGGTGTGCTTCCTCCCACCCAACACCTATTTGAGGATGAAAGATATCATCCGATACCTCCTCTACACGCACACTTGTCTTAAACCTTTCATTAACGGCCTTTTTTTTTGTTTTTCTTGCTAAGACTTTAAAATTGTATACAGCTTGTGAAGGATCTCTAGTACTTAAAGATGTTCAATCTATATCAATAAATCTGTTGTCACCTACAGATAAACTGACACAAAAAAAGAAAACTACATAATTATTAGAAAGGTCATATAATAGCTAGACTAAAATTAAAGATTACGTCATGGTACACTAAAAGGGTTAATCTATTCTCACAATACAATACTTGCTAATCATTATAGAATCGTCTACTGTTAGCCGGAAAAAGAACCAGGTGCCATCTTTCTTGCAAGTCAAAAATAGTCAATAGAAAGTGAGAAAAAACGCGCTTATGAAGAAAGAATTTTGAACAGGGATCAAGGAAGCTTTACTCCTCTGGTCTTCTCATCGTCGGGAGGTATGGGACCTTCTGCAAGTGTCTTCTATGCCAGATTAGCTGAACAAATATCGAGAAAAAGCGCCAGCATAGAAGCCAAGTCATAACTTGGATGAGATGCCGGCTCTCTTTCTCTCTTCTCAGGTCTGCACTCCTATGTCTCAGGGGTACAAGGTCCTCCCCGCTACAGAGGACAAGAGTGAGAGACTTGGACTTTGAAATGGTCGTGGCGGAGGGACGAATTGGGGAACAACTAGGTTGATTGTAGGGAGGTACTGGTACAATAAGATAAACTACAATGTAACTAGAATAAGATAGATTGTACACCACTTTGTAACTGTCACCTTAATAAAATCTTTCTTGCCAGTCAAAAATAGTCAACTTCGGTTCACCTGGTGGAAACTTTAATCTTTTGGCAGCTGATCTCTCTATACTTAAAAGAAAATTGTGAAACTACCATATCTCTACATTATATTAATGTTAAGTTTCCATCATTAACAATATATTTTACTACAAATCTTCGTAATAGCCAAGATAATCAAACTGCAGATATATAAATTTACAGTCAACTAGAAAAATATATTAGTATTATTATCTAAATTTTAATATATAGTATTATCTCATCTCAATACATTATACATATACAAAAATATTCCCAATGTAAGCTACACTTCAGTATTCATAAAATATGTTTAAATTATGGTAATATTATGTTCCATTACTCCCTTTCCTGGCATCATATATATCAATAAATAATACGATTGCAAAAAATGTTCCTGCTTCAAGCCATAGGTCACCTACCGAGAATTTCTTGGTCATCATTCATTCAAGATGGCGCACTCACTCTCACGCTCGCTCTCTCTCTCTCTCTCTCTCTCTCTCTCTCTCTCTCTCTCTCTCTCTCTCTCTCTCTCTCTCTCTCTCTCTCTCTCTCTCACACACACACACACACACACAGAAACACACACGCTCTCTCACCCCAATCTCTCTTTTTCTCACACACATACAGGAAGCCGAGTCCATTTCTCCAGATCAAAGTTCACGGATAAAAACGGCCGGGTATTTTACGAGGCGACCATGTTCCGGAAACTCTCTGGTGTTATACAGAGTTCCGGTTTTGATACAGTAACCCTATTTCGGCCGAGGGAGGTTTATTTAAACTCAGTCTTGATCCATTATGTATATTAAAAGACGTTTTACCCCATTAGCTTGGCGATAATAAGACGATTCACCCCATTCAGGTTTTTTATTTTTTCTGGACGAGCGTTTTTCTGGACCTTCTTTTCTCCCTCATGTATAGCTCCAGTAGTTTTGAGATTATAAGACGTTCGTTCCGCTAGTTTGGCGATTTTAACACTTTTCGCCCCATTTCTTTGTCAATGTTAAGACCTTTTGTGCCATTTAGGTTTCGATTTGTTTCCTGACGAAAGATAGCGAGCATGAAATTGTAAGAGGGACCGACCTTCGGTCGGGACATTCTTCTACCAAAAAATGTACAAATTTATCTTGAAAGGGGGGGGGGGGGGGATCTAAGGGTGTGTTTCGAAGATTGATGAAGGTCTAGCGAGGAAGCTAGGAAATAAAGGAATATAATTATGATTTAATAGACCAAAAAAATAGCCATCTCCCCTTAAATCATGTGCAGTCGTGACTTAAATCATGTGCAGTCGTGACTATATACTAAGGTTACATCAATTCCAGTCTTTAAATCCAGGTTCAGAAACATCAGGGTTATAATACGGCACTGTCTCGTCTCGTTTGCTTTCGAAACTCTCTCTCACTCTCTCTCCACACACACACACACACACACACACACTACCAGGAGAGGCGAGACAGAAGCCAATATTTACCTGGCATTCGTCTTCTCCACGGCACTCTGTCACCCACCGACCGACCGACCGACCCCACCACCACATAGGCCGAACCCTTCCCAAACCCACACCACCTACTATTTCACTACAACTGATATTGGCAAGGTACACTCGGATGCCATAGTCTCTAGCCCACTCATAAATATTCGTGAACATCACCTATTTCTAAATATGGAAGTATATCTCTGGAAACGAATTTATTAATATAATTATCTATAAATCAACTACAAAAACTATATATACTATTTATTGACAAGCCTCTTGAATCCAAAATTAAATCCAGATAGCTACAATTACATAAAGAAAAACATAGGGGGTCAATGACTTCTTATGAGTGGGCTAGACACTATGGCATCCAAGTGTACCGGTAGTGGATGTATTTGTTGCATATATATTGTCACAGTCTACAGTGGATTCAAGGGTGTTCTATACTTGTTTACAGTCATTTGTATCATTCACCCATTTGTCCTCTTCACAGCACTGTCACCCACCGAAACCCATAAGACCCCAAACCTCTCGGGGGGTCACTGTTTTTTTTGTTTTTTGTTTATCTTTCTCTCCTTTTCTCTGTTCCCCTGGTTTGTTTCCATTCGGCCCAATTCAGCGGACTGTTTTAAGACGTTTATCGCCATCCAGGTGTCGATTTCTTCTTGGCGAGCGATAGCGAGCCTGTAATTTTCGAAGGAAACGGCCATCGGCCGGGACATTTTTCTACCGAAAAATGTACAAATTTATCTTGAAAGGGGGTCTAGGGGGTATTTTTTTTAAGTTTGATGGAGGTCTAGCGAGGACACTAAAAAATATAACAATACATATATACATTAGCCAAAAAACAAGCACTACCCCTTTAAGTGTTTTTATGATCATTGAGAGTCACTTAAATCATTTACATACACTTCCAACCCCGCCGTATAGTTCAAACCTCTCTGTATCAAACCCACAGGTAACCATTTTAACACAATATATATATATACATATATATTTAAGGTGTAGTCTACATATATATTGCCAGAAATATAAATCATTCATACATATTACATTTCCGAGGCACTCTGTCACGTGCCAACCTCACCACATATTTCCAAACCTCTCACAAACACACACGCACCTTATTGACCATACATTTTAATTTGACTGTAGGGGAGTTTAGTTTATTGTATGCATCTTTATTCATGTTAAAATTAATTGTCGCATTCGTCTTTTTCATAGCACTATGTCACCCACCGATCCATACAACCACATATTCCAAACCTTTCCACAACCCACATAAGCTATTGTTTTACCCTAACTTACAATAACAGTACTGCAGTCGATTCAAGGGTTGTTTAAACATTGTACTTATATTTATATCGTTCACTCTAATTACGTACATTTTTCGGTAGAAGAATGTCCTGGCCGAAGGCCGATTCCTCCTAAAATTTCAGGATCGCTATCGCTCGCCAGGAAATAATCGACACCTAAATGGCACGAAAGGTCCTAATATTGACAAAGAAATGTGGTGAAAGGTCTTAAAATCGCCAAATAAACGTAACAACGTATTCAAATTTTAAAATTTATGGGGCTAAACATGAGGAAGAAGGGAGTCCAGAAAAGCCAACTATCTCTCCCTCAAACCATTCCTGTACATTAGATTTTGGCCGTTCTCTGCCACCCACCGATCCCACCACATATCCCAAGCCTCTCTCCTATACACACACGGACCAGTACCGGTATTCACTAAACTTATATAAATGTTATATTGAACTGGATTCGATCTTGTTATATGTATACTTTCCTTAAGGGGGAGGTAGTTGCGTTTTCTCCCTCATGTTAAGTCCCATTAGCTTTGAGATTTTAAGACGTTCGTTCTATTAGATTGGCAATTTTAAGACCTTTTGCCTCATTTCTTGTCAATATTAAGACCTTTCATGCCATTTAGATGTCGATTTTTTTTCTGGCGAGCAATATCAAGCCTGTAATACTAGGAGGAATCGGCTTTATGACGGGACATTTTTCTACCGAGAAATGTACAAACTTGGCTTGGGATTTATTTGTTTAGCTTGATGGAGGTCTAGCGATGTTACTATAAAATACATAAATATTCATACTATCTCCAACCCACCAATTAACTTACAAATAAACCTAATTAACGAAATAAATATATATAAAAAAAAAAAAAAGACAAACAATACCCCCATACTATAAATCATTGACACATTTCTTTCTTCTTGACATTTCGTCACCTTCCAACTGGCCCTACCACACATTCCAAGCTTCTCTCAAACCAGCAAACACTCTTATTTTACTACAGTCCGTTCATTATAGATAGGCCAGGAATCATTACTGCTATCATCTGTAACTCGAATTTTTTTTTTTTTCTATGCGAGTGAGGGAGGCAAAAGGCAGAACAGCCTGTAGCAAGTGCCTCCCCCATAGTTGAAAGAGTGACAGGGCCAAAATCAAGGGACGTTCGAGCCTAAATGCCTGGACACACGGAGTTTGAAGCAATTTAAGTCATAGGAAGAGGGAAAGACTGATTCTGGGAGAGAGTTCCAGAGCTCAGCTGTTGAATAGAAGAAAGTTTGAGAGTAACGTTTCACTCTTGGGTTGGAGAGTTGCACAGAGTAGGGGTGGGATTGTGTTGCAAGATAGGATACCACGTGCCCTACGTAGAGGAGGTGGTATACACTGGGAAATCTCTGAGGAACACTGATTATTATAGTCGCCATAGAATAGCGAGAGACATGCAACATTGCGGCGGAGAGAGATTACAGAAAGTTGGTGAGTGGACGGGAGTTAATGATACGAAAGGCCTTCCTTTCAACTTTGTCTAGGAGAGCGGTGTGAGAGGAACCTCCCCACACATGTGAACAATACTCAATACAACGACGCACTGTGCCCCTGTACAGAGCAAGAAGCTGTGCAGGGGTAAATAACCCCCTGAGGCGGTTGACCCAGCTTCCCACACCCAGCTTCCGGGAGGCTGCCTTAGCAAGACTGGTAATATGGTCCTTCCAAATGAGAGCAGAAGAAAAAGAGACACCAAGAATATTGAGAGAAGATGAAGGATTGATTTTTGTATTGTTGAAGAATAAGGGATAGTCCGCTGGGAGTTCCGGACTGGTAGATAGATGGAGAAATTGGGTTTTGGAAGCATTAATGGTAATTAAAGGTAAAGGTAAATGGGCTGTAATCTTCCACACCTATTCCCTGGCTGACTCGTCCCAAATGTTAGAAGTATTTGCTGGATGACTGAAGTCCTTTATTAGTTATTAGAGGCTGGGGTAGTAAGTTTTGGCCTAACTATTATGAATGGACTATACTACATGTATTCGAGTTTATTCATATTATATTATACTACTTATATTCGAGCTTACTCATACTGCGGCGGCTTTAAGATTTAGTATATATAGTTGCAGTAATTTAAATCATTCACACATACAACAATATAAAAAGTCAATGGTATATTTAGGTTATGAAAAAGGTATATAATACAATTGGGTGTGTTGATGGCGAGTTACCTTTACGTATTATAAGATGGGTTCGGCATTACCAATATACCTTTAAAAGGGTAGAATTTTATGGACACTTTAATTACCCTTCTCATACTTAGATCATGCTTAGATTGATATGCAGGATTCGAAACTGCATAATAAATTGTAGGCTTGTCCACCTTTCTTTAACTGTCTTCGTGGTGCAATGCATAAGTGTGTTGATTTTCGATGTGAGCATCCTAGGTTCGAATCCCCGGACTGCCACATGTGTTTGTTAATTTCATTAATCGAGTTTAGGAGTAAAGTTGGTTGGTGGAGAGAACATAATAATTCATTCAGGTTCAGTAGTAGTTTATCGAGAGGCCTTCCCTAGGGTTAAGTGCCCCATTAATTACTATTTCCTTTCACCTATGCATAGCCTATGATAGCGCAGTTGGAAAGTGTGTACATGCTTAGATTGATATGCAGGATTCGAAACTGCATAATAAATCGTAGGCTTGTCCACCTTTCTTTAACTGTCTTCGTGGTGCAATGCATAAGTGTGTTGATTTTCGATGTGAGCATCCTAGGTTCGAATCCCCGGACTGCCACATGTGTTTGTTAATTTCATTAATCGAGTTTAAGAGTAAAGTTGGTTGGTGGAGAGAACATAATAATTCATTCAGGTTCAGTAGTAGTTTATCGAGAGGCCTTCCCTAGGGTTAAGTGCCCCATTAATTACTATTTCCTTTCACCTATGCATAGCCTATGATAGCGCAGTTGGAAAGTATGTACATGCTTAGATTGATATGCAGGATTCGAAACTGCATAATAAATCGTAGGCTTGTCCACCTTTCTTTAACTGTCTTCGCGGTGCAATGCATAAGTGTGTTGATTTTCGATGTGAGCATCCTAGGTTCGAATCCCCGGACTGCCACATGTGTTTATTAATTTCATTAATCGAGTTTAGGAGTAAAGTTGGTTGGTGGAGAGAACATAATAATTCATTCAGGTTCAGTAGTAGTTTATCGAGAGGCCTTCCCTAGGGTTAAGTGCCCCATTAATTACTATTTCCTTTCACCTATGCATAGCCTATGATAGCGCAGTTGGAAAGTGTGTACATGCTTAGATTGATATGCAGGATTCGAAACTGCATAATAAATCGTAGGCTTGTCCACCTTTCTTTAACTGTCTTCGTGGTGCAATGCATAAGTGTGTTGATTTTCGATGTGAGCATCCTAGGTTCGAATCCCCGGACAACTCTCTCTCTCTCTCTCTTTCTCACGTTACAGATTTACTACAACCAATATCTATAAAATTAATGTACCTATCTACTCTCAGGCACTTTTTTTTGTTTTGGTTTTAGCTAGGGGTGGCCGACTCGAGACAGAACCCGAACAGGGAAAAACAAAATTAATACACAAACACGAAACACAAATTCACACACATTTAGGTCGCATAGGAGAAGACCCAGAGACCAGGGATCACCAAGGTCACTCCAGCACTCCCCCCGGCCCATGACCTCCCTATATGCTGACTGCCATTCTCTGCGGCCCTTCGTCATCCACCAACCCCACCCTATATTCCAAATTTCTCTCAAACCCACAAGCGACTATTTTACACATCCTATATAGTTGCTGCAGTGGATTCGAGCCGCATATAAATATCTTCACCTTAACATTTTCAAATACATTATTTCTCCGTGGTACTCAGTCACCCACCTGCTTCACCACACATTCCAAACCTCAAACTCTCTCACACACACACACACACACACACACACACACACACACACACACACACACACACACACACACACTATTACCACAACCCATATAATTTTATACTGCGGGGAATTCGGGCAAATTTATATATACTATAATCCTATTAACATTATTCACACATCATACATCTTGGCCTCACTCAGTCACCCACCGGCGCCACCCCATATTCCAGACCGCTCTTAAACGCCCACACAATTATTTTACCGAGATTTATATATACTGCAGTCAATTCCAGCTAATTTATAAATGCTTACCTTTATTTACCCCTGGAAGATTATGACGCGTTTTGACAGTTTATTTTGGCTACCATTCAACGATTATATACAGTTTAAGACGGATCTGTCGAAGTCGGAGGCATGATTGATTCCGTTTGGACCCCTTACATTTCTAGAAGACCTTTCTAAACGGTATACAGTCGTCTAAGGATAGCCATAATGAAAGTAACAATTTCGTCCTCAACTACCAAAGGGGTTAAATATTTCACTCATAATACATATCTCTCTCTCTCTCTCTCTCTCTCTCTCTCTCTCTCTCTCTCTCTCTCTCTCTCTCTCTCTCTCTCTCTCTCTCTCTCTCTCTCTCTCTCTCTCTCTCATTTTGCCCTCAATCTATTTCTAGTTCGGGGAATTCAAGCTTTTGTATTCGTATGTTATTGTATAATGTGAGGTGGAGCCAATCATTTCAGTGGTGACGGATGATTGCCACCATCTATTATACAAGGTTCCATTGCACCTTTATATTTTCATTTTATATTTGTGTTTCTTATATTTTAGACTGCAGTGCGTTCAGTATTCTTTATTGATTACTTTTATATAGCAATGCCTATCTGACACACCTTTCCCCTTGTCCATCCTAACTAGCTCTATTGCATTCATACTGCAATATTCAACATAGTAATCATAAACATCTAAATTTAGTATACTCACATTAAAACTAGGAAACATGTATCCGTGTTTAATTGATATTTCATTCCATTCAAACTTCATCATATATTTGTCCTGTTTATTTAATACAAAGCCTTCATCAGTCTATCGTTTATTTATCTAGCAACCACCCTGTTCGTCTTCACAAAACTTTTCTCCTCTCAGGTACAGATGTTACACTTTTATGGAAGAGGTTCTTGGTCCATTTTATGCTACAGTGTCTTCAATGCTTTTTATCTCCCTCCCATGAAACACTTCCTGCCTCCTACCCTTTCTTCATAATTGTCAGCATCACCCTTATTACGATCAGAGTTGTTGTTGGAGTCAGAGGAGTAGGGCTTCCTTCACAAATGTATCTATGTAAATGATATGTACCCTTGTTGGACGACTAGTATAGTATAATAGCTAACAGTCATCCTTGTTGGACGACTAGTATAGTATAATAGCTAACAGTCATCCTTGTTGGACGACTAGTATAGTATAATAGCTAACAGTCATCCTTGTTGGACGACTAGTATAGTATAATAGCTAACAGTCATCCTTACCAAACTTTTCCTTCTTCTGCCAGGCACAGATGTTACAGTTTTATGAACAAGGGCCATGGTGAATATTATTGGGTTTTTTTCCGTATTTTCCATTATAATGATGCCTCTCTCTTCTTAATTATTATTAGTATCAACAACACTCATCACCAACTTTATTCTATTGTTGATGCATATCATCATTGTTGGCATTATAATGTGTTTGGATCCGTTTGGATGTCTGGATGTAAACAAGATATCTCCTAAAGTTATGAACAGATTTTCTCGACATTTGGTGGGCAGATAGGGTGTGCTCCATAGAAGAAGTGGTGTAATTTAGGAGGTGATCGGTGAGGATACACCTCCTCCAGGGTAGGCGGAGGCATGCGCTCTCCCGAGTGGCACTCTACTTATTGTTGGTAATGTTGCATATGTTAATCTTCTTATTGTTACTTATTTATTTCGTACACATCCTTGTCAATTAAATCATCCTTTGACTAATTGCCACCCAAGCTTGTTTTTCTTTCAGGCATACATGTTGTAGTTTTATGGAAGAGCTTCGTTTTTAACCCTTCATTAATGCTTCTTTTCCAACCTTTCAAATAAATATTGGGGCTAAACATGAAGGAAATGAGTAACAACAAATAGTAAAAATATAGCCTTAAATAACGACCATCCAGTCCATCCCTACAATCCCTCCATTCAGCTACAGGTGATACAGTTTTGTGGAGGAGGGCCTTGATCAATATATGCTAGAGTGTCCCCATATACATACACAATATATATATATATATGTGTTTCTAATCTCTCAGTGGGGTTCGAACGGCCGACCGTCAGGACGATAGCCGACGCGTCAATCAACTACACCACGGCAGTCTTGCCGTGGTGTAGTTGTTGTTGTTGTTGTTGTTGTTGTTGTTGTTGTTGTTGCTGTTCCTCAGGCTGTCTGGCCGAGCAGCCCCAAGGTCCCGAGCAAGGCCAAGGCCATAACCGAGCGCCCCCACAGAACCCTCCCAGCTTGCCACTAATATGCCCAGGTGACCGAAGCCACTCCAAGGCGGGGAGCTGAGGAGGGTGCGGAAACACCCGGGAAACAAAAGCCCCACCCAAGGCCCTGTGCCCCCCCCCCCCCCCCCGCAATTATAAAGGGAAAGTTGAGGGCAAAGGAAAAATGTGACGCTTTGACTCCCAATCTGCCAGGGTTGGCAGTAGGGAGGTCAATCCACGGAAAAGACGCCGTCACTTGAGATCTAGAAAATATATAAGTAAAAGGAACAGACAGAGTAAGCTATGGGTATGGCAGAGAACGCTCAACTCTCATTCTGATAGACCAGCCCATCACCAGTGGTGTAGTTGATTAAAGCGTCGGCTATCGGCGGTTCGAACCTCACTGAGAGATTAGAAACATTTAGTGGCTCACGTGTATTTGCGATATATACTCAATATATATATATATATATATATATAAATTTTTGTTTTGTTTTGTATCCTTTATTATGTGCTCTATTCCCCCTTGTCTACCCAAATATTACCATTATCACCCTAATAGCCTTATTTTGTCTACGTTATTATAATTGTCGCCGTTGTTGTTACATAATTATGTTTGCCTTGATATAATTACCTACGTTTAACATACACACCCTTTAACCCATTCAGTACCGGCGACATCCTTCTCATCATGTACTGGCAACTATTAGACGATGTTATTCCGCTTAGGAAGGACCTCTAGCAATAATATGGTTTCAAACAATTTCAATAAACCCTTTTAACTACCACAGATCCTTCCCAAGCTGCATAATACCGTCTAAATCTAGCTAGAACAAAAGGTAACATACGCCGCTGGTACTCAAAGGGTTAACAGTGTATTGTCTACATATTAACAAGCGTCCAGTCAGTCTATAATTACCAAGCTTCCTTCCCTTCAGGCACAGATGCTGAAGTTTTATAGAGGGCCACCGGGGTCCTTGGTCAATTTCACGCTACATTATTTTCTTGGTTTTATATTCCCCTCCCCCAAGAAAATAGCATAAAATATATAATGAATACATCTATCTATCTACTCTGGCGCATACCCCATTTTGTGTTTAGCTTTCTGGGGGTGGCTGACTCGAGAAAGAGCCCGAATAAAAAAAAAAACTAGCAAAACGTAAATTCACACACATCTAGGTCGCCCAGGAGAGAAACTCAGAGACCCAGGCTCATATTGGGTCTCCACCAACAGAGATTGGAGGAAAAATACATGATCGCAGTTGTGGACATTGTGTTGGGAGTCCGGTGATAAATGAAAGAAACAATGAGCAGATGTGTAGTCATTATATCCATAAGTTTACATTTGCTCAACAAGGCTATACACGATGAACAGGTGGAAAGCGTGAGGATATTATATGACATTGATAGTCCCGTAATATTTTATATGATGCCGAGGCTCACAAGGGACTGGGGTTCTCGAAAAGAGGCTCCAGTCCTAAAAAATGTGTTTGGCTTGCAGTGTGCTGGCTAAATTATTATCCAGAAGGGTTGATAGCCTCTAAAGTCCTATTTTAACTAAGTAACGAGGCTCCATCTCCAGCCATCAATCAAAGGTGTTGCAGCTGTTAACCCCTTCAGTACGATGATGATACTCATATTTTTTTCTGATTTACATTTTACGATTTGTCTTTAGTTAGGAAGAACCCTTTGTTTCAAGCTCAATATGTAACTACATGCAATACTAGCATATATAAAACGAAAATGACGCCATCGTACTGAAAGGTTAATTGTCACCCCCCCCCCCCTTATTTCATATTTCTTATTATAATAAAGGTCAACATTCGGGCATTCCAGCTCTCCCCGGTCAGCTGATACATTATTGACAAGGTGCAGATCCAAAGAATAATCCGTCAAGGTTTCTTCCCGACCTTCTCATAAATGACTTAGCCCTCTGTCTCGATCCTTCTTCAACTGTTATTTTGCCTAGTCTATCATTATTCATCAACATATGTTTTTCTGCATACTTAATATCCTTTGTATAATTTTCGTGTAACGATTGTATTACTATTATGTTTTCATCTAATTATTACATCGTTATGTTGACATTTATGGGCTATCGGCAAAAAATATTTTCTACGCTTCATATTCTTAGGTATGTTGATTGCTTCAACGTTAATATTCTTCGTTGTTTGTTAAGTATGTAGTCCTAATTAAATTGAAACAACTGACCATTAATGAAGCATGTTTTGAGAATCATCAAACACAAACAACAAACACGTCACAATCCTTATGCCACCATATGTGGATATCATTCATAACAATACACATTATGGACAATTTGTAGCAGTATTTTCAACAGTACCGACTTAAATCCCAACTCACCCTAAGATTTACAGACGACTATTCCCCGGAGTCCAATAGTTTCAGAATATACAAAAATATACTATAGTAAACTAGTATCCAGTTTATTTAATGTTTAATGTTATAGATCGTAATATAGAATAATCATAAGTGCTTCAAGAAAATAATAAATCCTCAAAAGCAAATTGTGAACTTCTATTGGATACCGGAGTCCAATACATACACACTTGTGAAACTGCCTCATGTGACACAAGCTTATACTGTATATATTACTAGAAACAAGAAAGGCTATTGGACGGTTGTAATCGGTTTAGAAAGGGCCTCTACAAATCACAGGGTTGAGCACATGCGTAACCGGGTGGATGGGACTCGTCAGCCTTGGTCGGCAACCTGTCTAGGGGAGTAAACCTGATACAAATCCGTACTGTTTACCTAAAGGTAGGGCAGGTTAGTGGATGGACTAGCCGAACACCACTATAGAAAAGTAGTGCTGACAAGATACATAGAAGGCCTCGGAGTCAGACTGACCCTAAGTTGAATGGTCAATCCTGGAAGTCCTTCAGTAAATTGGCTCGGGTTGTCCCTCTTACAGAGAATAGGTCCGTTTGGGGGCATTCTGTGTATGGCCACCCTCATTAAGGGGAGTAAGGCGTCCGGCAATAGATATAGATAGATAGATAGACAAGAAAAGCTGAATTTGTGGAGAGGTTTCATAGCTTTTGACTTCTACCCTAAACTATAAATCCTCAATTGGCAAACAAACTTGCCTCATAAATGTGTTTTTAAGTTACGAATACTTTATTTGACAGTCGTTTTGCATTTCTAAGAACATGTAACTATAGTCTATTTATCTTTTCTTTTTTCAACTGGCGGTAAATTAAATAATTTAGTAGCTGATTTTTCGATAGTTACTGGAAAAATATATAGATACTATGATTATGTATCTTAATAATGCCAAGATTTCATAATTGAAACTACATTTCACCACAACATCTTCGTATTAGCTAAGTAACTATTAGAGGACATTGCAGTTTACCGCCAGCCGAAAAGAAACAGACTATAGTACCATGGAAATGTTACTTCCTTCTTAGCATCCAACCTCCATCTTCGTTTCCTCATCCTGCTATTCTTCCTAAATTTGCTTCTTTCTGTTTACGTAATATTTTCATCTCAACAACTACCTATTCCTTGTATGCTGTATATGCATTTCCACTTCCTACTATCCATGTGATCTAGTTTTTTCATTCTTGTCCTAGCCAATTTATTTCACAATTCCAAACATTATTTTCCAGATTCCTTTCCTGCAATCATATGTTTTACTTCCTTCTTGGCAACTCCCCTCTCCATCTCTCGTTTCCTCTTCTTGCATTTTTCCGAAATTATTTGTCTTACCATTTTACAGAATATTTCAGCTCAGCAACTCACCCCATCCCTTTCGTAAAATGCACATATTGCATCTTATCTTCATACTATCCATTTCAACTAGTTATATATTATTGTCCTGGCTATTATGTTTTAGTGCTTGACTTTTCATTTTCCATATTCCTTTCCTGTATTATATTTTCATAACTTCTTAGCAACGCATCTCTCTCTTCCGCTTCTTCATCCAGCAGTTCGTGATTAATTATCTTGTTTCATATTTTACTTTAACATTTTAGTTTTACTTTCAGCTCGGCAACTCGCCATCTATTACACTTCCCCTTCATCTTGCATTTCCTCTTTCCTCCAGCGCCACATTATTTTCTTCCGGCGCTGAAATATGACGGAATTTATCGCCGCGTGGATCAGGGCGACTCACACGTGTTGGCCCTTTCAGATTTGGGGAACTGCGGGAAGGTGTTGCATTCTCATGGTAGAAGTCTTTGATGGGGAAGGAGGGAGGGATTGATGGAGGAGGTGGATGAAGGGGTGGAAGAGGGAGAGAAGAGGAATGGTGAGTGTAGGGAAAGGAGAGGAGGTGGAGGGGCGAATAGGGTGAAAAGGGGTAAAGGAGGGACGGAAAGGGGGAAATAGGTTAATGAGAGAGAGAGGGGGAACGGTAAGGGGAAGATATAAACGGAGAGGAAGAAGGGATGGTGGGGGAAAGGATGAACGAGGGAGAGGTAGACGTGCGGATGTATGGAAAGATAGATGGAGGAAGGGAGGGAGATGAAGGAAAGAGAAAAATAGGGAAAGGGACAAGGAGGCAAAGGAAGGGAAAGAAGGAAGAAGGAAAAGGGAGGGGGAGGGGGAGGGGGGGGGGATTTGTTGATTGTTACGTGGTTTATGACCACCTACTAAGGCACGCCACTACAATGAAAATCATAATTCAATTTACGCCCTTTCAAATCTATTATGACGATTCTGCAGCACCATGTCTAATATCGTCGTCGGCCCGGCAACAACAGATCACATCTACCAACATTGCTGGCGTCCGTACCAAAATCATCACACGTCCTTACCAGACACCTTTTCCGAACACCCCAAGGAAGAAAGACATAAGAGACCACCGGAATAATATAGTTCCCCCGGGCCACCAACACCAAAGAGAACAGCAAAGAAGTCTCCTCCTTCAACTAAGCTGGAAGAAAATGGGAGCTTCCTCTACCTGCCCCACCAGTGATTAGACCTTCATCCGACATCTCCATGCTAAAAGGCCCATCATTAGGGTCACTGCAGCCCATCTTCCCCGGAAACTGGCTTCCAATAAGAGGCACAGAAACCGGCTAGAGGCTAGGATGCAGTGACTGCTCTACAGGTTAGCAGCTCCAGCGGTTACCAGGCTGTTGAGCTTTCACTTACCCAGGTGGAACAACCATTATCGCTTACCCAGATTACTGGTGCAGTAAGGCTTACCCAGTTTACTGCAACAGTGCCGCTCACCAAGCACACTGCACACTAGTTTGTCGAGGAGGCGGAGCCTATTCATACGCACATCAAAGTGAGTTTTTCGCCAAGACCACCGCCAGACCAGTAGACAAAGTCCAAAAACTAGGTGCCACGACCACGATCCTAGAGAAATAGCGATACGAAGCATGGAATATCTATCTTGCTGAATACTTTGTGCTATTTTGTTGGTCTCTATCGGAGATCACTACTAAATAATTGAATTCAATAATACACACCTCTATCCCTTGCTTGTTCTAAGTATGACTATATAATTATACTATAAATATTATAGATTGCTCTGGCTATAGCAGTAAACATAAACGTTGTATATCTATACGTTAACGCAATAACTTAACAACAACACCATTCTTAGACATAATAGCTACCACCCTTACTCCCCACTATCCCTTCTATAATAATAATATGTTGTCTCTTTCAGGTTCCACCGATCTTGAATTGTATATACTATACAGTATATGTATGTTATCCAGTTAAGTAACTTCAGTATACTTGTATAAGTAATATTCAGTACCTATGTTTACTTGCCATCTGGATTTTTTAATATAACCTTATATACCATGAATGTATACTCTGCCCTAGTTCTAGTCCCCCAGTTAATATAAGATACATGGCACCCCTAAAAGGTTATTCAACGGATCCCAGACCCGCAGCCTTTTAAAATCATAATGTACAAAAAGTGCGTAATTATGTAAACCAATAGATAGATAGATAGAGAGATAGCTAGATAGAGAGATAGCTAGATAGATAGATAGATAGATAGATAGATATATATATAGAGATAGATAGATAGATAGATAGATAGATAGATAGATAGATAGATATAGATAGATAGATAGATAGTGGGATAGATAGGTAGATATAGGTAGATCGATAGATAGATATAGATAGATAGATATAGATAGAGATAGATAGATAGATAGATAGATAGATAGATATATATAGAGAGAGAGAGAGAGAGAGAGAGAGAGAGAGAGAGAGAGAGAGAGAGAGAGAGAGAGAGAGAGAGAGAGAGAGATAGAGATAGAGAGATAGATAGATAGATATAGGTTCAGATAGATAAATAGAGACAGATATATATATATATATATATATATATACGGTAGCGTATATGCTCGTACACAAAAGAGCAATGCCGTTGCAACAAAGATCGATGGTATGATGGCAATTTATAAAACCAGGCAGCTGAGTATATCCTTAGGAATTTAACGCACTGGAAAAAGTAATAACTACCAGGTGAGCGTAAAGTAATAACTACCAGGTGAGCGTAAAGTTGGTATTAAAATTTACCACTAAAGTTTGTGGAGGCGATGACGAGCAGTTTGGCCTACCATCATGTTGGTGTTACGGATGGCCCACAAACTGTAATGATCAACATCACGCCTTCCACAACGCCTCGCAATTACCATTAAACTAGTGTACTATTATATATATATATATATATATATATATATATATATATATATATATATTTAATGTAGACACACAGCAGCTAGTGAATACGTACAGTATATGGTCAGTAATACCAAGCACATGAAAAGTTAAGGCCTCATTAATTACTCCTTCCATTCATCTATCCATAGCCTATGATAGTGCAGTTGGAATGTGTGTACATGCTTAGATTGATATGCAGGATTCGAAACTGCATAATAAATCGTAGGCTTGTCCACCATTCTTTAACTGTCTTCGTAGCGCAATGGATAAATGCACTGAATTTCGGTGTGAGCATCCTAGGTTCGAATCCCTGGACTGCCATATGTATTTGTTGATTTCATTAATTGAGTTTAGGAGTAAAGTCGGTTGGTGGAGGGAACATAATGAAACATATATGTTAATACACTTGTCTCAATTAGGACCTTGCTGCCCATAATCGTACACTAAAAGCGTAATTGCAAAATAAAATAAGATAATAACAATAATATAACATAAAATACACATATAATTCAACAAAACACACATCAACACACACATACATACACACACACACACACAATAGGGGAGTTGGTTTTCAATCTCTAGGTCTACGACAACTATGGGACATCAGAGATCATGCTACGCTGACAAAACCCTCCACTGCAATAACCCGGTGATGATACAGGCGACCCACATATTGTTTTAATCATCATCACTCCTTGCACAACGACAAGCAATCAACATAACACTCGACCCAAAAGATCAGCCCGAGAGCGGTATTGTGGTACGTATTCTTAATTTATGGGGTATTGTGTAGCGAGTATTTTGAGTATGCCTAAATAGAACATCGACATATAAACAACAATAACTAAAGGTAATGAAAACGAGGGTATAGTATCTCACTCGTAACATGGTTGATTTTCGCGGAGCATAACCCAAAGCTACACATGTACTAGAAAATGCACGAAATGATAAGTAGCGCAGTATATTTATAAACATGGTAGTAAAGTAAAACACATAACTGTAGCACCATGGACTTGATAGACGCTTCGACACCATACTCTGCCCCAACATGGGCCTTGTTATAATCATCACCACTCGTTCCGCACCACCAGAGAATTAACAGGGGACTCGACCCAAAAGATCAGGTTGGGAACTGAATTGGGCAGGGAGTATTCATAATATAAGGTGAACTTCGCTGAGCATAACCCTAAGTTACCCACATTTTAGGGGGGCTATTGTTCAGTATATATATAATGACAAACAGCAATAAAACCCAAGGGTAGGCTGCTAATCACACTTGTCACCAACTACGTCTTCGCTAAGCATAACCCAAAGGTATACACCTACTAAACTCAAATATATATGGGTTCTGGTTCATATACAAAACGAAAAATGCAGTAAAGGCGTAGAAATATCCACCAGATAATTGGTATAGACTTGAGAATACCAGTTCTGCCCCATCACCACGTCCCACACATTATAAACAACTCGACTAGTTCCATAGAAAATTGGCTCCGCGACAGAAAGCAAATAGTAGTCATAAACGGTAAGGCATCTAAATGGACCAATGTAAGTAGCGGGGTACCCCAGGGATCGGTACTAAGACCAATTTTCTTTCTAATTTACATCAATGACATAGATGAGGGTCTCACCTGTACAATATCAAATTTGCTGACGATACAAAAATAGCAAATAGCGTACTCTCAAAAGAACAAGTTGACGATATGCAACACAATCTAGATAAGCTGTCACGTTGGGCCCAAATTTGGCAAATGAGTTTTAATGCGGATAAATGTAAAGTACTACATATCGGATACCAAAATGAGAAAGCAAAATATTCGATGAATGGCACTCAGCTTAAGAATGTAAACAGAGAAACCGATCTGGGAGTAACAATATCGAGTAGCCTAAAACCAAGTCAACAATGTTCAGAAGTTGTTAAGAAAGCAAACCAAAAATAATTGGCTTTATAGGTAAGTCATTTGAGCATAAATCCAAAGAAGTTATCCTAACCCTTTACAATTCCTTAGTCCGCGCTCTTCTGGAATACTGTGTTCAATCCTGGTGCCCTTATTACCAAAATGATATAAACAAGCTAGAACGAGTTCAACGTAGAGTTACCAAAATGATACCTAGCCTAAAGAACAAACCATACGAGGAGCGTCTTAGATAATTAAATCTATTTCCTTTAACCCAGCGCAGATTAAGAGGCGACTTAATTCAAGTGTTCAAAATCATCAAAGGCATCGACAATATAAACTGTAGTAAACTATCGACCAATCTAATTACACGCGGGGAAATGGTCGCAAAATTATCGGTAAATCTTTTAACTCGCACGAATCTAAGAATTTCTTCTTCAATCGAGTTGTCAACTTGTGGAATGGGCTTCCCCGAGACGTTACAGACTGCATCACCGTTGATTCATTTAAACTTCGCTTAGACAAATATCTGCATCAAACCCGCGACTGACTGCGTTTGTATATGACTAACTTTATTTTATCCCCCCCTCAGTTACTAACCCATCTATCCCCTACTAACTTCCTAATCCTGCCACGGACATTAGTTCCAAGGCAGTAGTTCCCTTTCCAATGTTCCCTTACCCACTCTAAACCACTGTATGGAAAATTGATCCTCAGTGTTTTGGAGGACAAGCGGCCTAGAAGGGTCACCAGACCTGTTGTTGCTTGATTTACTTTGTACTCCTTTGTACTTTGTACACCACCACACAATCATCAGCAAACTCAGACCAAGCAGATCACCCCGAGAATGGAACTGCGGTGAGTATTCTAAATGTAAGGGAATTGTGCATGCAGCACCTGCTCAAAATATGCATAACTGGTGAATATGAATATACGTATACCAAAACTAACGAAAACCGTTGCCACATCACCACACTTGTCAGCAATTACCGTTTCGCAGAGCATAACCGTATGCTACACACGTACTGAAAAAAAAAAAAAAAAAAATCAAAAGTGGGCATTTTCTATTTGTAGACACGGCTAACATGTAAAATACTAGAAATATTCACAATGGAGTTTATATACGAGATGACACCACTAACGATAATATCGGACAGGGTGGGAGATAGGTATCCTGGCCAGGATTCGAACCCATTCTCTCCAGTTCTAATTAAGAACTTAGGTTGCTTCCCTTTTATCCGCTCATGGTTGAGTAAATACTGTGACTATTTCTTAACAAAAATATCTGGAGAGAGTGGGTTCGAATCGACACCATTTCTACACCATTATTACAGTATGGGGGGGGGGCCCCCCCCCCATACTGTAATAATCAACCTGACTCCTTCCACACCACCACACAACCGACACTAAACTCGACCAAAATTATCACACGGAGAGCTGAAGTGGGAAGGGAGATATCATATATTTTTTGTTTTCTATATTCCACGGTGAGGCCCGTGAGGTCTTGTTCCAGTCTAGGGAGTGAGACATGCGAAGCACCCCGGCTCGAAGCAACTCCATCTCTGAAGCCGCTTCGCCTCTGTGCTTCACCGTCTCATCCCCCACACCCGGACCCTCACTCTCAGAACGCCACCTATTGAGCAATTAAATCCCTAGGCATTGCCCCCCTGTAACATAATTTGAATATGGGAATATTCATACAATGCTATTTAATCAGGGAACAATGAGGGTATGTTGTTGGCATTTCGGTGTGCTGTGGTAATGCACTGAAATTAGGTACAGCACAAATTCCATCCCAATAATATCTTCCCATTGACATATTGGGATTCGAATCCAGGTCCATTGGATTACCAGTCCAGTGGCAAGACCACTCTGCCACACTTCCCCTGAGGTGTGGAACTAAGCTGAGCATAACCCTAAGCTATACACTTTCTAAAGGGTCGAGTGTTCAGTATATGCACTAATAGTGATTAAACAGACGAACAAAAGAGAGACCATGAATAAAAACCAGCAGCAATAAAATCCAAGAGTAGCCATCAAACATTTCACCAAATTTACATGATGTAAATTGAGTAACACCACATAAATATCCACCAGTTACAGTAAATAGAGGTGAGGACACTAGCCCTGCCCCCAACACCCCATCCCACAAACAGTTGTAATCATCACCAATCGTTCTACACCGCCAAGCAAACAACACCAAACTCGATACAAAAGATGAGATCGAGAGCAGATTTGGGCAGTGAATATTCAGAATATAAGAGAAATATCGCTGAGCATGACCCTAAGCTACACATACTATAAGAGGGGCACATTTTTGGTATACGTATCAGTATTGATTGTATTTATACAGGTATATAAAACGAAGATAATACATATTAATCAACAGCGATAAAAAACGAGGATATCACCACAGGTTACCAATCAGAATTTCGTCGAGTATAACTGAAAGCTACAAACAGTGAAAATACTCCAGGGGTGGATAGTTTATTGACATGCCAAAAGTAAAGAAAAACCCTGGAAATAACCAGTGGAGAATATAGACCCGTGACACCATCAGCCTTGCTCCAACACCCCGTCCCACACACCGTTATAATAAACTCGACTCGTTCCACACCGCCACACAATCAACATCAAACTCACCCAAAAGATCAGGCCGAGAACGGAACTGTGCAGCGAGTGTTCAAAATAGAGATATATTTCACCAGAGTACACGGGAACTGGACTACTGCTGAAATGTTAGGCCCGGGGAGTTTTTAGTTGTCTATATATGCATTTCCTTTCTTTTTGCTAACACGCAATCATGTAAAATTGTCTTCATTCATATAACCAATATCGGCCTATCATCCGCAAATGCTGAACAAGTCTTCAAACCGTTTAATACCGATAGAGATTCTATATTAATATAAGCTACCTCAACAATCCAACTTTGATAAACGTTGTAAACTGATCAAACCTATTCCAATTAACAAAACGATAATATCACCTAAACTATCCTCAATTTGGCGTAGAAGGATAAGGGGGTGACGACTGGACGACAACATCCTCACCCCTCAACCTCCCCTTCATCTATTGATTCCTGTGGAGGATTAGTTCCATCAGTTACAATAGATCAAGTTGAGGTTGAGGTGTGGGGATGACTTACTCCAGCCATCATCATATAGATATGCAAACTTTATAAAGGCAATGGAGTTTAACTTTTGTGAATAAAAAACGCCAGAAGTAAGAAAACCTCCGACCATACCTCTAGACGTGGTCAAGTAATATGGGTGACATAATGTGCGGTTTACAGTGTGAAAGTAACCCATTGACTGACTACCAATTATTTGTATAACAATATAAATTTAAAATATATAAACTAGCCAATTCAAGAATCCAAATAGCTGTTGTGAAATGTGTGCCTGTAATGACCAAGACAAAAAATAAATAAATAAATAAATAAATAGATAAATATATATGTACAAAACTAATAAAGGTCACTGCATCAACGTTTATGTTAGGTATCCCAACCCAAATATGGCATCCAGGTGGAGAGTTGTCAGATCCGTACATGACCGAGCCAAACAGTCTGATCTACGCTTAATATGCAATTTACCCGGACACAAACCGGACCGGACGACGGGACAACAACCACCGGACCGAAAACAGCTTCAGCCAGACGGGAAGGCATTTTTTTGTTTTTATTCCCTGTTTAACCCTTTCTGTGTACGATGATGCTTGCTTAATTATATTCTGGCTACCAGGACGCAATTTATCTACTTTAGGAGATAATTAATAGAGGGAGGGGGTAAAAAGATGTTTGTATAGCCCGACGGGTAATAAACGTCTTATGTTAGCTAGAATAACATGTAAACCCTTTGGAACGATCTGCAGAAATCACAGGGTCACAAACTCAATTATGGAGGAAGAGTTTACTTTTTGGTCGATTTTATATATTACTTATTTGTTTAGTTTCCTTCCTAGACCTCCATAAAAAAAAAAAAATCCATTAGATCCCCCTTCGAGATAAATTTGTACATTGTTCGATATAAATTTGTCACGGCCAAAGGCCGTTTCCTCCATAATTACAGGTTCGCTATCGTTCGTCAGGAAAAAAAACACACCTAAAGGGCACGAAAGGAGTTAATAATGAAAACAATGGGGCGAAAGGTCTTAAATTCGACACACTAATGGGGCAAACTTCTTAAAATATCAAAACTAATGGGGATAAACATGTGGAAGTAAGGGGACCAGAAAAATAGGCCATCTCCCCTTAACTCTCAAAGGCATAATACACTCGTCTAATGATAACCAGAACACAATGAAAAAGACGTCAATTATACAGGATAGGCAAGGACATTTTTCCCGTTACAAAATGGACATCCTATACACAGGTTATGGTACAGCGTTGTTGAATTCTGGCTCAAATCGTTTGTCCTAGGTTTGAAATTTGGGAAATGTTGCAGTTGTTGTTGTTGTTGTTGCTGTAGTAGAACCCACGCGTAGTACCAAGAGTCGCACCTCCCCTTGGGGTAGGTAGGGTATAGTGAGATCCGTTTGCATATACTGTATACGCCAATTTGTGAGATTAATATGCTGTACAGTATATTGCTTTTGCTGTCATTATTTCTGATTTAATCTGAAGCCTCAAACTGATTAAACATATTGATAAGGAGATTCAATGCAACTCGAGACAACTTCAAAATTCATAACCCGAATGAACGACCGTGACTGTACACTGTTCATTCTCTTAGTTAAACTGTATCCGATATATATCTTTTTGTTAAGCTGGTTTGAAAATATACACTGCTGTCCATTTCCGATTAACATTTGTTTTTAAACCCACCATTTCACAATGTATTTTTAAATTAAAATATATCATGCTGTCCTCACCGACCCGTGCATGACCCCCATGTAGGTTTTATTTTTCAATTTGTATTTTTTTGTAATAAGAATTTCACAACCTACATCGTACCACCCCCATTTGCCCTCACACACACGTTTTCATTTTGCCTTGTGGTCTCAATAAGAAATCCAATACCCCCCCCCCCCCCCCCCACCCACACACACACAGAGCTACATATAACCGCAACACAGACTCATACCTATCTACCCCAGTATATATACGATACTCCTTCACTCTTTGACAAACGCAAACCCACACGCAAACGCACGCAAACAAATACACTACCTCCTACACTCTTGAACACGCAAACATTCGAATATATACCAAAAACGCCCACACAAATTACCCACTTATATTTACACAATACACATTATCCCCTACATACATTATTTACACATACATACACTTTTCACAGGACCTACACTAACATAACCCCCCCCCCATCTTCCTTGAGCAAGGAGATGGGTAATTGTCATTGATGATAATGTCTAGGAAGCGGGACAATACGAGCCAAAAACTAAATTCCTGCCAAACTACAATTATGAATACACACAAACACTCTCTCTCTCTCTCTCTTTCCTTCATCCCCCTTTCCCTCCTCACCGACCCCAAACACACAAACCCTTTCCGAAGTATCAGTCTGACGCTTCAATTGCAACTCTCGTTCAAAATTGTATCACCCACATTCAACGCCCGTCTCCCCTCCCCTCCCCACCACCACCACCACTCGTCGACCCCCTCCCCCCATCCATGAAGGAGGACCCCACAGCCCCTCTACTCCCCCTTATGACACCCCCTCCCCCCTCCCTCTTTCGCCCCACCTCCCACGACCTACGACCCTCCCTAGCCCACTCCCAATCCCACCGAACGCTTGCTAAATCGGCCTCGGGGGAGAGTTAGGTTTTCAATTTACTTCGCTTACGTGTATGTATGTACTCTGGAGTTTATGTGGGGCGACTTTTTTTTGTTTTTTGTTTTTTTCAAGGGGGTCGGGGTGGCATTTGTTTTTACGGGTGTGCGCGAAAGAGGGCATTGTTGTGTTGTGGGGATTTGTTTGAACATATTTATTCAGATGTTCCGTATTTGATAGCTAGCGGGGTTTTTTCTCCTTTCTACTCTCTACCTGTCCATGTTTATGTGTGTGTGTGTGTGTGTGTGTGTGTGTGTGTGTGTGTGTGTGTGTGTGTGTGTGTGTGTGTGTGTGTGTGTGTGTGTGTGTGTTAGATCTCACTCACAGAAACTGAATAGTTCTTCCTGATATGAATACTATTATCAGACGGTAGTTAGACTAAATTATTCAATGCCATCTTGACCCTATTTAGTCCAAAGTGGGTATCTTTGGACCGGTCCTCTTTTGCTGAATTAGTTTGGAGTTTTAAAGACGCTTCACACCATTAGTTTGGCGATAATAAGACGATTCACCCCATTTAGATGTAGATTATGTCTGGGCGAGTGATAGTGAGCTTGTAACTTTTAAAAAAATGGTCTTCGGCCGGGACATTTTTCTTTCGAAAATGTAAAAGTCTAGCCTACGTGAGTTGCAGTTGGGATGTGTGTACATGCTTAGATTGATATGCAGGATTCGAAGTTGCATAATAAATCGTAGGCAGTGTCCACCATTCTTTAACTGTCTTCGTGGCGCAATGTATAAGGTGTTGATTTTCGGTGTGAGCGTCCTGGGTTCGAATCCACGGACTGCCACATGTGTGTGTTAAATTTCATTAATCGATTTAGGAGTAGAGTTGGTTGTTGGATAGAACATAATAATTGAAGGGGGTGAGGGTGGGCATTTTCTTAGTTTGAAGTCTGGGAAGGCGTTTTCGTTAGCCTATGGGACAAACTAAATTACATTGCTCGAAAATGACAAAAAGCAAGCATAATCCTCAATAATAATGATACAAAATACCATACACATCCACAAGACTTTGGCCCAGATAGTGTTAAAAAATAATTAGCATTGGCAAATCGAGGGCAACATTAAAATTATAACGTCACAAGCCACAACGTTTTTTTTTTTTCTTGTTCTTTTTTTCCTAGTGACCAAATAATCGAGAAAGCTATTGGTTCTCCAAAGAAAAGTAGATAGCTTGGTATTATTACTAAATTTGAGGAGATAAGGTTGACAATGGTCAGTATCTATTGTGCTGGGATCAATATGAAAATTGCATAATCATTACGTACTTTTGGTTTATGTGCAGGAGGGAGACAAAAGGCAAAACTGCCTGTGACGAGTGCCTCCCCCAGAGTTGAAAGAGTGACAGGGCCAACATCAAGGAATGTTCGAGCAAAAAAGTCTGGACACACAGTTTGAAACAATTTAAGTCATAGGATGAGGGAAAGATGGATTCAGGGAGAGAGTTCCAGAGCTCAGATGTTGAATAGAAGAGAGATTGGGAGTATCGTTTCACTCTTGAGTTGGAAAGTTGTACAGAGTAGGGGTGGGATTGTGTTGCAAGAGGGGTACTACGTACCCCACGTAGAAGAGGTGGTATACACTGAGAAAGCTCTGAGAAACACTGATTATTGTAGTAGCGATAGAATAGCAAGAGAAATGCAACTTATGAATGAAAGGGCATGGAGGGATTAAAAATGCATAACGGACAAATATATATATATATATATATATATAAACATTGTACTGTACAAGAACCATTAACCAAATTACAACCTTCAACAGTAAGATTAGGGTAAAGTGGGCATTCAAGTAGAAAGGAAAATGCTGCAACCCAGTGGACGTCAGAGTGCAATGACCTAGATGTCCATTCGCTGTAAGTAGGCGCAAAATCATGACCTCTAACCTCTGTAACTCAAAAACGACTAGAGTAATCAACCTAATATTTTTACCATTTGGGAAGAGTCAGTCAAGGAATAGATGTGGATATTTACAGCCTATTTGTTCTAGCCTTTTTTGAATTACAGAGGATAAGTCATTGTTTCTCGCCTACTTACAGCGAATAGACTATAGATGACAGAAGATTGAAAGTTCAGCCATGTGCGAGTGTCAATGGAGGCCGAGATGAATCAAAAGGCTTCCGAGTTTAAGGATGGTGACCTGTTTTTGTTCTGTCCTTTTCTATCTTTCTCTGCCTTGTATCCATATGGCCCCATTCAGCCTACTGTTTTAAGACGTTTATCCCCATCCAGGTGTCAATTTTTTACTGGTGAGCGGTAGCAAGCCAGCATATTTTTTAGTTTTGTTTGACAGCAGGCTAAATTTGTAAATTTTTCGATAGAAAAACGTCTCCGGCGAAGCCGGATTTCTTCGTATAATGCTGGCTCGCTATCGCTCGCCAGGAAGAAATCGGCACCTAGATGGGGATAAACGTCTTAAAATAGTTGGCTGAATGGGGCCGAATGGATACAAGCCAGAGAAAGAGAGAAAAGGACAGAAATAACAAAAAGCAGGTCACACCCTTAATTAACGTGATGTTATATTTTCTCCACACTATGATATTCACTTCAAGTTGATAATATTCCAAGATAAATATTTTAATTTGCAAGCAACATTAAAATAATCATCACCAAATATAGCCCTCTTCCTAAATATTCCATATCCATCTTGCAAGTTATGCCATCCATTAAACGGCATATCATATTTCTCCATCAGGATATAAGAACTGTCATCGCTGTAGGCATCAAGATTTTTCGAAAGCGCAAGCTAAAATACGTTTGGAGTACACACACAAATATATAAAAACACATTCAACGTAATTTTCAATCATCTATTTTTCATTAACTTTACCACAACACCAAACACCTCACCTCACAGACTCGCATAGCGTTTTGTATTTTTGCTAAATATTTATGTCGAAAGCTTAGACATCTTCATAGTCTGAAATACGCCAGGGGTCAATTATCGGACTGAAATAAGAACTGTGCTATGTTGGTAAATAGATGGCAAAAATAGATACCTTAACCCCTTCTTTACCGGCGATGTACTTTTCATTATATTCTGGCAACTATTAGACGATTTTGTTCAGCTTAGGAAGGATGTCTACTCAATAAAAAGCTTCATACTGTCTCAATTCATCTTTTTAGCTACCATATATCCTTCCTAAGCTTCATAAAATCGTCTAAATGTAGCTGAAATCAAATGACAAAGACGTCGCCGGTACAGAAGGGGTAAATTAATTTCAATAATTTGGTTTACTTGTAAATTAATTGGAGGGTTGGTGATGATATGAATAAATAGCGAGATGAATATGTATAATCAGTAGGAAGATGAATATGTATAATCAGTAAGAAGATGACTATGTATAATCAGTAAGAAGATGAATATGTATAATCAGTAAGAAGATGAATATGTATAATCAGTAAGAAGATGAATATGTATAATCAGTAGGAAGATGAATATGTATAATCAGTAAGAAGATGAATATGTATAATCAGTAAGAAGATGAATATGTATAATCAGTAAGAAGAGGAATATGTATAATCAGTAAGAAGATGAATATGTATAATCAGTAGGAAGATGAATATGTATAATCAGTAAGAAGATGAATGTATAATCAGTAAGAAGATGAATATGTATAATCAGTAAGAAGATGAATATGTATAATCAGTAAGAAGATGAATATGTATAATCAGTAAGAAGATGAATATGTATAATCAGTAAGAAGATGAATATGTATAATCAGTAAGAAGATGAATATGTATAATCAGTAAGAAGATGAATATGTATAATCAGTAAGAAGATGAATATGTATAATCAGTAAGAAGATGAATATGTATATTCAGTAAGAAGATGAATATGTATAATCAGTACGAAGATGAATATGTATAATCAGTAAGAAGATGAATATGTATAATCAGTAAGAAGATGAATATGTATAATCAGTAAGAAGATGAATATGTATAATCAGTAAGAAGATGAATATGTATAATCAGTAAGAAGATGAATATGTATAATCAGTAAGAAGATGAATATGTATAATCGGTAAGAAGATGAATATGTATAATCGGTAAGAAGATGAATATGTATAATCAGTAAGAAGAGGAATATGTATAATCAGTAAGAAGAGGAATATGTATAATCAGTAAGAAGATTAATATGTATAATCAGTAAGAAGAGGAATATGTATAATCAGTAAGAAGATTAATATGTATAATCAGTAAGAAGAGGAATATGTATAATCAGTAAGAAGAGGAATATGTAGAATCAGTAAGAAGAGGAATATGTAGAATCAGTAAGAAGATGAATATGTATAATCAGTAAGAAGATGAATATGTATAATCAGTAAGAAGATGAATATGTATAATCAGTAAGAAGATGAATATGTATAATCAGTAAGAAGATGAATATGTATAATCAGTAAGAAAATAAATATGTATAATCAGTAAGAAGATGAATGCTTTTATGGACGGCCTGATGTGAATACTAATGTTCGTGAATGTTGCTTGTAGAGAAAACATTATTCCTGGAAATTTGCAAAGTTAAAGATGCTAAAGGGAGATGGGTCGTTTTTTGGTCCTCCTTCTTCCTCATGTTTAGCCCCATTAGTTTTCAGGTTTTAAGACGCCCCCCCTCCCCCCATTAGTTTGTCGATTTTAAAGCCTTTCGTCCAATTTCTATATCAATATCAAGACCTTTCGTGCCATATAGGTGTCATTTTCTTTCCTGGCGAGCGATAGCGAGCCTGTAAATTTAAGATAAATCGGCCATCGACCGGGGCATTTTTATATCGAAAAATTTACACATTTATTTTGAAGGGGGGTCTAGAGAGTGTTTTTTAAAGCTTGGTGAAGGTCTAGCGAGGAAACAAAGAAATTAGTAAATTATTAACTATATAGGATTATAGGCATAAAAAGTAACCACCTTAAGGAGAAAATTTCAGAGTGCGACACAATGGAAGCCTAAAGATTAACCCTACCAGTATCAGTGAAGTCCTTTTCATTGTATTCTGGCTACTAATAGACAATTGTATTTAGTTTTGCAAATATATGTTGATATGTCTGGAACAAGACCTCACGAGCTTCACTGTTCATTGTAAAGCGGTGAATGTTAAGGCTATCAGCCTATGCCCGAGAGGAAGTAAGTTGGAATATAGGAAAAAAAAAAAAAAAAAAAAAAAATGGTGTGATTTTGTGTGCACAATTATATGTTAATATGAATGAAGAGTAATATCACTAACTGTTATATGTGTGTATAAGTGTATAAGTGCATATTTGTGTAAGTGTATCTACAGTATGTGTTTGAATCTATGTACAGGCTTCGTGTGTGTGTACGGTATGTGGATGAGTGTGCATAATTGTTTATTTATGTGTACATGCTTGTGTATCTCTGAATGTATGTGCAGTGCATGTTATGTGGGTGTGTTATAGGTATATATACCGGTATGTGCTATATGTTTATGTACAGTATTAGCCAAAATATGAGTGCAACTTTTGTGTGAGATCCAACTCGACGCAAAACATTTATGTGCCTTTTCAAGAGAGTTTACACTCATAAGGCTCAGCCTTTTTAACAATATGATACATGTACTTTGTTTTACAATGTATAGCTATTTGTTTTGGCTAAATACAAATATTTCAATTTCAATTTTAAAATGTCACGAGGCAAGTAACAATATTAACCCGTTCAGTACCGGTGTCGTCCTTTAATTATATTATGTCAATGATTAGAAGACTGTATTCAGCTTAGGAAGGACCTCTAGCAAATAGTAAGGCTTCAAACTATCTCAACCAACCCTTTTAACTACCACATATCCTTCTTAAACTACATAATGTCGTTTAAACATAGCTAGGATAAAATATAGGACACGTCGCTGGTACCTTATCTGCGAGTCACCAATAACCTGTAATAACCCTTTCTGTATCAGCGACGTATTTTATTCCAGCTGTATGTAGACGACTTTATGCAGCTTAGGAAGGATCTGTGGTAGCTAAGAGGGTTGATTGAAATAGTTCGAAACCTTATATAATTGTTAGAGATCCTTCTTAAGCTGAATACGATTGATTAGTAGTAGCCAGGATAAATATATAAGGATGTTGGTGGTACAGAAGGGGTTAAATACATATAAATTAACCCTTTCAAGCTCCAATACGCGTTTCTATTCTGTTTCGGCTACTATTAGACGATTTTATTCAGATAGTAATGGTATATGGAAGTCAAAGGACTGATTGAGATAGTATTTACCCTTTTAATACTCTCAGATACTTCCTAAGCTGCATAAATTCGTCTAATGATAGCCAAAATAAACTGCAAAAACGCGTCAGAGCTTCAAAAGGGTTAACACCTTTTATTTATATTCATTTTTACAACCTCACTCTGCTTTTAGTTATTGTTTGCCTTATTTTACCTTTGTAGCACAATATCTCTACAGTGTTTAACCCATTCGGTACCAGGGACGTCCTTTTCATCCGATTCTGGCAACTATTAGTAGTTTTATTTAGCTTAGGAATGACCACTAGCAATATTTAGGCTTCAAACTGTCTCAACCAACCCTTTTAACAATCAAAGATCCTTCTTAAGCTGCATAGTATTGTCTAAATATAGCTAGAATAAAATATAACACGTAGCTGTTACTCAGAGTTAATTCGCAAGCTTTTCTATTTGTGTCTTTCATTCCTCAGTTCCATCAATATCCACAATACCCCACCCTAATACACATATATTCACATTTCCTCTTTCTTATCCTCAATCTCTCTGTCTGTTAGCATCCCTTCTTCAGTTCCACCAATTCTTTTTCGGTTTTCTCTCTCTCACTTTTCGCCAGCTTATTTTTTCTCGCTATGTGGGCCATTTTTCTCTGTCAGGCTCTAGAGCTTTTCATTTTCAACCGGTTCTTTATCTCTGCCTCTCTCTTTCACTCGTATTTATTTCTTTTTCGTCGGCCATCCTTTAACTTTTGCCCTGGATTCGCCCGTTCCCATCAATTACACTATTTCAACTGCTGTATTTGTATATACTACAATTCCATTCACTCATTACCATACTTTAAATGAATAAACAAGTATATATATATATATATATATACTCTATAATTTCGAACGTAATTAATGTAATTTTATATGTAGCTATGCACAACTATTTCATTCATAGTCATCTAGTATATACAATAGTCTAGTATATGCATTTTGTTTTTACTTTATTAGTGTTCATATTTGTGTTCAATATTCTGTATGCACGATTGCCTGTTAATCACTTGGTCCAGGGTTCAGTCCCAGGTGGGGTGTGTGGGATTTTTCACGAGCGGCATTGCTTGAATTAAGGATTATATACATTTGTATTTATTTAACACTTGTTCTCATAATTCATCATACGATTCCTCATTTCTGAATGTTTCGCTACTAGTATACTTTGTTGTATTGTTTTCAGCTATTTAGTCATATGACATTATATTTTACATTTATCCAAACGATTTTATTCAATCATAAGAACAACTTTGACTTTGAGGCAACCATTTGTTTAGCCATACAAAATATTAATAAATTTGTCTGATGTGCAATAATACAAATAAAGTAGTCCCTTAATTCACATATTTATGTGTATTTACTTGTAACAACCTTTTAGGCTTTATGATATTGCCACCATAATTATAAATAGTGATGGGAAATCTAGCAAATTTTCGTCTCCTGTGATTGTCTATACAAGATTACCTATTTCAATGGAATATCTCGCCTGTGATTTTTTTTTTTTTTTTTTGCATGCATAAAACATGAAATATCCTTGACCTTTACACTTAGTTATAGTTATTGGCAATGAGGGTCCTGGAGGGTAAACAATACTGAATATGTCACCGTATTTTTTGCACACCGATATCAATGTTGGCAAGCAATTTTAGTTTTCATATGAAACACATTCCAAAGTCACATTATGTGGTGCTTAGACAATTTATAGCGATCGATCCCAGCAGCGAATGTTTTCATGTTTCCTTAAACTCGGCATGTGCAGACCTTAGATTTTATTTATTGTATTTTCTATGTAAAGGGAGAACTCTGTATAGTTTGGTTGAACTTCTCTCACAACCACCGAAGTTATTATTGCCTGCAAGATACTTCATTCGTCTAGGATTCTAGATCAATTGTGTGGTGTGTGGTATTATGAGAGAGAGAGAGAGAGAGAGAGAGAGAGAGAGAGAGAGAGAGAGAGAGAGAGAGAGAGAGAGAGAGAGAGAGAGAGAGAGAGAGAGAGAGAGAGAGAGAGAGAGAGAGAGAGAGAGAGAGAGCATGTGTGCTGCGCAGTGTTTTTTCTCCCTCTGTGTTCTAATTTCCTTTCACTATCGCTGCCTTATTTTTTTCGTTCGCCATAGTTTTACCTCCTCCAATTTCACTGTTTTCCTAACCGTCGTAATCCCATTTTCTCCGTGCTCATATTCCACCTTTCCGTTCGTTTGACCCGTTTTCTTCTTTCGTTAATTTGGGGGATATCTATTTTCTTTCTTTTATTTCCTATATAACTTTCTCCCTCTTTCTTGAATTCGGGTGATATCTTTCCTTTCTACCTCTTTTGTTCCGGTCAATTGTTTTCTTTCCTTTTGTATGTCCTATTCCATGTTCTTCTTTTATTCGTGGTGATATAATTTATTCCTTTCGGTTCAATTCCTATTTCATGTTCTTTGTTTTGTCTTTAATTCGGGGTGATATAATTATATTAATTTACAATATTAAGTTATATAATTTTCGGGGTGCAGCATTCAAAACATTTTTATCATTCAAGGTGCTTCCCCTCATTAGGACTAAAGACACGGTTAGTCAGGTTAACATACCATGTTTTAACCGAATCACGATTGCTTCAGTCATACATGTAAAGAAGCTGTTTAAATGCCTCCTGGAAATATATTACATAGTAAAACAATCCCCTTAGATTTTAGAAACTCTGAAATATTTGACTGTGTGAATGAAGTTGAGTTTGAAAGTTTATTTACTTTGCACTACTATTAGGTTCGATTCCTTGGAGTGCCACATGTATTTAATGATTTCATTAATTGAGTTTAGAAGTAAAGTTGGTTGGTGAAAAAATATGAATATATTTAAATAACTCATGTGGATGAGATTAACATAAGAAATGTCCAATACCTATACTAAAACAGCTATCAATAATAAGACAATGGGGCGTATAACATTGACGAAATCAGACACAACCACCTAGAACCAATCAGCAGCCCCAGTTAAGTACGTTGTTTCCTTGTATTTGCCCAGATAAGTCCATTTTGTATTATCACTAAATGGTGTTCACATTTTCATAACCACGACGTTACTGATATAATAATAGTAATACAGTAATTTTACTTAAGCCTGACGATTTAACCATTCTGTTCACAATTACGTTCTACCTTTGACCTTGACATTTGGACAAAATTACATTTCCTGCCTGACTGATCTTTGCTCAAAACAAGGTTTATTAGTTTTCGTCTGCTCTAATTAAACAAAAATAGTTTTGTTTTCTTGAACTGCTTCAAATTTCTCCTGTATCCCCATGTTCTTGTCGCCTTTGATATCAACCTTTGCTCCTTATATAATTTGTCATCCACAATTATTTGAAAGTATGCCTGACTAATATTTGTTTACCTTTCTCGTTCTCTTTACTCCAATTGATTGCGAGATTCGCCGAGCGCTATACCTGGAAGTAGTTTTATTATAAAGACACAACAGTTTCGATACTCTCTATACTTTCTACACTTTCTCGTAAAAGAGTAGAACACGAGTCAAAACGATCGTGTAATGACAATAAAACGTTTGACCACCACATGTCTGTAGCTTTGTCATTCAAGCATGTATGGCGTTTTGGTGTTATAATGGTTTAGATGCTTATGTTCTGGGTGTGGTGTCCCGAGTTCGAATCCCGGGAGGACCATATGTTTTCATTAGTTTATTCAAGTGCATTGGGGTTTGTAATTGATGATTAATGTTAAGAACGGGGTGTTACTTAATTGTGAATATCCACCAGCCTTAGTATACCTATCTTTTTCCTGTATATATTTCCTTTGTTTGTTTGCTCTTATTACTCCTTGCATGTATAATTACTATTGTTATCTCCTCTTCGCCTATAGGCTTTCAGCTTTTTCTTACAATTGTAAATTTGTCTTTTCTCACAATCATTTGCTCTTCCTTTCTATCCTCTCCTCTCATTTTCTTTTTAATCTCCCCTCAGTTTCCCCCTCCTGTATTCTAGTTTATCTTTAGGTATCTATTTAGGTATCTTTAGGTATCTATTGCCTAGCTTATCAATCTCCTTTCCCTTTCCGTTTTTGCCCATCCTTTTTCATATCTTAGGTCAACATTTTCTCTCTGCAGTTATCTCATTATTTTCATATCTTAGGTCAACATTTTCTCTCTGCAGTTATCTCATTATTTTCTATTGTCATTCTGTTTACTCTCTTTTCCTCGTTGTCTTTCTTCCGTCGCTGCTGTCTTACCAGGAGCCAAGTTAAGGGGACATGGGCCGTTTTTCTGGTCCCCTTTCTTCCTCATGCTTAGCCCCATTAGTTTTCAGATTTTATGACGTTCGGCTCATTAGTTTGGCGATTTTAACACATTTCGCCCTATTTCGTTATCAATTTTTAGACCGTTTGTGCTATTTAGGTGTCGATCTTTTCCTGGCGAGCGATAGCGAGCCTGTAATCTTAAGAGTAACCGGCCTTCGGCCGGGACATTTTCTACCAAAAAAATTACAAATTAATCTAGAAGGAGAATCTGATGGATGTTTTTTTAAGTTTGATGTAGGTCTAGGGAGGAAACTAAAGAAAATAATAAATAAATGAAAACATCTACCAAAAAGCGGCCCATGTCCCCTTAATTAAGCATAATAAGGCATTACCAAGGTAGGCTATGTCTTCTACTCCCTTCGCTTCGTTTACTGCTTGTTCTTCTTCTCTCGTTTTCTCTTCTCCCTGCCTTCCCTTGTATTCTTCTTCCTCCCTCCATTTTATATATCTTTTCATCATATACTTCTCTTCCGTCTTTTGTTTTCCTATCTTGCTCTTCCCCATTTTATCCCCTTCCTCTCCTCACCTTTTCTTGTCTCGTTTCATCCTCTCTTCACTCCCTCCTTCCGTCTTTCGGCTCGCTCTCTCTCGTCAGGAGTCAAGTTAAGGGGAGATTTCCACTTGAGGGATTTTTTTCTAGATTCCTTTCTCCCTCATGTTTAGCCACATTGTTTTTCTAATTTTAAGACGTTTCCCCCATTATTTTGACGATTTTAAGAACTTTCAACCCATTTCTGTCAATTTTAAGACCTTTCGTGCCATTTAGGTGTCGATTTTATCCTGGCGAGTGATAGCGAGCCTGTAATTTAAGAGAAACCGGCTCTCAGCCGGGACATTTTTCTGCCGAAATTTTTTCAAATTTATCTTGAAAGGGGCTCAAGGGGGTGTAATCTTAAGCTTGAAGGATATCTAGGGACCAAACTAAAAACCTCCCCTTAAACACAATTAGGACAACACATAATCAACACATTATTCTGGTCACTTCTTCTCTATTATATAGTTTCGTTCTTCCTCTCTCTTTATCTTTGTTTTCCCTTCGATTTCTTCCGTTGTCTTTTGATCTCTCTTTGTCTTTGCTTGGAGGGAGTATTTGGAATATAGAAAAAAGAAAAAAGACAAGAAAAGAAGGGTATATGGAAGTCCAGATAATTAATTGAGATTGTCTTTAACCATATATTTCCCACAGATCATTCCAAACTTGGATAAAATCGTCTACTGATAACCAGAATTAATGGGTCATAATAAGTCAAAAGGTTAAGCACAATAAGAAAACGTTAACATCACATTAATTAAGGGGAGTATGTTGTTATTATTATTATCATCATTATTATTATTATTATAATTATAATGTATAATGTTTTGTTTTGACCCCATTATCCCTCATGTTAGACCCATTAGTTTTGACATGTTAACACGTTCGCCCCTTTAGTTTGGCGATGTTAAGACCTTTCATGCCTTGAATTAAGGTGTCAAGGAGACATTTTTCCATCGAAAAATGTACAAATTTAGCCTGCTGTCAAAAACATATATAAAAATATGCTGGCTCACGAAAAAAATCGACACCTGGATGGGGATAAGCGTCTTTAAAAAGTAGGCTGAATGGGGCCGAATGGATACAACCCAGAGAGAGAGAACAAAAAAAGCGAGGTGGGCCTCCTTAATTCTTACTTATCATCCCTGATTTCCTTTCCCCTCCCCTGCTCTGCTCCCTCTGTTCCCTCCGTCTTTCTCTGCTCTCTCACCAGGAGCCAAGTTAAACACAATAAGAAGACATTAACCTTCTCAGAATGCAATTTCGGGGGCTTCTCCCCTCCTTCCTTCTTACCTTCCACCCCCACCTTCCACTTCTTCTCTCTTCCACCCCCACCTTCCACTTCTTCCCTCCTTCTTTCTTACCTTTCACCCCAACTTCCACTTCTTCCCTCCTTCCTTCTTACCTTCCACCCCCACCTTCCACTTCTTCCCTATTTCCTTCTTGCCTTCCACCCCCACCTTCCACTTCTTCCCTCCTTCCTTCTTGCCTTCCACCCCCACCTTCCACTTCTTCCCTCCTTCCTTCTTGCCTTCCATTTCTTCTCTCCTTCCTTCTTGCCTTCCACCCCCACTTCTTCTCTCCTTCCTTCTTGCCTTCCACTTCTTCTCTCCTTCCTTCTTACCTTCCACCCCCACCTTTCACTTCTTCTCTCCTTCCTTCTTACCTTCCACCCCCACCTTCCACTTCTCCCACTCAGTATATCTCTTCTCTTTCCTCCTTTATCATTATCTTTCCTTCTCCATTATATTTCCTCCTTCATTCTCTTTCCTCCTCTTATATTCTCTTTCCTCCTCTTATATTCTCTTTCCTCCTCCGCCATTCTCTTTCCTCCTCCTTCATTCTCTTTCCTCCTCCTTCATTCTCTTTCCTCCTCCTTCATTATCTTTCCTCCTTCAATCTCTTTCCTCCTTCATTCGCTTTCCTCCTCCTTCATTCGCTTTCCTCCTCCTTCATTCGCTTTCCTCCTCCTTCATTCTCTTTCCTCCTTCATTCTCTCTCCTCATATTATATTTGTTTTCCTCCTCTTTCATTCTCTTTCCTACAATTAACTTGATCAGTAAACAAGTGTCGCCCAAATGAAATACGGTCTCGGAGCCCAAATTATATAATTAAATTTTTGTTTTGCCAAAATGAAATGTCCAGTTGCCATAGTGATACATAATATATTCAATGATAATGTATTTTGCCATTAAATTACTTACTTTTGGACCGCAAATAACTAGTAATATCTACCGCAAATTAATTATGTTTCTGATATATTTAACACATATAGTAATTGAGGTAGAACAGTACTTCCGACCGTGACTGAACATATATTCGGCCAACGATTACAAGGCTTCGAGCGATGAGAGCAAATATATGACATTTAATGTTTATGTCTCCTCGGTGCTCCTCGGTGGTCTGGTGGTCTAGTGGTTTAGGTGCTGGAGTGCTGCACTACTGGCCTGGGTTCGAACCGTCGCTGGAGCAGGACACAAACTATTAATATAATGCTATTATACGCGACACTCTAATGTATCCATTACTACAAAAACATATTCACTGTTCACACTAAGCCTCGAAAAAATAATTAATATATACAGTATATGTATGCATCCTCATACATGTTTTACTTTGTGTGTCATTTTGTTAAACCGACAGGATTTTATTTTCCATTATCTATATTTATTTTGTTTTGTATGTAGGCTATATATATATATATATATATATATATATATATATATATACCGGTATATATATATATATATATATTTGTTCTTTGTTTTGCCTGAACCATTCTCCCTTACAAATAAACGAAAGGTCGAAGGCAATGTCAGGAGTACGATGCAAAACACGAACACATTTTATGGCTACATATACACACATTGAAACATTTCGTCACAGAAAAAGTGGATGTGAACGTTTTCGGAATTACTCCAACAACCCATCAAAGGCAAAACAAGAATTATTACCAGGCTGATTTCGACATATTTATTATTTGTATCAACAATTCCACAAGAAAACTAATTTCCAAAAGTTATTAAATTATATATTACGGATCTATTATTGCAATCACTAGAAATATATTCAGAATATACATACACCAAGAGACAAATTTGTGCTCATGCGACCGAAATCTCGTAGATATAGTGCACCTAACAAACTAATTAAGAACATAAGAACATAAGAAAATGGGAGTCTGCAGAAAGCCGATTGGCCTAAGCAAGGCAGATCCCTGTCCCACACAACCCCAAATCAATTACAAAGCCCAATTATAGGCTCAACACTCTAATACCCTGAGGATCATCCTACCAAAACGGTTAGAGATTAACGCAGGATTATGGGGGTCTGCAGAGCGCTGATTGGCCCAACCCGGCTGATCCCCCTTCACACCCAACCCTTCTCGTCCATATGCTTATCCAATTTTATCTTAAAGCTCCCTACAGTTTTAGATCCCACTATAGCACTTGGTAGTCCATTCCACCCATCTACAACTCTGTTACCAAACCAATATTTGCCTATATCTTTTCTGAAACGAAATTTATCTAATTTGAAACCATTGGTACGAGTTCTTTCGCTATCACTGAGCTTTAGTACATTTTTCATGTCCCCTTTGTTAATCCCACTAACCCACTTGATGTAATGTAAGTATGGGTTTACTATACTAACAACAGATGTGCACAAGTACAACAATATTAATAGAACGCTGCACGATAGCACGGACATACTTTCGATTGAGGCTGCTCTGTTAAGAAATAAAAACAAAATATTTTGCAATACATAGCTTTTGTCGGTGTTGCCGCTTTCGCATGTAGTGAATTGTAGAGGATTCGTATTATGTATAGATGTAGACAATTATACTGTGTATTATTATTATTCTTTTAATTTGGTCAATGTATGAGTTACTAAAGAGGAGTCTGTTCTCCCATTCCCAATCCAATTTGCCTGTAACGTGAATTGGAAGAAATCAGTGTTAAAATAGCCTATCGACCAAAATGTTTTTGTTTGTACCATTTTACTTTGTACCGCCACGGGATCCAGATGGCTTTAAGTATTATTGGAATATGGCTAATTAAATCTTAGAAGCATCGTTACAGAAAAAGTAAAGTTTTGGATCATTTGTAGCGCAATTATCACAAGATTAAGCTAATTCACAATTCATACTCCTTTCAATAATTATAATTTCTATTTAGGGGTTCAGTTAAAAAAACTATCAGAAATTTGAGCAGATTTCTACTTAACAATCGTATTTCATAGATATGCCGTAAAGGATAGAACGCTTTGAGTGTTTTCAGAGAATTTGTCAAACACTGCTATATTATTCAGTATGAAGCTCCTATGTTTACACTATTCTCCACAGTATTTCATCTATTTAGAATACGCAATATTGAGAGCGTTGTTATAAGCCTCTTCGCGAAAAAAAAATAATGATTCGCAAGCATTTGAAGCTAACAATATTGCTTTCACAAAACAATCACGATACGGTTTCTGTTCCTTCATAGTTTGATTTTAACTCTTTAATAATACAAATGCGCCATTATTAATTAAATTTTCCTTTCATTAGACGATATTATTCAACTTAGGCAAGAACTTGTGAGAGCTACAGGGTTACTTGAAATAGTCTTTACCACTTTGTGCATATAACCGCTGAATTATAACTAAAATAAAATAGGGAATAGAGTCATAGTTATTCAAGTACTTAACCATCTTATGACCCATGGCGGTATTTCACATTTCGTATGGATATCTTTGAGTAGTTTTAAGGGGGTGGTTGGCTTTTCTGGCCCTCTTCTCCTCATGCTTAGCCCCATTAGTTTTCAAAACTTAAGACGTTCAGCTCATTAATTTGGCAATATACGATATTTCGCCCCATTTCTTCGTCGATATTAAGACCTTTCGTGCCATTTAGGTGTACGATTTTTTCCTGGCGAGCGATAGCGAGCCTGTAATTTAAGAGGAATCGTCTTTCGGCCAGAAAATTGTTCTCATCTACCAGAAATTAAACTTAATAATATAGTCTAATGATAGCAGAATAAAATATAGATCGGCGTAAACTTATATCGAAACGGCTAATATTTTAGTTAGATGTTATTACCCATTCGCTACACTGGCATCATCTTAATGTTATCTTGGCTTTCATTAGATTATCTTATCAAGCTTAAAACGAACCACTGGCAATAAATTACCTATAAGGCTTCAACAGATCCTTCCTTAACATATTAAAGTCGATTAATGATGCCGGTATATTTTGACACTACTATAATTATTTTCATTCTACTTATTTTTGTGGGAGATTGTTAATCGCCATCGCACACTAATTGAAGCACCGCGTACGAATTGGCTGGTCTACCCTATTTAGGTTTATTAAAGGACCCACAGAGGACCGTTTCCAGGCATAAGTATCACCCAGGTTACATTGTTATGAGGAATTGTCTTGGCTAAATACACAGTTGGCCAAATAAATATTGTATTATTTGTCGTTATGATTTCAACTAATCACTGTTTCACATTATAATCCTCTTGACATTTTCAGCTGTACTTTGTTCATAAATATCTCTCTACCAAAATACCATTTTCTCTACCAGCGTAGAAGAGGCAGGCTAATAAGGGTTATTGTTGCGGAGTCTGAACTGTATTAATGTCTGCCGGATGTCGAATGGGGTGCATGAAAGTAGTTGAGACGAATATATTCTTCAAGAACTTTGATCAAAGCTTTTGAGCATGACTGTTCTTCGTGAATCATTATGATCTATTGTGCTTTGATAGTTATGGTACACCTGGCAAGAATCCCACCTGGCCCACTCTGCCGTGAGGTTCGGTCAATGTGGTAACTGCGTGCGTGTGTCCAGTGTACAGTTGTTAACAAATGCTTTCATTAGTTTATGTAAGTACATTGGTGTTTGTAATGGATGATTAATGTTAAGAACGGGGTTCCTTAATTATCAGGTTACACAAATTCGAATCTTTGAACCTTTAAAGCCAAGTTCTGAAGCATCTGGGCTATAATAAAGCATTGTATTGTCTCGTATGTGCTTGATACCGATTCAAATGGTTGCGTCGCCATTTATGCTGTACAATCGCCTACACAAGTAGCTGGTGCACTTCTATCTGATAAACCTGAGAGAGTGAACATTGAATGTGGGAGAACACCGACTTGGGCATGTGTTTCAAGCAAATGTTTCAAAAACATTTTATCGGCTTGTCTAAATTGTTCAGTATAATTTAGACCAACTTTCCCTGCAGGCAACTACGACATAATGCCATGACTAAGTTTTCGAAGCTATCCCTCCGCCCCACAAAGGGTTAATTTCACTCATGCATTAGAAACGGTTTCGAACTGAACACGCACACTCACTGTTACCACTTTGAGCATACCCCAATGGCGAGGTTAACCAGACGTATTTCTTGACAGGGGTAAAGAATACTAGCCAATTCGTACGTGGTATTTCCTTTAGTACATGACATCAATTAAAAAAAAAATACAGTGAGTTAGAATAATATGTTTGAATAGTGTCAAAATGTACAACTACTGACACATTTCGTGAGGACTTGCGATTTTCTATGTACGGATATATCCATTTAGACTAATATCCAGATCAAATCAGCTATATATAAATAAATACATAGTTCATTTAATAATATATAGGTGATTTGGTCTGAACATCAATCTAAATGGATATATTTGCATAAAGACAATCGCAATACCCCACGAACATTTAACCATCATAAATCAGGACACTAATTTTATTGATCAGGCTAAACAAATGTTATGTGGGTAGTATTTTTTGCGATATCGTGTATTGATTGAAGAACACACTGACTAGTCTACCCTGCATTATTATCACAGTTGCGGAAGTAATTATAACACGAGTACAGGCAAATATAGTATACAGAGAGAATATATATATATATAGTGTACATACTGTAATATACAATTTTAAATATAGTACCCAATATCCAATGTAAGTAAACATTCTTGTCGACAGATTGCACGACTAAACTTTTATTGGTGCTATGAATATTTGAGAATCTGTCAGCAAATGTCACTCCACTCTTTATACTTAATTCCTCGACATTTTCAACTGCTCTAAATTCACCAAAACACTGAATTATAAACGAGCTTTCAAACGATTCCCTGTGCGTTTTACCTGCGTCGAAGAAGGAAGTTTATTAGTGATAGATTGTTGTTAACGGGGACGCATTTATTTTTTGTTTCTGTCTATGAGAAGTTAATTTTATTCAAGATAGTGAGAGTCAAGAGGGATTGATTTGATTGATATATAACATGGCACTGCAACATCAAGGTCAAATGGCGAGTCAAGAGGGGTAATTGAGATTGTATTACCCCTTTGATTCTTACAGTGCCTTCCAAATCTGTAAACAATCGTCTAATGTTAACCAGCATATAATGGAAAAACGCGTTATAGTACTGTAAGGGTTGAAATAAATTTGAACAGAAAATATAGACGACGGAGTTTTGCTAGTATGTATGCAGTTGTCGGATATAAAACTTCCCACAACTTATAAATACAACACAATGGAGCAACTTGGTCGAGCCCGAGAACTGTTTTACTGTACTGTACTTCTCAACTTATTGTTCCTCTATCCAATTACTCTACTCTTCTACTTTACTCCAGCCATCATCATCAATAAAACACGATTATATAAAAATAGGACAATAAGCAAAAAAGTTACCTTTTACTTGTTTACTTCCTTTCTACTTTCTTCACCTTTCTTCACTTACCCTCTGAGAACAGTTTTGTTTCTCTATCTTCCCGTCAACCCAATCGCAAAATAAGCAGAACATTATGACCTTTTACTCTTCTGCTTCCTTTTTTACTTTCTTTACTATTCTTCTCTCTCCCCTCTGAGAACAGTATTTGTTTCTCTGTCTATCCTCCCCTCGACCCAGTCTATTTACATTCGTCAACTATGTGTTCAAATAAATACTAGCAATGATCAGCCTTGGTATTAAGCATGCGCTGTCAGTTATGAAAATATATTCTGTATATCTCCAATAAAGTAGATGTGCCGTTTCGCCCAAAATCAAAACGGCATACCCATCTCTGCGATGGGTCACCATCACCATTACTATTATCACTACTACTACTCTCACCATCACCATCATCCCCACTGTTACTACCATCACTTCTAATGTCATCTAAACTAACTTAATCTAACTTAACCTAGCAAATGCCGGGCGACTTGTTATTGGGGTATCATCTCCAGTAACCATCACTAAGTAACAGTGATGTCCAGTAACATCACCAATACTTTCAACATCATCACTACTACTATCTCCATCATCTACTACCATCATCACTGCTACTATCACCACCACTATTACAACTACTTTCACAATCACGACTGTTGGCTTGGGGGAAACCATATTTTTGACCTAAAATCACAACTATTGCGCAAATTCATTTTTTTTTTAATTACCGTCGCGTTCACGCACCGAATGTTCGTGTGAAGTTTGGTGAAAATCTGTCGAACGGTCTAGGAGGAGTTTTCGGACTGACGGACAGACAGACCTTTCGGCCGGCATGTACCACTATACGGGGGGCGATACCACTCTGCTTACGCAGAGTTGATAAAGCAGACGTGCCGTTTCGCCCAAAATCAAAACGGCACACCCAACTCTGCGAAGGGTTACCATCATCACTATTATTACCACCATTATTACTACTACTATCATCATCACTGCAATTGTCACGATCATCACTACTACAACCATCTTCACTGCTATTATCACCATCATCACTACTACCAACATTATCCCCACTATTGCTACCATCACTTCTAATGTTAACTAAACTAACTTAACCTAACAAATGCGGGCGAGTTTGTTTGTTGTCCCATGAACGATAGCGTTCTGTGTGAGTGTGCCCCTACGGGGCACACACACACAGAACGCCATCATCATTGCTTGGGAATAGGTACAGGGTGGGGGGTGAGGGTCCTGAGGGGGGGCAAAACCATATTTTGGACCCAAAATCATAACTATTGCACAAATTCATTTTTTTTTTAAATTACCGTCGCATTCACGCTCCGAATGTTCGTGTGAAGTTTAGTGAAAATCAGTCAAACGGTCTAGTAGTAGTTATCGGACAGACAGACAGACATTTCAGCCGGCATGTACCACTATACGGGGGGCGATACCACTCTGCTTACGCAGAGTTGATAAATAAAAAAATTATATACAGTATATACACACATTATATATATATATATATATATATATATATATTATATATATATATATACACTGTATATATATGTATACTGTATAATTATATATATATAATTTGTGTATATACTGTATATATTTGATCTCAATGGAGCAAACTATGGTAACTCGCTTTCTATCTACTCTACTGTTACGCTTCTCTTGTCAGTTCTTCTTTTGTTTATGTACTTGCACTGTGAACTTAATGGGTACCGGTATGGAAGAGGTATATACAGTGTCCATTATAAAGTACCCATTTTAAGGTATAGTGATGGAAATACACTCCTCTAACACATGGATATAAAGGAAAATCATTGACAATATACGCACTGACCTCGCACACCCTTGCCGGAAAAATTGCCCCCAACATAGTACGAACAATTAACCATGATTAGGAAAAATACAAGTAATTCCTAGTTGGGACCGCCAACGATTTATATATCTTTTATCAAATTATGCGTCAGATAAAATATTCTCTACCGTACTGTTAATATAATGTGCTAAAGTTTTTGTTTGAATTGATTCAAAATGACAGCCTTCTATATTGGGTGCGTATTAACAGCGTGTACTCAGAAGCCCAATATAATATTACTCTACTATAATATGCATTGTCAAACCAATAGCCAAGAGGACAGCCCTCCACCTTGTACTCTTCTATTTTGCTCTTCCGTTCCTCCTTTACTTCTCTCTAATTCTTAAGTGACCTCTCATCTCCCCAACCTGTCAATTCCCTCTCAACTTTAATTGAGACGACTCGATCCCCGAGGGGTTGGCCACGAATGAATCGCCTCCATACTCCGAGTAAATTTGTTCGATTTTCTAGCTTGTTATTGTTGACACCCATTGTTGTGCGAGGTGCATGTGGAATGTTATCGTACTACTGGACAGGCTTTAGGAGTGATTGTAGTTTGTAACATAAATTAATACAAATTTCCCCCAGGTTGGATTTCTATATAGGATGAAGCGCATGGACAGACTCATTACACCCAATGCTCCTGTTAACCTAGCATGAAATATGAACCTGGTGTAAGCAGACTATTGTGCAGTCCCGTCTGGGGTAAACTTGATGGCTTGCTTCTCTTTCCTGTTATTGTATACAGGGTGTTGAATAAATACGTGCCATAAATTAGGGGGTGTGTTCCCGAGACATAATTAAATGCAGATTACTAAATTAACATATTGCGAAATTTCAATAGTTTGGGAGTTGTAGTACTGTACTTCACAGGTCTGCTAGGAATATGTTGAATTTAGAGGAGTGTAAATGAAACTTCTATCATTTACAGCAAATTTGTATGACACAATGCAACATGCTCTTCACTGGTATGGCATTAACATATACAGCAAATTATCAAAATTCCGGTCTCCTTGCTTAATACACGTTGCAGCCCGTCGCAGAAGTGACTACCACACATGTTCCAAAACCCAGGGATTGATGCAAATACCTGCACACGACGCCATAAATCCTCACGGTTTGAGACTCCAATCGAATCTCACCAGACCTGTGAAGTGTTGTAACTCCCAAACTATTAAGATTTCACAATATGTTCATTTAGTAATTTTTAATCAATTGTGTCTCAGGATAACACCCCCAATTTACGTGCCATAAACAATGGTCCCGAATTACATGCCGTAAATCGGGGATGTATCTGTACATGCATGTATGATAATAATGATGCAGTTTTTACCACCATGCACTCCCTACTTAATAGCTAGGCTAAGATAGGTGCCCTTGATGATCAGGGAGTTCAGTGATCATGATTTGCCAAAGATTGCTAGACCACGCCGTCATCCACGACATTGGCATCTGCCAAATAGCACACTGGCTGACCCGAGACTCGAACCTTGGACCTCACGGTTTGCAGGCGAGTGCTCTACCAACCGCGCTACGCCCTGTGTAAGTACTGTATAAATGTTCTTTCAACTCTACGTTCAAATTGATCTAGAAATGAGTGTTGCAAGCATACGCATTCATTTGATTCTTAACTCTACACAAGATATTAATACAAATTCGTGCAACTTGCATTCAAATTGATGCTAGTAATGATTAGCCTAGACATTTAGGTGAATGTTAGGAGTACGTAGCCTATGCAGTCATTGGATATAAAACTGTGCCGGACAAACGCCCTAACTCGGGACCAACCGGAGTGAACTTTGTCACTTCCCTCGTTGTAACTCGTTTATGGGATCTGGAAACTCCATGGCTGCCCAACACTCTCCCTGCTTCACCCTCACACCATTATACACTATTTTATTTCCTTACTTTAGGAACAGGGGGAATACTAAGCAAATGGTCTTAGTTCAACGTAACCCTTAATCTCAGGAATGTTAATCTATATCTAAAACAATTGCTTCATTATTATATAATGTAGGCTATATCTGAACAATTTAAATTATATTATTACATGCTTCAAACACTCGGGAAATATATAAAATATTTCGTTTAAGATTTTGCTTCTCTTATAAAACTCTTCATAATATGTACTATCATTTTGTGTTGACATACTAGCTGCAAATTGGAAAACATATACAGTATAATGATACGACCTAATTAAATTGTAACACAAATATCTAGTTGTATTTAAATTCCGTGTATCCAACCATTCACAACAGTATACTCTTTAATAAAATGTTTGATGGCATACGCGAAGCTGCGCTTGACCTAGGCGCTCATCTCCTTAGCATTGCCTTATGGAGGCTGTTGTGGGTAAATCAGGTGAGTTATCCAGCCTGGTACACAGGGGTTACTTCATATTATCCAGATTAGTGTATTTCTCCAGGTTCCTATTCACTGCTGGTAAACAGAGGCATAAGTATGATGTAAGGAGACTGGCTATCAGTCTTGTCCTGCCTGGGAATCGACAACGCTGCCGTGAGACACAGGTTACACCAATCTGTATTTTGATAAACATTGTTATGACCTATAAAATACGGTGTTATGTCACATTATGAGGACAGCACTTGGTGATTTCTTCCGGCAAATAGGAGTTATCGGTTGAAAGAAGTCAACTATTTTTCACCCTAACGGTAGGAAAGGACAAATGGAACAATTACAGTATCTATTTAATGTTTTCATCAAATATGTGTTTCTGTACTTGACCCTTTTAATCAGATGATGTCAATATAAACTACCTCCAGACGATTATATTCAATGAGGACGAACCTGTCCGAGATAGGTATTTTTTACCCTATGACTTCTAAAGGTCCTTCATAAGCGGATAACATTTCCTGGCAGCAGTATCTATCAAGGAATATATATATACATTAATATTCGTGAAGCAACTTAAATCCACAGCTATTCCAACATTACGATAATTTTCCACATGCACCTTCACACACTACACTATATACACCAATGGGCGGTTGGCCTAGCAACCCTTACCCATGAACAGGAACAAGCGAACACATTGCCTTGGAATATGGAAGCGAGTCATTTAAGGGGGGATGGGCATATTTATTTGCTTATATATTTGTCTGATATATTTTGTTGTTTTGTTTTTCAGTTTCACTCCAAGACCTCCATCAAGCTTAATTAAAACAACCCCAACATACCCTTTCCAGCTAAATTTATACATTTTTCGATGTAAAAAAGTCCTGGCCGAAGGCCGATTCCTCTTAAATTACAGGATCGCTAACGCTCGCCAGAAAGAAATCGACACCCAAATAAAATGAAAAGTCTTAATATTGACAAATAAATGAGGCGAAAAGTCTTAAAATATAAAACTTGTGATCCAGCTTGGTTAAGTTTTGTTGGAGAGTATTGATCATTATCATCACCACCACATGTGTTTGTAAATGTAACACACACACACACACACACACACACACACACACACACACACACACACACACACACACACACACACACACACACACACACACACACACACACACACACACACACACACACACACACACACACACACACACACACACACACACACACACACAGCCTCTATAATCCAAGCTATGTTGAATTTTATCAAGGAGTATTTATCATATACCGACAGAGGAAATAAAAATTTAAGTATTGAAGGTGGTACACGCATTTTTAACATGCCTGTACAGTGACTAGTATTGATCCCAGCTTAACAGGTGTTGAGTAGTCTTCAATAACTTTGATATTATAGGCGTTATGTTCTTTATCACGCACTGTGTCCTGTTTGCTTTCCAATAACATTACAGGGGAAAAAGCCAATGGCATCTCTCGAACTAATCCAAAATCCTTATCTGGCCTTATGGCTAACTCAGAACTTGATTTCTCATGAGATGTACCTATTATACCTTGCATGATCAAATAGCTAATATAGGAACACCCCGTTCTTGACATTTATCCTCCATTACAAACCCCAATGCACAACCCAGAACCCTACCTCTCTCTTGTTAACCCATTCTATACCGGGGACGTCCTTTTAACTTTATTCTGGCTACTTTTACACGATTTTATTAAGTATAAAATGGCTTCCAGCAATTAACAAGCTTCGAACTATCTCACTTAACCCTATATACTACCACATATACTACTTAAACTACACAACATCGTCTAAATATAGCTAGAATAGAACTAAAAAGACGTCGCCGGTAAAGAAGAGGTTAACAACTATTACATATTGCATTGCAATGCTACACATTCGGAGTCTGATATTTCAGTAGCATATATCACACTCAAGGACAAGATCAAGGGCAAGGCGAAATGCTCAATATCGACAATCAAGAGAAATACAGATCAGATTTGTTGACATTTAAGTGCTTATCTCCCAAAGAAGCCAGGTTCTTAACATTAATCATGAATTACAAACCCCAATGTACTTAACAAAACTAATGAAAGTATATGGTCCTCCCGGGATTCGAACTCGGGACACCACACCCAGAGCATAAGCATCTAAACCATTACACCAATAACACAGATATTCTCCGGGCAGACCGATACAATGTTGGGTACTCTGGAATATATCGTCCGTCCAGCCGATCTCGCTAACTGTTATCGGCAAGTTGGCAAACACAATACCTTAAGGGAGGTGACCTGTTTTTGTTATGTCTGTCCTTTTCTCTATTTCTCTGGCTTGTATCCATTCAGCCGCATTCAGCCAACTATTTTAAGACGTTTATCCCCATCTTGGTGTCGATTTCTTCCTGGCGAGCGATAGCGAGCCAGCATTATATGAAGAAATTCGGCTTCGCCGGAGACATTTGTCTATCGAAAAATGTACAAATTTAGCCTGCTGTCAAACAAAAATTAAAAATATGCTGGCTCGCTACCGCTCACCAGTAAAAAATTGACACCTGGATGGGGATAAACGTCTTAAAACAGTAGGCTGAATGGGGCCAAATGGATACAAGCCAGAGAAAGATAGAAAAGGACAGAACAAGAACAGGTCACCCCCCTTAACGGAACAGAGCGCTACAGAGGCAATCACACCAGAGCTTTACTGGAAATTTTGGATGATTTATTTTATTTTACATCAAGCTGGTGTTATTTTTATTGGTAGATGGTTGGATTATAAGACGTGGCCAAAATCTGACTATTTATTCTGGCTATCATTAGACTATTTTACATTGGTTACGAAAGACCTCTAGAATCTATGGGCTAAAAATCAACATAATTATGATTCCAATTCTCAACTCAAGAGAAATACGGATCAGGTTTGTTGACATTTAAGTACCGGTACTTCTCTCCCTAAGAAGCCTACCCTTGAGGAACGATATCTTATTAGTTTCATAATTTTTATCACAGGTTGGGGTCCTCTGTTTCCTCACAGGTGTACATTATAGTAAACAAAGCAGATATATTTAACATGGCGAATACTGTAAAATAAGTTACACCCCGTTCTTAACATTAATCATCAATAATTACAAACCCCAATGTACTTGAATAAACTAATGCAAGCGTATGGTCCTCCCGGGATTCGAACTCGGGACACCATTTAATATAATCGTACAATAATAGTAAAAAAATATATTTATGTAACAAGTCATAAAAAAACAAAAACAAAAACTCTATGATCAATTTGTAGTGTTCGGTAGAAAAATGTTCCGGTTGAAGGTCGCTTCCTACTATTTTACAGGCCCGCTATCAATCGGCAGGAAAAAGTCGAAACCTAAATGGCACGGAGAGTCTTAATCTTGACAACAAAATGGGGCGGAAGGTCTTACAATCGCCAAACTAATGGGGACTAACATCTTAAAATCATATAAATAATGGGGCTAAGCATGAGGGAGCAAGGGGTCCAGAAAACTCAAATACTTCCCCTTAACTCAGCACACCCTTCAATAAACATAGGTCGGAAACCTCCCAACATTTCGTGTCTTTACATCACCCTATATAATATACCTAGTTATACCGGTACTCAATTATGTTTTAACCTGGCGGAAAGTTTAATTCACTAGCAGTTGATTTATTGATAATTAATGCAAACATATGAAACTGATATGTCTCTGTATGATATTATAGACAGGTTATCACTATTGATTCCATATTCGGCTATAACAAACTTTGTAATAGCTGAGTTATTAACACCTTATTGGCGGCCTAGGCGGTCTATTTGACCGTACCGCACAGCGGGTATTTTTTTACCCTAAATAGGGTTGTTTACGTGATCATTTTCATGCCTAAATAAGACCTAGAGTGTAAAACAAGTATCTATCCCTGAAAATGCGTAAACAGAGCTTTCCAATGACACCCGAACCATCCTTGTACGACCACTGGTTCTCTTGCAACACGAGTGCAAAAACCCTGAAATAAGGTAATTTCCTTACATAATTCCCTGTGTAGCGAGTGAGAAAGATGGGAGGAAAGTAGAATCCAGTTCAGTATGTCCACCGCGGTGGTGGGGAGCGGTCATAGGGTTGCTACGCTCGTCTCACCGCTCAGCTCTCTCTCTCGGCAACATTACGTGCTGAAAATGGCATCGACAGATGTCGTGCACCGCCACATAGTCCAAATTTATTTCACTCGACATATGTTGCGCGCCGCCAGTTAAGGGTTAAGACGAGAATAAGTCAGCTGCTCGACAGCTTTAAAAAACGAACTACATTATTGTTCCGATTATGATTTGACGATTCTATACCGCTTGGGAAGAATCTGTGGGAGTCAGAGAGTTAAGATAAAGCTTGTCCCTTTGATTGCTCGAATGTTGTCCTATGCTGTATAATATTATCTAATGGTAGCCAGAATTAAGCCAAGAGTGTGTCCTCGTATGCTGAGAGAGTTAACATACATAGTCTTTGCAATTCAGGGAATTTGATAACCTTTCTACACACTCCCATTTTGAGAACTCGCAAAGATAAATTAAGGTTCACTGATAAGGAATACATAACTAGGATACGAACAAAAAGCTAGGTATAATTATACCGGTACCTCCTACGCCTGTAACCAATGCTGCATGTTAGTTAGCTTAGGGTGGGTTAGGTTAAATGAACCCTTTCCGTATTAGGACTTTTTTTCACTGTATGCAGGCTATCAATAAACGATTGTAATCAGCTTTGGAAGGCCCTCTAAGAAACAGAGGTAAAGTATATATCTTTAACCCCGATTCTTCAGTTCCTTCCTAAACTATATAATATCGTCTATTTATAGCCAGAATAAAAGGAATAAATCCACCCTCAAATACTGAAGGGGTTAGGTTAAATAAAGCTATACATGGTTAGAATTAATTGAGCATTTCAAGTTTTCTGAGCATGTGTTAGTCTCGTAAATGACTTCCGGATGAACCAACCTACGTATTCGATAGGATCAGCAGTATTAACAAGGACCAACACCGCAATATATAACCATATATACTGGGGGATATTACAGCAAATATTATCCCAGCTTAAACATAAAGGCCTCGAATTTAATATATAACCTTTAGCATCACGGTGTCTGATAACCTAAAACATATAGATTAATCATTTTAGAGTATGTTTTCTGAACATTTCGTCCAAGTCTCTAAATTGATCCTAGTGAAAAGCAATTCGCCCTACGTATTGGAAAGGCTCAGTAATTACAAGGACCAACACCACAATATAGAGCCATGCATGGTGGTGGTATTAGAGGTCATTCTCCCCTGGCTTAGTGCAAGTATCGAGGCGGACAAATATCTTTACGAAAATGTATATCTGATCATTTTGTAACCCTTTTAGTACGATGACTCCTATTTCAATATTATTGTGCCTGCCACTAGAAAGATCTATGGTATTAATCAGTACCGTAATTTAAATGGAATTAAATATAATAGTCTATTGATACCCATAATAAACCCTAAAATACGTTACTGTAATGCAAATACATGAATACAAAGCGCTATGCATTGAGTAATATTAGGATAAAGTTACTTGACTAATGGTGTGTTTTCTGAGCAGGCCGGAGACTCTAAACTGACATCCCGGAGAAAATATATCCGACCAATATATTATAAATCATCGGTAATTAAATAACCAATAATTACCTGGAACCACGGCCCATAATAATCGATAATTGAAAGGAACCAGGGCGCGGATATACACAGCAGTCTTAGTAAGGTTATTTACCGAAGGAGAGGTATATTTCCATTCCAAATATACTAATGCAACCCAAAAATGCCGAGTGCTAAATCGGAACATTATGGTTTAAAGGGGAGACTGATCGTTTGTTTGATCTATTAATTCATGTATTCATATATTTCTTTAGTTTCCTCACTATACCTCCATCAAGCTTAGAAAAACACCCCCTTCAAGATAAATTTGTAAACAATTTCGGTAGAAAAATGTCCCGGCCGAAGGCCGGTTCCTCCTAAAATTGCAGGCTTGCTATTCCTCGCCAGGAAAAAATCGACACCCAAATGGCACGAAAGGTCATAAAATTTACAACGAAATGGGGCGAAAGGTGTTAAAATCGCCAAACTAATGGGCCGAACGTCATATAATCTGAAAACTAATGGGGCTAAGCATTAGGGAGAAGGGGGTCCAGAAAAACGGTCTGCCTCCCCTTAAGACGGGAATGAATATGAGAAGTAATACAGAAAAATTATCGTTAAATTCCATTAGGCCTATGTTGGCTAGGTTATCAATTCCAAACACATAATACGAACTGTGAAACAAAACTTAAAACTTAGTAGCTCCTAATAACAACTAGAAAGAAGAGACTATATAAATACTGAGTTAGCATAGTGCCTCGTTTGCCAGCTTTCAAGAAATAAAAAAAATATTTGTGTTTAGCAAATTTATGTTGAAGAAAAATATGATTTCCACAGCCGATCTACGTTAACCCCTTCAGCACGATGACACCTGTTTACCTGTTCATTCTGGCTAAAATTATACGATTTTATGCAGCTTAAGAAGGACCTATGTTATTCAGAGGGTTTATAGAGATCGTATTTATTTCGGGAGGACATTCACATTTCTATTCCAAACACCATAATGCAAAACAAGAGCGAAATACTTTAGCCGTTTCAGTATTCGCGGTCGCATTTTCACTTTATTTTGGCCAATATTCGACGATGGTCACGGATTTCGACAGGGTATGCGAAAAGAGGAATTGAAAGGTCAATGTAGGGAAATGTAAGGTAATGTTGTTTGAGAGAAGAATGCATGAAACCATAGACTTAAATGCAAGCTATAGAATTTAGAAAGAACATGAGGAAAAATTGTACAACTATAATGAGAAATGAAGAATTGGAAGAGGTTAATAGTTTAAATTATTTGGTAGCTGTACTGTGTAAATATGATAAAATGGAGAGGGAGATAACAAGAGATTATGCAAGGGAGACTGGAAATTGGAGAAATTGATTGTATTCTGCAAGGAAGAATGGTTAGTCAAAAAGTGAATAAATGCTGCTCCCAACACTCGCATATGGAAGTGTGACATGGACAACAAGTGACGAGGACCTCTCCAAACTGAGAGCTGTGGAGACAAACTATCTCAGAATGGCAGTGGGTGGTGGTACAGTGGTGCGGTAAGTGCCGGTAACGATCAGAGAATGGATGAGAACAGAATGTCAAGATATATGTGCGTCAGTTGAGTGGAGTAACTATTAGTGGAAGACCACCTATGATACGGGAGAAAAAAGTGGAAATGTGTATTTAGGAAATGTACCACTTAGTGGGAGAGGCATTGTGGCACGGGCAAATGAAGCATGTCCTGACAAAGTAGGCTGGAGGCATTTCTGTCATGGCCATTCTTTAGCGGGTGTTTAGCAGGGGGAAGCAAGGCAGCGGAGATGTTGATGAACATTAAAGTACTTTACTCTGTTTTTAAAAGCCCTCAGGGAATCAAAGGGGTAAAGTCTATCACTACAAATTTTAACTCCCATTATTCCTTATTAATCTGAAGAAAACAAAAAAAATCTTCCTTTTAAAAGGGATAATCGTAAAGGTTTACCGGCCAAACTATCATAAAAGGCGGTGCACTGTTTGTGGAAGATCTCAATTACTCAATTATTCTAACATTAGTCATCTATTATTTATCTATCAGAAAAAGGCATCCCTAAGTCTAATTATAATCCAGCAAGTTAAGCATGAAGTACTTCGCAGTTTTTATAATTATTATTTTTTTAAATAAATATTAATCGAGGTAATATGATTTCTACAGCAGTTCTCTGTTAACCAATGACGCCCACATACTAACACTTTTTATTTTGTCCATGGGGGTGAATGCAGTTATGGTGATATAGCTTAATTCGTGCCCAATATAATAGTGCAAACCAAGAATGAAAATATTGACTCAATTCATTATTTCCACCGCATGAACGTTAATTGAGGCAGTACGATTTGCACAGCACAGTGAGTTATTAAAAATACCACCATTCCAGTAAAGGCATATTTACACCAGACCTTTTACCTGCAACCTTCTTCCGCTACTTTGATCTGGCAACTCCTGAAATATACCTCTAGGCTATAATAATTATGCCGCCAAATATGATCAGATTTACACGAGACCTTTTACCTGCAACCTTCTTCCGCAACTTTGATCTGGCAGCTTCTGACATAATACCGTACCTTTATAATAATTGTGCAGCCAACTATAATCTACCTTCAGTGTAGCTACCAATACCAGTGCAAAGTAGACTACAAAATATTGCCAGAATTATGTTGCGGATCAAGATTTGCTGGAAATGTGTTCTTTTTCTTTTTCTATGTGGATGAGGGAGACAAAAGGCAGAACTGCCTGTAATGAGTGCCTCTCCCAGTTGAAAGAGTGACAGGGCCAAAATCAAGGAATGTTCGAGCCAAAATGCCTGGACACACGGAGTTTGAAGCAATTTAAGTCATAGGATGAGGGAAGATGGATTCAAGGAGAGAGTTCCAGAGCTCAGCTATTGAATAGAAGAAGGTTTGGGAAAATAATTTCACTCTTGGATTGGAGAGTTGCACATAGCAGGGATGGGATTGTGTTGAAGACGGATGCTACGTACTCTACGTAGAGGAGGTGGTATACACTGAGAGAGCTCTGAGGAACATTTAATATTGTAATAGCGGTAGAATAGCGAGAGAGATGCAACACTGCGGCGAAGGGAGAGAGATTGCAAAGATTCAGCGAGTGGACGTGAATTAATGAGATGAAAGGCTTTCTTTTCTACTTTGTCGAGAAGTGCTGTGTGAAAGGATCCTCCCTACACATGCGAATAATACTCATACCATGGACACAGTGTGTCCCTGTACAGAGCAAGAAGCTGTGCAGGGGTAAAGAACCCCCGGAGGCGGTTGAGCACACCCAGCTTCTGGGAAGCTGTTTTAGCAAGGGTTGTAATATGGTCTTTCCAAGTGAGATCAGGAGAAAAAGAGATACCTAGAATACTGAGAGAAGGTGAAGGAATTATTTGTGTAATGTTGAAGTATAAGGGATAGTCCTGTGTGAGTTCTTTACGGTTAGATAATTGGAGAAATTAGGATTTGGAAGAATTGAAAGCAACAAGATTTTCTCAGACTCAAATGGAAATGGTTGATACGTCAGAATTTAAGTGTTTTATGGCATCATCGCGTCATCTGGATCCCCTCAACTCCTTCAATCAGATGGCATTCTTATTATTAATATTAATTCCACTGCCAAACGGGCTTTTCTTTGCTGAGGAAAGACTTTTAGAATATAAGTGTTCTAACCCATCTCAAATAGTCTTGTAACGATGACAGGCCCTTCCCAGGTTGAATAAAATCGACTAGAGGGGAGATAAAATTTAAATTTAGCTGGAGTTATCGGATTGAAAGGGCTGACCGATAGTAATACCCTAGTGCCGGTACTCGCAAATACAAACGTTAATACAAACGTTAAATAAAATGTTAGAAGGCTTACTCACGGATCACTGGTTAACAGAGGTCGTTGGTGGCCCTTACCTGTAATAAGAATAATAACAATTAAAAAATCTGTATTCACATTTAAAATATGTACAATGATCATTCCAATCAAAAACTCGCACAAAGTTACAGGGAACATTAAGATGTCTACCAAAATTATGATGCGAAAATCGAGTATTAATCTATACTCTATGCAACTCTCCAACCCAAGAGTGAAGCGTTATTCTCAATATTTTTTTCTATTCAACTGCTGAGCTCTGGAACTCTCTCCCAGAATCAGTCTTTCCCTCTTCCTATGACTTTAATTGCTTCAAACTCCGTATGTGGTTGGGTAGTAGAGGGAATGAAGATTTCGAGAGACAGAAACGAGCGAGGTACGTGGAGAGAAAGAGGGTGGTGAAGAGAGTAGTGAAGGAAAGTAAGAGAAGAGTAGATGAGGAATTTGGAAGGCATCCGAGTGTAAAATGGAGGGAGAGTAAGAAACTTCTGGAAAGAAGTCAAGAAAGTTAGGGAAGGTAGCAAGGAAAACAGTAAGGGTGTGAAAGATAAGAATGGGAGAATGCTAGCCGAGAAGCAAGAGAGAGTCAAAAGATGGAGGGAGTACATCAATGAGTTGCTAAATGTAAGGAATGGAGAGCCAGCAAACATAGTTGGATATGGTATGGGTGGGAGAAGAGAAGTAGTGGAGGAGGAGGTGGGGATCAAGAGGTCAGAAGTATGGGAAGCCATGAAAAGAGTGAAGTTGGGGAATGCACCAGGAACAGATGGAGTATGTGGGGAAATGTTGAGGTATGGTGGTGAGACAGTGATCGAATGGGTATGGAAAATGTGCAAACTAGCACGGGAGAAGGGGAGTGCACCCGATGACTGGAAGACTAGCATAATAGTCCCCCTATATAAGAGCAAAGGGGAAAGAGGAGTGTGTGGTAACCACCGAGGATATGTCTTCTAAGCATAGTAGGGAAGGTATACAGTAGGGTAGTGATTGAGAGAGTGAGAGTGAGAATGGAGAAATGGATAGGCGACGAGCAGGAAGGTTTTAGGAAGGGAAGAGGATGTGTAGATCAGATTTTTACCCTGAATTGTGTTGTGGAGAAATATCTGGAGAAGAAACAAAAGGTGCATGTTGCCTTTATGGACTTGGAAAAGGCCTATGACAGAGTGGATAGAGAAGGTTTGTGGAAAGTACTTAGAATATACGGAGTAGATGGCAAGTTGCTGAAAGCAGTGAAGAGCATGTATGAGGGTGCAAAGGCGGCAGTACGTGTGGAGAGTGAGCAGAGCGAGTTCTTTGACCTGAATGTTGGTTTGAAACAGGGGTGTGTGATGTCCCCATGGTTGTTTAGTGTATATATGGATGGAGTCATGAAAGAAATACTATCAAGAGCAGTGGATGTTTGTGTATCGCTGAAAAGGGAGGGAAATGAGTGGAAGCTACCTATACTGCTGTTTGCGGATGATACAGTTCTGATGAGTGATAATGAATGGGAGTTGCAGGGTCTGGTAAATGAGTTTGGAACAGTGTGCGAAAAACGGAATTTGTGCGAAAAACGGAATTTGAAGGTAAATGCGGGGAAGAGCAAGGTTATGGTCTTCGAAAGGGCTGAAGTCACAGAGTGTGAGGTGAAGCTGAACGGTCAGGCTATGGAGATCGTCAACTCTTTTAAGTATCTGGGCAGTGTGTTGAGTAAAGATGGGACTATGGATGAAGAAGTGCGGGAGAGGGTACAACAGGGCGAGAGGGTTGTAGGAACGCTGAAAGCAGTAACAAGAAATAGGGTGGTCAGTATGGAAGTGAAGAAGTCCTTGCATGACAGTGTGGTAATCCCGACACTGACTTACGGAAGCGAAGCATGGACGTTGGTTGAGAGACTCAGACCAAGAGTGAGAGCACTGGAAATTAATTACTTAAGAAGTGCGTGCGGAGTTACATGGAGGGATAGACAGACTAATGAAGAAGTAAGAAGGAGGTGTGGTGTGGAGGTAGATGTGCTGGAAAGTGTGAAAGGAACAACTTAAGATGGTTCGGCCATATGGAACGTATGGAAAGCGAGAGAATGACTAAGAGGGTGTACGAGAGCGAGGTGGAGGGACAGAGAGGGAGAGGTAGACCGAAGGATAGGTGGAAGGATGGAGTGAGGAAGTATATGAACAAAGGCGGTGCTGGTTGGGGGGAGGGGCATCGACTGACTGGGGACAGAGGTGCATGGGGGCGGTTCGTTCGTGGCCACCCCTTCGGGGATCACGGCGGCAGGCAATAGATAGCTAGAAACTCCGTATGTCAAGGCATTTTGGCTCGAACGTCCCTCGATTTTGGCCCCGTCACTCTTTCAACTCTGAGGGAGGCACTCGCTACAGGCAGTTCTGCCGTTTGTCTCCCTCACTCACATAGAACAAAAAATTATTAACAATTTCATTACACTCGTCTGTGGTTAAATAATGACTCGCCGTATCTACTGTGTGACAAAGCTCTTTGATGTGAATTTATAATAGACTAATATATTCCTGCCTGTTACTCTCCTCTCTGATTATCTCAAAATTGCCGAAGTAAATCTCAATTCAAAGCTGAATATACACGAGATACGAAATCATCAACCCATATAAATATTTGTCAGTCAAATATTAGAAAATATAGCCTAGTGTATTATGCAATTATACATTATATTAGAAATGGCAAATGGACTGAGTCTGCCCTTTTTAACTTTACTAAGGATATTGTAACATTGCAAAAGCCATTCTTAGATCTAGCTACATCTTTTGATAACAGTTCATCATGAAATATCATTACATGTGTTAATATACGAAATGTTAGTAAACATTTAATGTAGACCTTTGATTTTACCCTTTAGAATATTTATTTAAATTTGGTAAATATAATATGGAGAGACTGTGTAAGAAAAGCTTTGGATGATAGAGGAATGACTATAGATCAGGCAGGGGAAGTGGTGGTGGACAGGAGTGAATGGAGAATGTTTGTGAATAGTTGAGTGAACAAGTGGTCATTTGGAGTAAGGGGTCGGGCGCAAGTTGGACTAGATAATAGTCCATCAGGTGCCTGGCCCGGGGAGACGATTAATATGAAGGGTGCGCCTGGAAGTGTGGTGGGAGGGCTTGTGGCTTTGGCTCCGCTGCATGTCTGCCTGCCGAGATCGGAACCTCTCTGTGTGGTCGGGGGCCGGGGGAGTGCTGGAGCGACCTTGGTGACCCTGGTCTCTGGGTCTTCTCCTGGGTGACCTGGATGTGTGTGAGTTTGTGCTTTTTATCTGTGTTTATTCGTTGTTTTATGTTGTTTTTGTGTATTCCCTGTTCTTGCTCTGTTTTGAGTCGGCTACCCCCAAAATGGGGATTGGGCCTGAGCATATAGATAGATAGATAGATAGACCAAAAACTAATATAGTGAATATGAATTAATTTGAGTAAAATCTATAACATGTGATATATTGACAATATTTTTAAATGTTAACTGTGTCCTTGACCTATAATTAAAATAAAACCAAATTTGTTTGACTGACCCTCGCAATGACCAACTGGATATGCCTGTGAAATTTGTTGATAATCCATCAAACGGTCTCGGGAGAGTTTCCGGACAGGAGTTGCCTATAGAAAGAGACTGGCCAACCGGCATTTTGTGTCCTACGGAGGCATTTATAATACATGTATGAACCGTATTATTTTGTTTTCATACTCATTACCAATTCCACACAATATCCTAAAATATATTGTGAGTGTTGCAGAAGAGTCAATCATAATTATAGATAGGCTACTCATATACCGAAGTTGTAACATCAATGTATTAATGTTGAAATTGCTCATTGAGAATAACTATTATGTTTATATGAAATATTACATGTATTTTAAATATACAGTGTGTCAGATTGGTATGTCAATATAACAAATAATATTTGCTTACTCATTCTTAACCCAAAGATAAATATATTGGCAATTAATTCATGTTTTACCTCTCTACATGGTTCAAGAATTTGAAGTTACCCCTTTAAAGTAAATGCTCTTAAAAACAATAGTATAGAAAATTAACCTATATATTTGATGAGAGACTGAATAATTTATATTCATATTACACTATATTTGTTTCTATTTTTTTATGTTTTTTTTAGTTTTCGTATATTATTTTATTAGTTTATTAAATTTCCCAAAAATATAATTAAGTAGCTAATTACAATTAAGATTAAGTAAAATTTATAATATTGAAGTTTAAAAACAAGTGACAGTCACCAGGACACGAAATGACATCCCAAATCTGCCAGCCAATTAGAGCCTAGCTCGTTTAATAAACAAGTGGCCAGTCGCTCAGTTACGATAGGATCTCTAGTGCACAGTATAGGAGGGGGGGGGGGGTCACTCTGCTTACACAGAGTTAACAATAAAAATAATAATAATAATAATATACAACTTCCTGTCCAGTAGCCCTGATCCATGGGGAACCTAACATTAATATCTATAGAAGGCTTAATAACACGCTACATATTATTTACATGTTCACTCTCCCCACGGCAGTAATGAAAACCTATTCAAATAAAATACTATAATGAAAATGGACATGTTTGTTAATAATCCAGGCAGCTCTCAATATTTGCAATATTCTATAAGCGCGAAATACACATTTTGATGTAACGTGGAATCTTTGTTTCAATTATAAAAAATAGGTGTATGGATAGCATAAACATATAGTTTAGTCTCGCGTGTACAATCAAAACCAAACGTGAAACAAAAGGCCATAAAATGCGTTCATAACCACGGCTGAAAAACAAATTTGCCAAAATATTTGTTACTGAATTAAGGGGAGGAAGACCGTTTGTTTGGTCTATTAATTTATTTATTCATATATTTGTTTTAGTTTCCTCCCTAGACCTCCATCGAGCTTAGAAAAACACCCCCTAGACCCCCCTTCAAGATAAATGTGTACATTTTTCGGTAGAAAAATTTCCCAACCGAAGGCCAGTTCCTCTAAAAATTGCAGGCTCGCTTTCGCTCGCCAGGAAATAATCGACACCTAAATGGCACGAAAGGTCTTAAAATTGACAACGAAATGGGGCGAATGGTGTTAAAATCGCCAAAGTAATGGGCCGAAAGTCTTATAATCTCAAAACTAGTGGGGCTAAACATTATGGAGAAGGGGGTCCAGAAAAACGGTCTGCCTCCCCTTAACCCTCATGCAAAGTGTGAACATTATTTGTGAATATAAGTACGAAATTAGAAAAAAAACAAAAAATATTGTTAACCCTTTGAGCAATGTGACGTATTTTGGCCTTTGTTCTGGCTAACATTAACCCCTCTACCACCATTATTTAACCTTCATCATATTCTTGTTACCAATAGACGATTTTCTTTAGTATATAATCCACCTATGCGACTCAGATGAGTAAATACGATCTCAATAAACCCTCTTAGTAACATATGTCCATTTTAAACTGCATAAAATCATATATTTTTTGCCAGAATCAAAGGCTAGAAGACGCCATATTGTCCTGAACGGGCTAAACGGTTTAATTTGCTTAATAAGGTCCTATGATATTTAGATTTTTTTGGTTTTCAGATCTTTTTTATCCTCTTAGTCATAGAGGTTGATTATAAGCTAAAGAAAATCGTCTAATGGCAACCAGATTAAGATTTAAGTTACGTCACGGTGTTGAAGGGGATAAACCTACTTAGCTACTCAATTTATATAATTATACGCTGTTCAAGTAGGGAGGTTTAATGTCATCCTTTGGCAAGCTTTGGATCGCTAGATAATCAACGTAGATCTCTTCGTACCACTTTGATCCTCCGTTAATCCCTCATTAATCCTCTCGTATGTGTTAATCTGACTTGACCCTCTTATGAACGCTCTTGTCTTTGTTGTTTTAGTATATGTGTAGTTTAGGGGTAAATACATACCATATAAAGTTATGGTCAAAAGACATAGCACCTTAGCAGAATGGCGCTACTCTTTTTAAGGTGAGGATGATGGACTGTTGAGGGGGGAGATGGGTCGTTTTTCTGGTCCCCTTTCTCTCTGTGTTAAGCCCAATTTGTTTTGAGATTATAAGACGTTCGGCCCATTAGTTTAACTATTTTAACACCTTTCGCCCCACTTCGTTGTCAAATTTAAAATCTTTTGTGCCATTTAGGTGTCGATTATTTCCTGGCGAGCGATAGCAAGCCTGAAATTATAAGGGGAATCGGCCTTGACACTTTTCTACCAACAAATTTACAAATTTATATTAAAGGGGGGGGGGGGGTCTAGGGGGCATTTTTCTAAGCTTGATGGAGGTCTAGCGAGAAAACTAAAAAATAAAGGAATACGTGAGTTAATAGACCAAAAAACACGGTAAATTTCCCCTTAATGCTAAGCATAGTAGTCTGTTTACATTACGAAGAGTCAAATATTCCGCCCCTTAACCTCTCATATAACTAAATAAAAGAGGGGGGGGGGGTAGAACAATCGAGCTGTTATTTCTACAATTGGGAAGCTTGAAATAGTAAACAGGTATGGAAATGTACTGCATACTTGCTGCAACCCTCCCTTAGTTACAAGAGGCTGCGGGTATACATTTATAAACTAGTCATTGAATATAGATTTTAGTTACTTTAAATGAAAAATATATTCTATATATTTATTTATTTATAATTATTATCATTTTCTTTTATGTTGTTTGAAAATTGCTGTCTACTTTTTTTTTTTTTTTTTTTTTTTTTTTAAGAGACAATGAACGGAGGAAGGAAAAACACAGATAAAAAAAAAAGGTCCATGTGCCTAAAGGCATCCTCCATTCATAAAATGTTTGTAACAACTGGATTTAAACATTTGTAGAGTGTAAGTTTGTGGAAAGCAATTCGAGGGAAGTGAATTCCAAAGAGTAGTAGCTCTGGGGATAAATGAATTCTGATAAGCAGAAGTTCTGCATTGTGGAGGAGAAAATGTAAATTCATGGGCGCTCTCAGCTGCCCTAGTTCTACGGGGAAAGATGTGGAGAGGCGGCACAATTGAAGCAAGTTCCTCGGAACAATTGCTGTGAAAATATCTGTAGAATAATGCAAGGGATGCAACGTTTCTTCGTATGGATAATGTAGGAAGGTCCTGTGTGATTGCAGGGTTATTGATTAATCTAATAGCTTTATTTTGAATTTTGTCCAACTGCCTCAATGCAACCACTCCACTTCCACCCCACAGAGGTGAACAGTAATCCATCTGAGAACGCACATGACTTTTATATATTTATATATTTATATATTTATTTTACGTTTTAGAAGTTTAGGAGTTACAGATTCATTCGCCCAATTTGACTTGATGCTGTCTACTGACTGGCATGATATATACAGTAAATATAGTCAAAGTTATGGTTCCCATCCCTACTTGATTGTCACTTGTTCGTAAAATGAAATCATGCTATATGCTAGTGATAAAACATATTATTTAGTTTCAGTGCATTATATCTCGCCAAACGCATACATTAACACATGATGTTACAGCATTTGGTAATGGTGGCTAAAAAATGACACTAATACAGTTAGCCTACACATTCAGTTTTAGTATGCAATAATATATAGCAAAAACGTACTGCATTTTTAACCAAGTTAAGAGTGGCTTTGGTTATAATGTTATTATATTTGTACATGAGTTGTACACTTGGCCTGTCAAACACATCCTTATTATTGGATTCAAAGCTGTAAGATCCATCTCAATGAACACAGTCAGTTTTCGAGAACGCATTTCTTCCTTATATTTTGACTATTATTAGACGATAATTGTATTCAGTTTAGATAGGCATTTTGGATTTCAGAGGGATATTTGTTTGTCTATGTGCATGAAGCAGACAAAAGGCAAAGCTGCCTGTAACAAAATGATCTCCCCCCTTCCCCCTATGGTTGAAAGAGTGATAGAGAACCAAAATCAAGGTACATTAGAGGTAAATTAGGTGAGTTGGAAAGAAGTGTGGTGTGCTTGTTAAGTGTAGTGAAATGAATAGGACACGGAAGTGTTAAGCTGGATTACTCTCTGTGTAGGTGAGGCACAAAGAGAAACAGTGGGGGATGCCAGGCAAATGAAACAGGATTTCCAGCATTTATCCATTTGATTCCTTGAGATCCTTCCTGAGCTTCATAAGATCGTCTAATAAAAGACAAATTATAATGAAGAAACGTGTCATCATATCCTGTATGGGTTAATCATTTGATGACCACAGGCCCTTTCCGAACCTAATAGGATCATGTATTATAAGCCATGTTAAACTTAAAGCATGCGCCTAGATATACTACAAGGCCTTATTTTTGTTATGTTATATGGATCCTCATATAGTATACACAATAGTATTGAGTACAGTCGCGGTCGCAAATCCTGATACATTTTAAGTTGTCGAGCACATTAACCCCCTGAGTATTAGTTAGTGTATTAAAAGTTTATTCTGGCTTTCACTAGAAGATTGTATTTAGTTTTGGAAGTACTCAATCATCCCTCTGTCTACTACAACAAAGAAAGGTCATTTACTAATAGCCAAACGAAGAAGAAGAAAAGCTTCCACAGCCCTCTAGCTTGAAAGGGTTAAGCGAACTTCCGAAATGCAAATATCAGGTAAAGAATATATATGGCGATTCAATTAATTCCGAAATAGTTTTGAACATTTACACATATCGTTAATGACCGCAATTGTACATTCGTGGTCATTAAAGTTGATACATATATTTTCGAAGTGGTCTTGGGCAAAATTTTACCTCCCACTATTTTTCTTTATCTGATGTATATTTCTGTTTCGAAAGTTCTTTCAATCAATCCGACGCCTCAAAATATATCAGACTAAATGACTCCAGACTGTACAGTCAAAATCAATAGTTACCCAACAATCTTGTTTTTAATCCTTTCAGGACTTGAGGACGCCTTTCTTCGTTTACGTTGGTGAATAATGTAAAATGTTATTAAGCTAGACCTCTAGTAATCATTGAGGTACAAACTTTCTAAACTAACCTTTTCAATTCTGATTTGTCCTTAACCCTTTCAATTCTTCTGATTTGTCCTAACTTGGATAAAATCGTCTTATGATAGCCAAAATAAAATGAAAGAATGTGCCCTGCTATGGTGAAAGGGTTAATCTGTGTAAGTTACTGTTACTTTTAGTGACAGTCCTATATGTTTCTAATATCCCATGAAATTTGCTTGTTTCACGTCGTAGAAATGTCGAGTTAATAATTATCCCTCTCTACATTTCATACAAATTGGTATTCAGGCTTTTCAGGAACTACTGAGTTGTATTGGACGTGCAATAACATAAAGTGTTCAAATAGTGGAATGTAATCCATTTGTTCCATAGTGACATTGTAGTTTGGTTGATTACAAAAATCAGAATGAAATTGTGTGTGTTCAGTTATATCCATTTCAACAATTGGCCTATGGGCGATAAACGGTTTATGTTGCGCTTTTGCAGGTATATTTTATTTATTGCCCTATGGATTTTATGCATGTTAAACGAACGGAAAATATATCTTGAAATATCTATTTTATATTCTATATTCAATTATGGAGAATAACAAATATATAATTGCGCATTTCCAAATATATTCTTAATTGTTGATCAGTGTTTACATTCTACTATGGGTTTCAGAGGCCGTGTTACATGGTTTTTCGGGAATAACTTATTAACACAAATTTGGATTAGTATCATATTTTGACACAGCTTTATTCACACCCTGCCCTAATTTTCGCCAATATCGTGCATTACCAAAAGTGTAGAATTAAGGTACTTGTCCCTTTGTCATGAGGTTAAAGTCGCACCTGGTCACACCTGGATGATGAGGAAACGAACAAGGTTAGTCACCCTCTCTCTCTCTCTCTCTCTCTCTCTCTCTCTCTCTCTCTCTCTCTCTCTCTCTCTCTCTCTCTGCCCCTCAATAAACTAATCCTCTCTCTCTCTCTCTCTCTCCCTTTCGTTCTCTCTCTCTCATTCTCTCACTTCCATTTTCTCACTCTCACCCCCGCCCTTCTCTCTCTCTCTCTCTCTCCTCTCTCTCTCTCTCTCTCTCTCTCTCTCTCTCTCTCTCTCTCTCGTTCATATCTCTCCATCTCTCTCTCCCTTTCGTTCCCCCCCTCTCTCTCTCTCTCTCTCTCTCTCTCTCTCTCTCTCTCTCTCTCTCTCTCCCCCTCCCCTCTCTCTCTCTCCTCGCTCGCTCTCTCTCTCTCTCTTAATTCCTCTCTCTCCCCCTCCCTCTCCTCTCTCTCTCTCTCTCTTTTTTCCCCTCTCTCCCCCTCTCTCTCTCTCTCTCTATTCTCTTTCTCTGTCTCTCTCTCTCTCTTATATCTCCAATCGTCTCGCTCTCTTCTCTTCTCTCTTCTCTCTCGCTCCCTCTCCCCCCCCTCTCCTCTCTCTCGCTATCTCTCTCTCTCTCCCTCCATCTCTCTCCTTTCGTTCTCTCTCATTCTCACCCCCCCCCCCCCCTCTCTCTCTTTCTTTTCCTCTCATCCCAATTAACCCCCCCCCCACTCTTTCTTTCTCTTCTTTCCCTCATCCCTAGCCGCTGCACCGCTCCGGAGCTGCCGCCAAGTGTCAACAAGTACCACCGGGGGGGGGCCCCCCCCCCCCCCCTTCAAACCCCGGTTTAAGAGGGGGAATAGGGGTATAAAGTAAGGGCCATAGGACCATCCCCCCACCCCCAAAACCCGTCCCAAATTTATTTTAAAGTGCCGACGTAACAGACACTATCTCACCAACACCTTGCAACCTGGATCATCAACATCGGAACAACTTTTAAGGGAAGTGACCACTCCAACATTTTGTACCTTTCGTTTTTGCAAATTCTCCCTCACTAACCCCAAATCATGGCACCGATCAGAATTAAATGCCCCTCCTGTAACAAGAACTACTACAAGGAATGGTATCCGCGTCATAGGTATCCAAATGCCAAGTGTTTTATGTGTTTAACTGGTGAAAACTTTTTGCTCTTGGAGTGCACATTAGAAGCACACAAGGCACAGGCTGACGAACTGAAGCGAGATAATCTCACACTAAAGGAGACTGTAGGTGTACTTTCGCATCAAAATTTCTTACTAAAAGAGCGAGTAAAGGACATAGATATTAAGCAAGTCGACGTTGTTAAAATCTTCAAAAAGAAAACCCATCCAATGATCTATATCAGACAGTAGTCAACAGGCGTAACAAGAACAAATCCCAAGGGAATGGGAAAGCGACACCAGGTATCCCTATCAAAAACAGATTTGCTGTTCTCGCCGAAAACAATGAACACGAGGTAACTGACCACGTGAATGGGAATGGGAATGGAAAAGCGACACCAGGTAACCCCATCAAAAACAGATTTGCACACGAGGTAATTGACCACGTGAAAGCAAGCTCGAAAGGCAAGAAAACGCCTGACAGGAAAACAACGAAACCATCAAATCACGGAGTCAGCGGGAAGGAGAAACTCACCCTAGTCTATGGTGACAGTCTCATGCGAGGTCAAGGAGCTGCCTTTGCCACCAAGAACAGAGGAAAAAGGTCAGTAAAGGTCATTCCAGGCGGTAAAGTCGAACATATCTTGAAAGACATAACTAACTCCGCCATACCAGAGGGCACCTGTGTAGTCGTCAATGTTGGCTCAAATGACTGCTTTGACGGAGGTAAGGCCCCAACTAAGACCATAGAAAAAGATTTCGAGAACCTAATTACAGTCATGAAAAGGAAGACCACGAAATGTGTGGTAAGCGGCGTCATACCCCGGATTAAAACAAGCTCATACGGACAAAATAGAGCCATAGAAATTAACAACGCAGTCAAGGTCATGTGCGAACAAGAGAAGGTACTGTATGTGGACAATTGGACCACCTTTGTAGGGAACTCGTCCCTGTACAGCGGAGATGGCATTCATTTATCAGAAAAAGGCGTTCAGCACATGAGTGACACCCTAAATCAAGCAACCTACATTGCCCACGAAAACAACGCCAGTCAGGACCGAGAGATAACTATGCTAATAGACTCCTCTGAGTATTGATATCGCTACCCCGGCAAAAGCCCTCCCACAACCCCACCCAATCAAACTCCACCCGCACAGTTAAGAGAAATAAATAACCCGCCCAACCCTTCCAAGTCCATCACAACCATTTAAACGAAACCGTCAACCCCAATGGCCCACAAGTTGCGAAAACTTACCTACCTGAACCACAAAACAAACTAAACCCCACCCAACCCCATCCAAGCCAACCCAACCAACTGAATGAATTTGACAACCCGCCGCGGCTTCAAGTCACAACCCCAAACCCATCCTCACCAATAAGAAAAACAATCCAGCGCATGCTGAGAGAAATTATATAAATAATATCCATAAATGCCTGCTCAATAAGAAACAAAATAGACGAACTCAAATGTCTGTTATTAAATGAGAAAGTTGACGTTATTTGTATAACGGAAACACATCTAAAACCTTAAAAATAAAGATCTACTTCATGAATATCACATAGAGCCATATAAAAAAATCATAAAGACCGTAACAATGGAAAACAAAGAGGGGGGGTTGCAATGTACGTTGCAACCTACTTAAACCCAATCGAGGTGACTCTCCCCGAAAGTAATGCAGAAATAGTGTGCGTCAAAATAAATACAAAAAACATGAACTTAAATATCACTACAGCGTACCGACCACCGAGACTAACTGTTGCCGATGATACAATTTGTTATGAAATACTAGAGAAAACCCTTAATTCCGACGAAACAGTTTTACTAGGTGAATATAACCTCCCCCTAATTGACTGGAATACCCTGACCGGAAAAAATGCCGAGTCACGCCTAATGACAAGCTTCATCCAGGATTTTTTTTTGACTCCACACGTAAAACAGCCGACGCGAGACAGGAATATATTAGACCTCGTAATCACTACCCAAGAAAATGTATTATCAAACCTGGATGTAGGTGAACATCTGGCAACGTCCGATCATAAAATCTTAAGAATCAACGTTATAAGCAAATATTCCTCAGTAAAAACAACAGGAATGGTTTCGGACTTCAAAAACGCAAATTATGACGGACTTAAGGAATCGCTATCAAACATACACTCAAACCTCATAAATATAAACGAAGTAAATGAACTATGGGGACATTTTAAGTCTACAATTACAGAAGCGCATAAACAATTTGTACCCATGAAACCAAAAACGTAATACGAAGTCAAGTATGCCCCCTTGGTACAGTAGAGACATTGGCAAGGCAATAAGGAAAAGGAATCAACTCCACAAACTTGTAAAAAATAACACAAACACTGAAGTAATTAAAAACTTGTACAAAAAATAGTAGAAGGGAAGTGAAAAAATAATTAGGGCGAACAAACAAAATTACGAAAGGACTATTGCCAGAGAAAAGTGCCACAAACCCCAACAAATTCTACAGTTACGTAAACAAACATAAACAGATCAAAAGCGGAATCGGACCGCTAATAGAAGATGGCCAGACAATAACAGGTGACACAAACACGGCAAATCTGCTCAACAAATATTTTGGCTCAGTTTTCACAGAAGAAATTATCGATCATACCCTTGAAAATAACACCTCAACTCATGTGATAGGAGATTGTCACCATCAGTGTTACCGAAGTACAAAGCAAATTGAGTAATTTAAATGTAAATAAGACCCCGGGACCCGACATGCTCCACCCGAAAATAATTAAGAATGTTAAGGACGAAATAGCAAAACCCCTGACACACTATTGTAACTTATCATTACTACAGGGGATTGTACCGAGTGATTGGAAAGATGCGAACATTACGCCGATATACAAGAAGGGTAGCAAGGCCAAAGCGAGTAATTACAGACCAATTAGTCTAACTTCAATTGTAGGAACAATCATGGAAAAAATCCTTAGAGATAAGATAGTAGATTACCTCGAATCAAACAACCTAATCAAAAATAGTCAACACGGCTTTAGATCAAATAAGTCATGCCTAACAATTTGATTGAATTTTATAACAAACTATTCACATATAACGACATGACGAAATCACTAGATATAATCTTCTTGGACTTTCAAAAAGCTTTCGACAAGGTGCCTCACCGAAACTATTGGCTAAACTGGAGAGGATAGGTATCAAAGGTGAAATTCATTCTTGGATAAAAAATTGGCTTACAGACAGAAGACAGAGAGTGGTGATAAATGGAGTGGAATCGGAGTGGGAGCCTGTCACTAGTGGAGTTCCACAGGGTTCAGTCCTTGGACCGGTCCTGTTTCTCATTTACATTAACGATATTGATGTAGGGGTAAACAATACCATTTCCAAATTCGCCGACGATACAAAAATAGGAAATACAGTCCTGAACGAAGATGATAGAAATGCGTTTCAATCTGATTTAAACAAGATATCAGAGTGGTCGAAAAAATGGCAGATGCCCTTCAATGTTGATAAATGTCAGGTGCTGCAGGTTGGTAGCAGAAATATGAAATACAAATACGAAATGAATGGCAAACAAATAAAAACCGCAACGGTAGTAAAAGACCTAGGGGTACTAATACGTGAAAACCTAAAAACTTCCGACCAATGTATAGCAGCTGCAAATAAGGCAAACATAGCATTGGGCTTTATTAAACGAAAATTTACATATAAACATGAAAACGTAATAGTGCCACTGTTCAAAAGTATGGTGAGGCCCCCACCTTGAATATGGTGTGCAGTTTCTGGTCACCTTATCTGATCAAGGACATTGTAAGACTCGAGTCAGTACAGCATAGAGCGACGAAGATGATACCCTCATTAAGAAATAAACCAAATGAAGAAAGACTTAAACGATTGAACCTGTTCTCATTAAAAAAGAGGAGGTTGAGGGGTCAGCTTATCGAGTGCTTTAAGATACTAAAAGGTTTCGACAAAGTCGATGTAAATACACTATTCACATTAAACAATACTAATCAAACTCGCGGAAATGGAATGAAATTAAAAACCAAAAAGGCAAACCTAGATGTCACAAAGAGTTTCTTCACCTACAGTGTGGCGACAGAGTGGAATAAACTACCAGCGAGAGTGGTGGAGAGCGACACAATAAACGCTTTCAAGGGAAGGCTTGACCTCTATCTGCAGAGGGCTGGGGTGATATGAAAAAAAAAAAAAAAAAAAAAATGTATGTATATGTGTGTGCACTGTACAGTATGTATATATATACTGTATATATATGTATGTATGTATGTGTATATGTGTGTGTGTGTACCGGTGTATATATGTGTATATATGTGTGTATGTGTATATGTATGTATATATATATATATATATATATGTATGTGTGTATGTGTATATATGCATATATAGTTTGTAAGGCCAGACTGCCTAGTAAGGACCTTGAGGTCTGTGTGGTCTGTGTATCTATGTAGCTCTCTCTCTCTCCCTCTCTCTCTCTCTCTCTCTCTCTCTCTCTCTCACACACACGGAAACTACGGCCACTGGCGCATGCATTATACATATAAAAATGAGGCATGCAAAATGTGTTAATTTTATATTGTATAGTGACATAACGTGAGTGTAAGGACAAGAGTATGGTAGGGTGCTGGGTATATAACGACCGTGTTTCATCGATGAACAATGGTTCGGTTGTTTCCGGGTGTTGTGTGTTGTGTGTTTTCGTCGGGTGCCACGGGCTTACGGCAGCAGTCGTATACAGTCACCCATACGTGACATCGGCTCCAGCAAGGCAAGTTATGCCAACCATGTTGCGTCATTGTCCGCGTGGGTGTAAAAACGCATTTGTCATGCGTCTTTACTACATATACAGCAGGGAGAAAGCCGCCAATCGGCTAAAAAATCATTTTGAATAGGTAAGTGGTTAATTATGGCTATTATACGTAGTAATACTTAACCAGACAGAGACACAGGTTACGTGTACCAGTTTGCAGAACATCATTGGTAACAAAAACATTTCAACATAAGGGAGTTAAAATATGGAATAACCTCATTGTAAATGTTGATCATTTTATTTTTTCATTATATAAGAAACGATTAAAATTATATTTATGGATAGCTAAATTTTGCTCTGAATTCTAGGAATTTTAAACTTGTTAATTTATTTGTCGTCTATGTGAAGAGGCAATGTGTATTTGAATGTAAATGAGTATGTGTACATAATTTTCTTTATTTTGTGTATATATTATGTCTTTGTTTTGTATTGTACTTGTTTTAAATTTCTTTCCTTTGGTGTCTTATTTCACCTGATATGCATATGATTATAAGAGGACATAATTATATGCCTGATGGCATCAATCATCTTTGTCAAGGATATATCTTATCTTTGTATATTGGCACATTTTTGTAAATATGTATACCTATATCTATGGCAATACACTTTTATTAACTGTTTTTAATCTTTAGATCTTTAAAGTGCGTTTTACTGCAACAAATTAATTGGCAGCACTGAAATGGTGAGCCCGATAGCTACAAATATAATATTTATAAGTATCCATACAAAGAGCAAGTATTTATAGCATGATCCGATTCTTACATTAACGTACACAGTATTTATTAAGTTTTTCATGCGCCACATTAGACATAAATAAATCTAATTAATTAATATCACTCCCAACACCAAACACCTCCGAATGAAATTAATTGGACTTTCACCACACAGCCCTTATGACTACGTAGCGGAAGCCATGGGAATGACGATGAGAGCCGTGCAGATGATGGTGCACCGCAGCACCCAGTCTCGGCCTGGACAGTTTCGCCATCGGTGCCATTCGCCGCAATATCCACGCAAAGTTTGCTGCCAAGCAAACCTTCATGATTGGCTCCGTGACGGAAGACCTAAAGATGGCGAGCATCATCCCGGAGGCAACCTCGGTGACGTCGGTTTGGCGACTCATCCACACATGGGATTCCGCTACAAAATCTCACAGAGGAAGATGTATGTGAGGAAGGAGTCGCTGGACATTGTGTGCCGCCGGATTAACGCTCTCCGGGCACTCAAACAATTCCGGGAGGAGGGGAGGCAGGTGGTTTACCTGGACGAGATCTGGTTTACAACCAGGATGAACCACAGCATGGAGTGAGTCGACAGCACTCAGCCTGCCACCAGCACCACGTTCAGTCGTCAAGTGCCGCCCGGAGAAGGGGAGCGTTTCGTGGTGGTAGCAGCTGGCACAGCCGACGGTTTCGTCGAAAACACATTCCTGTGCTTCCCGGCCAAGAACACCAGCGGCGACTATCACGGCGAGATGAACAGCAAGCGTCGCTGGCTCAGCCATTGGTACTGGTGATGGATTATGCGCCATATCACAGCCAGCTGACGTAGAGTCGCTGCCCCACCACCGCCACCAAGAAAGCGGATTTTATAAAATGGCTGGACCACCGCAGGCTACCCTTCCCACCACATGCCACACGTCCTGAACTGCTGCTCATCTGCAAGCAAAACCGGCCACAGCCACAATACACGGTTGATGACACCATCCGCGCGTGGGGCCACGAGGTCGTCCGTCTGGCACCCGTTCATCCAGACCTCAATGCCATCGAGCAGGTATGGGGGTGCATGAAACGGCACGTGCGCTCCTCCCTACACTGTTTCACCCGGGCGGATCTACAGGAAAGGCTGGAGGAAGCCAGGCTTTGCGCCACTGAAGAGGTGTGGGCGGGTGCGGTCCGAGGATCACGAGCCTTCGAAGACGAGTACTGGTCCCCGGACAACATCCACGAAGGTGTGGATCCCGTCATCATCAACCTCGCTAGTGACTAAGAGGACGACTTGTTTTTAGATAGTGACGATGACTAAATATAGGTTTGACTCCTGTAAGGCGATACAGAAAACCTAATATTTAGAAGTGGCCCCGGTATCATTGACGAACATGCCTATTACATAAGGCATCCTCTTCAAACACTAATCCGCCGTAGTTTGAATCTACCGCGCAGAGCATTTAAAACTGAGGAGCCTTCATCATGAGCGCACGCGACCTCACTCATGGCTTCAGTCATTATGAATTGGGTTCTCACTACGAAAAAACTTCGTAAAAAATTAAAACAAAAAGAAAATAAGAATAACTATCCAATAAGCTTTCCATCATATCGTGGATGTACTTGTGTGGATTTCTGACCAGACGCTGAAAACAGGCGTCATTCCTCCTTCACTGACATATCAAGTAAACCAAAATCCTTAATACATCAACGAATGGGAAGGGGACGGTCGGGAGGGCCCCAGTCGTCAATGATATCGGGGGCACTACTAAATAATAGGTTTTCTTTATCTCCTTACAGGAGTCAAACCTATAATTTATTAGTGGCCCCTCCATCATTGACGAACATGCCTGATATCTAAGACTGGAGGGGGACATTCGTAATCATATCATAACTCTAGAAAAGCAGATAATAAAAACAACCACATAGTATTCTTACTTTTGAAAAATGTATTTAATACGGCGTAGGCCGGAAATATACACGAAAAAGGGGGTTCAGGCAGGTGCGTGCTTCAAAGAAGCCTGCCTGACAAAAATAGGTAACCCTGAAGATTCTGAACACAGATCTGTAGTTACAAAAGTCACCCCACTCAACGAGTGGTGACAAATAATAAGTTATAAGTTTATATGTGCACATCATAAACCCCAAAATACATGTGGAGATCAATTGCTAATGAACTCCATTGAACTAATGTTACATTGCTTTCGCAGCTAAAACTACTATAACAACACCGTGGTTTGTACTAAACTTTGTACTAGCACAAATTCTCTCAGAGAAATTTTCATATCACATTTCAACCTTAAATTGTATCACAGCTCTCATACTCCGGCGGGGTCTAGGGTGTCCTATGTCAACTGACTGCACCCCCCCCCCCCCTTCCTTGAAAATAAACATAAGTGACTGCAGGGCAACCTATACCCTCTGCCTTAAAGCTATACATGGTAAGGAAGGTTTGTCTAGAGCAACTGACAAGTATCTAGAGAGAAACGTATGATTAGACGCCCACAACTGTGTGGACGCAATTCTTCAACTGAAAAGTTTTTCAGGAAACGTACAGAGGCCGCCCACTTGCGTAAATCGTGGGCCCTACCCACAACGCCGGGATTACTCTCTTTAATGACTTCTACTAGAAGAGAGGCTAATCGCCGTTTAAGTAAGCGTTTACCCGTACTCGCTACACATAAAGCACCTTGGGGGTTATGAGGAGCTATTCTTAAATATTTGGTTAGAGCATGCACTGGACATAAATTATGATGCACCTTTCCCCTTTTTAACGCCGGCACCGTGAATTCAGAAAACACGTGTGCACTATGCTCATTCTTGGCTACAACCGCCGGGGAGGGTGCAATGGAAATGGAATCATTAAGTCTACCAACACCTAAGACACTTAGGTGTGTTGCTCATCGCCGCCAGCGCAGCCACACTGTTCCCGGTGGCCAAAGCCAAAAGGAAAAGTGCCTGCTTTAAGATTAAAGCAAAGTCTGCAGTATTTTTATCCAGACGAGAATGAAGTAAAGGCAAAGCTGTGGCCAGAGAACCAGTAGGCATGAGCTGACGGGGAGGTGGGCTAGTTTAAACAACCACGCTTCTCAGAAAGCCTGTTTCTCCTCCGCCACCGGTATGGATAGACCGGTAAGGTCCAAAAAGGGCACTCTAATCGCGGTTAAGTGATTCTTCAAAGTAACCACAGATTTAACGTTTCGGCTCAAACAGATAGTTTCAAGTAATTAAAAACCATGGCCACGGAGGGGTACATTTTGTTCCGTTCTAACAATCCAAGAAGTAAAAGCTTTCCCATGAGATTGATATTGTCGCTTAGTAGACTGAGTATATTGATTGAGCAATTTATTGGTCACATCCCTACCGTATGGTGCTAGCCCCTTGGCCTCCTGAATGTACCATCTGCAAAAGTCAGCGAGTTCTCTAGGTTGCCCATCGTGTCTAAGTGGAAGTACCCGAACGGGAGCGATAACGGGGCCGGACACCACATTATTCACTGCTTGCACCACACCTTCGCTGGCCACAGGGGCGCGATTATCGAGACTAAGCCTCGAGAAACTCGTAGTTTGTTCACTACTTGGCACATTAGTGACGCATCCGGCGGCGGAAACAGATAGATGGATCTCCATCTGTTCCAGTCTTTCACTATGGCGTCTGGCCCCCCTGCCGGCGTTTAACGTCCGGCGGGTGAGGTCTAGAGGGATCTTGTGAGTCCTCCTCGGGGAACGCAAAAAGATCCCATTGTGGATGGGAGAGACTCCGCAATCAGTAGGGTCGAAAATGGGTTGCTTGAGCTCCCATTCTACTGTCGTGCCTTTTCTCCGGGACAGAGCGTCTGCCCTACGTTCGCTCTACGCCCGGGGAGATAATTGCGTAGAGACTAATCTCTAGACTGGTGGCTAGAACAAAAATCTCTTCCGACACGATTAGCAACTCCATTGACCCCAAATCGTTGCCCCTTTTTTCTGAATACCGTGAACTGCCCAATTCAGCATTGTCCATTCTGACATCCACTGACCTGCCACCCGTAACGCCGGGCCGTGAGCCTGAAGGAAATTACCATGTACTAGTAACTCTTTGCCGTTTATGTGAGAGATTTCTAAGTGGGATCCAAGTCCCTGACCCTGGTGCCCCTGATTTGACTGAAATCCCCCCCCCTCTGGTGCCTGTCTCATCCGTGTCTCCCCATACCGTTGGAGGAGGAGATGTTCCATGACATGATTGAGTTATGTTTCCCTCTTCGCCCAGACCGCTAGTACGGGTGTGGATTAATATTTGGTATGGGCCAGAATTTCCCCGCCGGTAGGAGTGGGAAATTTTTGCTGCCCCCCCATATCAATCGTTTTACTTTCAACCGTCCCAACTTGACAATTAGCTGAATCCAGTTGAGAGAGCCGACCAGAGCCCTCCCAGACTCAGCGCGTTCCTGCTGCTCGTAGTCAGACCTGTGAAGAAACCTGAACAGTTGCCTGCGAAACCTGTTTCGATGGTCCCACACTCTGACTCTAGTGAGAGCGGCGGTGTCCCAGACCAGCCCTATGCGGGCACGGTGAATGAAGTGCTCTCTTGAGGTAGGACAGGGTGGGGTTTGACTTTAACCAGATTTAACCTTGAAGCCTAGAGTTTTGACATGATTTAACAATGATATTGACAAGTTTTATGCCTACTTGTTGTGTCTCTGCCACCACCAGCCAGTCGTCTAGATACCACCACACATCTGATTCCCTTTTTTTAACATTGGCATCATGGCTTGCCGGACTAGTTTCGTGAATAATCTAGGTGCTGGGTTCAAACCGAACGCCCATCCTCTGAAAAACAAAATTTTGGTGCCTGGTCCTCATGGCCAGAAACCTTTGAAATCATTTGTAGACCGACACGAGCCAATAGGCGTATGTCAGGGCTAGGGAACACCTCCAGTGCCCCCCGTCGGAAGCGTTAGCCTGATTTGATGAACTGTTAACATTCTGAAAGACTCTTCTTTAATGTGAAGATTCAGATACGACAGGTCTACG